>JAQJVL010000022.1:4529361-5223684 GCA_035578905.1 Stictocephala bisonia
TCCCTTGCCGCGAAAAGACAGACAGCCACAGTCAGTGTGTATCAAACCCTCGCCCCGTACAGCCGTATATGTACGTCGTGGGCTTCCTCAACCTCGTGTTAGTTGGAATTACCGCTAATAAATATCTCGACTTTCATTTCTCAAGTGTATTAACTGTATTCGATTGTATATTCTTTGTTTTATAATTGTCACCATATATTTATATAGTTTTCCACCTCTCGCTCCGTGTAAGTGCCACTGTGGCGTGTGTGTACCTCAAGATAGTGTGTGTATGACAATACCTGTGTTCTCTGGCTCATTCCTCTGCAAGGACATCTCTCATCTCCTAGTGCTCGACCCGGGGTCATCACGAATTTGTGGACTACCCAGCCGACGACCAGCCAAGTGTGTGTTGGACTTTCGCCGTGTATCAGCTCAAGGTACTGTCTACTTTATCTATATATAATATATATGTGACATTCAACCCCTCACCATCTTAATCGGTTATTATTAAGTGGTCCTTCACCCCTATGTATTTTGTGTGTACTCTATAATTATCGTGCTCAAAATCTCATTTTCTCACGGTCTCTAAACAACAGCCTTAAGACAACTAAATAAGTAACTATTACTTACTAACATGTTTAAAACAATTGTTGCTGTATTATACACTATTATTTCCTGCAGCTAAACAGAAAATTATAATGAAATTCATTAATAAGAGAAATGATAACATAACATTTCACATTAAATTTTAATCTAGATTAGTAATTTATTAAATATTATTTGGTCTTTATTTGCACCCAATTCGGTTGTTCATTTACAAAATGTCATTTCATTTGTTAATTAAGTATCATTATTTTTTCAGGCCTTAAGAAAATCGCCTACAACATTTATGATTACCAATTGCTTTTCATTATTGACTAACTTAAAATCGATTCTAGATCTTACATTTTCCAAACAAACTTTTAACATAAGTATCATTGTTTATGAGTTTAAAGAAATCTTTTTCAAAGTCATTTTTAGCATTTTTCCTCTTTTCGGTGTTAAAGTAAATAAATAGGGCTAGCCAGACGGATTGTTTAAAAGAAAGAACTCTGTGGATTTTGGTTAGTACAAGTCCGAGTTATAAGTAAAATTTAAGGTTTCTGTAAAGTAACACGTACTTGGTTTTGTGACAGAGTGTAGTTAGTAGTTTTTCTGTTATAGGAGGTTTAAAGTCAACTTCGTCTAGCAAGTCTCGACAGTATGTGGATAACATATCTTTAGTCACAATTTTGCGTTCAGGAGCTAGTGGATAATCTGAGTGTAAGCCGTGCAAGTCCACCTCGAGTATGTAACCAGTCCCAGAGTCGTCCAGTACTTTGGTAAAGTTTAAAAATTCTATCTCCTGTTCAGTTAGCCAAGTAAAGTCAGACCTCGGCAAATTTTGGATCATCGAATTACCATATAAATTATTACAGTCAAGATAAATTAAGTAATTTGTGGGTTTAGTGGAGTCAAATTCTGGTAAGTAAGGATTGTTAGCCTGGGCAAAGCGATTTGGTATCATGGAGACACCGCCTCGGATCCCAGACTCAACAAATAAGTGTTGGTCTATGTCTGTGAGTAAGTCGAGTCTTACGTCGGTCGTTTTCAATATAGCATACCATGCCAAGCCAGGAAGTGAGTAAACGTTACACGGGTCAATACTGTAGTTTGTCCTGCTGGTCGTTCTGAAATTTTCAAAAATGTCAGCTAATAGTAAAACGTCTGTCTGTAGGTACAATTTGTGGTACTATTTCATTGAAGTCATGTCAAAGGTGGACCACACAGTCTGTGCATGTGTGTAGTCTTCGTCAGATATAGGTGTTTCTGTCAAGTCGTTAAAGAAAAACTCCTTGGGAGAAAGTTCAGATTTAGATTCGTGGAACAGAAAACATCCTCGTGGAATTTAGATTCGTCTGTCATGTAAGTGTAGGGAAACACACATTTACGTAGCAGTAAGTCCAAGTACGTATCACCTATACATTTTGTTTTTGAAATTTGTTAATGATGGAGTATCAGATAATTATTGTTAAAATGTAAATAATTATTAAAGTAGATAAGTTTATTAGTTTAAGAATGTAGTTTTATAACATGTTTGTGTAGATGTAATTTAGTTTTTAGCACTTTAAAAAGGTTTGAGTTTTACCAAATCGAAACGTCGTGATTGGTAATTTTCAAGTAATGATGGCAAATGTCCAACTACCTTTGTCTTCCTCACCCATACATTGTTTCAAAATTTTAAAATTTGAAGTATCATCAGACTAGGTTTTTCACAAGTACGTCCAAAGATGTACTCAAAAATTGAAGAGAATCTAGATAACCTAGTTACTAAAGGGTGACTGAAATGTACCGCTCACTAGTTATAGCGATACTTGACAGTTTTTCTTTTTTGAATTTACCTAGCCCTTGAATCAAATGGTGGCAGTCATAACCTTTGAGGTTATGGAAAATACTGGAATGTGATCGGGAACTTTATAATTTAAATTGCAAGAATTGTGGACAGCTCCCAAGAACTCGCCCGTTAAATGACTGTGATTTAAATAAGTGACCACTTTGTCACTATTAAGTGGTTTAAGGCAAAGGTGACAATCGTAACAGTTTTGGAAACAAATTTTGTCTTTTGGAGTCATTTTAATCGGGGTATTCTTTTTAAGAATAGGTACGAGTTCTTTAGACTCGTTCATCAAACAATTTAGAAAAGTATCAACAACTTCTGGATCACTGTAAACAACAGGTGGTTTGATAGCTTTACCATTACTGTCAATAATTACGTAGCAAAAGCCTGATGGAATGTGAAGGGCGTGGTTTACTGTACTCGGTGTTGTCGGACAAGTCACCAAAGGATGTACAAAACTTCCAAAGTCACAGTAAATGGGACTTTGTGTGTAAGAGTGTAGTTTTTAAAGTACATGACCTTTTCGTACTCAGTGGGTGGTGTAGTCATTTGTGCTCCGTGAGGTAAGTGATTAGTAAGTGAGTCGTAATTTTAAAATCTGTGTAGGCAGTAGTTACAGTAGAACACAACACCATAGTGTTTAGTCAAGTGAGATAGCAGTCGGGATAAGTTTGTAGTCAAACAGTAGTGAGTAGTCGTGTCATTAGTCAAAAGTAACAAGTTTACATGGTGAATCCTAAACCTTCCTTTAGTGATTCTAATAGGATAGACTTCGTCTTTTTCATAACCAAATATATTTACAGAAATAGAAGGATTTAATTTATCAAGATCAGTAACTTTAACAGGATAGCTAATACCAGACATTTACATTACATTCCAAGGATTTGTAATAAGTTATTTGCCTATGTTTATCGGGATATAACTGAACAATCACAGAGTAGAGAAAGCATTTTTTATATTTATAATTCCCTGTTTGGAGTGGTTAATTCTTTTAGAAGTAGGTATGTAAGAAGAAGCGTATAAAGGGCGATATTTAACAATGCAAAGATATAAAAGTAATACATTTTCCAGTACCCACCCACTACATTGACTTAATCATTTACCCACGCTTTCTAAAACTTTGTCATCAGCTTCTAAATATTGAGTATCGATGAAATCAGAAAGTAGCAGAGGTCTAGTTTTTCCGTGAAAGAAAGGCAAAGAGGAAATTTCCTCGTTATTTACAAATTTGGTAAATTTAATTTGAACAGAAATATACCATTTAATTCCCCTGAGCCTGTTCCGTTGCAAGTTTAATTCGGAAAGGATAGTGTGTTTATTTTCTGTGAGAACTGTTAGAACGTCTTTCCCACAAGTGCTAAACCTACGGCAAATGGTAACCAGGTTATCGTTCAAAGCGGATGTGTAGGATTCCATAGTTGGGTTAGGATACTACTAAATTTAGTTTAATGAAAATTGAGAGAATAGCGATAAAGACAGTATGTGGTTTTTATATTTACTAAATAAATAATTATAACACCATAGTATTTACCCAAAGTTCAAACTCTAGTCAATCAAATCAAAACGCAAGAGCAACCGACGTCCGTTCGGATCGAGTGCTAGAGAGAGAATGAGGGGAAAGGAGGATAGGTAGGAAATAAGAAGAAGAAAAGAGAGGAGAGGGGGGACCAATCAGAGCGTAGTATTTGGAAATAGTCGATGTGTGCATGCGCGTCAAGGTTAATCATGAATGATGACGTCAGCCACGCCTGTCATAATAATATCTAGTATGTGTGTGTTCTGGCTAAATTGTCTTAATAAGAACCAATATGACACATAGAGTATAAATTTCTTACAGTGTATAGTTGAATTAATTTAGTATAAAAATGTAATTTAGAGTTAAATTTGAGAAAGGGAAATATCGCCAGGGACTCAGTCATGAGTTCTGACTTGGCCGAAGGTGGTCACCATCTTGAACCTGAGAACCGATGGTACCCGAACTAGAAGCTTATTTTGAAATAGTTAAAAGTGTTGCCACAAGGTGCCAGCGCGTAGCGCTGAATGCAAGAAACAATACCACTCTAATATCATTTTCAATGAACAAATACATGTCATAGTCAACTAATAATTCTAGTTTTATATTTGTAAATTTTAACATAGCATCAAATGTTAGACTAGGAAGTGTTAAGTAGTGAGCAGGATCTAATTCATAATTTTCTAAACATATTTTTCTAATATTGTCCCCTCAATCAAAAGAAAACTTTTTGCAAGTAGAGTATATACATCCTGTTGATATACTGGGATGCGTATCTCGTCGCTATTTTTAAAAGAATTAGACGTATACGAGTTGTGTGAATGCCATTTTAGATCTGTAATAGATTCATCAAAATTCACTGTAGCACCTACATCAAAGATGTGATTCGTTGTATAAGATTTGTGAAATAAATTTCTTTTGAACAGAATAATTCACTTTTTAGTGTATTACGAGTAATATTAGCACTAAGCACAAACTTTGTTGTCGGATCTTTAATTTCCAATTCTTTAGTAATGAAATTGTTTATATAATCGATTTCAAACGCCCCAGTCGATAGACTAATTCTTATATCATCTATATAAATAATATTATTAATATTTTCTTCGATATTAGGAATTGAGTTCTACGTCATTAAATCGATGAAACCCATTTTCCATTCACTGTTAGAACTAAGATCATACGATGGGAACAGAATGCATTTTAAATGAGAACTATTTCCTGTGATACAAATCATTATTATTAAGTAATACGTGTTGCGCAAGAAAGTCTAAACACAAATGACCACAGTTGATAGTGTTCTCTTTTTGTCTAGAAAATAATTTTACTTTATTACCACACTATGTGTTCCACTGTTGAAATATGTTTGCAATTCTAACGGTGGACGCAAATTCCTAAAACTATCAAAATAATCTACATTATATCCTTTTTTTAAATAACATACCTAATAAGTTCCTGTTCCATGCATAGTGTCCAAATTTACAATTCCTGATTCTATTTCATTAATTGTGGATGGTAGTGAATCACGCATAAATACTCCTCTGAAAAAAGGAATCTTCAATAATTTTGCATATTTTAAAATATCTAGGTTTGTTAAAACTCTTTTAGGTATATTAGCAATCATATTACTCTTATAAATTAAGATTTTTTTTTACTACCCAATCCTCTGTATGGTAAAGACCTTTACCACTTCTACTATTTATTCTCTTCTTTTTATGTTTTCTTTTCTTTCTACTCTGCTGTTTTTTTCTTTTGAAAACTTTTTTATTTTTTTCAATCGTTTTCTAATACCACCACCGATTTTTGTTTTAGCTTTCATTATATTTGTTATGGCCCAAGCTGCCGCCTTTTCGCCAAAACTAGAATCAGACCAGAAGCCTTAACTCTTTCCCAAGCCCGTTCAGATAATATACGGTCCGCTATAGATCTAAATAAATAAATAAATTCTTTATTGCATAATACAATTAACAATTGTGTTGCAAAAGTCAAAATTTAGTCTAGCCTAAAACACTCACACACAATCGGACACATTCATAAATACATCTTGCACACACTTGACACCAGAATTGCATGATAGGGTGTTTACTGATTGTCCCAGCGGCATTGAAAGAATTCTTCAACTGCATAAAAAGCACTTTCCACCAAAAGGTATTTTAAACGTATTTTGAACAAATTCAGCTTTTGATTTTTAATTTTTTCAGGGAGCAAATTGATTATGTTTACACCCACTTATGATGGCAGACGCTTGAAAGCTGTGTTTCTATGCCTCTGCGTTCTGTAATTATTCCTCCCTCTAGTTTCATGAGTGAACATCCCTGCCGCGCGTCAAAGTGCACTTTGACTTGCAGTACAGGGCGACCTCCAATATACAGTATAGAGGCAGGGTAGGGTCAATAATCTAAGCTCCCTAAACGCTTCTCGACACGACTCTCTGACGTTTAATTTTAAAATAGTTCTGACAGCTCTTTTTGAAGCCTAAATACCCTTTCCAGCTTGTATTTAGAACAACTACCCCAAAGTCTTATACCATAGGCTAAGTGGGTATGAATCAAGCCATAATATGCAAGTTTTAAGACTTCCAGGGAGCAGAATTGTGCCAGGTTGCGCAGAGCAAAAATGCCCGAGTTAACTCTAGCACACACACTGTCAATGTGAACGTCCCAAGTCAACCCTTTGTCAAGGTGTATTCCAAGGAACTTCGTGGACTCCGTTTCCTCTAAGAGTACATCGTCCACCATTACTGTACTTTGATTCTGTTCAAAGTGTTGAGGAAGACAAAATGTTATGAAATTTGACTTAGAATTGTTTGTTTTCAGGCCCATTTTATTGAAATGTAGAATGCATTGATTCAGATCAATAAATGATTTTAGTTCCAAATCATGTGATGATCCATCTATCTCACAAAGAGTCGTGTCATCAGCGTACTGAATAACTTTTCCGAACTGAATTGAAGATTTTAGTCCATTGATATATAAATTAAACAAAACTGGACCAAGGATTGAACCCTGTGGGACACCTTGGGTAATAAGTGTTTTGCCTGACAGGGCATTCTCAACCTGTACACACTGGATCCTGCCTTTAAGGTATGACGAGACTCATTTGTGTGACAAACCTCGAACGCCAAAATACTCCAACTGGTGCAACAGTGTCTCATGCTGCACACAGTCAAAGGCTTTGGAGAGATCAAGAAATATGCTAAGCACATGTTCTCTTCTTTCCAATCCATCGACAACGAGCTCTATAAGATTTGTAACTGCATCGACAGTTGACTTGTTGTTTTGATCTACTTTTGTTGTCAGCGCTCTTTGAATATGCAATGTCGTGATCTCGACACGCAGCGTCTAATTTATTTATTCCTTTATCTACTCGACTCAATCTCCTTTTTAAGTTACTTCCGGGTCCACAGAATTGATATCCGGGAATATGCAGTTCCACAGGTAATAAATCTATCGATTTGTTCAATAATGTGCCTGCAGTACTGGCAAGAGAACTTAGTGTGCCAGCTCCCTGACGGCGACTGACAAGTGCACTCATTGAGATGCTAATGTTGTACTTCCACCGTCACCATCACTGGTTGTCTGCTATTTTACGGTAGTTTGGTTTAGGCGGTTCCGTTTTGAATACTACAGAATTCAAATCAGCAATACGGGTTAATATTTCGTTTTTAAACTTTTGAAAATCATAATTATTCTTTTCAACTGTTCGGTTCAAACTGGTAACAATAGTTCTAGTTTCTTGAGAAAAATCATTTAACCGTTTAAGGACTTTGTCTAATTCTTCTCTAATTACAACATCGTTTTTATCATGACTCGGCTTTACACGTACAATACGTCTTTTTGCTTTAAGCTTATATAATTGTTTGTAACATCGATAGCGTCAGTGATATCATATACCTCTTTTAAATGATCTTTTAGTTTATTTTCTAAATTTAATAAAACCGTTTTAATATTATTATCAATCGAGGATTTCAGTGCACCGAGTTCATCTAATAAATCTTGGTAGTAGACACTGTCTCTTAGATCGGTAGCACTGGCGACATTGCATAGCTTTTTATTTTCTATATTATAATTCCCATCTCTGGTAAACTAAAATCTATCCCCTTTGGGTCCTCTTATTGGCTTTCCCCCACCAGTTTTATAACGACCAAATTTGTCAAGACTCATTTGTGTTCGAATTGAAATGTTATTTATTAGCAGGAGGTCTGAATAAAACTGAACAATAAAGTAAAATAATACATATATTTATTAGTTCTCATCAAGTTACGACGTACAACTAAAATCAAACTGACGACATTGATAACTAATCACTGTTATATAAATCAAATTATATCTCACCAAATAGCGTATTGCCTTTTTACTATTTTTAATTTTTAAATCTTCTGTTAAATTCGCTATCAATAACAGAAAAATAATTTCTAAATTTCTTCCATTGATCAACATCTAGTCTAACAATATCTCTCCTTCACTTTCAATCATTATATAAGTTGACATGCCTGATTCTCTTATCAATATTCCCAAATTATCCGGATCCAATTTATAAACTTGTTCACTATCCATTTTTATCTAAATAAAACTATAACCAAGAACCTATTGAATCAATGACTAAAAACAAACTGTCGACATTGATAACTTATCACTGTTAGATAAATAGCCTATTGGTTAGATAACCGCTTCACAATCTAGAAATTCGAGTTCGATTCTCGCCGAACGCGTTAGTATTTTTTGTCACCGACCATTTTTACGATCTTAGCACCAGGAGCGCAGAAAATACGAGGAGAATAGGCCTCAATGACTATTATTCACAACACGTAAGTTTTGGCATACCACCCGGTATCTCCTCATAAAGTCTGCTCTTCTGGTACTGAGCACCTTGAAAATTGAAGTTACCGACCTTAACTAGTTTGGGCCTTTGCACCGTTACACGACCTTGTCTGGTATGAATAGTAGTTTATTAGATTTGGGTAGTCAATAACTTAGTTTGTCTATTTTTAGAATGTCCTTGCTATTTATAGCGGTGTTTGTCTATTTTTAGAACGATCTTGCCATTTACACGACCTTGTCTGGTATGCATGAAAATTTAGGTAATTTTGGGTAGTCAATAACTTAGTTTGTCTATTTTTAGAACGTTCTTGCTATTTATAACGGTGTTTGTCTATTTTTAGAACGACCTTGCCATTTTTGGCAGCCAGACATGCGTGTCTGGATCTTTAATTAGGTTAGTGGCTATTAATTACTGAGTTAGAAGCCTTGCTTTCTCTCTACTATCGTCCACCCTAAGCTACCTAAAATCTTTTTCCGGTCCGAGTATTTTCACTCCGTTGCCTCCTTAAATCGGCGTTGAAACGCAAATAGCCCTCAGTGCTATAACGCAGGAGCTACTTAAATGATCTAAGATTACACAAACCAGTTTAGCCCACAGTGATATAACGCAGAGCGGAGCTATTTAATTTACACGGGTGACAATTGAACCGGTTTAAGCCCACATTGCTATAACTTAGAGCGGAGCTATTTAATTTACACGGGTGACGATTGAAACGGTTTAAGCCCACAGTGCTATAACGCAGAGCGAAGCTATTTAATTTACACGGATCTTTTAAAATTTTAATTAATCACGTATTCCGAACTAAAACGACTTAGCTTCTCTAGCCTGAGATAATAACTACGCTATTAGATCAAACTATGATCTAAAATATAAAAATAAATGTCAAATAAAACGAAAAATGGGAAATAAAACTCTTTTGCTGAGCTTCGGCACTACAAACGAAAGATATCTTTTACGAGAATCTATAGTCAAATCCACTCTTTAGCTTCTTTGCCGTAGTCAAACAAGTCTTACCGTAGTATTGCGAATCGGTGCGTAACGTCGGCGTAGGTCCCTTCCTACTCGCAGTCTCAGGCGCACTGACGAGTGACTGACTGATGCTCTGCAGTAGCTCTTTTTGAAATGCACTTAACTGTGCCTGTTGAGGTAGTCAGTTTTTATTTTTTTTTTATTTTACATCCCACCATTAGTGGGCGAAGCTAATGTGAAGAAAGTCATGACAATATCCTAAGAGGGTGTACACAGGCCCCTTAATTGCATTATAAACAGACCGTAAGGGTCTGCTAGTAGCATATTGTTTAGCAGCTTACTAGTAAAACTATATTACAACCCATGGAGGGCGAAATTATATTTTATAGGATTTGTATAATTTTCTAAGGGGGTGTTCGCAGAGCCCAGACAAACAATAGCTAGTAGGCCGGAGGGGCATACTAGCGGTATCATAAAACTATCTTTCGGCGGATCATCCAAGACGGCGATAGTCCTCGGTCGGTGCCTCCGAGGCCGGTATTTATTACACTCCCCCACCCCATTCAGCTGCAGTGGTCCACTTTCACCCTCGCTCTGACATACTTACCGCGTAGGAGGGAGGGGTCAGCTCGCCGGTGTCCCTATAAGAAACCCAATATGTTATTTATTTAACCTGAATATAAAAACTATTATCCCCCAAAATAAATGAGCCGTTACATACCTTACCAACTTTCAGAAAGAAAAAAAATGTCAAAAAAGTCTTGTACTCTCCCTTAAAACAAATAAACTTAGTAATCCCACAGTGCTACAACGCAGAGCGGAGATTACTAACAAAACGAAGAATGCCTCCTTAAAACTAATAACAAACTATGTACTGTACAATACAATCAAAATAAATTCCTATCTTATAAATCAAAATGTTGTTCTAATATCTAACAATATATATATATATATATATATATATATATATATATATATATATATATATATATATATATATATATACAATTTTCAAAATAAATACTCCGCTTTTTAAACTAAAATATTGCTCCTATGTCTAATAATACGCAATTTGCAAGATAAGAAACTAAAAGATTTTCCCATCTAGGGCAAAACAAAATAATATAACAAATCAAAATAATCATTTCATCATCTATAAAAAACTATCCATAATCTACCAGGTACTTTAAAGATTTCTTTTTGGAATATTCTATGGAAGACCCCATCTGCTCCTATTTTCCGTATACGATGATTTCGAATTTTCCTCCTTTTCCTTCTATTTCTCTTTAAAGCTGCTCGAACCTTGGTCAGTTATAAGGAAGAAAGCTCAAAGCAGACCGTCTCGGGGTCAGTCGTCAGGACTACTTCATCATCATCCATTCCCATTTTTCTGTCGAATGGTAAACTTAACACAGGAGATAATCCACTAGCAAACTTGACTCGTCTGGGGCTTCTGAGGCTACGTCACTTGGAGGGATATCCTCGTCTTCGTAAGGGGACTCATCAGGGTGGAGTGATTTTTCATTTCTGATAGGATTTCGTTTGAAAGTTCAACAGTTAGGAAATAAATCAAATTTTTACTTTGATACTCGTTCACCGGAAGTACAGCCTCGATTGGAACAATATTACTTTCGTCTCGATTCTTCTGCGGTATTTCATTGATAGTAGGTACGTTTATAGTTATTAAATTCCATTTTATTATATCTTCAATTCCAATTACTATCTCACTTGTCAGAGAAGGCAGATAAATTGCATCGAAACTTACCGGTGAATCATTTAACACACTACAGCATTTAAACGTTCCTTTGGAGTTTAGATAGTGACAATTTGCAACCTGCACTCGTTTGGTCCCACCGCATGGTCTCATACCTTGGGCCATCAAGTGATCAGCTACGGGATTCCCTAATACATTTACTGCTGATCCACTATCTAATAACGCGTGCAACTCTTTCCCCAATAATGATACTGAAATGTGTGGTGTCTTGTCACAAGATGTTTTGTTCGTGGTGCTACATGTGGTAAATTCTCTTATGTATTCTAAAAAATTGTGCAATTCGTTGGAGGTTTTACGTATTTTATTAAATGACAATTCTACTATACTCCCTTGTTAGTGGCGTTTAGTAAATATCTCCTCAGCAACCCTCCTCCCCCAAATATATTAATATCCTGGCTATGCTTGAAGAGATCATCGCAGCCTCCAGCAAATTTCAATCAGCCCTAATAATTGGTGACTTCAACCTCTCTGGGTTCGACTAGAGGTTTAGCTATTGATTTTACTATACATAGAAGATGGTTCCATCCAATGTTAAATATTGAGGCACTGAATATGGGAGCGACCGTGCTGCAACCTGTCGTCAATCAAGTTAAAGAGGTCGAAATTGCCTCCAGTTTCGACTGTTCAGTTGCACAGCCTGTGAGCAGTAAAGGAAACTAATCACTCCCTCTCATTCCCCCATTCTCTCTCTCTTTCTCTTGAGACGCTCGTCCGGAAGTACTTGTCTACTGTCGCCCCTTCACCTGTCTACTGTCGCCGATTGGGCTTGATAGTGGGTCAAAGTGGGATATTATTCCGTGCTGTGGTTTGTCTTGCACGGAAAGGAATCGCGATCTTTTATTTAGGCCTTAGGGGTTTGTGAATATGAAAAATGTTTGGAGACATATTTTTGTTATTTTGTCAATGTAAATAACAGTGTGTTACAAATGTTTAGTTAAAACATTATGCATTATCTAAAATGATGTAAATACTTCGTATTGTAAGTTTATTGATATTTTAAGTAATTGTATATTTAGAAGTAGCAAGAAAAATGGTTGTAGTTCTAAATTGTTAAAGGCTAAATTGTTAAGTCCCTGGATAAACGCAAACATTTTACATAAATTTGAGACGTAAAAATTATTTAAAATTTCTACAAGAAAAACATATGACAGAGCTTTTCAAAATTATTTTGCAAAATATACTAATGAATTAAATAATGTAATCAATTTTACAAAAAACAATTATTATTCAACATTATTAGAAAACTGTAAAGGTGATGTATCTGAGCAGTGGAAGGTAATAAATAACTTAACAAGTGGTTTTTCAAAGAAAATACTTGAGCTAATTGAATTGCCAAATGGCGAAGTTAGTGAGCCTTCCACATTGATAAGATAAACAATCACCTTATCACAATCCAGTCTAGCGGTCCAGACATTCTACATTCCAATACCTTTCCACCTTTAAGTACTTACTATCAACATTCTTTCTTTATAACTCCAACAGATATAAATGAAATTAAGAGTATTGTTAAGCTTTTAAAAAATAAAAAATAACTGGCTCTGACCAAATTAATGAACATTTACTGAAAAATATGATTGATGAGATTACCAGTTTTAGTTCACTTAATAAACAGTAGTTTTACTAAAGACATTTTTCCTGAGAGCCTCTATTTTGAAGAACAATAACTCTATAAAACTAGATAACATAATACCTATCAGCTTGTTATCTGTATTCTCTAAGGTTTTTGAAAAAAAAAACAATGATTCATAGACTCCATAGTTATTTATCTAAGTTAAATTTTCTTGTTATAATTAAAAACGCCACAGAGTGCGGCTATAGTTTATTTTGTTATTATTTAGACTATGTAGTTACTTAAAATTAGTTATTTCTTATGTTACTGCTGGTCACGCTACTTGTGAAGTGTTACCAGTGTAATTCCAGAGTCTTTTCCAGGGAAATTGAAAATATGAATAAATTGCAGTTTATCCATACTTTCACATCTAGTAAAATAATAGAAACGTGTATGAAAACCAGATGTGTTAACTTTAACTATATTCACCTTAGACATACTTTTTATAATGGTCTGATTCAATCAATGTTATAGAACGGTATTTTTGAAAGGGGGACATAAACAAAATTTATAATAATTTCAACCTGATTAAAATAATGAAAATTGAATCAAAATAATCAGTAGTGAAAATTTTTAAATTCTATTTTGAACAAGCTTTCCCAAAAAGGAGAATAAAAAAAACTTGGAAAAAGCATGCTTGGATTTCAAACCAACTGCGAGAGGAAAAAAGTGAACTGATAAAACAAGATAAATTTGTAAGATTAAACAAAAATCCAGAGCATTTTTCTAATCTAAAAACCATATCACTAAATTTAAAAAACACATAAAAAATACAAAACGAGAATTCTTTGAGGAAAAGATTAATAATTCAAGTAATATCCCAAAAACTGTATGGAACATTATAAATTCAGAAGTTGGAAACAAGGTACTAAAAAGACCAAAAAATATTAATATTGAAGAAAATGGGCAGGTCTATAGTAATCCTCAAGTTGTGAGTAATATTTTTAACAATTATTTTATCAATATTATAAAAGATACAAACGAGAATAGCATTGATCATATACAGGCGGAAGATCATGCAATAAATAGAAAATTTTATTTGAGAGAAGTAGGAAAAAAAGATATTGAGAAAATAGTCAGATTGTTAAAGAATAAATGCTTATATGGGTTTGATGAGATACCAGTTACTGTTATAAAGGGCGTTAATCAGCAAAATAGTCAAATCTTGTGTCATTTAATAAATTCCTCCTTTATATCTGGTTATTTACCAAACGAACTCAAAATTTCAAAAATCATTCCCATACATAAAAAATGAAACAAATAAGGCAAAAAATTATCGTCCAGTAGCTTTACTATCCTCAATCTCAAAAGTATATGAAAAAATTGTTTCAAACCAGCTGCAATCGTTTTTAGAAAATAACAACCTGCTTGACAACAATCAACATGGATACCGCAGAGGTAGATCTGTGATTAGTGCAGCAGTTGACTTTATTGAAGCAATCATAGATTCAATTGATGAAAATGATATTACCGCAGGAATCTTTATGGACTTGTCAAAAGCATTTGACAGCGTAAATCATTCACTAATGATAGTAAAATTAGAAAAGTTAGGGGTAGCTAAACGTTCATTGAAATGGTTTGAGTCATATCTAACAAGTCGAACACAGTATGTTGAAATAACTCATTTATCGAAAGAAAACACAATCCTTAAAATTCCCTCGAATGTTCAATATACAAAATTTGGAGTCCCCCGGGGATCCATATTGGGCCCTTTGCTATACCAGTATCAATACCACAGTATACCAGTGGGTCAACACCACTGTACGTGTATGGGTGGGCTGGTGGGTCAATACCACTGTACGTGTATGGGTGGGCGGGTGGGTGAATACTACTGTAAGTGTATGGGTGGGCGGGTGGGTCAATACCACTGTACGTGTATGGGTGGGTCATAACCACTTTACGTGTATGGGTGGGTGGGTGGGAACCCCTACACACGCTAAATATAACACGCAGTCTATTTTCTATCAGGCACAATTATAATTTATTTACACTTGCAAATGCTCTGAGCCTCTTTTAAATATTAGTTTATAAAGCATTTAATTTCGTCTTAAAAAGAACATTTATCTCTTTAAAAATATACTAAACCAGAGTAATAATAATTTGTAATGTGTAATATCAGAACTGAGTGATGGCAAATAAGTATTTTATGAACATACAAAATAAACAATACCAATACCAATGTACATGTATGGGTAGGTGGGTGGGCCAATACTAATGTATGTGTATGGGTGGGCCAATACTAATGTATGTGTATGGGTGGGCCAATACTAATGTATGTGTATGGGTGGGTGGGCCAATACAAAGGGGTGCTGATAAGCTGATTTAGATTCTTGCATTGCTGTATATGTTATTTAAATAACTTGGCAGATACGTTTATAAATATCCCTAAAAATAGCATCTGTATGTATGCTACAGATGGCGGACTGCCAACAAAGATGGCGGATACTCTAGTTTAATTATAAAAGTGCTCCTCTAAATGTGATGTTTTTAGTGGGTTAAAACAACAATACACCTTCTAACTACTCACCTATTAGACCAACAATACTGTAAGTAAAATATCCACAGAAATACAAGAAGAATTTTTATTTCACTAACTAGTATCTATTTCAAGTGATATATTTCACCTGCCAACAAGGCAATATCTAAAGACAACACTCTTTATAGTGACTGCCAAAAATTTCTACTTCATAAAAAGAGAAAACAACTCAAGTAACTAGAATTTGTTTAAAAAACTATTAATATCTCAAGCATTATAAATAAATACAATAATTTCAATAAACCAAGAATAACAGTGTTATATGAAGCACAGAAACAAGGCCACTTAGTAACAGAATAGATGTCAAGGCTGCTGACAGTGCAAACACAGCACATTGCCTGACTGACCTACCTTTACAATATTGACTCAGCTGCACTACCAGACACCTCTCTATTGTCTTGGTTGAAACGAATACTATTCTGTACGCTTATGCAAACATTAACGATTTTGATTGACTCTATATGAAATAAAATATTTAATATTTCTGACAATCTCCCTATACAAGAGCAACTTTTTTATTCCTACAACCTAAAATCAATCTCAATTATTTTAATCATCCGACAATAGGAATCAGTCAAACCAGGCTTAAAAAACTGCTAATTAATCTAAATATAAACATTTTTATTTTTGACTACCATTCTGACCACTAAGAGCCTGAGAAACTTAGTATAAACAAACAGCCTTTTATTATTTCTGGAAGCAATAAACATGGAAGGACAAAATAAGAGTAATCTTAAAACTGGAGATATGATATTTGCCAAACTAAAAGGATACCCCCACTGGCCAGCTAAAATAATTGAATTGGACATAAATAAACATAATTCAATTAAATACAAAGTATTATTTTATGGTGACGACAAGATTTCTTATGTTAAAGAACCAGACATATACTCTTATGTGGAACATAAAGAGCTCTATGGTCAGCAGAAAACTGACAACTATAGAAATAAACCATTCAACAAAGCTCTGAAAGAGGTAGAAACTGCTTACCAAAGTACAGCTCACTTAAACACGTTTTAACTAATCCATTAGTGGAAAATCAGCTGTCCCAGGAAAATAACCAGTCTGCATGTATCCAAGACAAAATACATGATTTTCAAGACAAAAATCTGGAAGATCTTGAAACATCTCTCACGCTGGCTGCGGAGGCTGGTACAGTTTTATTGGCAGAAAATAACCAATTAAGACAAGAACTTCACGAAATAAAGTTAAAAAATACTCACCTAGCACACCAAGCCACCAGAAACAACTACCTTACCAACATAAAACTTGCTGAAGAAAGAATTGAGGAGCTTGTGAATGACAAAGAGACCCTATTATCCCGAAATGCTGTTTTGGTTGAAACGCTAAACACAGTGAAACACCAACTAGAGAAGGAAAAACAACTGAAAACTGAACTAATTCTACAATTTGAAGAGCAGGACAGTGAAAAAGAAAAAGCACTATGCAACTTAGAAAAAGAAGTCAAACAGCTACACGAAGAAATAAACAGGCTAAAATTAGAAAACAATAAATATACCACCACACCACAAAAAACTACAACCTGTAATACAGGAACACAAACAAATAACATTAATTTAAATGAAACCAACTACCCTACACCTCTTCTACTTGACTTGGAACAATTGAAGACCCGGCAAGATCAACTAGAACACTCTGTTAAACACCTGCAAAAGAAACTGGATATGTCGAGTGAATGTCCAGCACCAGCTGTACTTATCGCACCCATGGTAAGCCACTCTCCTTGTCGCAAACAACACAACTTGGGCTATCAGGCAAATCCTGCGACACCATCTTCACCCATGCAGAAGAAACATTCAATCCCTTTTACAGAAAATAGGGGCAGAACACTAATCAACAGCAACCACAAAAATCACCTTAGTGTATCCTTACAAATGGCCAAGAGCAAAGAAAAGCAGCCTATGCAAACTTCTCACAAAAACTTGGGAAAATTTCAAATACGACCACAGTCTAGTACAGTAAAAACACAACACCCTATCAACACAGCTAAGTCAAACCCTGGCCTTAAAAGTTATCTCAAATAAAACTTACCAAAAGTAAAAAGCTTTGGTGTCTTTAAAGTGCAAAAGGGTCCTCCAATTACAGCAAAAAAGCTTGAAAGCAACAATACTTATGAAGATCTGTTAAATGAGTATTTAAAGATTGCACTCAACATAACATCAGAGGCTGTCCATATGGAAACTCCTCAAGAAGAAAACAGCTCTTTTTTAGGCAAAAGACAACTATGCAACAACTTAAAATAGCAAATACAGAACCACTTAAAATTTTACACCAGAACACAGACCGTCTTTCTAACAAAATTGAACGTCTTAACACACTTTTGCACAGACTAAATCCTCACTTTGTAATCCTGACAGAGCATGGCCAAAAAACAGAGACTCTAAAAAACACAAGACTTCAAGGCTACTCACTTACAGCAGAATACAGTAGGGAACATCATCTAAAGGGAGGAGTAGCTATTTATGCAAAGGAGCACCTGAAAGACGACATAGAAATAGTTAATGTCCACGAATACTGCATTGAGTTGACATGTGAAATAGCTATTGCCAAAGTCAAAATAGGCAAATCATACCTATATTTAGTCGGAGTTTACAGGACAAAGAGAGAGACCTTGAAGAGGGCCTTACAGTAATATCATTAGCTCTCGAAAGGATCCCCACTGGAAACACAATATTTCTCATGGGTGATATAAATATCGATTGCTTAGACAAAAAGAATGACTACCATCAAATGAACGACATATTACTAAGCCACAACATTCACAGATTTGACCTTCCACCCACTAGGATAACACCCACCTCCAGAACCTCCATAGACTGTGTCTGCAGCACATTCCAGCTACAAGAACTTGATATTGAAGTAATCAACAGCGGAATTTCGGACCACACAGGACAAATCTGTACAATTTATAGCTACGTTAGCCAGCCCCCAAAACCACTCATCTCTGAGCATAGAAACATGTGTGTTAAGAATCTCAAACAGCTAAAAGTACATCTTAGCGAGGTAGATTGGGCAAATGTCTACAACTCAAATGACGTAAATGAGGCCTACAACAACCTAAATAACACCCTCACACAAATAATAGACCTAACATGCCCAATAGTAAGATCAAAAAGCAATAAAAAGAATAGACAAGTTCTAACTGACCCCGTAGCATCCCAGTTGAAAAGAAGACTGACTGAAGCTCAAGACCGCTACAACACCTCGGGGAGAGAAGATCACAAGAGAGATCTAGCACTATTCAAAAAAGAATATTATCTAAGACTTAAATCCCTAAGGCGACAAGAAAATGCAAAATTCATAGCAGAGGCTGATAATAAATCTAAAGCCCTCTGGAACTTAATAAACTCAGAGAGAAAACAAAAAGAAGAAAACTACCTGCTGCTGCAACTTAAAATAAAGGGAGAGCTAACATCAGACCCAGAAAAAATGGCAAACCATTTAAATGAATTCTTTGTCAATGCTGGTAAAGATGCCATCCAAAATAGTGGTCAGCAAAACCAACCATTAATGATACCAAAACCAGAAAACCAAACTGTCAAACTACTGACATTAAAACCTACCAACACGCATGAGATGCTCAACACTATCCAAACAATTAAGCCAAAAACCTCAACAGGTTATGACAATATTTCTGCAAAACTACTACACATCTGTAAGGAAGAGCTGGTCAAACCCCTGGTAGACATCACTAACAAGTCATTCAAATCCGGAATTTTCCCAACTGCACTCAAGCTAGCTAAAGTATATCCAAAATTCAAGCAGAATTGCAGCACCCAACCATCCAACTACAGGCCAATATCACTCATACCCACATTCTCAAAAGTAATGGAAAAGGTGGTGCTAAATAGACTTCTTGAACACTTAGTACTGAACAACCTTTTAACACCACATCAGCATGGCTTCCTGCCTGGTAAGTCAACAACAACAGCCCTGATTAGCCTGGTGGAATACATTGTAGATCAAATAGAAGAGGGTAACACAGCAACAACTATATTCCTAGACTACAGTAAGGCATTTGATTGCCTGTGCCATATCCAGCTTATAGCCAAACTAAAATTTCTAGGAGTACAGGGAATCCCACAGTCCTGGTTTGAAAGTTATTTAACAGGGAGGAGCCAGCTTGTGGAAATAAACAGTATCAGTAATGGAAAGAAAAATAAGGTACAGGCACTTCCACAAAGCATCCTGAGGGGAGTACCTCAAGGATCGGTGCTAGGACCAGTCCTGTTTATCCTATTTACAAACGACTTTCCTAACTATATCCAAAACTACAGCAATGCACTGATGTTTGCTGATGACTCAGTGCTACTGCTGGGAAGGAAAGACCCCGTCCAAATTGAGATAGCAGCCTACACAGCGGTGAATATGGCAGTACAATACTGCAACGGAAATAGCTTAGTTGTGAACGAGGGAAAAACCAAGCAGTTACTCTTTGGAAGACATAAAGAAATTGCAGGAAGACTACCTGACATTGAAGAAACTAATAATACAACATACCTTGGTGTAACTATTGATGACAGCCTTACATGGACTACTCACATAGACCTACTGTGCAATAAACTAAGTACAGGACTGTACGTAATTCGAAGAATGAAGAGTGTAAGCGACTTAACAACAGCCAAGACAGCCTACTATGCCTTGTACGAATCACACCTCCGATATGGAATAGCAGTCTGGGGAGGTACTACAGAGGGAAACTTAGAGCGTGTACTGATGCACCAAAAAAGAGCAATCAGAATCCTTGGAGACCTTAAACCAAGACAGTCCTGTAAAGAAACCTTCAAAGAACTTAAAATCCTCACTGTGTTGAATCTCTACATACAAGCCACAATTAATCATGTACCGGTATACACAAAGTCCCTAGAATCAGCAAGAACAGGAACACACTTTCACAACTACAACACCAGACATGCATCTAACTACTGTCTGCCTGTACACCACCTCACTACAACTGAGAGAAAGCCAAGCTATGCAGGTGCCAAACTATGGAATGCTTTACCACAGGAGCTGAAGAAAACAGAAAAGAAGCACTTTGGGAACAGACTCAGAAGCTGGCTGCAAGAACACCCCTTCTACTCACTGGCTGAATACTATCAATGGACTGACCCAATCACAAGTTAATCTATCTCTGTATTTAATTTGTACTTAATAATGTATCTTTGACGCAACTGCTGTTCTCTATGTCCATGCAAATAAAGATTATTGTCTATTGTCTATGCAGATGACTCTAATCTGAAAGTATCGGCAAAAACATTACAGGAAATTGAAGTGGTATCATACGTTGAATTGGAAAACATCAGGCAATTTCTAAAAGCTCATAATTTACATTTAAACACAGAGAAAACTAATTTTGTACTATTTAAAACCCAACAAAATAGAAAAACACTCCAACCAAATATTTTAATAAATAATAACTTACTTGAAAGAAAAAATGGAATCAATTTTTTAGACTTATCAGTAGACGAAAACTTAAACTGGAATGATCATGTTCAAAAAATCTTAAGGAAAATAAATTCTGGGCTCTATGCACTTTCTAGGATGGTGTCGTTGGTAGATATTCGGACATTAAGAATAATATACTTTTCATACATACATACACATATTTCTTTTGGCGTTTGTTTACATGGGGGTACTAAAATTTCAAACCTTGACAAAATATTAAGATTACAAAAACAAAGTATTCGTATCATGCTAAAATTAGAAAGAGATGAATCAGTTAGAAAACATTTTAAAGAATTAAAAATTTTAACAGTTTATGGACAATATATTTTGGATACAATTCTTTTTACAAAAAATAAATTAACAGATGAAGATATCTACCAACCCAACCATCGTTACAACACAAGAAGAAAAAACGAAATACTTCCATGCCATCGCCTTAAATTTTTCACTAAAAAACCTAGTTATATGGGCATTTACTTTTTAAAATTCATTCCACAAACAATAAAAAATGAAAAAAAGATACATATTTAAAAAAAATCCTTTAAAGAGTACCTAATAAGTAAAGTAGTTTACTCATTTTCAGATTTTTATGACTTAGCTAAATGATGTTAAATGTTGAAACTTTGTAAATGTGTTAAGTATATTTCATTTTATTTTTATCAAAATGATTACCAAAAGATCCTTTATATTTAGATTAGTTTCTTGACACTATTCAATTATACCAAGATTGTATATATGATGAATAAAGATTGTTTTGACTTTGACTTTAGTCTAGTTATATTCTATCACGATAATATTTTTTAACCAATTTCAATTGACATTGAGATTGTTTTTCTCAAGAAGTAATAATAGAGTTACAACTCTTCATGATTCCGAAAAAAAAAAATAAAAACTGACCATTCACCAAACAATGAAATATTTTACAAACAATCATGCAATTACTACCAAATAATATGTTAATGTTACAGACAGTAATAATAAAACAGAAGTTTATAATAAAATTAAAAATAATGCTATTTTAAATTAAATGCCTATACACAGATCGTCTGAATCAGGCCATAAGATGGAAGCTATTTTTATCTTGTATAGAAGTAAATTAGTGGTTTTGTTATGATTTTTTCTAACCCTATCATGAAATTTGAATCTCACCTGGGTTTTATGTTTTGCCCAGTATTATTCTATATAAATATCATAGGCCTATTGCAATATTTATTTTGTCAAATAAATAAATAATGTCACATTTTTTAATATTTCACTGTATTATATATTCCTGGAATATTTGCAGATTAATTTCATAATTGAAATGGGAGTCATTGATTGAATTTGAAAACAAATTATTTTTTAATCAATTGCCGAATATGAAAAAATTAATGATTAAGTACAACAGTCGATTTAATCACCTAATCAATGGTTAAAATGCAATAAATAAAGATTTTTCAGATGGGCTATATAATATGAAAATGTTTACTTAAATCAGCAGTAATTATCGCCAGCATTGCCGATAAGTTAGCGGTCTATTCAAGTGTGTCCATTTACAAATACACGGTGTGTTAATCATATAAATCAATATGGTGTTTTAATTTATTCAGTTATAAATATTTCTTTATTCAATATGAATGTCACACTGAGTTTTACTGTAATAGTATCAACACAGTATTCTTTATTATTCGAAAGAGATGCAAGCAAATATAAAAACAGAGAACCCGGATAAATGTTAGCAATATGGAATAACAGAAACAATTATCTAAGCAGGACGTTGTTTGTGTGTGGGACCTGAGGAAGGAGAGGGCGGGTCGGCTGTCTGGAGAATGGGTTAAGAGGAGGGAAGTGAGAGTCAGAAGAGCGTGCGAGAGAGGAAATAGGGCTATGCGTAGCACGCTGTTTTGGCCCCAGTCCTCAAAACAGTTTTGGGGCTTTGCCACAACTCTCCCATATGGATGGAGTATCTCTTTATATAGTAAAATCAATGGTTTAGCTCTCCACAGGCTACTTCTGCTCTATTTCGCAGAGTCTATCCTAGATATGACTTCTTAGCTTGGACTTCGACAAATAAATGGAGCTCTGAGTAGTACAGGTGTTCTGATAGACCTAGTGTTTGCCCCTCAGCAATATTTCTGTTTCACACGTTAGCGATCCTTTTCTGCCATTCAAAAACTGTACTCTTTGTATCAATGGTACTGTGTGCATTCTTATATGAGGAACTTTGAGTAAGTCAGGAACAATGTCTTAGATGGCGCAATTATTTATCATTAAGATGCTGGCGAATAAGTGTGATAGGTGTAGACGAATGAATTAGTCACTGTTACTAAGGTCGACTATTGATTAGAAAGAACCATTTAGATTTTGTAGATACAGCAATCTCATAAAACGTAAGTCTTTTGGAGCTTTGTAAATTGTTTAAGGCGAAGAATTTCTGTTCCAGGAGAGATGAAATTGGGTGACTTAGCATCTTCCCATCTAAGGGATATGTTGATGTGAGTAATATGTTCAGCACATTCTTCTCTGTGTATATGCCTGGAGGAAATACATCTCTGAAAATACGATTTCTTGTTGAAAATGTAGTGAAATATGAGTTTACATCTCTTTAGGAGGTTGATTTCAACTGCGGGAAACTAGTTTTTTTTACTGAAAAATCTAAAACACAATTTTTTATTTGATAGTGAAAAAAAAATAACTTAAAAATTGTTATTTTTCAAAAATATTTTTTTCAATTAACATGTTTTTTTATTGACCTAACCAAACTTACTTACTTGTTTCCTTGGTTGAATACCAGCGAAGCTGGATAGACTGTGCCACACTTTATAGACTCACTTTGAAACATAAATTTAAAACTACTATGGTGGTGGTCTTAACAACAGTTCTGCAAAGGTCTCACCAAAGATTTCACTTGGGGAATAAAAGGGTTTTGTCTGGAGCCATTCCTTCAACAAAAGTTTAAACCTCTTCTCATCCAAGTTCTTAACATTAACTGGGAGCACATTGTTGAGTCTGATGGCAATGTGAGGAAACTATCCTGAATCAAGCTCAATCTAGAGAACGGAATTTCCACATCAGCAGAGTGTCTTGTGGCATACTTGTGGTTTTGACCCCTCATCTCGAAATCTGGAAGGTGGTACTTCACGTAAACAACGCAGTCATAGATAAACTAGCTATAGATTGTCAAAATGCCAAGGTGTGCGAACAGAGGACGACAGTGATCCAAGCCTTTACTCTTCGTAATCACTATCACAGCAGTAGGCCATAACATAAGTGGCTGTGAAACAGTGAGTGGTAGGCTACGATGAGGTAAGGTTCAGACACTAGATGGACAAGTCTTCGCAGTAAGTACACTACTCGATTTAACTTGTTGCAAGTAGCTGCTACATGGCTATTTCACAAAAGCTTAGGGTCGAGAAATTATTTTATTTCGATTAAAACTGAATAATAAGTATTTTACTATGATATTTTTCAAACGTTATGTCCAGGAATGCTGAATTGATATAACGTAAGGAAATTAACTGTTAAGATGTATATTTATGGATTAAAAACAATATTATGTAGTTTGTACGTTTTGATATTACTTTTTACATACTCTTAAACCTTGGGTGTTCAAGTAAAACTTTTCATGTGGACTTCTTCTAAAATTTCTGGCTACATCCCTGTAAGGAACTTATTACGTCCATCAAAACTTTTCCACGCTATGGCCCAGCTAGTTTTAGGCGAAAAATTTGAACTGCTCAACTGGGAAGCAGTACGTAGAAGTGGGTTTCAAGATTTTAAGTGATCGTTCTGACGAGGAGATCCTGGGTAATGGGGAGTTGCGGGGCATTCAAAATCTTATAGAATTGTTTAAGAAGTGCCTCCTGATATCTTATCTCTGGAAGAACTATATTGTACAGTACCGGGAGCCAAGGAAGTGGAGTTACCATAAGAGTACCACTAATAGCTCTCGTAGCTCTATTAAGTTGGGTATCAATCACTTTTGTTGTATGTTCGATATTTAGCCAGACAGGAGCACTGTATTCAGCAGCAGACTATACCAGAGACAAAGCAGTTGAACACAGGTCGTGTGCCTTGGCTCCCCAAGTTGTTCCTGCAATGTGATGTACATTTGCCCTGATTTTAATTTTAGCTGCTGTTTTTTGAAGGTGGCTTTTAAAGGTCAGCGATCAATCTAACGTTACTCCCAGGTACTGTGGATGTTCAGTTTTCGATTAATCAGTCTGTTACTTAGGTGGAAGCAGGCTACTTCGGTTTATGATGGGTTAGGATTTAGCTTACAGGTTCTAAAATGTCCTTCGAGGGCTGCAAGGTCACTTGTGAGTTTCTTCAGTAGCTGTAAAGTCCTTATGTTTGTAAGCTAAAGCAATATCATCTGCATATATAAACATTCTAGACTTTGTTATTGGGATGTCAGTGGTATATACAATGAACAAAATTGGAGCAAGAACAGACCGCTGTGGCAGACCATCCTTCAACTTTTTTTGGTTCAAGATGGCTGATGTTGTTGTTTAGTCATAGTTTTGATCTCTGGTTTCTGATTAATTTGAATAGTTTATTGGCTTTTGGACTACTTGCCTTATATCTTACTTCAGCATTTGGTGAGCTGAATGTGTGTGTATAACACACCTTCACCCCACAACTAATGTTGATTGTTTCTGTATCATAGCTGCCGATCACATAACTAACCTAACAGAGATTACTCTACTCCAATACCATTCCATCTGTAATTAACAAGCCGTTTCATCTGTCAACAAACCTGGCATTCTTGTATGAACATTTCATCCATAGAGGAATCCACGCTGCACCAATTCGGGTCCACAGCCTTCTAAATCGTCACACAAACTATGTGACGATGATAGTCCAACTGTGACATTCTACATGTAAATAAAAATAATTTATAATTATTTTTCTACTTTATTAAAATAAATATCTAAAAACTTTTATAAAAGTTCACTTTGAGCCCTTATAATCATAAAAATACATTGACCTATTATAAACCATTGTTATTATTTAGTTCCTTATATAATTACAAACTTTTATACAAAATTTCGTGCACATAACTTCATAAATATATCTATGGCAAACAATTGTTGAAATCTTGACAAATTAGAAATTTAGCATATATAGAGTATTTTATGTACTCTGATCAACTTTATTTCTTAAGCACCAGTGACATTTATTTCATTTCTCCAAATGATTATTAGTAACGATAAAAATGTTAATAAATATAAATTTACATTTAATTATAAAAATTTTATTTGTAAAGGTCACTAAGTCAAAAGTCGTAAAATAATAACAATTTTCAAACAGCTGATCAAATAGAAACATAAATGGCAAAAAAAAAAAAAAAAGAAAACATTAAACTATAACTATCAAAGTTTATTAGATCGTAATTTGAGTGCATTTGGAATGTTAATAAAGCCAGAAAAAGGTATATCGGACGTCAGAGTTTTTGGCACATTTAGTGAACGTCCGATATATCGGACGTAAAAGTTTTTGGCCTATTCTCTTAACGTCCAATATATCGGATGTCGAAGTGCAAAGGTTTCATATGACTGCAGTTTCAATACCAGGTCTGCTATCTGTGACTATTTGGCTCATTTGACAGGAACTATCAGAGGTTCCAAAAAATCAAAACAATCAGAATAGGACGTGGGTAAAGACAATTACAAAGATAATGTGAAGCATGTCACTGACTCTTTTATACATTTTTAACCATTGAATTGATTAAGGTATTGTAAAAAGAACATAAAATACAAGATGATGTCATTTATTCAGTATGATTTACATGTTCAGTGGAAGAGCCCTAAACACTCATTCATAAACTCTGGACACTAATCTACCTTACAAACCTAAGCTGATAACTCAATCTACAACTAACTAAAGTATCTTAACAATATTAAAAAGGAATTCCACACGCCGGTATTTTGTCCTTAACAAACACTTCAATTCGGATTATCTCAAAATATAAATTTAAGTCTTTTTATACAGAAATCTTTTCCTGAAAGATTTCATAAATTTTATAAAACGTCTCTAAATACAACGCATTGTTGGCAGTTGACTGATGGGGTAAAAAACCGCCACTGGCAACCCAACTCGTGTGATGTTGACTGTGTGCTTAAAACTACACTTTAAAAAAATAAATTTCACTCCCTTTTACTGTTTTCATTAAAAGTCAAATTCACTGAATGATAATAATAAAAATAAGCTAATATGCTGTGTGGCTTAATCAATACTTTAATACATACAATGAAATAACATCAATGATATAGCTCCAAAATACAGATTACATTTACTGTAAATGTTTATTTTGCAGTTTATACTATATTTATTTATAACAATTTCGTACAAAAACTAGAAAATATCCAAGAGGAAAATATATGTTATTTTAAATTAACATAAAGTAACAATCAATAATGAAACTAAACAAATTTTATTGTTTTATAAGAACGATTAAACATAACTAGCATTCTCAATCAATTAAATTTACATGAGAATAGCGCAGTGTAAGATGCCTCTAAAATAATAAAACACTGAACTTTCATAATTCATGAATCCCCAAAATACAATAAAACACAAATTGAAAATAGTTAAAATTTTACTCATATAGCCAAGGCAGTTACAACAAATGTTTCTCCTCTGTTTAAAAACGTATGTTAGAAAGACAAAAATTATGCTATATAACTCCATTGTTTATACATCAAAAGTTGTCATTCAGTGAAAATGAAACATTAAATAAAACATTGCTGCTTGATATAATTTTAATTCTGTACATAATTTGGCCAGCCTAAGAAAGACCACGTAAATATTGATTTGTAATTAAAATATCCCTATATACTTGTAAAATTAGGCTGGGCAACACTCTAAACATAACTGCAAATAGAAAATAAATGTTTCTTCTTGCATAGCATTGACTCTTTTGTGATTAAAACAAGTATAACTTCAAAAGAAGTATATACTGAAAATAACTGTCACAGCAGTGGTATAACATTAAAATACAATACCGATAAACAAATTATACAGTTTCTAATTAATTAAAACAATATAAATTGACCAAATATACAATAGCTATTAAACATTATTAAAAGCAATAATAAGAAAAAAAGCAAATCTACCTAAAAAATTAAAAGTTACCTATTTACAATGACTTATGTAATAACCAATAGATGACGAACGTTGAATGAATCATTTCGTGTCACGCACTGATAATAGTGTCCACCATGTCAATGAGAATCGTGAGTGACCAACAAATAAACAGGGCAAGACACATCCACAACATCTATATTAGCTAAAGTTCTATGTTCTTTCTTTCAACAACACACTTTGGCTTCTGGCAATATCAATCAATAAGCACTTATGAAAATGAAGAAGAACTTTACAAAATTAAAGTTGTTCTTTATTTTCTAACTACTACTAAACAGATAATATTTGAGAAAATAAAAATAATTTTTTTCAGCTATATATATATATATTATGGATTTGCTCATATTTTTAACAATTCATATTAACATCTTTTCCTGGTAGAAAATAATCAAATACATTTTAACATATATTTATATACACGTAATGTTATGTGAAATTGCCAGAAACAAAGAGGTGAGGGATGTTTGTACTGAGGGGGTTAATGCACTTCTGAAGACTCGACTGAGGGCTTCACTGAATGGTGGTTGGATGGGTCTGCAGTGCTCAGCGGCTGAAATCAATTTAAACATTATTTATACCAAAATAAAAGTAAATAAATTTATAAAAATAGATATTACAAAATGAAAATTAAATTCATATATTTCAAGTTTTACACAAGTTATATACTTCATTAATTATATTTTACTACTCTCTTCACATCATTTTCTTGAAGTGCCCAGAATAAAAGGAGCACTAAAAAAGTAATAACAATATACTCATTCGAATTTTTAAACATAAATTAATAATATTAAGTTTAGGGATATGCAATGCATTGAAAAATCAATGCGATTTGTTGCATCATATTCTCTATTCCATTCAGAACTAGTCAAAATATCGATGCATCGAAAGTAATGCGAAACATTGATAGTACCAGGATGCATAAGCAATATTGATATCTCAGAATTATTCTGATGTGTCAAAATGACAAATTATTAAGAGAAAATACCTTTTTAATCATTTTCTTTTAGAACTTGTACTTTCATGTCGTAAATAAAATATTTTACAAAGAAATAGTTATGAAATGATTATTACTCGAGTTTGTTTTCGTTTCAAATGGGCAGGGATGAGCGCTACCAGACAAAAACCTATTATAGTGTATTCTTTTAAGGAAGGCGGGTAAAGGATTAAGCCACCGCCCGAGCTCCCAACAATAGCTTGGGTCAGGCCCTCGGCGGCCGGACGCCCGCGCTAATGAGGCGTGAAATGCACTCCAATCCAAAAAATTATCACAGTAAAGTAAGCGTATTTTGTAATTTTTTATTACAGTTTTGATGTCTATGTGTGATTTCATGAAAAACTAGTCCAAACACGGCGGAGTTATGTCAATTAGTAATAAATGGTTGCAATTTTTCCTTATTTTACTTTTCAACTATATGCATTGGTTTCAAATTAAACTAAATCAAATAAAATAAAAACAATTTACTATCATAAAGAAGTATCTTACACAGTTTGTTAATATTAAGAGAATATTTTAATATGGGACACAATATTTTTACAAACTCAACTAGTTATTAAATATATAAATTAAAACAAATAAAATCAAAATAATTTATTACCTTATAACAGAATTGTTATACAGCACGTTAATAATTAAAAGTTATTTATCCATTTACAGAATATTTAATTTTCGGTTTCTCGGTAAGCTTCTTCCGGTGATACCAAAAGGATCCACAATATTAATGGACAACGCGTCCTACCACTCTAGGACACAAGACAAGGCTCCTACTTCGGTGGCACGAAAGATGCGTACAGCGAAATATGCGTACAGAAAGAAATAGTGGTATTTGACGAGGGTAAGTATTCTCCCCGGTGGCATGAAAGATGCGTACAGCGAAATTAGGTTAGGTTCTCCAATCCCAAGAAACTAAGCGACAATCATATTTATTTTAGAGGTAAACGCATTTATATAATTCAATTGTTGTAAAAGATCCATTTGCCCTAAAAGTTGTACGCATTTTTCGCTTATCTAATTGTTGTGACGTCATAGGTTACCCTCGTCATCTGTCAAAACTTGATCCTGTACACATATTTCGCAAGATTCCTGGTGTATGCATTTTTCGCTGTACGCATTTTTCGTGTATTCCCTACTTCTTCCTCGACCAAGGCGGTTATGGTCAACTGGCTTAATGAAAAGCACATTCCTTTCCCTGATGACTTACGAAAACCACTGTCACCAACCTATGTGATCGACAAAAAAAGCAGGAATCCAACTACGACAGCGATGAAGACGACATCGATTGTGCTCCTCTTGAGTAAAGTCGGAGAAAGAGGAGAGGAGAGAAGAGAAAAAGAGAGAATAACTAGTCAGGTTAGTAAAAATATTGTACCCTATATGTAAATATTCTGAAACGAAATAACTTTAAATGTATAACATTTCAGATTCATAAAAGTAAATTGTAATGATTCGATTTGATTTAATTTGTATATTTAAAAACGAGTTGACATTGTAAAAATATTTTATCCTGTATCTAAATGTCCTGTACAAAAATATTGTTTCATGATAGTAAATTGTTTTTATTTTATTTGATTTAGTTTAATTTGAAACCAATGCATAAAGTTAAAAAGTAAAATAAGGAAAAATTGCAACCATTTATTACTAATTGACATAACTCTGCCGTGTTTGGACTAGTTTTTCATGAAATCACACATAGACATCAAAACTGTAATAAAAAATTACAAAATACGCTTACTTTACTGTGATAATTTTTTGGATTGGAGTGCGTTTCACGCCTCATTACCGCGGGCGGCCGGCCGCCGAGGGCCTGACCCAAGCTATTGTTTGGAGCTCGGGTGGTGACTTAATCCTTTACCCGCCTTCCCTAAAAGAATACACTATATCACACGAAACGAATACAGAGTTTGACTGGGAGATATAACTTGTACCAAAGATCAAGTAAGTATAGAGATATACTGTACTTCTATGTATTAGTGTGTACGTTTTTGTCAGGGCACCTTACAGTTAGTTAGATGCCCCGAGGCAGATGGCATTAGAGGCGTCAGTGAATGCCACACCTGTGTTGACAATCTCAACATGTCTAAACGGAGAACTTAATTCCAATTAATTTTTCCAATTAACTTAAATCCAATGATACGTCATTGACATGAATGTTTTTTATAAGTCTTACAAATTTTTGTATTTTATATTTACAAACAAAATCTAATCAATTTCTTCAAACAACCGTTCTTGGCTTTTCGTGGTCGTTAAATTAATTACTTGGTGAAGTTGTAATTCTTAGGACATGTATAGTTACGTTACATTACTTTTATATTCGTAATTTGATACAGCGATTTTTAAATGATTTAAATCAATTTAAAATCACTGCATTTACTTACGCATTTGACAGTTATGTATCGTAACTGTAAATTTTAATAAGGATTACAACATGACCAAGTAATTAATTTTACGCCATCTAGAAGCAAAATAACGTTATTTTAGGTAATTGATACAAACTTTTTTCTTGAAAATTTAAAATCCTAAAACTTATAAAAACTAGCAAATTCCTTTTAAACATTTATTAAAACATAACTGCGATACATTAACAGGTTTTTAAGTAATAAAATGTAAAGTTTATGCATGGTGAAAAATAATTAAAATTCCTGTACTTTTATTGTACACTTTCTCTCATCACCTCCACAGATTCTTACTGTTCGTTGACAATTCGGACCAACGCACAGGCAATTATGCCCATGAGGGATCAATTTCCTAATATATGATTATAGATATATGATAATAAATACACATTATCTGTATATTTAAATAACCCTTATATCATTGTTATTTAAATTTATTATTAATAGACAATATATACTATAATATTCATATATTATTGTCATTATTATTATAATTGTCCTTATAAGTACGAATTGTATTACATGTATTTTTTGTTCATTTTTTAAAATAAACTTAGTTCTGATTGTTCCGACTAGAATAAAAATTATTGAATAGTGATGAATAAACATTATCTGTATTAGCAAGGCTACTACTAGACTGAGTTATTGTTGATAATTGATTGCATATATAAGCGGTTTTCCCCTGAAATAAGGACTCACAGTAGTTGCCATTTCCCCTATCCCGCTGACACTTTGGTTAATCTATATACTTAGTGATATGATATATTTAATGTTAATTTGGACTATGTTTGTTTCAATCATAATATTTTGAATGGTACGATTTTCATGAAATAATCAAACTTGTAATAAAGCCTAGATCAACAATAACTGTACATCGATTGTTCGCAATACATATTTTATGTATGATAAGTACCAAATACCTATGCAGTACTAGGACATTATACGAGGCGTGTTTTTAAAGTAAGTACAGTTTTTAAATTACGCCACCTCAGCGCTGCGGTCGCCGTTTAGCACATGCACGCCGTGTAGCCACATCTGTTGGGAAGCCACAGACACCATTACGGAACCATCCGATCGAGTCTACATCTGTTTGCATGATTTTAAAATGACTCCACCTATTGAGAATCCCGCCGAATGCGAAGTGCGTGCTGTAATACAGTTTCTCTGTGCTCAAGGCTTCAAAGCAGTTAACATTCATCGCCAAATCAGTGAAGTGTATGGTGAAAACATTATGAGTGATGGAATGGTTTGGAAATGGGTTAGGGCATTTAAAGATGGCTGCACAAACATTCATGATGAGGAACGAAGTAGGCGACCTTCAGTCATTACCGATGATCTGATTCAAAAAGTGGACTGTAAAGTGAAAGAGAACAGACGATTCACGATTTTGTCCTTAGCTGAAACGTTTCCAACTGTCTCAATAAGTGTTCTTTACGAAATTGTGTCCGAACGTTTAAATTATCGGAAACTGTGTTCACGCTGGGTGCCAAAAATGTTGACTGATGAGCACAAAACCAAAGGATTGGGCAGTGCATTGAGTTTTCTCAAGCGATACAGTAACGAGGGGGATGATTTTTTAAGCCATATTGTCACAGGCGATGAAACATGGGTAGCCTACGTTACACCGGAATCGAAGCAGCAATCAATGGAATGGCGGCATTCATCATCCCCTAGGAAAGTGAAATTCAAACAGACAATTTTTGCTCAGAAAATCATGTGCACTGTGTTTTGGGACAGAAAGGGTGTGTTGCTGGTCGATTTTTTGCCTCGCGGTAAAAATATTGTATACGCGGTGCTGCGTACTGTGAGACTTTACAAAAGCTGCGCCGCGCAATTCTAAACAAAAGGCGTGGCATGCTGAGTGCAGGTGTCGTTTTGCTCCACAATAATGCCCGTCCACACACAGCAAATTGAACACAAGACCTTATCACTTCTTTTGGCTGGGAACAATTGGACCACCCTTCATACAGTCCCGATCTAGCGCCGAGCGACTACCATTTGTTTCTACACTTGAAGATGCATCTGGCGGAGCAGTGCCATTCCAATGATGATGGAAGGAAAAACAACTGTGAAGCAGTGGTTGTCTAATCAGACGGCAACCTTCTTTGACGATAACATACAAAAGCTGGTCCCAAGATACGATAAGTGCCTTAATATTAATAGGAATTATGTAGAGAAGAAGAGCAAAGTATGGCTTTTCAAGTAAATCAATTATTGAAAAGATTTACTTTTTGTTTTTTTATATCAAAACGTTACTTACTTTAAAAACACACCTCGTAATAGTTCATTTTTATCACTATACTTCTGCAATATTGTTGCTGCAACTAATACTGCTAACTACCCACGACATTTTTCTGTAAAACTAGCATTGACAACGACAACAGGATGGCTTTTCGATTCGCCTGGGTGTGACCTGGGCTAACTCGTCTCTCCTCACTCTCCCAGAAATAGACTTCCAGCCTGCGTCGGTAAGAAGGTATCTCTACTAAATGCATTATCGACTTTCCAGTGGTGAGTTGGCAGTTTGGAAAACGGCCACCTTAAACAATTGTTGGGAAACAAGAAAACTAAACTATGGATAATCAATATAATAAGCATAATTAAATTCGATGTATAACTAAATGACAAAAAATTACCTGTATTTATAATACGAATAAGTGTATATCCATTTACGTGTGTAAATAAAATGCTTATAAGGAAAACAAGTGGCAGTCTGGTTGAACTATTTGTTTTCTGTTTTTGTATACCTCGGCCTTCTTCATCGCTTAACGTGATAAGAAAGAGCGACTTAGATCTGCATACTAACCTTCTTTCAAATCAATCTTTCTTAACCTTAAATGTAGTTTTTTTTTTATTATTTAAAAAAAGTAGATAATGAAAAAATTGATGTATTTAAGAATATGAAAAACATTTGTTTGTATCAACTTTTAGGAAAATTACGTAAAACACAGTTGCGGTACTGTTTAACCCTAGATATATGCTGATACGAAACTTACAATGGTACCCTACTGATTTTTACACATAGCAAGCCTTTTTTGTAAAAAACATAAATACTAAATATCAATAAAATCCAAAAAAAATACTGGGTTTCTTTTCAGAAACTGTTCGTTATAAGTTTGAAAGCAAATTAAAACTCCCATCTTAAAAGTAGTAACCGAGTCAACTGGCCTTCCTTAAGTTTTAACTTAAACTTAACTGGAAGGGGCCGATACTAAGTAGACACTTTCCCACCTCATTGTGGTGACTTGACTTTACAGTAGCTTATGAGGTTATTATAAGCACAACAACTTATTTCAGTTGTTATAATAATAGGCTACCAGAAAATACCAAAATACACAAGAAAATTTAACTTATGTTCATAAAATAGTAAGGAAGAATTGTTATCGTTTAAAATACATTGAATGTTTGAAGTAATCGGGATAAAGAAGTTGAAAACACAATAATTTATATTTTGTTTTAACACTTGTACTTCACATTCATTTATAAAGCAATATATTATTGTTTATTATTATTTAAATTAAATTATAAACAAATATAAATTTATTTATTATTTACTTTTTGATTCGGTTATTTAAAACAAAAAAATTTATATAATTAGTATAATTAGTTTACAATTTGATTTAGGCAGAAGCCTAATTGATTTTTTTTCCAATAACAAAATTTATTTCAAAATAAACTCTAACAAATTATACAGGGTGTCCCAAAAGTCGACGTCCAAACTTCACAGGCTTGTTATATGGATCATTTCCAAAAAAAATGTCCTTTAAAAATAATTTTAAAATATTGCTTCGACTTGGGTGTATAAAATACATAACACTTTAGTACTACAACATTCTCAACTTTATTTTTTTCTAATAAAACTATTCCCAACAAATTATTTTATATTTCTATTGAAACTCTAATTAGTTATAAGTATTTGGCAACTAAATAGGTAAATTTAGTTTATTTTGGAATTTTTGCTAAAATTGTTGTATACCAGCTATATCATAAGGGTTGTATACCAGCTATAAGGGTTGTGTACCAGCTATATTATAAGGGTTGCTAGTTACAAAAATACGATGCGCATCAATTCAACATTTTCACTCTACTCGCAAAATCAATTCTTTACAGTGTTTTTACCCCAACTATAATAATTTTATATAAAAGTATGATTCATGAGAAGAAAACCATTATGCAGTTTTATTGTATACAGCTTCGGTTACTATTTTTTAGCCATAAGTTATTACAAAAAAAGGCTCAACGCGTGCGGAAAACAGGCGTCCCAGAACACACTTTTTCTAATGTCCCGGATCTAGGGTTAATAAATTAGGTTGATGCACAGAATTTTAAAACCAATTAATTTTATGAAAACTATATTTATACCCAATAATTAATTATATTTGAGTCATATACGTAGAGTGATGCTGGGACAAGATCCAACTGTTGTGAGTTGTCTGGAATGAAGTGACATGACATGTGCAGAGCATCACACAAACATAAGACTGTTTAGATGAGTAAGCTGGGCTCGAAAAAAAAGGCCTTCAGTGTCAGGCCCCAGGATTGCAGCAGAACAATATTGACGAATATTTAGAGTACTGTAGTTCCAACATCAACCACTAGATGGCTCAGCAGCACATCTCCACTACAAAAAATGCAATGCTTCACCAAACGTCCGCTAGATGCCAGGCCTAAAAACATGCACGAAAAACTCTGTAAGGTGACATGTCTGTATTGTTTCGTCTGTGCTCTTACTGATATGAACAAGATATAAGTCCATCAAGCAATGCAATCAGTAGATCATTCCCATAAAAAAGTCCATCTATTTCTGTTAGTCAGCAATTATTTTGGGATCTATTGTTGATACAAATATAATAAGAATTGTTGCGTATTTAATTAGAATAGTGAAATAAATATCCTCAAAAGTATATTACAAAGTGTTTCCCCATCAAAACAGTCTTCTTTTTTTCTTTTATATATTCAAACTGCATTTATAAAAATTCACATTCGTTGATTTTGATTCAGTTAGTCTGATTTTGTTGATTCATTTAGTCTGTTGGCATTGTGTTCTAAAATACGTTACTAAAAATTATTTTTATTTAGAAAAGTATAATCAAACGTTAATTACTAAAAACAATTCTATTAACCCTAGATCGTGAGCACTGTTTATTTTTAACTGTGCGAATATTTTTGTTGCCATTTTTGGCGCTTTGCAAGCCTTTTTTGTAAAAATCATAAAAAATACTAAATATGCTCCAAATGTAAATTTTATCATATCGTTTTTCTTCTCAAGAACTATACATTCCCATACTACCATCAGAACTTAAATAAAAATTTAGTAAATAATTATTGTCAAGAAAAAATTGAAAATAATTTGAAAATATTGTACGTAAATTATAACTTATAACCCTCCTTAGGAGCACTAAAAAAATTGTATAAAATTCCAAGATAACCAAATTATTTATTATTTAGTGCACTACAATAATATGTTATTACATTTTAGATAAACTTCTAATTTTTTTTGTTTAAATGTTTTGTTTAAATAAAACGTGAAAATGAAAAATTTTGCAAAGTTACAGTATGATCAATGTAGGTGATCAAATAATACAAGTAAATTTCAACAAAAATCACCATTGAATAGACAAGAAAAAGTTGTTTATGAAAAACAGTCATACTGTATCCATAAACATTTTTTTATATTTTTAGTTTAATGGGGAAAATAACAATTTTACCACAGAAACGAAAAATATCTGTGAAAAATTACATAACAATCTATTAGCTACAAGAAAATGTAAAATACATGGAAATATTCCAAAAAGTATAAAAAAAACTTAAAATACCATAAGTCAGCGTGCGCAAATTGTATTAACGGGACTTGCAAAATTTTACATATTGTAAACATTATACAATAGAACATTTCATTCTCTGCAGACTGACATTTACTACGCCTAATTCAGACTTCTGGTTATTCTTCAGTCAAGCGACAAACATCGGCCATTTTTCCCGTTCCTAACCTCCTGCGAGGCAGGAGTTAAGCGGAAGTTTCTTGTTGCACGTTTTATTTTTATTTCCTACGTTTATAAAATTGCATAAACAAATTATTTAAAATCTGAAATGTAAAGAACAGAACATTCTGTGTCGATTCGGACCAACTTTGTAATGTTTGGTTGATTATAAACATATGTTTTATTGATTTTAAGTGAACAGCATAAATTATGTCACTTCCTACGATTCAGGGTTAACATCTATTTTCAACCTTTTTATTGGAAAATATTTTAAGTTAAAATTAATATAAAAACTTTCACGAGTTCAATAAATTATATTTTAATGGATATAATGATACTGTTTTTATATTTTAAAATATAGGTGCATCACTATACAAATAAATCTGTTGTAAACATGTTTAACAATTTGAAACATCATTCATCTACAATCAGATACAATATTAAAGTAAATGCTCACCATAGAGTGGGGTATGCCTGGTGGCTGAGTGACAGGTGGTGGCTGTGGGGGAGGGGGAGCAGTGACTGAATGTGGCACCTCGTGAGGGGTGGTGGAGTGGGCTTGTTGTACTGGTAGCGCCCCAGTCTGAGCTGCCCCGCCTCCTGCTGCATAGTACCCGCCATTCATACCTTCTGCACCGCCAACTGGGTAGCCCACACCAACTCCTCCACTAGGGAAGTACTCTTTATTCACACAATTCCGTAAACAATCAGGAATACGCCCGATAATCGCCCTCCTGATTTCAGATGCAGCCATTTCTCTCAGTTCCGTGCAGGATGCGTCTGAGTAGAACGCAGCATGCGGTGTGCATAACAGGTTCGGAGCATCCTTTAGAGGTCCTAAAATCATAAGTTCATATCAACATAAGTTTTACACTTCAGAGGCTGTCCACAAAATTCAAGCATAATTCCTAGATTTCAGGACAACGTTTACAAATTTCCAAGGTTGCTGGTGTTAACGACTCAGTAGTTAAGGCTTCAGACTGCAGAGTCCAAAGTGCAAATTTTGAATTCCCAACTGAGGTGACGGCTGGAACTTGACTAGTTGAATAAAGCTAACACACGGGGAACTGGCAAATGAATGACAAAAAAAGGTACTGCACTATTCAATAAAAACTCTGATTTGATCAACTATATATTAAGTCTTTATTCAATGATAAATTTTAACTTATCAAAAGCAACAATTGTTATATAAATATATTAAGGATTAGTGGACAGCGTTCAGATGTTGTCATGGAGTATTCAAACTTGCAGGCAGCAAAAGATCACACTTATACAGTGTGGTTTGGATTCCATTAGAGTCAATAGCTTTATTGGACACAAACACAAATTAAGGTATACACGTACGGTGGTACTAACCCACCCGTCCACCCATACACTACGGTGGTACTAACCCATCAGTCCACCCATACACTACGGTGGTACTAACCCATCAGTCCACCCATACACTACGGTAGTACTAACCCATCAGTCCACCCATACACTACGGTGGTACTAACCCATCAGTCCACCCATACACTACGGTAGTACTAACCCATCAGTCCACCCATACACTACGGTGGTACTAACCCACCCACCCACCTATACACGTATGGTGGTAGTAACCCCACTTCTCAGACAACACCTAGGTTTGTTCTACCAAATCCAAGGGTTAGTCATTTAGATGAAAACCAATTTAGGACAAGTACTTCCTCTCGTGTAGTGAATTCTCTTACAATTCTATTGGGCTAATGGAATAATAAGTGTGATAAGTTGACCTTAACTCTTTCGCCACAAAGAACTAATATTCTCGGTTTTGCAGTTTATATCTAAAACTGCTGTGAGTCACAGAAATTGGCTAACCTATTTTTGCTTAAAACTGCTGTGGGCCAAAATATTGGATTCACCACTTAAGAACAAATACCACCATCAGTCATAAATATAGATTTTTTACACTGGCATTGTTTACACAATTGTCATATTTTACAAAAGAAAAAAGATACTGTATGGATTATAACGGCAAACAAGTGTTATTTAAGTTACAACATTAGTATTCTCTTGATCTAGTTGGCGGTAGATTGTCAGCTCAGTTGACATTAACGGGATGATTAGGTAAACAACGTTAACTGCAAGTGCATTAAAGAGCAGTGTTCTCTTGCTCTTAATTTTTTGCGAGTGTTTATTGAAGTTTCTATATACAAATTGTTTTATGGAAATAATAGCTACTGAGTTTATTTGAGTTATTCTTAGTGATAGTAACAAATAACAAGAATGACCAATGTTAAGTTTCTTTTACAAGAACAACAGCTAGGATAACAGTGTTAGTTTCTTTCGCTTCTGTACCTAAATGTTTATTGAAGTTCATTGCATGGTTGTTTTGGTTTGTAAATAATCCTATTAAAATATTGTTGGTTTGTAAATAATGTTTAGGTTAACATGCATGTGTAGGCCTAGGTCTAAATAACACTGGATGTTAGTTTTGTAACATTAGATGACACAGATGGGACCCCACTTCTCAGTCAACACCTAGGTTTGTTCTACCAAATCCAAGGGTTAGTCATTTAGATGAAAACCAATTTAGGACAAGTACTTCCTCTCGTGTAGTGAATTCTCTTACAAGTACTTCCTCTCGTGTAGTGAATTCTCTTGACAACAATAGGCCTATGCAGATTAACTCAGATAGTTCAAGTGAATTGACAGTGACAAATGATCTTTATTGACATGAACTAGAGTACAGGCATGATATTAAAAGTTTTTGCTTGAACTACATTGTCATCAATAAAAAAGTCTTCCCATCTGCAGAAAGACAAGAGTAGAAATCCCTCTCCAAAGCCAGTCAAGAAGAGCTTCTTTAAAATTCTTGTTGCTTTTTTGTTCTTTAAGCTTTGGTGGAAGGATGTTGAAAAGTCTATTCCCAATGTAAGAAGGTTTCTTTTCATAGGCAGTCAGGTGATGTGCAGGGAGTCTGTAGTTAACTCTGTTCCTAGTGTTATAAGGATGAGTGTCCAAGAATTGGTCAAATCCTTTGTTAACTGCACAGGTTATTACCTCACTAATATACAGGTTGGCCACTGTCTGCAGCTTCAGTCTCTTAAACACCCCTCTGCAAGAGTTTCAAAAGCCCTGTTAAGCCATAATTCTGATTGCCTCTTTTTGAAGATTTCTTATGTACCTTATGTAAAATTTAAGATGAGAACCCCCAGACAGTTAGACCATAGCGCAATTACGACTCAAATAGCACAAAGTAAGCGGTTATTGAAGTTTCTGTGTTGCTGATAAGTTTGAGTTGCTTAATAACATATAGTGCAGTGCTAAGTTTTTTGCACAATTGGTCTACGTGAGGTTTCCAATTGAGGTCACTGTCTGGGTTATCCCAAGGAATTTTGCCTCATTAAATGTTGAGACATTGGGTAATTTGATAGCACTCTTTCTTTGTGGGCCAATAAAGCTGCTGCATTTTGTCTTCGTTCAGTACAAAGTCATTTTCCTGACTAAACTGTTTGGCTATACTGGCAACGATGTAGGCATTAATCTCTTCAACATTCTTGTGTGAAACAATGAAGGCAGTGTCATAAGCGTAGAGGGATACTTAGCAGTGGTCCTGTAGCATGGAGACTATGTCATTTGTGTATAGAGTAAATAGCACAGAGCCCAACTCAGCACGGATTCCTGCAGGACTCCTCTTGTTGGCTACTTGAGTTATCTTAGTCATTTGTGTCCTACTGTTGAGGTATCTCTGGAACCACTGATGCACTGCACCTCTTATTCATAGAGTTTGCAGTTTATCTAGGAGATGTTTGTTTATTTTTAGTTTATCTAGAATTCTCTTTACAATGACAACAATAGGCCTATGCAGACTAACTCAGATAGTTTTGGCGAATTCTCTTTACAATGACAACAATAGGCCTATGCATACTAACTCGAGTCCACCGAACTCCGTAATCCTGGAACTCCATGATTTGGTTTAGAATAAGATGATTTCTAGAACTGCGTAATTCTGCAACTCGGCAACGAGGGCCTTAAGTTCGAGTAGCAGAATCCAGTAATAATGTCCGGTGGCGCAACCCCGTGATGTTTGATTCTGCAACACCGTGTTTCCCCGCCCACTCGCCGCCGCAGGCTCCTCCCAGCCCCTCCAGCAGGCTGGCCACTCTGCCGCGTGAAATTGTCCTACTCCTTTCCTCGCAGTCGTCCTACTACAAATATGCTTTTTGTCAATTTGATTTGTATTCAAACAACCTATATGTATGCCCTAATGTGTAGTAGCCTATAGCAATTGTCGTACTTATATTATGTTCAAACAGATAATGATTATTAGATTACGATTGAAAACATATTATCGTAACATACCTCCGTATGTATTTCTCAAATAATTACATAGCATTAACTATCAACCACATTTCCTTCAAGGTGAACAAAATAAACTTTTTGTAAATCTGAATAAATTAAACAACCTATGTACGCCCTAATATGTGTGTGATATTTTTAGCCTCAGTGATAACGATACAGTACTTATATGTTGATGAACAAAATCACATCTCTCGTGTATGTTGATTATTATTGTATCATAGCGTCCCTCGGGTTTTGATTATAGTAAAATACCTATCATGTACGTGTGCGTATTATAGTTTATTAGCAATCATATTTGTAATTAAATATGGTAAGTAGAGTGTATGATGTAAATAGTAAATTTAAGTATCGCATCATACATAATATTGTTTATGTATGATGTATGAGTAGATTGTATGATGTAAATAGTTAATTTAAGTATTGTTTCCGTACAAAAAACTCCTTCTTGTTCTATATGTGTGTTCTAATGTGACGTGTTGTTGTCACGCTCTAAATTATTAATAAATATTTATATTAAGAATATTAAGAAACAGATATTCTTCACTTGGCAAAAAAGGGCACTGCGAGCAATGTTGGGGCTGAAGCCTAGGGAGCACTGTAGGGAGCATTTTATCGCATCCGAAATTTTAACTGTTCCAAGTATCTTTATTTTTGAAATAGCTATGTATGCAACGACATATTTACCTGAATATATAAATACAACTCATATTTACAATAATAGGCATAAATATAACTTTTCTGAACAACACAGACTTAAATTATATGAACAAAAACCAGAGTATCTGGGCAGGAAAATGTACCAAAACCTGCCAAGTAATCTAAGATCTATATCAAATGTAAACAAATTCAAGAGCGAGTTAAAATGTTTTTTTTCTAAAAAAGTGCTTCTATTGCCTAAATGAATTCCTTGAGCCAAATCCACACCCAACCTAGCCCAATCCCACCCCTTCGTTAAGGAAGAGGATTTGACGCTGCCAAAGCTCCATGGAGTCTACTGCAAAGAGGAAAAGTAAAAAGTAAATGTAGAATTTTCATCTTTGGTATTAAATGCTGAATAAATTACAGCAAACGTAAGTCTAGGTATAATTATTCTAACTGAGATTTTGATAGAAAAGAACTAGATCAATTTCTATAATATTCCAAACTATATTGTTTATGCTAAGTACAATGAGCCACACACAGCAGTGGGAGTCGCTGTATATGTAAAATAAACCATTGAAAATGTAGATTATTCTGAATTAGAATGCTATTCGGCAGATTTATTGTTCCTTTAAAATATCGGGTATACAATTGTCTTTACTAGCAATGTACAGATTGCAATTTTACCCAGCTGAAACATGTGTCATAGAATTAAGTGATTGCTTTAATATTTCATAGTACTAGTTTGAATAACACTAAACACTTCTTATGGATTGGAGATTTAAATATTAATATTGTAGATAATAATAGTTTTAATGCAGTAACAGATGATTGTATTTCTCTTATGTCAATGTTTGCCTTGGAAAGCATTTTAAATGATCCAACTAGAATAATCGAGCAGTCGAAAATATGTATCGATCATGAGTTTGTCAGACTGTCTACTACGAGTTTGGTATATGCCGAAGCAATGGTAAAAGTTAAAGACATTACTGATCGATCATTCTCTAGTCCAGGTTGACGTGTGTGTGGGCGGGTGGCGGGGGGAGTGGAACAGCTGATATGTCCGCTCCCCCTACTTCCCCCGCTGCCGCACTGATTACGCTAGGCTGGATCAGCTGCTATATGCGGCGCCTACCGGTCATCTGTCTACACTACAGTCAACCTGATGCGTCGTATAATGATCGTTCCTTTGAAATATTGAACGCTTGTGGAAAGAAAAGAAAAGTTGAAATAAAATAATGCAACAATGTAAATACAAAGTTAAAGCCTTGGATTAATGAATCTATTTGCTGCAAGATAAAGAAAAGGACACATATTATTTAAACTGACAAAAACAAAGTTTTTCACCCGGTATTTAATATAATTTCATTTCACCACAGATTTTCAATCAATTAGCAAATAATATAAAACTCTGGAACAAAAAGAATTGACCAAAGAAGTTAAGAAGGTGAAATCATTGGTTATTGGAATTGGAAGATGTAGTTTCTGTTTGCTATACAGCAGTAAGTTATATTTGATTTATTCCATGGAATATGGATTTTTAGCTGTATATAAATTGTAAATATAACGTTGATGAACAAAATATCATTTGTACATAGTCACGATTGAATGATGTAGTTTGCTAAAAATTGCAATAGTCACGCACAAGGCTAACATTGAAGACTTTTTTGAAGTTATACTTCTTTGCGCCCGTTAGACACTTTGGGATGGGATGTTGGTCGAGAAACCGCGTCACGCTGAAAAGTAAGAACAAATTTTTAAGAACTATCGATTAATCGATTGTTAATCGAAGAAATTTAATCGAAGAAATTACTGATAATGATAATATAGGTGTATAATATAATAATGAAGTCATGTATAATATATTGAAGATAAATATATTGAATAATATTGAAAAATGTCTTATATTTCATTTATATATCCTGTCTGTTTGTGTGTGTGAGTGGGTGTATGAGAATGGCCAAAGAAGTATAACTTCCACCGTGTGGTCCGACGCACACCCAATTTTTTTCTTATATTATGTTATTGTTACTTTGCCGTGATATGTCCTATTCTGAAAAACATAAGACATTGTATTTTATAATTCCGTAAAATTCCATACTACATTGATAACCGAAAAAATTGTAAATCGAAATATACTACTGTAAATAACAAACAAATTAGTTCATAAATTTAATAATTATTAAGACATCTACAATATTTCGAGAAAGTTGTATAATCGTCTTTAAATAATATTTGTAGATGCCTATTTATTGCTGATATAAGATAATTCATATACCTGAGTGACCTTCGGAAAATTTTAGCCCATTGAAGGGTATTTCATAGAGAAGTGGGGAAGGAGCTAGGAGGGTCTGGGCCTTACCAAGGTATCTAGAATATTACATAAGGTAGGGTCCACGCGCAGGTTTGTGACGTCATCGGTCCAAAACCAGCTGATCCCTTTTGTTTACAATTTGATCCAAATGTCAAACTGAAGTTTATTATTTACATCAGTTTAGGTTATATTATTTAAAATTGAAAATATCCACAGTTTGAAAACAGCTGGTTTCAGAGTGAACAGGTGATCGTTACACATGTAATGCGTATATGTAATAAATGTCTGAGGATTAATCTAATGATTATGAACACTTTTACAATGTGTAAGTAATTGGCCAAGTTCATAAGACAATAAAAAGAATAAGCAAACGGAAAATCGCTACTTTTCTTTTTAGTTTTGCAGTGTGATGAATGGTAAGTAAACCACTGATATTTTCCACCACCGTTGGCAGTGTTGACCAGCGCTGAACGTGACCATAATTCGAACCGATGACGTCAGAAATCGACTGCGCATCTACCTCGTGGACCCTACCTTATGTAATATTCTAGATAACTTGTTAGATAGTTTATTTCGATTTTTTGCATTTTCTGAGAACATTTACTATTGTAATGTTTTTTTTTTTTTTTACCATCACAAAGTAGAGATTTCAACGAACAAAATGCACACCGACTTTAGAAAAAGCTAATATTTTGACACGAGAATTTTCGATTGAAAATTAGGGTGCTTTTTTGATATTAAGTCAAAATAAGGTGAAAAAATAAATATTTTAAATCAAATAAATTACAGTGTATTTGGGACATAAAAAGGTAAGTTTTCACCAAATTTCGTAGAAAAAATTTAAAAAAATAAATAAAAATAAAAAACAAAAAACTTGGTTTCAAAAATTATCGACCCTGGTCTACTGGTATACCTGCAGAGTAAACAACTTGCTGTGGGGTCTGCTGAACCCCAGTGTTATATTAACGTGCGTATTTTTTTCACCAATTTTTCAATAATTCAAAAAAATTGTCACATTAACTTCTTAATTTTGAATATACCCATGCAGTTAACAGTTTATAAATAAAATTTGTGGTTTCATGTTTAGTTGTTTTACTTTATGCCTATTTCATCGGTCGGTATATCAATATTGTATCAGCATATAGGTAATTCTTACAGAAAAATATGACTTTTTGGTGGTATTATAAGAAAACCCTTAAATACTTGCACATTAACTATGAAACTAAGTTATTCCTTGGTTTATGTTCTATAAAAAAACATGAGATGATTAATTCCTGTTTAAAAAATTTCTTAATTAAAATTTGTCATATGAAATAATGCATTTTTATGTAAAACAATTTATGTCTTTTGTAAAAAAGCTGCTAGTTTTATAATTTTTTTTGTTTTTTACTAAATAACCTTTCAGCTCGTTTACATAAACCTGTAAAAGGGGTAAACCAAAAATTAAAAAAAAATTTACATATCAGAATGGTAAATATCAACAAAATTACATTGGGGTCCAAGAGACCCCAGTGTTCTATTAACGTATACTGAACTAAGTGTTATATCAAAGGTTAAACTTTTGAAAAAATCCACAAAATTTTTGAAGCATACGAAACAAAATGGTGGCCATATACAGTTTTTGAATTGCAATAAATAAAAACCATGAATTTAAAAATATTACAACAAGAACAACTTTCTTTACAAATTTTATTTTAAATTAAATAAGTCTGTTTGTTGAAATCTGTTCCTAAATAACGGAGATATGAATGGCATTTTTCGGAAACCCTTTCTAAGTACGTGTCTAAGGGTCTATCCGAAGCAATGTTCCAAATTTCAGAGCTCCAGACATTATAGTTACATGAGGTTCATTATAGTCAGATATCGCGATCAGTCAAGAGTCCCTTTCACTTTTATTGTTATAGATAATAAGACGCAAAAACAAGCCCTCGTTCGCTTTTCTACGTTGAGTAGGCTGCTTCGCTAGTTGGAGTTAATAACTGATTTTGCTATAGGCCTACGCATAATGGTAAACATAAATAGTAGATAACTGCAGAAACAGCTGACCGGAACGTTGATAGATCAAAACAGTATTGCATATCAGCTGACCAAATAAGGTTTTCTATATTTAAAAACTTACATTGCTGAGCAGTTTCTTTTATGCAAGCCCGTATTTTATAAATAAAAAATAAAATATTAATAAGCATAGCCTCGCATGGAGACCTATCGTCCCCGAAAAGGTTTTCAGGTTCACCCCTTATTCAATTAAGTTTGAAAAACTAATAAAAAGTTACCGTCGTCTTTTCGAATCTTGATTTCATTCCAGCATTAAGCGCATCTAAAGAAAATTCAATTTATTTCCAATACTGGAACATCCTTTCTATTTCTATCAGTAAAAAAGTAATTTTAACATACCTGAATTGGGGATTCATCATGAACATATAAATGGAAGTCCTTCAGGAGCGAGCAACACTACAGAGATATCTATAAAATTCCCACAAAAACACTTAATAAAAAATTAACTATATACAATTACAATTAAAACTTAATTGTTCTTAGTATGTAGCCCACAGAAAGGATAAACACAAACATTATCAGAACGTGTGTCAAAAGTATAATTTGTACAGTATATATTGCACAGGAACGCGGTCACGTAGGCTACGATGTCAAGCACTCGCCACTCACTACGTACGTACTGGTGACTGGACACCAGATTGACATAGGAAAGAGTGACAACACAACACAGTGTCAAACAGAGGGTGTCACTGCCCTGTCACATCCAGCACGTGTGCATGTGCACAACAACAGCCCGAGGGAAACAAGCGACCGCCAGTCAAGACAAAAGACCGCTGGGCCGGGGTGTGTTATATAGCCTTGGCCACATTCTCACCCGCCGAAACACTTTGACAAGCCAAAAACTGCAAAGTGCCTCCTAGCCTCTGACGCAAAAAGTATAATTCGTAACTGTGAATCGTTAGCTAACATGAGAGAACCAATAAAAAAGAAACTCTTCCATATTATTTTGCTTGTATTATTTGTTCTAAGTTGTTCGGCACATCGTTGATTCTAGAAACATATTTTACTTACATTTGCAAAAAACCGTATGTTATTAAATTACGGCATTTGGTGAGATGTTAATATTATACCACATCATAAAGAATCAAATAAATGAAGCAAAAAGTTTTCGCCCCAGGCTGGGATCGAACCTACGATCTTCCACTCTTCCACGCTTCGAAACCCACTAACGTCGAATTTCAATGGGTGGCATCACCAACATGGGTAGTTTTGTTTGTGACTTAACATAGTCAATGCTTTTACAGTACTACTGTAGTCACCATTAGATTGTGTCAAGTCCCCTAAAAACGTTCAACATGGGTAGTTTTGTTTGTGACTTAACATAGTCAATGCTTTTACAGTACTACTGTAGTCACCATTAGATTGTGTCAAGTCCCCTAAAAACGTTCAACATGGGTAGTTTTGTTTGTGACTTAACATAGTCAATGCTTTTACAGTACTACTGTAGTCACCATTAGATTGTGTCAAGTCCCCTAAAAACGTTTTGCTTATATTAATTCTAGATTGTTTAAAACATCGATGACTCTAGAAATATATTTTATTTGAATTTGTAAAAAACCCGTATATTATTAAATTATAACGTTTAGTGTGATGTAAATATTATATCGCAATCACATCATAACGCATCAAATAAACGAAGCAAAAGCTATAAAGATTTCGCCCCTGGCTGGATTGAACATGCGATCTTCCACTCTTGAACCGCGTTACTGTCTTCGTAACGTAACACATTGTTCTCAGAAAGAAAGGTGTGATGACTTCAACTCACTATCTGAAAGGCAGTTCAAAAAATAAAAACTTCCTTGCCGACATATTGAAATGCATAAATTAATGCATGTCAAATACACTTTTCCAAACTATATAGCCTATGTTCTAAAAAATACTTAACAATTTAACTGTGGACTTCGGTTGCTAACAATATCAATTGTTGGAGGCACATTTACAGTGCATTCCAATTTTTTATCCATTTTAACCCTTGGTTATAACACTGTTACACTACAAATGCGCAACTTCTTCCACGCTGATAGTTCTGGTTCGATAATAAAACTGCTTTATGTGACTCCCTCGGAACAAAGCGGCTTTTAATTTATACAGTTTGTAATCAAAATTACATACCGATTACCCTAAGATAAGCAATATGCATGATTATCTCCAAGAAGCCTACCGTAAGGGTAAGGAAGCGGTAAAGAGAGCGGCGACGCGCCGGATTAAGGCCTTCATCAATTAATCAAAAGTAATTAGCATGATTGTTGAGAATATCTTTCAAAATGTAGGTACTGTACGCTCATTATTTAACAAAAAAATGCTTATTGTGAAAATTTGTTCGTTTAGCTTCCACACTTTGAAATGTATCATGCAGATTATTTAACTTCTTCTAAAGGTTGCCAAGAAGACGTTTTATGGTTTATTTACAGGTTTATTTCATGTCATGGTTTATTACAGTTATGGTTTATTTAATGACAAGTAGTGTTACTATACTATAACTGCAGATGTTGCAGGAGAACACTGTGCACTGTGGTCAGGGGCAGACAGTGCACACAACAGCACACAGCAGCACAGCGCACCTGACGTTACTTATCAACCCTGCGCGGCGGTCGTTGACCCACTGACATTGACCTACTTTGCTGGCCGCACCCCTTCCCCTCTCCATCACTACCGTGCCGCGGTCCAAGTAGTGAAGTTATACTGAGACCATCCTAACCTCCCTCACTGTCACACACTGTTCACTTCTCAGGCCAAGTAAACGAGCTCCCTGTAGACATCTGTATACAGTTTGACTTGGTAAAATCAAATCTTGTGTACGATATTACGTTTAATTTGTCATTTGTAGATGTCAGGGTACCGAGGTCACAATCTAGGCAAAGCTCAATAAATGCGAGTATATACCAATCAATGGCATGTATTATGATACATTTGTGAATTCATTAAATAATTAGATACATAAATTTGAACCAGGGGTGACAAGTAAATGTCACAAACTTTCTCCCATAGGTTACTTGACGGTGAAAATTTACGTCAGTATATAAATTTACTTCCTCACTATATCAAATTACATCGTTATTTTTTGAGATTTTCCATTTTTTAACACATTTTACCCCATAACTTTTGAACCAAGAGAGTTATGGACCTGCGGATTGTGTCATAATGTTAGGTTATTTTATCACTGTATATTGTGTAAATGTTATGCAAATCAGTGGATATTAGATTATTTCCAGCAATTTTTCTTAATTTGTTTATTAGTTTTTACCCCATAACTTCCGAACGAGAATTTTTACAGACATAGCGTTTATGCCATATTGTTGAGCTAATTTAAGACTACAATTGGTGAAATGTTAATCAAAATCGTTAGAGCCATTTTCGAGAAATGATTTTTTTCATGTTTTTTGCGGTTTTTACGGAAAATGGGGGGTTTAAAATCAAAATTTGAAAAAATGAAAAAAACGGCTAGAGATACGATTTTTCAACGTACGTGTGCCAAATTTCATCAAAATCGGCCTGGCCGTTACCTCTCCAGAGGTGCGTACACACATACACACAAACACATACATACGGACAGACATTTTTAAAAAAACACTTTTTTGGGCTCAGGGGACCCCAAAACGGATATTTCCGCGAAAAAACGGAGGTCGAATTTTTTCACGATCACAATACTTTCTCTATACACTAACGTGTAATGGGAGAAAGTAAAAAAACAGGCAGACACGCAGCTTAGGCGCTGACGTGAATTTCCGAAAAATTAAGAATTTAAGAACCTTCATAACTTTATAACCAAAATGCCCTTGTCTTTTCAAACTAACTGTTTTTAATTGTTTATCATTTACTCGTATAGCAAAATCGGGGTTTTTGCTATAACTATAGCGAAATTACATTGTAGAAAGGTGTTTGAGGGCTTGTTTTTTCCTAATTTTTATTTGTAACCGTATTTGAAAGAAGATCTTTCAAATTTTCAAAAACACCTACTTAAAAGTAAAAAAAATCGATTTTTGGCGGGAAAACCCCCAAAACCCCCCTTTTTGTTAACCCAATATATCTGGTTAACGAACTTCCGAGATGACAAAAGGCACATTTTTTTGTGCCAAATTTCGTAAAAATCGGGCCAAAAATGCGACCTGTAGAGAGGGCATACATATATATATATATATATATATATATATATATATATATATATATATACATATATAAAGTATTGAAAAATTCTCAAATCGTGTTCTGGGATCAGGATCGGTGCACATTTCGCAGTACCAAGTCTGGGTCTCACCATGGTGGCGGCTTGAATAGTTCATTTTTCCTATGGAAATTCACTAAAAACAAATGTGTAAAAAATAAATCATTACAGTATTGTTTAAATTGAATATAGTAATTTATATTATTTCCACATTCATTTTCATAATAACAATCAAAGTTGGCAATAGTGAATTACAATTTTAGATGACGTCATAGATTCGTGCAACGTAATCATAATATTTACAATTGTAAAATTCCAGCCTCTACCACGGTAGAAATGTTTACACTTGTAGATTGGTGAAACGAAATTTGACAACAGCAGCTGGCCAGTAATTACAAGTGTAGACTTTCGTGAAACATGCCCCAGGTCTAAATAATCAAAATATTGTATTTTATATTCAAAGGACTTTCAATTATTTAACGAAAAGACGAGTAAAATAGGTTTAAATATTACTTATTGTTTATCGATGTTATGGTATAATAAATGATAAATACCAATTCACAGCTGATGTTAGGCTAAAAACAGTTTTTTGTATTCAATAGAATTAGAAACAACAAATGGGGACATTGTTGAAGTAAACATTACTGGATATTGACGTTGGAATTTAATACAAAACAGCTGTTTTTAGCCTAACATCAGCAGTTATTTGATATTTATAATTTATTATACCAACAACTCAAATCAACAAATAGGTAATATTTCAACTTAATTTAGTAATCTTTTAAATAAAATTTTGGTGTTTTGAATATAAAATACAATATTTCGATTATTTAGATCATCCAGCTTGTTGACCAAGCAGCTGTTTACTTATTTTAACTTCTGATAACACCATCCTCAACTCTTCAGCAGCTTTACCATTATGCCTAACCATTAAATATTTGCATTATTTCTCGATTATGCGTCGCTCGATTTCAATAAACGATACACCGTTAGATTTTACGTCAAAATTCCTATGTTTCAGGTCTATTGTAACCTTTTCGCAAAATATGCAGGTTTTAGATCTTTTAAAATTTAAAATTTTAACCAGTCGCAATTTTGAAACAGAAAAATATAGAAAAATATAATTTATATGAAATATTATAGTTACATAGATAAACATGTGTACCAAGTTTCGTTATTTTATCTTAAACCGTTTCTGAGAGATTCAGGTTTATGTAAAAAACACATACGCACAGCCAGACAAAAACCAGTTTGAGATAGGACACATGTTACATTGCACTTTTTGCTTGTTTTGACACCCAAATAATCTGGTAAAATTTATTTTATTTATTATATTTATTTATTATATTTATTTACACTCTGTATAAACTTCTAAAATTTACACTTGTTGCCTCCAAAGATGACAGCTGAACATTGATAAATTTTAGTGCATTACTATACGTTGTTTTTTATATCCATTATCCCTGCCTTTTTCTGGGCATAGAAATCGTTTTGCGAAGAATGATTTTGCAAGTAACTGGATAACTGGATTAATTTTGCAAGTAATTTTGCGATAACTGGATCAAAAATGTGACGTCTTGAAGCTGGGACTATACTGCAATCTCTCGTGGCGTAGGTTATACAAATTATTATTGAATGTCCAATTTAAATTTTGATCCATATTTGCATGACTTTTGAAAGTGAATCTAATTTTTAACTCGAAGAAGTAAATGTATACGACGATATGAACATTTACACCGCACTAATACGAAGAATCGCTTTACAGAACAAACAAATTGCGCTGAAAACACTCACTCTATCCGTTCGTGATTTATGCGCGGTAGCAATCGAACAATCAACCAACTCCCGTAACGTGTGCAGCTGTCGAGTGGGAAATTTGGGAATTGCGGGATAAAGCGACGTGCATCACTGCAGCAGCGCTACTGGCCCCGCCCCGTGGGCAGTGCCGTGTGGACCAATCCAAAGCGGCGCGTTACCGGGTTGCAGAATCTGACATTGCCGGGTTCGGAAACTGAGCAGCGCTCTCCAGCCACCGTCAGTCAGTGCAGGATTACGGAGTTCTGGAATTGGACAATTTACCGGGGCCCGGACCAAGTACAATTATGAGGGATAGGGAAATTTAACATTGCTCATCGAGTTCAGAATTACGGAGTTCGGGGTTCCCACTAACTCAGATAATTCTAGTGAATTCTCTTTACAATGACAACAATAGGCCTATGCAGACTAACTCATATAGTTCTGATGGTGATGATCAAGCAGTAAGCCAAACGCCAAATAGGCCTACATATTAAATAAGTCAATATATATGAGATTATGAGTCCAACTTTAGTTAAAATAATCATCTCTCATTTTTGTGGCACCTGCCAGTATAATAGACATGACTAATTAAAAAAGAAAATATAAATCTAAAGCACAGCCAAAAATCATATCATATGCCAATTGCATCATCTCGAAAAATTGAAAAACAAAATAGACATTCCCTGAACTTATATAATATAAAAGATATATAATAACCCATATAAAATACAAAGAGAAAGAGTTGCTTTGATATTGGAATAAGCCAGAGCTATTTTGAGCTTTTTGTTCAAGATTTAATTGTACCTAGATAAAAGAATAAATAAAGGACAAAATAAAGAGATGATATGATATAGAGAAAACAATACAGTGTAAATCTATAAATATCCATGGTAGATAGACACAGAAGGAGTGGCGATATTAGTTCTGGTAGAACTAGAATGCCTTCTAGGATACTCTTAGCTCAGTTAGTATTGATTGCAGGGCCGGATTATATGATTGTGCGCTCCAGGCCTAAAAAAATTTGCTTCACCTCTTTGAAAAAAGGCATGGTAGGGTGTGTGTGAAAATATATGTTTATACTTTTCATATCCATGCAGTTTCAACGAAGAATTGCATGAAGTGTTACACTAAAAGTTAATTTTTTTTAAGCCACATACGTTTTGTGTCCAGTGTGTTTATTTATAGTTTATTTGTATACAGTATCATAGAGCAGTCCATTTTAAGTTATCGTTCATAATGAGCTCCCCTAGTAAGCGTTGTAAACACATTTCTTGAACAATCCAACAGAAGTTATGTATGATAGACAAATTAAAATAGGAAGGCTCAAGTTTTGGCTCATCAAGTGGCGTTTTGTCTATTCCAAAATATCAAAGGAAATCTTTTTAAAATCTAACTATGAAGACTTGGATAGTGCTCTTTACAATTTTTTACGGGTAAAAGCATCTGGAAATCTAATCAATGGAGTGTTATGCTGCCAAAACATTCTTTTTATATTTTGGCAACATGATTTTTTTATGCAAAAGATTTGGAGAATAATTACAGTATATTTTCTGTGTTTACACTGTTTAAATAATGGCACGGCATTATAGAACCAAACATTCAAGGAGAAAGTCTTAGCATTGACTAAACAGTAGCTGAGCAGTTTATCTAAGTTATAAAGTTTTGTTTGAACAAAAGGTTCTCTTCCAGAACAGTGATTTGGCTGAAGAAACTGGCGCTCTACTGGAAAAGCTTACCGACAAGGACACTTTTCAGCTGGTAAATCACAGCTCCTGGATACAAATCCAGCAAAGAATGAGTGACTGTTTTGCTATGCGCAAACGGAGCTGGCACACATAAAATCAAGCCTCTCAAATTGGGCAAAGCTAAAAGGCCCTGTTCTTTTCAAAGCACTGCTGCCTGTTTTGAAAACCTACCCACAGTTTATACAAACCAAGAGTTCATGAATGATATTACAAGTATCCATACAACCTTTAGACCAAGGCATATCTGCCAATGAAAAAAGTTTATAGGAGTAATTTTCTCAAAAAATTAATCAAAAACGGAAGTGATTTGTTAAGTTTAGGCAAATCGTATACGATTTTAAACTCAATTCATTTATACCTTTTAAAAAATACAAAATTATTAGGCACTTCTCTGACTGTTCATTTTTTACTGTTCTATTTTACTTATACTTTATTAGGCTTCATTGGCTTTAGTTTGCAATGAAATCACACTCTCCATGGATGCCATAAACAAACATTACTTAGCAAAGTTAAATTATTTAAATAATGTGAGGGTTATTATATTGTGAGAATTTCACATATCTCTTCTTCTTAATGTCATTACCAAATAGTAAAACTACCCTATTGCCATTTTCTTTAAAAATATCAAAATCCAAAACTTTGGGAAAATTAAAATTTACCTTCTTAACAATGAAACATAGGCAAAAAGTAAATTATTAGAATATTTTGTTTTACTTTCTAGGGTTTACGAAGACTATCTTCAATGTTAGTTAATAACTAACTCCATTCCAAGCACTTACGGTCTTGTAATTCACTCTCACTTATGTACACTACAATGTTGATGGACTGCAGGATACTTACGTTGCTCACCTTGAAACACATTGTAGGGTTCATTCTCATGGACATCCAGAGCAGCTGCTCTGATCCTGCCCTGCTTCAGAGCTGCAGCTAAAGCGTCATCATCAACCAGGCCTCCTCGAGCTGTATTCACCAGGAATGCCCCTGTAAACAAATCTAACATTAAGCATCTACTTGCCTTCAACTTTGAAATTATATGGTTAAAGCCTATTTTATTTTTCAAAACTCATAACATTAGGTAACTTAAATAATGATATAATCCTAAAACGCTATTTAGTAAGAATGATACGTTTACCAACTTATTATTTTTTAAGTTATGTCAAAGGGCACTAGGCCAGGAATTAGTATATTCATCAGAGTGCTTCCTCCCAAAAAGGCAACAAAGTTTTTGCTCAGCTCAGCAGAGAAGGCGGGGTCAACCACATCCCCTCCCCAAATATCATTAAGATAACAAAATGATAACAGTTTGTTATCTTAATGGAAGCCACTAGGTAGATCATAGCAGGGTAAGAATGAGGAACTTTCCCCACTGCAGAAAGCGTAAGGCTAGTTGAGACACACTATCGTTGACTTGTTTTATCTTCCTCAGTGTTATGTATTCATTCATATATCAAAATAAGATTTACAAAAACAGAAAACACTCATTTACAGAAATCAAAACGTAACATTTAATTCACGTATAATAATCATCAATTACACATTATTTAAACTGTCCTCTCATTGACAATATTGTGTTTACAATAAGAAATAATTAATAAATCTGAATTAATGAAAACAAGTATATTTTTGAATTTTTTTAGTGATACTCCGAGATGAATCTTAATTTTGCCACTTACCATGCATGTTACAACTAACTTTTCCAGCATAAGAAGACGATTTGTCACTATAAAATTATGTCACCAATAGCCTCTGCTTGTGAGGTTAGGACCGATTTTAGTTTTCATTTTCGTTTAATAACATTGAAAAACTTTCACTTAAGCATTTCTGATTTTCGGTCAAGTTAAAAACCTGATCAGGCAATATTTTTAGTTGTTCCAAAACCGATAGATCTTCATTTGAAGTTGTGATATGATCTTGATTAACCAATCCATCACTTTATATAGACAAAAACTTGTTACAAACATAAATGGCTTTACCCTGCAACACTTTAAATAACTCGTATTCTTCATCGGATACCTTTATACGCGTAATATGGTGCTATTTCTTTAAATAGCAAAAAGAAATAGAAATTGCTATTTCTATTTTCTTTTCAAATTTAACATTGGTGAATACTCTAGACCAAATTACCTGGCCTCATCTGCTTGATGGTAAACTCGTTGATAAGGTGGTGGTTGTGTTCGTTGAGTGTACAATGAAGTGACACACAGTCTGATTGGAACAGGAGATCCTGGAACATTATTACTTAAGCATTAGAAATAATGATTTTAAAAATCTATCAAATGTCAAATAAAAAAAAAAAAAAAAAAAAAAAAAAAAAAAAAAAAAAAAAAAAAAACTAGAACATTTGTAATATTTCATTTTTTGTCAAGGTATGGTTCTTTAAAATTTTTTCTATAAAGTTTAAATAAAAAAAAAAAAACCATATAATATTATGCTAAATGGTATGTAATGCTCAAATTAGAATGCAACATTAAAGAATTTAATTGGAATTTACTACAAGAAAATAAAAAAATAACCTCCCTTTTTCCTTCTCCCATATGCGTTAGCATATGGGTAGTAGAGGAAGTATTGTGACTATCCAAAAAAACTTTTACAAGTTGGTCTAAAAATCCATTTTAGGGTGCCCTGAACCCAAGTTTTTTAATATTTTTAATTTTAGTGTCTGTCCATATGTGTCTGTGCAGTTGACAGGCCAAACGGATTGATAGATTTTTATGAAATGTTGTATGTAGGTGTATTTATCCAATATCTCCAACCATTTTTTCACTTTTTTGAAATTTTATTTTTTTAATGGCAAAAAACATACAAAAATAGAATTTACTCAAAAACGGTTCTACCAATTTTGATTAAATTTTCAGGAATGATGTTGAAAGGTATGAACTGGACTTTGACAGATAACAAATGTTTGTATTTAATATTTTCTTTTTCGTAACTATGTAAACAAAATAGAATAGATTCTCTTTATCTCAATCTACAGTTTTGCTCTATTCTCACTAACTTATAATTTAATTACCTAATAGTGTACACTGTGGAAATTACTACCATATAATTAAATAAAATTTAAATATCCTCGCTCTTTCAAGGCAATAAAAGGTCTTTCAGGTAATAGATAACAATTAACCTGTTGAGCAGTGCGGACATTTTCAAATTCAAATTCAACATTTTCCTTATTGGTGTGAACATCAAGTACATCCATTGCGTCAAAATATACAATATGGTAAAGATAATAATGTACATTAAGGTTTTATAATGTTAAGAACAGTGTTTCCACAAAGTAAAGTTTTAAAGATAAAAATATGAGAGGTTATAAAGTATATATGATTTTGATATGGGTTATTAGCTGATAGATATACAGCGCATAGATGGTTAAGAAGCCTAATGATTTAAAGTGTTCTTTGACCGAATCTTGATGTTGTAACTTAAGAATGACTCTAATTGCTTTTTTTTGTAGAACTAGTATTCTGTTCAAGTTATTGTTTGTAGTTGCACCATACAAACACAATCCAAAGGATATATGTGATTCAATTAATGCAAAATAAATCTGTTTAAGAGTTTTTAGACTGCTAAATTTGGCCATTTGTCTCAGAGCATATAGTCCTGAGGAAATTTTAAAACAAACTTGGTTAATATGATCATTCCAATTTAGCTGATTGTCGATATTTAAGCCTAAAAACCTAACTGTGCTTACTTCTTCCAGTCTGTCCTTACTCATAAAAATATCAAGATCTCTATTAGAGGTTGTATTAGATGGTAAAAAAGTCATAAATTTAGTTTTTAATGGATTAGGAAGAAGATTAAAATTTTGCAAATATTGGGAAGAAATAAAGATTGATAATACTATACAAACATATGGCACAAACATCAGTCAAATTTAAATAAAAATATTATGAAAGTAGTCTGAAATTTTTTAAAACAAGATCAATAATTATGATAAAATATGCTGATAACATATGGCAAAAAAGAAAAAGAACAGTCAAATTTTAATAAAAATATTATGAAAGTAGTCTGAAATTTTAAAACAAGATCAATAATTATGATAAAATATGCTGATACCATATGGCATAAAAAAGACAGTCAAATTTAAGTAAAAAAATTATGATTGTAGTCTAAAATGTTAAAACAAGTCAATATATGATTTAAATTACTATGTCAGGTGTTGTATTTTTCTATTTTCTGACAGCTTCAAATTCAAATCTTTCTTTATTGCCGTTACAAGAAGTTTACATGCATGGCATTGTCACAATTGTCTTATACTACGATTTAAAATTAACTTTAACATCATTTATAAATTCATCATCATTATATGGACACAGTTTCAACAGATATTTTTTTAGTGTTTTTTTAAATTGAATATTGTTTAAACATTTTATATTGTACGGTAATAAATTAAAATTACGTTTAGATTGCTCAATAAAACTATGAATTGTAGAGCTATATCGACACTGACTAGTCATTTTGTTAAATCTATTTCTGGTGCAATAATTATGAACAAATTCATGTCTGTCAATTTCACTAAAATTATTTTTTGCAAAAACTAGGCAGTCTAATATATATAAAGAGTGTAAACTTAAAATATTGGCTTCTATAAATAGTGGTTTACAATGTTTTCTAAAATTAACATTAAAAATCATTCGTATAGCTCTTTTTTGCAACACAAAAAGTTTTTTTTTATAATTACTACTTCCCCATAGGACAGTGCCATAACTGAGATGGGAATGCACATGTGCAAAATACACACACAGCAAAGCATTGAAATCTAAGGAATCCCTTAGCCTGTTTTTATAAATATACCCTTGGCAAGTTTTTTTGCAATAAAATCTATATGAAACTTCCACTTTAGGTCAGATTCTATATAAATACCTAAGAATTTAACATAGTTTTTTTCATGCCTATTATTTAAACTAATACATAAATATTGGGTTTTTTCTATATTTAAAAACAATTTATTAGATTTACACCAGTCTTCAACTATGCTATTTGTCTCATTTAATAATACAGTAGATGTTAGCAAATCCTTACATTGTATTTGTAGAGCTAAGTCATCTGCAAATAAATAAGGTCTGACATTATTTTTTTTATGTTTACAGGCAAGTCATTAATATAAATAATAAAGCATACTGGACCCAATATTGAGCCCTGAAGCCCCATGTATTACTTCCTTATAATTAGAGTAAACACCATTACAATAAACAGTTTGATACCTTTTATTGAGATAAGATTCAAAAAATAGCAGTGCATTTCTCTCAAAACCATAAAAGGCAAGCTTCTGCAATAGTACTTTATGAGACACTGTATCAAAAGCCTTTTTCATATCATAGAATTTTAAAAATACACTATTTCGATTTTCCAGCCCTTCGAGACAAAAGGATATGAGCTTTTGGACAGCATCTTTAGTACCTCTGTTAGTTCTAAATCCGAATTGACTAATCAAAAAGTTTGTTGCCTTCAAAATATGACACCACTTGGTCATTTACCAGGCTCTCTAAGATTTTACTTACAACAGGAATAATACTAATTGGTCTATAGTTGTTTAGTTCTTGTCTATTACCTTTTTTATGTACAGGAATAACCTTAACACGTTTTAAACATTCTGGATATTTACCTTCTGTAATACAAAGATTAAATAAGTAAGTAATTACCTCAACTATATACAAAGAAGCCATTTTTATAATATCAGAATTAAGATACAAAACATCTAGACATTTACTATTACTTAGCCTGTGTATTTTTTCAAAAACCTGTTCAACAGAAAATACTTTCAACTCAAAATGAGCGTCTGATAAATTACCATACTCCTTAGCATATTAGTATAGTAATCAGATGAGTTATTGGATGTTGGCAAATTATTGATCAGCTGTTCAACAGAATTTAATAAATGTGAATTTAGGGACTGAGGGTCTAAATTTACTTTAGTTGGCTTCTTTTCATTATCTTATTTTTTTATTAATTATATTCCACATTGCTTTTGACTGGTTTTTTGCTGTCATAATCTTATTGGAATTGTAATTTACTTTTGCTTGTTTTATAATTTTTCTATAAATATTTTTATTTCTTTTATATTGATTTCTAAAATTTTCATTTCCAGTATATTTAAAATTATCCAACAACTCCATACATTTCTGTTTCAAGTATTTTTTATCATCTAATAATAATGATAAATTTATCATCTAAGGTTTTTAAAAAATAAATATTTTTCCAGTTAAATTCACTTAACATAGAGCAAAATTGCACAGAATTTGATTTATTTATAAGTCTTGTAATATGAAAACTCTTATTATAAATTTCATTACTACTAAATTGTAATCTAGCTGATAACATGACTGCATGATGATCTGATTCAATAGTGGGAATAACACAACCAAACCAATTATCTTTCTGAATGTTGGTCACAATATTGTCTATGCAAGTTCCATTGTTAACAATTCTATCTTTTCTCATATTAGGTCTAGTTATTTCTAATGTTACTAAATTAAGATTAAAAGCACAAAATACATTGCTGATTTATTTTACTTGATTGCAATTACTATTAACAAAATCTATATTAAAATCACCACATAAAATAATATCTACACTAAGTCTAGAAACTAATACCAAACATTCAAACAAAACATTTAAAAATTTAGAAAGATTTTTTTTATTAGGTCTATATATACAGATGCACACAATTTTACTCTACAAAAAAAGCAGAAGAAATTTCACAAACATGTTCTATTGATAATTTATTGACATTCTCTAAGGTTTTAACATTATAAATATTTTTTGAAAATATTGCACAGCCACCCCTGGAAATGTTGGATCTACAGTAAGCAGTGACCAGACTAAAATTATTTATCTTAAAAATACTTAACTCAGAAGAATTCAGCCAGTGTTCGGCTATACATAAATAACTCCTTCAAATTGTAGAAAGGATTGTCCTCTAACCATTGCAGAAGTTGATTTTTTAGTGTTTTCCCTCTCAAGACTTTTAGGTGATTGGGTAAGCAGTTGTACAGATGCTGTCCTATGTATGTTGGTTTTTTTGTATAGAGCGTAGTCCTATGAGTAGGAAGGTAGTAGTTTCTTGCTTGTCGGGTATTATAGCTGTGGATATCTTCATGCCTAAGTAGATCTGGGTCATCAACACTGAGGAGAACTGCCTCAATGTAGAGAGCCACCACTGTCCGTATCTTGAGATTCTTGAAGGCTTCACGACAGCTATCCCTTGGTTGGAGGTTAGCAAGTATGCGTATTGCCCTTTTTTGCAAAAGTAATACCCTGTTCAGATTTCCTTCAGTTGTCCCTCCCCACAAGGCAAGTCCATATCTGATGTGCGATTCAACTAATGCGTAATAGGCGGTTCTTGCAGTTGTTAGTCCTCCTAATATACGAATGCGTCTGGTTAGGTAGATTCCTGATCCTAGTTTACTGCATAGGTTGTTGATATGGCTTGTCCATGATAGGTCAGAATCAATTGTAATTCCTAGTAATTTTGTTTCTTGCTCCAGTCTTATATTTGATATGGTTGTCACAGGCTCTCTTCTCCGACTAAAATTTAGTAAAATTGATTTGTCAGGATTTATTTTTAGGTCATTTTTATTAGAATATTCTATTGCGTTGTTTAGTGTTTTGGTTAAGTTTTCTGAGAGATCTTTGGCAGATTTATTTTTCACTATTAGTGTAGTGTCATCAGCGTACATAACACATTTAGCATCAGTGTATATATTTAAAGTGTCAGAAAAGTCATTAGTCAAAAGAATGAATAAAACCGGACCAAGAACTGACCCCTGAGGTACTCCTCTTTTTGTTGGCAATGGCTGTGAAATGGCTGAAGTCTTTGTATTATTTATTACTTGTTGCATTTCTACTCTTTGAGTCCGACCTGTCAGATAGCTCCTAAACCAACCTAGTTCTGGGTATGATACTCTGAGAGATTTAAGTTTATGTAATATTAGTTCGTGTCCCAGGCAGTCAAACACCTTAGAATAGTCAATAAGTATTGCTGATACATAATATGATTCATCTAGCTGGTCAATTATGTATTCAATTATGGCTATTAAAGCACTGGTTGTAGACTTGCCCTTAAGGAAACCATGTTGACTGTCTGTAATAAGTTTGTTATGTTTAAGGTGTGACATTAGTTGACTTAAAACAATTTTAAGTATTTACTAACTTAGCTGGGATTTCATTCAGTCCACAGGATAATGAGGGTTTCAGAGAGCTAATGGCATCTATAATTAATTGTGCTTGGATGAATTTGAGTGAAATGAAACTGGTTTTGGGGTGTACTAGTGTGCTGTAGGGCTGGGAAATTAGAGTTCTGAGTTGTTTTAAGGGTTTTTTTCTGTCATTTCAGAGAAAAATAAGTTGAAATAAGATGCTAGTTGTTGAGGTTGTTTTTCTGATTTACCATTGATATTTATGGTTATGGGGGCCGTATCTTGTTGTTTATTTTTTCTTTCTGAGTTGATGACATGCCACAGAGCTCTGGATTTATTATCTGCTGAGTCAATATATTCTGCAGTCATCTTTTGTCTAAGTTGCCTCAAGTGAAGGTCATAATTTTTCTTTTTTGTCGTCATGTTAATCTTGTCTTCCAGCATTCCTGAGGTCTTAAACTTATTTAGGGCTTCCAGGTAATCCTGTTTTAGCTGGTTAGCTAGTTGGTCAGGGTAGATTTTATGCTTGTTGTTATTCTTTGGTCTTGATTTTTTCTTCGGACATGTTTCTTCTAGTGCTCTTCTGATTATTCTTTGAAATACGTCATATGCTTTGTCAGCATCTTGACAGTTGTAAACACAAGTCCAATCTTCCTGTAGTAGAATTTCTTTTAAGGCGACTAAATTCTGTTGAGAGTAGTTTCTTTTGTACATTGAGAGAGGAGTTACTTTCACGCCAGTCATGTTGTTTAAAGTCAGTGTTTGTGCGGTATGATCTGAAATGCCTGTTTCAAAAACCATGAACTGGATTGATTCCTCATCTAAATTAGTGCATATACAGTCAATTGATGTAGCAGTTGTACTTGTAATTCAAGTCGCTGGTAGAGGGAGTCATTTTATGTTGTGTGTTAACAGTTGTTCTTCGAGCATTCTGGCGTCAATTTGGTCTCTGTCCAGCCTGTCAATATGTCCCCCATAACAATAACTGTTTTTGATTGCACTAAGTCAAGAATGTTTGAGATTGCTTCTATTACATATTCAGTTCTTCCTCCTGGTGATCTGTAGATTCCTAAAAGATAAAAAAGATGGTTGTCACACTTTACAGATATCATCACTGCTTCACATACAAATTGTGTGCAGTGGTTGGAGATGTCTATGTTTACTGTTTTTATATCAGTTGAATCATTCTTAAAAATAGCCACTCCCCCTAATTTGTGCTCTTCCCTGCTAAATTCTGTTAATAGTGAGTATCCAGGTATGTTCATATTTGTCAGGTTTGATGATGTGAGTCCATGTTCAGTTAAGATTAAGGACGGCATTGTTTCACTTAGAAGGTGAGTTAATTGTTCAGTTTTTTTAGACAGTCCTCTTATATTTTGGTGGAGTATGGTAATGTCCTTTTTGGCTTTAGTCGAGTTTGATTTAGAAAAATTCGGGTTTTGTAACGTACTTTGCTTACAAATGTTTCTTCTAAAAAAGAGTTTTGAGATGAGTTTGTATCATTCTTTTTTAGTATGTATGCAGGTGATGTAGCATCATTCTCAACTGAGTTGTGTTGTAGTGGTAACATGTCGTCTTTTTGGGGGGGAGCCACAATCCATTGGTTGTTCAGGCCACTTTGAGTTTTATAATAGTCAATATTTTTTAAAAAGAAGTCTTCATAAGTTTGTCCTATTTTCATTATCCGAGCTGTATAAGGAGGCTTAATTTCTACTTGCCTTCCTGTCAGAGTTGAGTCATTTGTGGATTGATCTGGTGGATGTTTGTCAGTCTGTGTACGGGAATTCATTGTTTTTATTTCACAGCTGGGGGTACAGATAGCTGACCAGATAGCCCAAGGACAAATAGTTCTTGGTCATCTGTTGTGTCAGCCCATTTGTCCTTAAAGCACTTTATCGGTTTATTACTGTGTTGGGAACTTGGTGTTGAACCATCCATGTACCGGTGAACTTGCGGCTCTACGATGATGGTGTCAGGTTTGCAGAAGGCACAGGAGTCACTTGGGCTGTGTATTTGTGAGGGTTCATGTTCATTAATAGTGTTGAGAGAAGGGAGGAGATTGTTTGTTTGGATTTTATTTTTTGCTTGTTCTTTGTGTATTTTCATTTCTTTCATTAGACATAATTTGTCTTGTTGTAATACAGACAATGCTGTTGTCATTTCTGCAATCAACTGTTGGAAGTATTCGCTTTCTTTTTTTGTAGTGTCACAATTTGAGCTTGGAGATCGATGTAGATAGTGTGGTATTTGTAGCCTCTTCTTTGGCTTGTAGTTTTTTGCTTAAGGATTCATTTTCTAGGGTAAGTTCCTGGCACTTAAGCACAAGACAGCTTTGTTGGTTTACTAGTTGGTCAATTCGTGCCAGTAAATTATCTTTTGTTTTATCATAGTTATCGTCAGTCTGTGTTTCTACGTTTTCTAACTTGGTCTTCCGTTGTTCTTTGAGCCAAGATAAAGTAGAAGACATGTCAGTGGACTTAGTTGCATGTGGGGTGTCATTTGAATTTGATGGAGCTTTGTGGCTTCCTAGGCGCTTAGGTGCACTAGAAGTTATATTTTAAAAAAAACGTTCATTCACAAGGTGTTTATTATTCATTGGGGTAATATAATAGCTGCACATATGACAGCTCATCTTGAGACGTCCGTTATTCTATACAGTTAGTGAGCGCCGCATTTACCATTAGAGTGACCCCAAGGAGTACGAAAAAAAAACTAAAAATATTATCAAACTGTTATACTTTATTGTAAATAGTAATTTATGATACAATATGGTAATATTAACAAAATAAATTAACAGAAACAGTATTATAAATAGCAAAATTAACATTTTTTCATTGCATGAAACTGTTCGAAACACGGGTGAATACAAAGTGCAATTTCACATTTGAAGCACTAATAAGCTGTGTCTTTACGTTGTGTAGCCCTCTGTGTAATATGAGCACATACAAGACATTTCCGTTGTTTTCTTTTAGCTATGCCCTCTCTCATTGGGAGTAGTTGCATGAAGTGGCGGCCGGAAAGGCGGAGCGCATGTTTGTCGCTACTCACTGGGCATGCGACAGCTGATTCGTCTCTGGGTAACTTATGTCAAATGTGTTATCCTCTCTCTCATCACTTGATTCATAATCTGAGCCTAAGCTATCCACATTAGATCCAATTATTTCACCATAGTTGTCTAGTAGTAAATTGTCCTCTCTGTAACTAACTATTGCTTCGCTCTAACTATCTGTTATTATTGTCAATTGTAATAAATAAGTAGAATGACACAGATAAACAAGACTAATTACTGTAAACACTGACAAACTTCTAAACATAATTACTGTACAACACTGAGAAATAACTAAATACAACTACTTTCTAACACTTACAAGATAACTATACACAACTAATTACTATACAACACTGGTAAAATTATAAATGTAATTAGGCCTACTATAGGTTTACGTAACGTAAATATAGCAGAACGCAGTAAGGTTAGAAACGTCGAGAAACATAATTGGCACGCTAAGTAACTATGCAGGAAACAATATAGATGACATTGAAGCGTCATCTATCGGCTGTCCCATTGGTGGTCAATAGGACGCAGGCAACATATGGAAGCTCATACTGTTACATATATGGGCACAGGCGTCCAAAGCTGTCCGTACTAGTTTGGGATCATTTTGCCGCACTTGTTGAACCTCAACAACAAAAAGTAACATTGGTCCTACCTGGCCGTATAGAATCAGAAATATGGAATATCAATATCAAACAAGTTTTGTGCATTATATTTCTTTTGAAATCTCTCATATATTTTGTTTATTTGAAGTGAACATTTTTAAAAGACTTGTGTTTTTTAATCTGTGTTTTTATCTGAAGTTCTCATCTCTTTCACTGATTAACATGTACTGAAACTCTCCTACTATTCTTGTGTTTTATCAAAGTAATTGTCAAAAAGAATGAAGTTTTTGTAGTACAAAAACTTTATTTTTTTTCTATCTCAACATTTGTAGTACAAAGTGCTCTTTTCTCAAAATGTCTTAGTCAAATAAAGTGACACATTGAAAAATTAATCACTGACATTACCATAGAGACACATAAAGTGACACATCGAGGATGCCGATCAATCAAGAGTAAATAAAGTACAGTCTCACCAAAAGGAAGCTGCAAGTAAGTATTCAAAATATCAATGCATTTTTGATGAGATAATTTCTTGTGATGAGAGTGATGATATTGATGCAGATAAGGTTTTAGGGATAGAAGATGAAATCTCACAAATTTTCCTGTCAATCCAAACGTTAACTAAACCCCACATGACTTGCCCTCAAATGAATAAATGAATTCCCTCAAATGGTACAACTTAAAACTACCTCGACTCTCACTCAAAACTTTCAACGGTTCTCCTGATCAGTGGATTTCACTTTTCATCCTTTTTGAAACATCAGTTAACCAAAATTCGGAAATTGGCGATGTCCACAAAATGCAGTACCTTATATCGTCTCTACAAGTTGAACATCTAAATTTGATTAAAAACCTTCAAATTACTCCTAAAAACTACAAGGTTGCATGGAACCTTCTAAAAAGGAGGTACCAGAACAATAGGAACATTTTTAAGTTTCCATTTGAATAATATAATTGATTTTCCTCAGGTCCTAAACCCAACCGCTAACAATCTAAGATCGTTCATTTCTCAGTTTCATAAGAATGATCAGGTGTTACTTGCTCTCAAACACAAGATTAAAGAAGATAACATCATTTTACCTTCTCTTTTGTTGCGAAAGTTGGACAGTAATACTCACAAGAAGTTTGAAGATAGTAGACCAGACACACAAAAATTTCAAAACGCCAAGGAATTGATCACATTCCTGGAAAAGGAATGTATTAATCTAGAAGCATCTTGTTTTTCACATGATACTAAATTGACACGTGTTAGCTCTCTCCCTCCTCACAGAAGTACTCAAAAGGCAAGTAATTCTCTAGTCACAAAATTTAACATTCTAAGCAGGGCCGCACAGTAATTATTTCTCATCCCAAACACAATGCAGTTTTTGCAGCAGCATTGAGCACTCAATTTATGGTTGCCCTAATTTCAAGGATTTGTCTGTACAAAATAAATTTAATTTTGTGAAAGAAAAACGTTTTTGTTTGAACTGCTTATATTCCGATCATTCAGTTAGAGTGCAAATTTAAAAAGCTTCTACTTTGTCATAAAAAGCACCATACATCTTCATACTTCATCTGCCAAGTACATCTTTCACAACCAAAAATGGGTTCAAACGAATGTATGTCAAGTCTCTCCCAAGCTGATTCAGAAATCTCACTCTTCTAAGAACGCCTGAGTAGCACTCTCACAAGACGGGAAACCTACAGATAGACCTATTACTATACTCTTAGGTACCACTCTCGTAATTAACAGAACAGTATAAATAAAGGCAATTCCTTGGTTATTAGAGCAGTCGTCGAAGCAGCCTCAATAATTTCATGCATAACTGAGGTCACAGCTAGCTTACTCTCACTTGAAAGGTCATCAGACAAGTACAACTAAGTTGAAGGTTTTTCCTCATGTCATGTTAAAACTAATGGGAGGAGTTCACTTCTAAGTAATATATATGGTAGTTTTTGAAAATCTGACACTAAAAACTTGGAATGAAAAGCCTATTCTTTGGATAACATGTTCGCTGCGGGTCACCGCCCGGGCGGTAACGGTGCCATGCCAAACTAATTCAGTCCTCGTGCGGCAGCACTCTGGTGTAGTCGGGAGCTACGTTGTCCCTGTTTCGTGAAGTATAGTGGCTGTCTTTTTGCGCAAACCGTTCTCGATTATTATCGGTTCTGGTGGATTTTTACTCACTTTTTGCTTATGTTTAGTGTAATTGTTTGTTATATAAGTGTTATATAATCCCTGGTCAATAAATACATCGGGATTAAGACAAATAGAGTTTGTAAAGGAGGAAAAATTGTTAATTCCATTACCTGGTCAAGTATATTGTCTTGAGTCATTGACCAGGTACCTGATCCACTGCCTATCATGCCCCTTCGAGGAACCCCACACACACTAACAATGAATGGACCTCGACCTGATAATCCCAACAGGATCCAGCAGAAAGACTGCCGTGTATGTAGGGTGAATAAAACCACCCAAGTTTCCAAGTTTCAATGGACTAAAGTGAAGTGAAAGTGGATCAGTGATGCAGTTGGCAGTCCGTGGAGGGCGCCAGGAGCTGACTACCACCCGGTCGGTAACATTTTCAAAATGGCGGCAGATACGGAAAATGTGGTGGAAACCCAGATTTTAAGACTTGGAATCATCTTCGGGTAGCATAAGGCATGTTTTTTCATAATAATATTTTTTAGCATTTCGGATAGTTATTATTACATATAGCCGCAGCGAACGTGTTAAGATGTCTTGATGAAATGTTTTGTGTTTGGAAATCTGCTACAAATGATCAAGACAGTTGTTTTCAACATTTCAATTCCATTAGACCATCAATCAAATTCACAGTAGAACATGAAGAAGAAAACAAACTTCCTTTTTTAGATGTGTTTTAGTTGAAAAAACAAATAGAGAATTAAATACATCAGTCTACAGAAAAAAGATACATACTGGACAGTATCTAAATTTCAATTCAAACACCCCACATCAGGTTAAACATGCAATTGCACAAGGTCTATTCACCAGAGCATTCAGCATTTCATCAACTGAAGAAGGACTGGACCAAGAAATAAAACTGATATATCAAGAATTAAAGAACAATGACTACCCACTAAAAGTTATAAACAAGTCCTATCAAAAAACCAAACAAAATTTTTTGTCAATGTGATTTTAATTATTTTGGACAAACATTTCAACCATTAAAAAAGAGAATACAAGAACATAAAAACAGCATAAAAAATCAATTGGAAAACTATTCTAAACTTACAGATCATGTTTTGGCGTTTGGCGGAAGAGCATAAGGTGCAATGGACAACAGTAAGTATAGTATATAAAGAAAGTAAATGGAAAGATAGAACAATAAAAGCAGAATATATGGCTGTAGAAAGCTGCATTTTGCAACCTAGTGCCACCTTATGCCCAATATACCTGCCTATTATTAAATCAGAAGTATTAAATAAAATTCAAAATTAATAAGTGACTAAACAATTTCTATCAAAATTTATATAGTATATACAAGGGGGTACCCAAAAGAAACAGGATTTTTTTTTTTTTACTTTATTTATCAACTTTATTTACAAAACTAACTTGTCTCCTTCAAAATACTCTCCATTACACTGAATACATTTGTCCAATCGATGATTCCACTGCTGGAAACACTTTTTAAACTCGTCTTCTGTGATGGCTGCCAGCTGTTCCGTCGTTTTTTCCTTGACCTCTGCTACATCATGAAAACGTAACCCTTTCATGCCCCTCTTCATTCGTGTAAACAAGAAAAAGTCACTTGGTGCCAGATCCGGTGAATAAGGTGGGTGGGGCAACGTTGTCATGCGATTTTCGTCAAAAACTGGCGCACTAAGAGAGACGTGTGCGCAGGCGCGTTGTCATGGTGAAAGAACCAATCACCCGTCTGCCACAACTCGGGTCTTTTTCGCCGCAAACTGTTTCGCAGTCTTCTCAATAACTCCATATAAAACATTTGATTAACAGTCTGACCTGGAGGCACAAATTCGAAATGCACGATCCCTTTCACATCGAAAAAACAAATGACCATCGTCTTGACATTTGATTTCACTTGCTGTGCTTTTTTTGGGCGAGGTGACAAAGACGTCTTCCACTGGCTGGATTGCTGTTTGGTTTCCGGGTCGTAACCGTAACACCATGACTCGTCTCCAGTAATGATCTTGGAAAAAAAAATCAGGGTCATTTTCAAGTTGTTCTTTCATGGCGCGGCATGTTTCCAAACGACGCTCCTTTTGGGGGTCAGTATAAATCCGAGGCACAAATTTGGCTGCAACTCTTTTCATCCCCAAATTTTCGGTCAAAGTTCGCTGAACACAGCTCCAACTAATTCCAGACAACTGTGATAGATCTTCTATGGTCCGACGACGGTCTTCAAGCACAAGTTGTTGAATTTTCAAAACATTTTCATCTGTTGTTGAAGTTGATGGACGCCCAGACCGAGGTTTGTCGCCAATCGACATGTCGCCATTTTTAAATCGCGAAAAACATTCATAAACTTGAGTTTTTGATAGTGCATCTTCTTTATAAGCAGTTTTAATCATTACATTCTTACATATGAGACGCCGACACAACGTTGTGCGTATTTTAGGGCGAATATGAATGGTTTTATGAGTGTAGTCTGGTTACTAACTGAGTTCAACTGTTCCTCAGAAAGGGCAATTTATTAATAGCCCAACAGCCAGGGCAACTAAGGGACCTACAGCTTTACGTGGAATCAGAACCACGTAGTGCTGGTCTGACTTTCAGCTAATTGACAAGCCTGATACTCAGTTATCTCCCCCACACAACATCCGCACAATGATTACCACCCAACATGGACACCCCAGACTTCTCTAGTAGTGTCCACGCCGATAGAAACCACCAAGCGGACGCCATGTCGGTATTAAGAGGACCGAGCATACAGCCTATCGCCTACAATCTCCCAAACACTTTGTCCCCATGTAGCTGGGTTACAGCACTGCGCCACCAGTGCCAACATTAAAACAGCTTCCGCTGCATTTCCCCAGCAAAAAAAAAAAAAAAAAAAAAATTTCACGGCCGCACGTTGTTCACTCACATCCGCCCTACTGAAAAAAACGACGAGACTGCAAAACACGATCAACAAAAACAATCACAACTGAGGATAGCAACCTTCCCTGACAACGCCAAAGGCGGTACTGAGCTGGCAGAGATATGCACTACTCGTGCCTACCGGCCGACGAGCGTACTACGTAAGCTCTGTCCACAACAGCGCAATTCCGGTTTCTTTTGGGTACCCCCTCGTATTCAACTATTTTCATTGATCAAATCAGCTGTTAAATATTTTAAGAAACATATGATCTATATTTTATTTAAAACTATTATGTTGTTTACTGTTTGAAAATGGCTTCAGACTGTATATCCGAAAGATAACATTTTTGGTAATTATGCACTTTCTTTCCACCTCTGAAAATACAATTTCATGTTCAAAAAGTGGTGAAATATAAGTTTATCTCTTGAGGAGTTTGATTTCATCCGCAGAAAACTCGTTTTTTACAGACAGAAAAATCGAAAAACTATTTTTTATCTGATAGTGAAAAAAACCAACTTTTTAAAAATCGTCATTTTTCGACATCTTTTTTTCATTTCTCGTGTTTTTTTTTTTTGCTGAACACAAATATATAACTGGTTTTGTAGTAAAATTATTGTTTCAGCTCGAAAAATGCATTTTTTACTGACATAACCAACATAACCTAATTTATCCTAATTGTCTATTTTCTCAACAAAAATTCGTAATTTCCGTTAAATTCAAGTGTTTGGCCTCCGTGACGGCCTACCGGCCTTCACTCCGGCAGCAATATACAGTAAAACCTCTTTAATCCGAACCCCCGTGATCCGAACGTCCACTAATCCGAACGCCGCCGCAGGAGCCGTTTAACGTTGGCCGTTGAATGAACTACAACGGAATGCGCGCGAAATAGTACTGTTTATTCACTATGTTTACTACTGTATTTTACTTTATACTGTAAAGCATTTTTCACTTTTCCCGCAACAATTACGATCCATTTTAGCCACGTTTTAGCTATTGTTATGTAAAAGCAACAATATGTTCTGTAATCCGAACATTCCTTAGTCCGAACTACCCCCGGTCCCAATTAGTTCGGATTAAAGAGATTCTACTGTAGTTGAATTCGGTTTTTGTAATTAATAATTGTTGTATATGGTCGCGTAATGGCTGCTAATCGCGATTCGCCGCGATAGTAGTTTTTCCGTTATATCTCGATAAATATTTGTAATAGACCAAAATAGTTTTCAAATTTGTATTCAGCGGAAAAAAAACACATCAAAATAAATAAAGATGATTAAAATACTATTTAAATTAACATAAATATGACAAAAATACTAAAAGCCGCGACATTGGTTTTTCAATTTTTTTTTTTGTAAAATACGTTATTTCCGCGGAATAAAAAGCATATCTCGTGAAAATACATTCAATTCTAGACCCATTCCAAGCAAAATGTTCTAAATTTGTTTGGTGGCCAGAAACTGCATAGATACAAAAAAAAAAAAAAAAAAAAAAAAAAAAAAAAAAAAAAAAAAAAAAAAACTGATGTGTAGCTATTTAACATAAATCAGTATATTCAACACATTTTTTTTTTAATGAGATATCAAAGTTGTTTACATGGTTACTAAAATAGAAATATTAAATACAAACATTTATCTGTCAAAAATAAAACATATCAATAAACATAATTAAGTTAAAAGCAAGTTTCTGTCAAAGTCCAGTTCATACTCCGCTTGTGAACCATTTTGGTTCACAAATTGCAAACATTGACTGCTGAAGCAGTGGTGAGATCTTAGTTACTGGTCTTGAAGTCTGTCCGTTTGCAGTGAGTAGTTGGACAACAAGTGCTGCTATAAATGCTTTAGATGTGAGATCGGAGCATTCACAGAGAAGCAGATGAACAAACAAATATAAACTTTGATGTCACTAGCTTTCCTGAGAGAAGTTTGTTTGACCAAGAATGGATCTGCAAAATCAGTGCCACAGTTACTAAAGACTCTTGAAGTTAATACTCTTGGTTCTGGAAGCTCACCCATCTTTTGATTTACAAGCTTTGGCTTGCATCGTGAACATCAAACACATCTGAAAATACTCCTCCTTATAGCACTTTGCGCTGGGTGGATCCAAAACGATAGTGAGAGAGTAGCTTGTACGAAATGGGGTACTGCATGGAGATGCTTGATGTGAAAATAGTCAATTATCAAATTAGTGACATGATGAGACTTGGACAAAATGATCAGATGTTTTGTGTTGTAAGAGATGTTGGCATTCTTTAACCTACCTCCTACTCTGATAATACCCATATCATCTATAAAAGGAGATAAATTACACAACCGAGGGGTACATAGTTTTCCAAATTTCAGGTGATTAAAATCTGCTTGGAATGGTGATTGTTGTACAAGTTGACATATTTTTGATTTCGCTCGATCAACTTCAACCAGCTTCAAGAATCCTGTTTCTCTTGAGTGACTTTTGGAGTTATTAATGAAATGCAGGATTTAAGCGAGTACTCTTAGCAGGGTTTTTCATGATGAATACTTTAAGAGGAGTTCATTTTCACAGGGTTGAGCTGTAACTAATATATGAAGCAGTTCTGATTTAACTTTCTTTTGATTTTTATGGGAGTTTTTATTTATTTATTTATTTATTTATTAATAAGACGCCGATCGTCAAGATATGGGCGAATATGGATTTCGAATGAGTGTGATGAGTGTAGATGAGCGAATGTGTTATAAAATACTTTTGTTACAAGGTAATTAATAGAATAAAATTGAAAAGAACACTTGAACAAACTTCCATGATATGTATTAATGATTCAAAAAATAAACTATATACTTCACATCAAGAAATTAACTGCAACAGTACCTTTTGTAAGAATAATAAACATGACAACAGAAAACATATGTGAAACAAAACAAAGACATATGAACTTTCATAAGGAAGTCTTTGAGTACTAAAAATATAATAAATATAAATTAATAGTTATTATATGTAACACTCCCCCTACTCAAGGCTTCCTTAGATTTCAAAGGAAATTTAGGTCAGTCCAATTTGTTGTCTTAAAATCTTTAACCTTGGTCCAAGAAGAGGTTTTGTAAACATATCAGCTAGTTGTTCACTAGTGTCAATTCTCTTTACTTCGAGGTTTCCTGCTGTCACTTGTTCTCGTATGAAGAAGTGTTTGATTTCAATGTGTTTGGTTCTTCTATAATGCTCTGGATTCTGTGCTAGACATATGGCGGCTTCATTGTCTACGAAGATCACAGGTGTGCTTTTAAGTTCAGTTAGTGCACTTAGTAGTCGCTTTAACCAAATTGCATCCCTGGCAGCCTCACTCGCAGCTACTATCTCAGCTCCCGTAGTTGAAAGTTGAACAGAAGACTGTCGTTGGCTGATCCATGATATCGCTCCACCTGCGTACAGAGTCAGTAATCCTGTTGTAGATCTCCTGGTTTCATGGTCACCGCCAAAGTCTGAATCGCTGTAGCAATTAAGTACGCCACTTCCAACGTTCTTCTTGTACACGATTCCACTGTCTTTAGTACCCTGAAGGTATCTGAGTATTCGCTTTACTCGACACCAATAATTCGCTGTAGGATTTTCTAGGCACCTGGACACTACACTTACTGCGTATGCGATATCCGGTCTGGTACTAACCATGAGGTACATGAGGGCTCCGACAGCTTCTCGATATGGAAAAGATGTCTCCGTTCTGTTATCTTCTAGGTCAGATTTTACTATAGGTGTTGGGGCTGATCTGCAGTTTTCCATTTTGAACCTTTCCAAAATTCTTGAAACATATCCCTTTTGACTTAATTTGATATTTTCGCCAGATTTTGAAATCTCCAATCCTAAAAAATAATCTGCTGGTTTTGACTTGATTTTAAATTCTTTCTTCAATTCTTCTAAGAATGATTTTAAATCTTCATTATGAGTCGTAGCAATGAGTCCATCATCAACATAGAGAACAACGATTAACTTATGTCCATTGTAATTGCGGATAAATAGACATGGGTCATCATCACTTTTTTTCAGTCCCAGGTTTGTTAGGACTATTCCAACTCTCTCGTTCCAGCATCTCGGTGCTTGTTTTAAACCATACAAACTTTTATTAAGCTTGCAAACGCGATTACTGTTATCGCTGAATCCTTCCGGTTGATGCATATAAATCTCTTCATTTATTTTTCCGTATAAAAAGGCAGTAGTCACATCAAACTGTGTAAGTTTCATACCTTCATTAGCAGCTACTGCAATGACACTTCTTATTGTTGGCATTTTGGCTACTGGACTAAAGGTTTGATTATAATCAATTCCTTTCTTCTGAGAAAATCCCTTGACTACTAGACGAGCTTTGTATCTGTCGATGGATCCATCCGCATTTGTTTTTATTTTGTATACCCATTTACAAGATATGGCTTTGTGACTTTTGGGAAGTTCAGTAAGTGTCCACACTTCATTCATGTTAAGTGAGCTAATCTCATCTTCCATCGCTTTTTGCCAGTGGAAATGATCTTCAGAGTTTGTTGCCTCCATGTAAGTATTTGGTTCATAATGTGCATTCTCGACAACAGCACTCATCAAAAAATCTTCAAAACGAACTGGCTGCCGTACCGTTGATCTATCTCGAAGATGGCGAGTTTGCACGATGTTTTCTTCCTGTTGTTCTGCGTCCTCATCTATTGTTTCATCATCTTCCGGTTTATTTTCAGGAAAGTGAATGATAACGTTATCTTCTACAGAGGCTGAACAGCTCTTTTCCTCTGTTCTAACGGGAACTTCTTCATCTGAAGACATGGGTCTATTTACTTTGAATTTACTAATAGGCTCTTTCAGAAATGTTACATCCCGAGACCGAATGACACTACATTTCCTTGAATTCCAGAGACGATACCCATCATTACCATCATATCCGATAAGTTGGCACTTCATTGCTTTCTTGTCAAACTTGTGTCTTCTTTGCTTCGGAACATGGACAAAACAAGTAGTCCCGATAACTCGTAAATGTTTTATCGAAGGACTTTTTCTGAACCATAATTCATATGGAGTCTTGCCGGCAACTGATGACTTGGCAGTTCTGTTCAAAATATAGGCTGCGGTATTTATTAATTCAGCCCACAAGCCTTGAGCACATTCAACAATAGTTCGATTTTCTCTCTCTGCAGATCCATTTTGTTGTGGGGTGTATGGCATTGTGATCAACTGTTGTATTCCATTAGCTTGAAGAACTTGTCTAATACTTCTGTTGTCAAATTCACCTCCTCCATCACATCTTAACTTGCATATTATATGGCCTGTGACTTTGACTTCTGCAAAAAACTGCTTGAGCTTCTCTACAACTTGAGATTTTGTTTTCATAAAGTAAACACTGCGGTAGCGAGTAAAGTCATCCTTAAACAATACAAAATATTTTGAACCTCCTATTGACTCAAAGAAAGGTCCGCAAACATCAGAGTGGATTATTTCACCTGGCACTGAAGCTCTGTGTTCATCTCTGCTTCTGAAATGAGTTCTGTGCATTTTTCCATAAGCACAACCTTCACATACCTCATTGTCAAGCTTGAGATTAAGGTTCAGTTCCTTCCTTGCAATTTCTTGTACATGGGTTTTACTTTGGTGTCCTAGTCGTTCATGAAGTAACTGCAACTGATCATCAGCTGGAACCCCTTCCATAACAGCCATTAGGCCTACTGATTTTCTTACTGCTAGCTTAAACAAGCCGCCGCCTCGACTTCTATGTCCTTTGATGAGCGGTTTACCATTGTTATCAAACAAAGTACAGCCCTCAGATGTTGAAACAAATTTACTATTTACATTTAAATCTTGAGCAGCAGTTACAGAAAATAAGTTAACGAAAATATCAGGTACATACCATACATTGGTTAGCTTTACTGGATTCCAAACACCATTCAAATACGATTCCATAAAAATGGTTCCTCTACCAATAGCACTTGTCTGTTGTCCATTTGCCATTGTAACTGCATAAGGTAACTCAAATTTTTCAAAGTCGGTAAGAATTTCCATACAATGTGTAACGTGATTGGTAGCACCACTGTCCACGTACCAATCATGCGATATGGTAGTGTTTTGAGTTTGAAAAACACAATTGCTTACAATAGTTAGAGTGGTTTGGTTGGATCCTTTTTCCAAGTTTTTCTTATTTTCACATTTTCTTTCAGGTTTTCCATCTGCTATCCATTTTTGACACTCTTGCAACCAATGTCCTTTCTTGTGACAATAGTGGCATGGAAACTTTTTCCTTTTATCATTGTTCTTGCTGTTTTTCTGTAGGCCTCCTAAGTTACCTTTAGCTTCTTTAGTCCTGTTGACTGCTATTAAAGCTGTATCTTCCTTTTCTTTATCCCTTAAGGTTAGCTTTCTTGCTTCTGTGCATAGCCAATTTGTGAGATTGTCAAGGTTTCTTGCTTTATCCTTGTGAATCATTAACCAAGTTGTCTGAAAGTTTGAATATTCTACTGGTAGGATTTCAAAAATCTTGCAAATCAACAATATCTGAGGTAAGTTATCTTCTTTCTTGTCTTGAATTTTCTTAATTTCTTCTTGAAGCTTTCCCCATAGTGACTTTATTGCAGATAGGTTCCCAGCCATATCCAAGTGTTGATCCCATTTGTAGGTAAAGAACTGAGAGCATATATCGTAGGCCTTATTTTCCTCTATTTCTGCAAATAGGCTGTGCAGCTCTTTCCAAACCTCATCTGGTTTTTCTAGGTTTCTTACTTGAGCTCTTACTTCCTTACTTAATGCAGATACTAATATAAACATTACCTCTGACTGTGTTTTATTATACTTCTCCATCTTCATTTTGTATTCTTTCATTTCTGCAGCTTGTGTTTCATCTTTAGGCTTCTCTGGCAATTTCATTTTACCAGAAATGGCTTCGTAGGCATCTGGGATTCCTTTAAACCTAATTTGCATTAGATATTTCCAATCATCCCAGTTGTCCTTTCCATGCAGCAATTCCATTTTCTGCATAACGAATTCCATAGTAAAGAATTTATCTCAAGCAAACATTGATTCTATTTTAAACCTGTAACACGCAATATAAGGGTGTCTGGGCCCATAACCTGTTATAAAATACTTTTGTTACAAGGTAATTAATAGAATAAAATTGAAAAGAACACTTGAACAAACTTCCATGATATGTATTAATGATTCAAAAAATAAACTATATACTTCACATCAAGAAATTAACTGCAACAGTACCTTTTGTAAGAATAATAAACATGACAACAGAAAACATATGTGAAACAAAACAAAGACATATGAACTTTCATAAGGAAGTCTTTGAGTACTAAAAATATAATAAATATAAATTAATAGTTATTATATGTAACAGAATGTAGTCATTGTTACAAACTAAGGCCGACTATTCCTTAGAAAGTGTCATTAATTAATAGCCCAATGACAAATGAACAGCCGGTGATTATCAGCTGATCCTTCTCAAAATGTATTGACTCTGATTGGGATCGAACTGAGAACCTTTAGCACATGAAGCTGGGATTGAACCAACTACGCTACCGACCAATTAAGTTAAGTGAGGAGTTGACCATGTGTCTTGATGTTGTCGAAGCCATTAACCCTTTCCACTCCAATTATTGGGAACCCAGTTTCCCTATCAGCTCCATTTACTTTTAAGCTAAGATTGCCTACTACATTTGTTCAGTGGGAAAAACATATATCTGATAGTTCCAAAAAGCTGATGTATTTTTTCTTTGTTTCTTCTATGACTAAAGTATAAATTAACCCTACATCTGGGCAAGTTCGCATTTGCGAACTGTTTTGGCGTTGCTAAAACGCGCAAGTTCGCAATTGCGAACTTCACGCGGCGCTTCGCTAAACAGCTCATAGAATGCGCATATGCCAAGCTACGGCAATGATTTTGATCTATTCGGAAACTACGTTAAACATCGAATAATTCTGTATAACTTAATAGTCGGTTATTTTAAAACGATAATTTACACGGCTTTGTGAAAGTAGCTATTGAATTCATGTTGTCGCCATATTGGACGCTTTGTACGATTCGTTGTTTGTTTGCACTCACGGTAAATACTTGGTTTTTCTGTTGAAATTATCCGTTATAAATCGTTTTGATGTATCAGGTCATATATTATTTTATAGAGCATGTTTCTAGCTAAATTTTAGTATATAAATGAACTTTTAGTGTTTATAGAACATTTATAAAATATTTTATAATGTTGCTGTTACCATGGCAACAAATTTTTAGGTTTTTGTATTGAATCCATTTATAAATTTATAAGACATATTGTATACTTCTAAACTTATATAATGTATATATTTTCTGAAACTAGATAAAATTTAGGACATTTTTGCTATCTCACATTTAAAAATTTATTATCACAACATTGTATTCAATGGGTACCCCCACCCCCTTTCGCGACTTATGAAAAATAAATTTCCAAAGTAACGTACCATAAAAAAAATCAAAAATATCTTTAGGTTAAGTTTTTATACATTATCTGGTAGCCTATATTCTTGAGATCATTTTAATACCATAAACAAGTAGTTTTATTACAATTTACTTATTTGTATGAATTTTATAAAAACATCTTACAAATTGGCCAAAAATCGCGAACCCAATACTGAAAAATATAGTGACCGGATCGAGGGTTAATATAAAATAAAACATATATTTTTATTTTCAAATTTTTTAAATTATATATATTTATTGGAACAAAATTGAATTTCTAACAAAAAAAACGGATACAAGAAGAATTTTTGAAAAATTTTAAAAAGGAAGGATAGTATTTGTTGTTTGTTTTCTGTTGTTTGTATCCTTACAAACAAAAAAATCATTTTCAAATATTTTAGACTAAATTATACATAAAAAAATATATAATTCTAAAACCGAGTTTTTATGAAAAACAACATTTTTACCAAAAAAATTTTTTTCACTGCAACTAGTAAACAATTGCTCCATAAATTTTACTTTATTGCTTAGCAACAGTCAAAAAGTACATAATTTAGACCAAATTTGTAAGTAAAGCTTTTTTCAATAATTCAAAACATGTTATCAACTAAAAATATAAACAGACAAAATCGAATAGCCTACTTGCAACGCTCTTTCATTTTCATACCTGTTACACATAGGCCTATGGTAAAAATACTTATGAACATACAGGAAATGTAAAAGATGAAAAGAAATGTTTTAGGCACATAACTAGTTGGATAATATATCCTCGTCAAATAGTAAGCTGGTAATACCGTCATCACTGAGGTTCGAAATCGAAACTATTCTGTCGCCACTTCCATCATTTGGTAGAATACTACTGCCGTCGTCTTCATCCATTTTATTCAACATGAATCATCGCCGTAAAAATAAAAATATTATGAATAAACAGTAAACCAACAACGATAACCTAGCAAGAACAATGCATTTTATAAGCTCACTACGAACGATAACATATGACGGAACAACGTGAGTGCAGATAGCTGTTGCAGTCAGCCAGCTATTTACAGAGCAGCCACAGACGACAAACATTACATTTTCTGAGGCTTGTTTACCGATAAAAACTAAACTCAAACGGTTCCGAAAAAATTCTACAGATAGCAGCACATATCAAACAACAACCCTAGCGGTCAATAATGTTACTACATCAGTCCAAATACAATCATAGAACGATATTATAGTGACGTCGGGCCCGGCCCAACATTGGAGTTAGTGCGGTAAGCTTGCGTGGCGGGGCTGCTCCGCCACTTGAGTGGAAAGGGTTATGATCCCTGCCACCAAAGTTCATGACTTGGGAGAGATGAAAGCTCAAGTGGCACAATCAGCAGGATTGGAGTTAGTAGATATGAGAACACACATGGGCTGGCGTAAGGTCCTGTATTTGAGCAACTCTTTTGGCTACAAAAACCTTAAAACAGTAAGCTGGTGTCTTAATCCATAATAAAACAACTGAAGAGTCTGACCATGCTTTTACTGAGTTGATACAACAGCGCTGAGACAAAATGGAAGTTAGGTAGTGGACAAAACAAGCTAAAATATGAGCTCCACAAAGCTCGAGACGAGGTACTGATAATTTGAGGTACAAGAAATAAAACTGACAATTTAAGGTTTATTATCACTGAAAAAATGTAATCTATAAAAAATGAATATGAAAAGTCTCATAGAGAAACATCGTTAAGAAACTCTTCTGCCTTTTTGTCACTAACATTTCCGCGTAATAATTCACTTATCGATATCATTTGATTTATTACATAAATTGGTCATCCACTTTGCACTAAAACACAATAAATAACATTAAAACGAAAACAATAACACGGCAGACCGTTTCACTTTCACTGAAACATTGACAGATTGTCAACATAACAACTACGTAGTATAAATCAGCTGTATTTTTGTTTCACAAAGGAATAGAGGAAATCCAAAAACTTGAGACGTAAAGCAGAATTTCCTCTATCAATTCATACAAATTACGATGCATTATTATGGAAAATAACGTAGTTAACATTATAGTTTCTGAACGATCGCTTCACGTCGACAAATCGACATGTATCCTTAGTGGTAGAATTTTCGACAAGTAACACCGGGAGGTTTAAACAACTTGCAGTAACAAAATTTGTTATAAGAGCAAACAAATTTGATACATAATAAATACTTAGTCCCCTTTTATAAATCATACACGGATTTTGCTTACTGGCTAAACCAGCGGTCGGCAACTGGCGGACCGCAGTCCATGTCCGGACCGCGGAAGGTCTAAGACTGGAACGCTAAAATTATTTTAATATCTCAATCACATAAATTATAAAAATAATTTTAAAAAGCCTTTTCCTAAGTTTGATTGTCACCGTCGAGTTGGCAACACCACCGCCCCTTAGCTTGGCCAGCCTCATTAGTACTGTACATCAAAATTATTTAGTAATTATTGTCGATGCTCCTGATTTTTATTTTTTATCGATATGGATCATAAAAAGCGTAAAGTTGATAGTGAAAATATAAATGTTTTGACTGAATGACCTAAACAGTATTGTTTTACGCTTCTTGATATACCTAGTGCTGTTCCAGTTTGCCTAATATGCAATAGAACTGTCGCTCTTATGGTGTCTCTGCCAACTGATGGGGCTCCGGCTATGGTCGGCAAAGAAAGGAGGCTTACAAAGCGTATCAAAGAAATGAATGTGTAACTACTATCTTAGCAATGCATAATTCACCAGGCAGCCCTACGTGGGAAACTTAGTGACACTCTGAAAGAGGTAAATATAGTAGACCTTCTTATTTATGTTATATTAGGTTTTTAGTTCATTTTTCAATCAGATATTACAATGTTTTGAATATTTTTATTTGTTGTTATTTAATTTGTTACTCTTCTATGAACATTATTATTATTTATCTATGATAGTCAAAACCCAAACCTATATATTCAATAATCAATAGTATTGATTTGAGCGTTAATTTGATTTGATTAACCCTTTGAGCTCCTCAGTCCACGGAGCGTGGACACAGTACATTTCCCTTTACACTCCAGATAGTCTGGCAAGAGTAAGGTCCATACACTCCTCTGTCCACGGAGTGTGGACACTATTATTATTACCCATCACTCCTCACTTACCTTGACATTCCTTTCATTTCCACTCCAGCGTGTCCTTGCCACTATCCTTGATCAATTTACTTAAAGGGCTATTTAAAAGGACAGTATTTAACTTTTACTTTTTTTGTCTTTTCGTTTATTTCATATATTTTGCCATAATTAAAATCGAATAATTAACTAATAAAAATAAATACAGTTAAAAAAAATCGCAAAATAAAAGTGTATAACCAAACAATATGTACAACACGGCTACTTCTACTGAACTGAACTCTGACTTGTGGATTGCAGTTGTGTCCATAGCAATCATAAACAGTGACATGATCAACTATCATAAAAACTAGACCCTCTTCAGTCTTCATTGTTCAATGACAGGTGTTTTTATTGCCTGTGCCCATGAGGATGTTTATTTACATGTCATCCACATTGGCTCTGGTTAAGTGGGGGCAAGACCACAACAACAGTATACCCTTCTCATCAGGTCAGCTGCCGCCCAGACTCTAGTAAACATATGTCAATAATAGTATACCCTTCTCATCAGGTCAGCTGCCAGCAGACTCTAGTAAACATGTGTCAATAATAGTATATATGTTTCTTATTCATATTTCACATAAAATAAACAGCCTCAAATAATAATACATTTATAAATAAAATAATTTACTCACACTAGTCTAGTTTACAAAACGAAGCCTAATTTCACAGGTTAATAATGAACAAATAATTAATATTTTAACAAACAAAAGTTCTGAAACAAACCAACACTAGTAGCACTCTCTAAATTTAATACAAAAATTTAAAAAAAATGTAATAATGTAACACACATAGCGTGGACAGAGGCGGTTTCGAGCATTTTGGCATTGGCCACAGAGCGTGGACAGAGGAGTGAAACGACATGGACGTCAGTAATAATATAGGAGCAGATAGGGATATGACCTTCGTCCACGGACTGTGGACAGAGGAGTGAAAAGTAGGTATCTGAGTTTCAGATTAGGAGTACAAAGGGTTAATTTGATGGAGGCGTATAAGAAGTTTTGCCTAGTTTTTTCCTGGACCTCCTCAAACTTATTTTTAAATATGTCTGGGCCCCACCCAAATATAGTTGCCGACCCCTGGGCTAAACCATCAATATTATTTTATCACAATTTAAAATGCTTATTGATAAAAAAATTTATCATCACAAATTCATTAGCAACTTTGAGATACTTACTTGTAACGTATATACTCTTGTTAAACCAAGTGATTTTTCTATTCCATCTGGCAAATATGGATCATAAAAGATAACATTGAACCCAAACGCTTTCGCTCGCAGTGCTACTGCAGACCCAATTCGACCTAAAAAACACAAATGGAAAAGTCAGGAGAGCTACTTTTAATAAATACTAAACACATCTAATAAAACTCTGAGTAACAGATATTGTATTGTAAATATAACAGTCACACTCTGTGTCATATTAGTGAATTAATGCAGATAACACATTTCTCACGATTTTCAGTGCAACTTCATTTAGTAGTGTTTTCAGTGCAATCTACCTGTAGTATTTATTGTTGTTATTTATTCTTAGTATTTATATTATTGTTATTTATCATACTATTTATCTCTGTTATTGTTAATATTTATATACTTCACTTCATGATCCATTTGATAGTGTTATGATTACTTGTTGATGGACTTATTTTGTGTAAACTATTATATTAATATATACTAAGATATTCTATTTATGTGAATGGCTGTGTATAAATGGTGAAACCGTTAAGCAAATAAATAAATAAATTTATTACTATGGGATATTGGTGGAACTTTTCTTAGGCAAGTTTGCTGATGTACTTGCTCCCTTAATATACTAATTCATAAACTAAAATATTATTTTTTGAAATTTATGAATAATATAAAACTTGGACTCCTCATCTAATGAAGATGCCAGTGGCATTGAACAATTGTGTTTAATGTTATATCAACAGTAGCCTCACAGCTATTAAGTTTGGGACTATTCAGGATTCGTCTTTTCTGGTAGCTAATTTCTTGCAGTGGAAAAATCAGGTTGTTGTCAATAGCACCTGCAAATTTTGCACCACTGTTTGAATAACATGAGAATGTAGCGGTACATATGCTGCACGTGAAGGGGTATTTAGTTCCCAATCCCTTAATTGTGTATAAAACTATGTTTTCCATCCCCTCTGAATATTCATAGAATGTTGCTCTGAATATTGTTTCCCAAGAAATGTTATATGAAGTAACTTTGTCACCATGTTGTAGTCAATGACTCAGCTGAGTAGTCATTGACTACAACAGCTAACAATTATGGCAAACAGTTTTTATATACTATATATATATATATATATATATATATATATATATATATATACACAGAAAAAGGGTCAAGCTTTCAAAAACGGTAAATACCAATATTGTATGTTTATTAGTTTATAAATTATGACTTTTTAAAAAATAATAAAATCAGCAGGCATTCTATTGCAGTTGTATACGTAACGGCCATCTGGCAGTGAGTGTTAAATAATAGTAAATTAACTAGCTTGATCAACTGCAAAAGCCAATTTTGTAGCGGTTTTTTAAAGGACTTGTTTTGCACTCCCTGCTCCTCCAAGCTTATTAAAAAATTTTTTTAGTTTTTGTGACTTGGCCGCCTGGTCTTCCGACAAAATATAAAAGAGAAGCGGGATGGATATGGGAACAAAAATTATTCACTCAATAAACCAGAGGAACTACAACTGTGATTCCATGTTTACATACAGAAAACTGATATTTGATCAGGTACAGGACATAAAATGAAAATTTACATGCAGTTGATGAATGGTATTTTGGGTAAAGGCCATGTGTTATACATGTATAATTTTTATTATAGTTCAAACTCCATTGTCACTTGACCTACACCACTGGCACCCTATATAATGACAGGAAACATACACCACAAGTAGTAGTCGGCCCAAGTCTCTATGGGAGGAGACTGTAGCCAATTACGCTGATAGTGCAATGATTGGAAAATGGAAAGATAGGAACTCACTTTTATCTCAACCCAATTCAATAACAAAATGGTCACAAACCGAAACAAGAGAAAGCAAAGTAAACTCTTTGCTAGTACCTAGTAATAACACTTTTTAAAATGGAAACAGAAATGTAATTTGTTACTCCTTAACGTCACTTTTGTGCTCAAAATAAAAATCCTCTAAAGTAGTGATTTCATAACATTCTGAGACACCATTACTCCTTTAAGGATTGACTTCAAGGTGACTCGCAATACTCTGGACATTAATAGAGATGATATCTTCACTGATTCATTTTTGGAATAGATAAAATCATTTGGACATATATACTGTATATAACTTGATTGAAAATTATATTTATTACTATTATAAGTGCAATTATTCTTGCTTATATTCAGGCAAATACTTCATACATTCACTGTTGCAATTAGGTATGTTTTTCTAGTAAAAGAATAAATAGAATCCAAATTTTATTTACCTAAGCCAACGATGCCTAGTGTATCCCCTCGTATCCTAGCACAGCCTTGAGCAGCTTCTCGCACTTGCTCAGGCCCAGTAAACTTCTTGCCTTCCCGCACCATGTTGGCCAGCCAGTAGGTACGGCGGTATAGGTTCAGTATGAGGCAGAGTGTCGTATCTGCTACTTCTTCCACCCCATAGCCAGGCACATTACATACCGCTATGCCCAACTCTCCTGCTGCCTGTATAAAAACAATATTGTGTTAAAAATAACTAAATAATTATACTTGAATTCTGAATGAATGTGATTAATAAAAAGATCAAATCAAATCATCTTTATTTTCGTGTACATCGGTACAGTAAATAGTGTCCCAATAGTTTACAATTCAATGCAAATCTACAAACTAATACAAAAATACAGTAAAACAGTTATTACATATTGGTATTAGCCGCTAACTAAGTGTCTAATCTTTTAGAGAACTCATCCAGTGAATATGATGGCTTAGACAGCAAGAAAAGTTTAAGTTTAGTTTTGAATATATTTAAGTTTCCTTCATTTTTTAGATCATTTGGCAAGCTATTTATAAATGTTGTCCCAATAAAAGAAGTTTTTTTTATTATAGAATGTTAATTTATGTTGTGGTATGTGAATTTCATTTTTTCCTCTGGTATTATAGCTATGTATGTCTTTTCGGAATGTCAGTTTATTTTTATTATTTTTTATGTACAAAATGCAGTCAAAAATATATTGATCGAACACTGTTAGAATCTCTAAATTTGTAAAGTGTTTTCTAACATGATCATAATATTTAAGATTTAACATTATTTTAATTGCTTTTTTTGCAATAGGAGTATTATTTCCAAATTTGTATGTGTACTTGCACCATAAACACAAATACCATAGGATAAATGTGAGTGAATGTTTGCATAATACAAAAGTTTTAAAACTGGCAAGGTGCAAAGATACGACATTCTTTTTAAAGCATATAATCCAGAGTTTATTTTCCCAATAACATAGTTTATAACATAGATAAATTTCAAGGAACAACAAAACAGGCTTATTGACAATGACACAAATTGTTCAATGTTATTAAATATGAATAGTATTAAAATAAAAAAACTAGTTATAATCTTAAACCTAAATTGAAAAATATTACATGCTCTTTACGGCTGAAAGCATGGGTTGTCAGACCAGTAGCATAGCCAGGTAACGCCTACACATGAGGGTCGAAGATACCAGGACTTTTGAGGATATGGAATATCCCCAGACGGGTTCAAGAGTCTTTCTCAGAACAAAGTTTGGAAATTTTTTCCAAAAGTTTATTTGCAAGCTATTTCATAATGGCAAATTCACACTTATTTAGTTAGAAATTATAGTGTTGGAATACAATTCCATTATTTTTTTATTGTGATAAATCATACTTCACTTAACTTAATTATTTCATTTATTCTATTTTGTTTTCTATATAATTAGGAATAAAATGTACTCAAGTTTTATCCAATTGCTTTTTGATATTAAAATGGCATAACTGATACATGAGTGGATTTAATTCGTTTATTGGCTAAAGAACAATATTAACACTATATTGTGAGCATCAGGTGTTCCTTTCTGCTAGGTCCTTTTTTCGGCCCTGCACAAGCTTTTTTTGTAAAAATCATAAAACATACTAAATATGCTCCAAATGTAAATGTTATCAATTCTTTTTGCTTCTCAAGAACTGTTCTTTCATACTATCATCAACACTTACAAAAAGAAGTAAATAATTACTCTCATGAAAAGATTAAACACAAATTTTTAATGTTGTACGTAAATTATAACTTATAACACTCCTTAGGAGCACTAAAAAAATTTTATAAATAATTCCAAGATAACCAAATTGTTTATTATTTAGTGCACAATAATAATATATTGTTATATTTTATATAAACTAGTAGGTTTTTTTATAAATATGGATTACAAACTGAACAAAGGCACATAATTTAATTTACCATACTTAACCTAAATCGTAATTTATTTTTAACTATGCGAATATTTTTTTGTGCCATTCTTGGCGCTTTGCAACCCTCTTTTGTAAAATTTGTAAAAAGTACTAAATATGTTCCAAATGTAATTTTATGATAATAGTTTTTCTTTTCAAGAACTGTACATTCACTACCATCAAAATTCACATAAAAATGTAGTAAATAATTACTGTCAAGAAAAAATGGAAAAGTATTCGAAAATATTGTACGTAAATAATAACTTATAATACTCCTTAGGAGCCCTAAACAATTTTTATAAATAATTCCAAAATAACCAAATTGTTTATTATTTAGTGCACAATAATAGTATGTTGTTACATTTTAGATAAACTACTAGGTTTTTTTTAATTTTTTGTTTACATAACACATGAAAATGAATAAATGTGCCAAGTTGCAGTATAAACATTGTAGGTAATCAAGTAGTACATGTAAAAAAATCTTTTTTTTAATTACCACTGAATAGACCACTTAACACGTCCAATGCTGATGACGCCAGTTGGCGTCACACAGAACGTGCCTTGTATGCTGATGACGCCAGTTGGCGTCACTCCCGCCTTTTTGCAAGCCAACAAGAACGTAAAAACAAGAACGACGTCACTTGGCGTCATTTATTATTTTTTACATTATATTGCTAATGTTTGAATAAAACATTTCGTGAACATGTGCATAATAAATTATGAAATAATAAACATCCAAAAATAAAATAAAATATTTCAGCATTTGCACAATAATGAATTTCCATGTCAGCAGTGAACGTGTTAAAAATCTGAAGAAAAAGTCGTTCAGGAAAAATATTAATATTGTACCCTAATCATATTTTCATATTTTTTGTTTATGGAGAAAAATAAAAATGTTGCCAAGGAAACAAAAAAATTATGGAAATAATTACATAACAATCCAAATGTAACGGGTATGAATAATTTTTTATAATTTCTTACTACATGTGCTTCATTAGTAAAACCTATTAGCTACAAGAAAATATAAAATATATGAAAATATTCAAAAAAGTATAAAACTTACAACACCATAAGTCAGCGTGTGCAAATTTTGTAAAAGGCACTTGCAAAATTTTGGTTATTGTAAACATTATAAAAAATATAAAGTAATTTTTGGGAATTTTTATAACAGTAACACTTGATAGAACACATATTTCTGAATAGAAACGTACAAGAATTGTTAGATTACAGCCAAGAATAAATTTTGAACAACAACTTTTATCATCAGCATAAACTATGCTGTTCCTCACTATTGGGTCGGTCGCAAAAAAAAGTAAACAACATTTGTTGTAAAATACCTAATCCAGCTAAAACATCGTAATTTATTTTGTTGGATAGAGTATTTGATTCTCTGCAGACTGAGACTTACTACGCCTTATTCTGTCTTCTGGTTATTATTCAGTCATGTGACAAACATCGGCCATTTTTCCCACTCCTGACCTCCGCGCCAGGCGGTAATTGAGCTGAAGTTTCTTGTTGCACGTTTTATATTTATTTCCTATGTTTATAAAATTGCATAAAAAATTATTAAAAATTTGAAATGTATAGAACTGAACAATCTGCGTCGATTGGTACCAACTTGGTTGTGATTGCTTGATGATAAACATTTGTTTTATTGATTTTAATGCAACAACATAAATTATGCTGTTCCTCGCTTTTAGAAGGGACTTTATGAACAACATAAATTATGTCCAACTTCACAATCAGGGTTAAAAAAATGTTCATCTTATAAAAATATAACTAAAGTGCTGCATTTTGGTTACCTAGCAACATACGGACTAATTATTGAAATCCATAAAGCAGTTTTTTCTGAAATAATACTGGTATTGTTGATTTTCCTCTGTATTGTTCTAATGGTTACAAAATATAAATATAGGTTAGGTTAAAGGGCACTAGGCCAGGAATTAGTATATTGGAGAGATACAACATCAGCAAACTTACCTTAAAAGACAAGTTCACTAACACCAGAGTAGTAGTAACAAACACAAAATAAACACAATCTCACAAATTTTCAATACCACTAGGCATTTTCTTCAGGTGAGGAGAGGGGGAGGGAAGGGGAGAGGAGGGGAGAGAGAGAGAGAGAGAGAGAGAGAGAGAGAGAGAGAGAGAGAGAGAGAGAGAGAGAGAGAGAGAGAGAGAGAGAGAGAGAGAGAGAGAGAGAGAGAGAGAGAGAGAGAGAGAGAGAGAGAGAGAGAGAGAGAGAGAGAGAGAGAGAGAGAGAGAGAGAGAGAGAGAGAGAGAGAGAGAGAGAGAGAGAGAGAGAGAGAGAGAGAGAGAGAGAGAGAGAGAGAGAGAGAGAGAGAGAGAGAGAGAGAGAGAGAGAGAGAGAGAGAGAGAGAGAGAGAGAGAGAGAGAGAGAGAGAGAGAGAGAGAGAGAGAGAGAGAGAGAGAGAGAGAGAGAGAGAGAGAGAGAGAGAGAGAGAGAGAGAGAGAGAGAGAGAGAGAGAGAGAGAGAGAGAGAGAGAGAGAGAGAGAGAGAGAGAGAGAGAGAGAGAGAGAGAGAGAGAGAGAGAGAGAGAGAGAGAGAGAGAGAGAGAGAGAGAGAGAGAGAGAGAGAGAGAGAGAGAGAGAGAGAGAGAGAGAGAGAGAGAGAGAGAGAGAGAGAGAGACTGAAATGGCTTCCACTATTGCTGGGTAGGTGGCTGTGTTGGGGGTTGTACATCCATAGAGCAACACTCAGGTATAGATGTAGTATTTCAATTAGTATATATATATGAAGTTTGCTGATGGGGAAGGGGTTAAAGGGAAGTGGTCTATCTTAGGTTCAGATTAGGTGGGTCAGGAGATTTTGTTATCAATTGGTGTACTAATTCCATCCTTCGAGTTGGGAACTATTGGCTTCAGAAGGAAGGGATCCGATTACTTTAGTGGTGTGACACTGATCAAAATTTTGATTATGGAGAAGAGCATGGGCAGAGACAGGTTTTTCAGAATTTTGGACTTTGCAATCATGTCTATGGCCATTCATGCGTTTTCGAAGGGTTTCACTGGTAAGGCCGATATATTGGGCAGGACACTGGAGTTGATAAATTAGATGGTGGAATCATAGGAGTGGTTTCCAGGTATCTTGTACGTTAAGGTGGTAGTGGATCTGGTAAAAGATGTGGCTGGGAGATGAATAGGGCAGGTTATGCAAGATTTCTTGTTACAAGGATTAGAACCGTGTGGTTGCTGGTCTTCAGGACACAGAACGCTAGTATGGCCGGTTGACCAGTGCTCGAGGACACATATTGAGTCGTGGTGGGGGTTGGAGGGGCCCCTCCAGACCTATGGCGGGAATCGATGGATGAGTGAGTGATGTCGTCTGCTTTACGTTAACTCCTGTCAGAATTGTTTTGTTGTTTTTTGTAAATGTGTCAAATGCAATATTTAAATAATTAACTGTTACAGTAAGTATTATAATCAATTAATTTAATTTAATAACCTCTAAAGAATGTTAAACAAAACTATCATTATGAATATAACTTAAAAGTACTTATCTGTATGTACAACTGTCAGTTATGTTTAAAGGCTTCAAAATCTAACTTTAATCAGAAAGTTTCAATTTAAACAAAGTTTATATTCCGTAGTCTACAGATATTAAGTGTTTCATTTTGTAAATTAATTTGACAAACTCAAAAAACACTAAATAGCAATAATTATAATACTGTTAAGTTATAATATAAATATTTATAACTTAAAAGTGTTTCATTTTGTAAATTAAGTTGACAAACTCAAAAAACACTAAACAGCAATAATAATAATACTGTTTTTTTGTAGATATTTTTTATTTCGTCGTCTTAAATATTTTTAATATTATCACTGTTATTGCCATATTATTTATTTAGTTGTGTTTATGTATAATGTATCTACAAATTATTCACTGCAAGGATTCACATATATTGTAATTAATTAATAGGACTGATTGTAATTAATTAATTGACATGGCCTATACCATGTATTGTTGGTCTGTGGCTTTAATAAATCTTGATTCTTGATTGAACACTTAAAATAGTTTTTAGAGTAACAGGCATCTTAACTTGTAACAGATATTATTTATCACAACATCTTGCCACTAAATATTAAATTAGATATTTATTTATTTATTCTTTCGACGGCAACCGCCAATATACAATAGTTACAATAATATAACAATAAAATTGAATAAAAAACCAATAGAATGATATATTTTTTATTATAGGCCTACAAATAACTTTAAAGATGGATTCGAACAAATATAAACGTAAATATTGCTGTAAAATGTTTAATGACAGAAGAAATTTCAGTAGGTACAAAAAATAATTTTTTTTTTTTTTTTTTAGAATAAATGAAATTCTCGAGATGAAGTAGTTCCAGACATTGAGAAAAAAAACATGTGTTTTATGTGACAAGGTATATTTAGCAAAACATAATTTGGATCAACACATTGACATTGTTCATTTGCAACAAAACAAAATTTACTCCTGCAGCCAGTGTAACTATGAAAGCAAATGCAAATCTACTTTGACAGGACATGTAACACGTGCACACAAACCTGGATCCACAACACCCTTTAATTGATCTGAATGATCTGAATACTGTCTCAAGGGAAGGTACATTAACTAATTTTATTTATAAAATTGGAAAATAAGTAACTCGCCGAAAAACGATTGCACCACCTTAAGGATATTACCTACTACATATCAAATTAGACTGTGTACTCATACCTACAAAGCATGGCCCTGATCTTTTTATACCTAGATGTAGGCTACCCAAGGTTTAAAATTCTTGTCCTGTCGCAGGTGTGAGAATGTTTAACTTATTGCCTTTAAATGTGAAATCATCGCCAGTTTCCAAATTTAGATCAGTATTTAAAAACTGGCTAGTAAATAGCGCCTGCTATACCTTGGATGAGTTCCTTAGAACAAATCCTAGAGGCATGAATGTTATGAATGACTAAATAATAGGTATGTGTGTTTTTGCTTTGCTATTTATCTGCTTGTAGCATGCAGATTTTCTATTTTGCTTGTTTGTCAGTTTTAAAATTTGTATGACCAATTGCATGTGTTGTGCATGATATTATCTTTTCGTTGTTCAAGTTAGCCGTTTAGTTTTAGTTTAGGCTAAGATTTTCCTTTATTGAAGGTGCCATGCTTAGTAATTTTTAAACTGTATTATGTCTGTAGCCTATTGCTGTAATATTGCTTAATGGCCAAATAAAATCATTTATCATGACATATTTGCTAGCTAGTTTAATGTTTTTAATTTTAAAATTAAAGTATTTTATATTTTGAAGACCAAATTTCATCATCTCATTAGAAGTAAAAGTATTGTTATTTCCATGCAGCAACTGCTTCAAGGTAGTTGGTGATACAATTTTGGTGATTATCAATTTAATTTTTAAATAGGTATATAATATTTTTGTAATGAATATGACTTAATGCAAACCTTTCTCTTATCTACATTTAAATTACAGTTAAATATATGAACAAAACATAAACAAGGAAATGAGAACAGTGTAAGTCACTGCCTAGATAGTCAGTAATTTGTAGAACCTCGTTTGGTAAAAAAAAAAAAAAAAAAAAAACTGAAGTAATATGTAAGATAGTAAAACATTGATTTGCCTCAACTAGGTTTTTGAAAAGAAAGGAAATTTTAAATTTTGAGACTGGATAGCAGGCCCAAATATTGTAATTTTAATCAGTTACTGATTGAAATGCTGACAGGACCTGTCTTTCTTGCATACATTTTGATAATTACGTTTAAGCAAATTTATATACAAATAAATAATAACTTTTAATATAAAAATACATCTGTTCTATTGCCAGCTGTTTTTTTATAAAGACAACTGACCAACAAAATTTAACTTGAAGTGAAAAATAAGCTAAAATTATACTAACATAATCTTGCAATATTCATTTTATAAGTTTTGGGAAAGAAAGTAAATTAGGATTTAACTTATATTTTTGTTTTTACCTGTTAGTTCAACTGAATTCTGAAAATTTAAATAGATTAAAACTGTACAGCAGTGTTAAACAGAATTTTATTTGATTATGTGCACTGGATGAATACTGTTGTGGCCGAGTGAGGACAGAAGAGTGGGGGGTGGTTTTTGGTGGTCACCCTCAACCCCTTGTGTAAGTCTTGAACGACAGTTGTTGGTGACAAGTCACAGACCTGCTCGGTCCACATACACCTGATTCGATACAATACTTAGCTTTTACAAAGGCTAAGTATACTGATTCGTTGCATAGTATTACATTTCATTTATTCAGTCATTTTATATTGCTTTACCGTCAGGATTTAATTTTTACAATTCAATTTTAATAAACCTCAGTTTTCTCATATGTGAATTTTTATTCATCGCCCCTTTTAAAACTTACTTCAATCCGCGGTACGCCGCAACAAATACATAATTATTTTAATTTTGAGTCTACTATGTTTTATATTTTTAAATTTTTGCGATGTTAAATGTTGAGTTTTGTTTTGGTTAACTGTAAACAACTGAGCTAATGGTTGGTACTCTACTTGTTGAATTATAAGAAAAATTAGAAATGAAATAATCTGTAACTAACCAAAATCTAACATTAAAGAGTAAGTTGAATGCCTGACAACAACTGCCGTCTGTTAACCACTAAGACAGCAAACAAATTTTAATTATAGGTATTGCAGGCTTAATGTCCATAAATATATCAATTACAATTGATAAACTAACTGAAATTCTATTATACATTATTAAATTTGATGACTGAAAAAATACTACTTATTAGAAATATTTTAATGACACCAGACATCATGCTTTGCTAGAACAAATTAGAGCTAAGAGATAGTCCACCTGGACCTGGACGTTTTGGGGAAAAAATTCTTTAAGATAATACCAATTCACTTGAAAATTTGGTAGTAACTAGGGAAAGACCAAAAAACAAGTGTAATACGGTGCCGATAGGCGTTCTTACCTTAGGGGTAAAAACCACCCCTTTTTAGGAGAGTAAATTCTGAAATGCAAAACTGCTGCAGAAATCGATACAATGTCTAATTTTAAGCTTAAAATATACTGAACATTTTTTTGAGAAGTTAATATTTTTGGAGATGTTCCTGATTGAAAGAGTAGATTTAAGACTAAAATAATGCATGTTTTTTAACGGTTTTTCACAAATAACTTTTACATAAGTTTGTATTTTATCTAGAAAAGTGTTATTACTAAAAAGAAAGCTCATTAAATATTTAAAAGACTCCTTTTTTTGTTTTTTTCGCAGGTGCAATTCTGACAAAGTTACGCTTCCCAAAAAATGTCACGACTTTTGTTGACTATCGAAACAGAAACCTTAAACGCTGAATAGTAGAAAAACTATGAGTCATTCAATGATAACTTACTTAACCTTTTTAATAGTACATAAAAGAACCTTTAAATTGAGTTTTTGGACAAGTCAATATCATTTAAATTGACGGAGTAGTCTTGACTAAAACAAAAATTTGTATTCGCTTTGGTTACAACAAAAATTGGCTTGCTAACTACTAACATTTACGCAATTTATGAAACTAAACTTGGTCCATCTTTAATATACTTTATCAATGTAATATACGAGGGTCGTCCAGAAAGTAAAGAACGATTGCGCATCACGGACGGCGCAGTTCCCCCACCACCGCGGGAGTGGACTTATTCTTTAGTCCAAACCTTCTGCTTCAGTTTGAGCTGTGTAGCGGTGCCGTGAGGTCACGTTTGCGTCTCTTGTGGAAGTTCAAAATGGCGGCGCCAATTGAAAATCCCGCAAAGTGTGAAGTCCGTAGTGTGATTCGGTTTCTGAATGCGCAGCATGTTCGATCTATAGAAATTTATAGGCAAATTAAGGCAGTGTACGGTGACAATGCGATGAACGAGTCATCGGTGAGAAAATGGTGCATTCAATTTAATGAAGGCAGAACTAGTGTGCACGACGAGGAACAAAGTGGAAGGCCGTCACTCATTACTGACGAGTTGACAGCGAAAGTTGACGAAAAAATTCAAGAAAACCGGCGTTTCACTTTGAGCGGTAGTTCTCAAAGTTCAACAAATTCAACAAAAAATGCCAGTAGACCGCTCAAAGTGAAACACCGGTTTTCTTGAATTTTTTCGTCAACTTTCGCTGTCAACTCGTCAGTAATGAGTGACGGCCTTCCACTTTGTTCCTCGTCGTGCACACTAGTTCTGCCTTCATTAAATTGAATGCACCATTTTCTCACCGATGACTCGTTCATCGCATTGTCACCGTACACTGCCTTAATTTGCCTATAAATTTCTATAGATCGAACATGCTGCGCATTCAGAAACCGAATCACACTACGGACTTCACACTTTGCGGGATTTTCAATTGGCGCCGCCATTTTGAACTTCCACAAGAGACGCAAACGTGACCTCACGGCACCGCTACACAGCTCAAACTGAAGCAGAAGGTTTGGACTAAAGAATAAGCCCACTCCCGCGGTGGTGGGGGAACTGCGCCGTCCGTGATGCGCAATCGTTCTTTACTTTCTGGACGACCCTCGTATTTACATTGCATTATAAAAAGAAAAGTTAATTTACATATACAACGATTTTTTAATTTATTTGAAAACGTTTTCTTATTTTCGAAATAACTCGAAAACTATACAAGTTATGTTAAAAACAATTGAATTCAAAAATGTAAATTTTTTATTAGCAAAAATATTGTTATTTTACATTTTTTTTCTAGCACGAACTTAAGCAATTACTGCTGTTTGAACATTTTACCTGTTTGAACGGTTACAGCAAAACCGAACTATTGGAGCATTTTAACTTCAATTTAAAAAAAAATAATTTAAAGAAAAACCAATTGCATTTCCTTCCAGGATATTTTGCAGCAATTATGAATACACGTGAACATGCCATTTTACATGTGTATGATTTCATTCTCGTATAAAGTGCATGAAGATGCAATTTATTTATAACTAATACATTAGTTAAAATTAGAGTTAATTTAAAATACAATTTTTAATTATTCATTACTAGAAAAAAAGTCGGAATAATGTCCAGAAACACGTTTTAAACTGCATTTTTTATTTATTTCTTTCATTGACTTGGTTCTTAGGGAATGTTCAATATAATTACGTATAATGAATTATGTTCTAGAACAAGAAACAATATTCAATTTTAATACACAAATAGCAATTTAACATATTTTCAACATATAAACTGCCTTATGTAATTTTTTTTCAGCAAGGGTGGCTTTTAGGGGCTGAAACTTATGATAATTAGATAAATTGTGTTCTATAACAGGAAATACAATATATTCTGAGTTTAAAAACGTGATTTAAAAATATAATACGACAGACCGTCATTTTTAATTTGTTATTAGGAGTGGATTTCACACCTAAAAATAAACAATGCCTATCAGTTTGATATCACGTTTGAGTGTCAGACAAACTTAACTACAAATTTACAGTCGAATCATTGCTATCCTAAAGAATTTTAGAGTAATGTCCTGTTTTTACGTTCAGGTACTGGACTTACCAGTTATCCGGTTTATGCCAACAACATTGAACATTTGCTTTCCCATGATGATAGCAACATTTTTAGGAGATGAGGTATCTAAAGTCCATTTGGCTGTTGTCAAAGACAATTCATTTGGAAATAAGATGAGACTCCTAAGATAGTGAACCAATATAAGGTCCTTAACCTTTGCCGAGCCAACGACATCAGCTCACGGCATCATAGAAAATTCTTTAAGAGCCAACGACGTTATTAGATGCAACAATCTATTTTAAATTTTATTTTGAGGGTTTTAATCACCATTATACATGCTTGGGGACATAGCCCAGAGCATGAAAAGTAGGACAAAATGGCGGGCCATTTTATTCGCACTACGCCCTAAGCCAACAACGTCCCCTCACGTCGTGTAACTGACAGTCTGCATTCTGCAATTTGGACTGCGCGATACAGAAACTTTACTGCATTTGGTCTACTACGTTTATACATTTATATTTTACATGCTATATAATGCTACTGCATGTTATATTAAATGCCAATGACAACTTATTGGATGTTGTAATTTACATCAGTTCATATATTTTTTTCCATTTTCTTGTTATGTCAATTTTTATTCTTTTTTTCATTGTCATACTGTTTATACATTTTTTACATGTACTCATTGACATTAATATAGTATATATAACTTATGTGCATTTCACGCATGGTAACTGTTTACAACATATTGGAACTTGTAAATAATGTACACATATACTTTTTTACTGTCACGTTTTATATAGTTTTATTCTTTATATTAATAGAACATTTATCTTACATTTAAATAATAATTTGTATAATTATATTAGTAGAGTTTACACAAACAACTGATCTCTACTTTTTGAAGGTTGTTAAACATGTTAGCTTATACCTTTTATCATTTATCACTATGTTCACTTGTATTTATGCAACGTTAAATGTTTTATATATTTAGTACATTTACTCTTTACATATATTTTTTTAATTTTGCTTAGTGTTTTATTTCCTTCCAAAGTATACTTAATAAAGTTAAAAAATAAGTAAGTTTTAGGATTTTAATATTCTTTTATTTATGACTATGAGGTTTTTTTTTTGCAGTATTTAGCACAATATGTTTTGGCTTGCAAAGGGTTAAAGTCTATTACATACAGTTATAGACACAGTTATTGGACTTTGCCATAGGCAACATCTGTGCCCCTGTATTGGAAACTGCAAATTTAACAAAGCTATAAATGGAAAAAAATACAAAAATTCAATTTCTACTACAGTAACTGAGGCTATAAAGCCCAAGATTCAGCAAAAGCTCATCTTTCTCTACTAAAAATTGCCTTTATGGAAAAAACTTAAAAGAGGTTGACGAGTCCTTTTAAAATATAGTCTGAAGTGAAGAACGTAAAAATATGTCTTTGTGATGAAAAAATATTAGAAACAGAGGCACTTGACGTTTAATTGATATTCAAATATAAAAATTTATTAATGTTAAGTTTTGAAAAACTAAAAGTTAGTGATTGATGTAAACCACTGAAGCACTCAGGAAATCTGATGACATTTGCCTACGTAGGAACCATAAAAGGAACAAGCCAAGGAGGCTGGAACAAATGTGGTAGTACATTACATGTCTCATTTTAGAGCTTAAGAGGATTAAAAAAAAACACAAAATAAAAAACTTTTAAATCCACTCTAGTTTTCTTCTTTTTCACGGTTTCACACAGGAAACACATTTTTTCTCAGCTTAGGAACATTCTCATATCCTAACACTGATATTGCAACAATTTTTAGTGGATATGTACCTGAATATAAGATTAGAAATATTCTAATGGATCGTCTCAACTGAATTTAACTGTACCTTGACATCGATGTTGTCCACACCACTGCCAATACGAACAATAATTCTAAGCGTCTTGAACTTTTCTAAGTCTTCTTTTGTTAGGATGATAGTGTGCCACATCAGAGCTCCTACTGCTTCATTTAAAACCTATAAAAAACATTAATTTTAGTATAGAAGAATACATAAGTTACATAGTTCATATGTGTTTAGTAGGCATTTGAAGAATGTATTAATGATATACTATGTGCTTGAAATTCACGATTGAAAATCATAATAAAAGAAACCACTTCATAAGCAATAGCAGAATTTCAAAAAGTTTATGTATAAAAATGACATTAGAAATTACAAATAAATGTTAATAGATCTTGATCTTCTTAAAAAATGTATTAAGATGGTTTTACCATCCATCTTTTGTTTTTAAATAGAAAGGAAGGTTTTGCTTTCAACAATAATTGAATTTGGAAAATTACAAATTTTGACAGACAATTATATATTAGCTTACCTTTAAAGAAATAAGATAATTTCCAATGTGTTTTTAATTTCATTGGCTAGCTCAATTTAAAACACTGCAATTATTTAGATTGAATTTTATTTCGTAGGTATAATCAGGTATAAATAAACCACATAATTTGTAAATTATTTGCATCATTTGGCTAAACATCACCAGCAGAATAAAATGGATGTCCTTCAGATTTTAGTTGTGGTTAAAATAATCTGGAATTTAACTGTTTAATATGTGTAAATAAGCGAAACATAAGGTAAAAAGTAAAGGAAATAAATACATACAAAACTGGCTTAAAGTATCATTGTCAAACTGTACTATAATAGATATATTCAATCATCTATTTGTATTTATTATTCTGTCTCCGATGGTATTGATCTTGTTTGACAATTATTTGACTTTTCTTTAATTTATTTTAAAATATTTTAAAGCAAATTTATTAAAAAATTTAACTAAATCAAAAGTAAAAAGTACCGTATATACACATATCCGATATTATTTGAATCAATGTGTTTATTCAAATTAATGTTTGGTACTTTGGAAGTGTTAATAAATAAAACGTGAGACAACTTAAAACATGAATGTATAAGAAATAAGATATAATTCTTACATATTCATAATCCTGTCGTAGTTCTAAGAGAGTAAGTAACATAGTTACAAACTTTAAATGGCACACATTCAATGTTTAAAGCTTGTCCAAGTACCTGATTACGGTATAAATTTGCTATTTAAGTTTGGTAAAAAAGTGTTTAACTGTATAGTCATTCAAGTTCAATTATTATTGTTGACGAGCCTGCTTGATAAGACAGTGTGACATGACTTCTAACTTAACATGAGCTTAAGTAGCAACCCATTTACGATAAAATTCAACCTTAGCTAACCTCCTTTGGCAACAGTGGCGGATTTACCATTAGGCCAACTAGGCACAGGCCTAGGAGCGCAGCCTTTGGGGGGCAGCAGTCGGGGAAAAAATGTTGTTCTCACCAGTAATTCTATGTCAACTCAACCAATGATCTGAATTCGACATTTCAGAAATTCACGATTTTTGTCCACAAATAGTACCAGTAGTACTGGCCATGTGCAAAGAAAAAGTTGGGGTTGAACATTTTTTTTTAAGGACTTAAGATTCAAAATTTCTTCGAAATAGAGGGAATGACCATTTTCAAAATGCTGTATCCCCAAAACTAGTCGACCTAAGGGGATCAACTTGAAGTCATTCCTTTCATTTGTCTAAACAGTTTACATTAATGTAATGCATCAGTCAGATATGTAATCGAAATTTCAAAATTTTTATGTGAGAAGAAAAACATTTTTTTTTAATATTTCAAAACCAGATTTTTTTGAAAAAAAAAAAACAATGTTGTTTATGATACCTATTGTGAATCTGTATACCAAAATACAAGATGGTATTCCAATGGTATCGAGGAAAAATAAATGTTTCTCCTTCCTGCGGCACAATAAATTGGACACACAGCTGTAACTTAAAGGGGTGTACAAGCAATATACCTTTGTTTATTGTGCTGGAGCAAGAAGAAACATTCATTATGCCTAGATACCTTAAAATAACATCTTGTATTCTGGTATACACATTCACAATAGGTGCATAAACATACTTAAAAAAATCTGTTATTGAAATATTTAATTTAGTTAAACAACTTAATTTCGTAGGCAACGGCAAGGTGTCTTGATAAAAATTGATTTGCTCTGTTTGAACCTACACTTCTTTATGTGATTGTACTATAATATAATACAATATTATTCCCATAAAAAAACGAGGAAAAGAGACGCTCAATCGGAACTCAATATAGAGATGTGAATAAATCATATGGCCGTAATGAGCAAATCTCAGGCTGGTAATTTAATAAAAAACAAATGACATTTCAAGCCCACGTTTAGGACATTTTGATGCCTTTTATAATGGCAAACTTGTAAAAAAACAAAAATAAAATAATAAATATAACATCATTTTAAGAAGCAAAATAACGTTTCAGGAGTAATAAGAAGACAAAGATAAAAACTTATAGAAGGTTAGCAAAGAACCAATAATAAACTAAAATATAATATTTCATATCATATTATATTACAATATTTTGGTGGTACTCGATGGTTAAAGTCGTTTATATTGGTTATTTTCAAGACGTTCTTATCGAAGATAGGCACGTCATCTTAAAGGCTATTAATGACGTCAGTCTCTGTCTTCCTGACGATGACTCACGGACTCGTTTATGTTCATGTCGCAACATGCAGATATGCGACTGCGAGTAGCTGCAGTGTCAAGTGTCAGTGTCGGACGTGTGTCGGAGTGTGTCTGTAGTCAGTACCAGACAAGTGTCTCCAGTGGCAGACAAAGGTGATGTTTGTGTGCTTATGTTTTCAGTTTGTGATAAAAAACTCATTTTCTTCTGTAACTGTTTTTGGTCGTTTTACTTTTTTATAGTTATTCTATTTTTGTGAACTTCCATGAAAAATTAAAAAATTAATGAGTGACGACAAACAAAAAATAGTTAAGTGGTGCAGTGTTCCATGAAATAGCAAGTGAAAAGCGTAAGAGAGAAAGACGGAACTTTTAAAATCTGTGAAAAGAGTTGACAGTTATATTCTAAATAACAGAAAGTAGATGAAAATAGCCAATATGACAACGAAAGCCAAAATTATGGAATCTGTGGGAACTCAAGTAGGTCTACTACTAATACAACTAACAATGAAGTATATGAGAAAAGATGATTTCCCTGTGGAATAATTCTTACTATTCATTCCCAATTCCAGACACAGATCAGAGGATTTAGCTGACACTGTTTGGCGTTTTAGAATAGGCACATGTACTGCGAGTTGTTGCCAGGGGGCACGCACGTTTTTCAATTTGGTACAAAATGTATATAATTTTTTCACAGCTTTTACGAAACGTTGCGAAAAGTTAATGCAGTGCCAGGTACACTAAAAACTTTGAAGGGTTTATTTAACAAGGTGGTATGCACGTGAAGATGCTTGAAGAAGCTTGTGTGAAAACTGGGAAACCTTAATCGAAGCCCTACACTTTTACCAATATGAACTGTGTGAAAAACCTCTTGTCAGAAATGAAGTTTGTGGTACTTTGAATGGCATGTATGGATTGAAACTGTATTGATGTTGGAGATTTGGACTGATATTTTAGAAAGATCTGGAAAAGAAAGTGAAATTCTTTCAAGTGTTGATACGTCTTTTGAAAGAGCTAACCTACTCTATGATTCTATTGTAGAATATATGGACTCCCTTCGTGATATGTTGGATGTACATGAAAAGAAGGCAATGGATCTATGTGAATGGTGTGAGAGTGATAATGACATTTCTTTTCAACACTTGCAGAGGAAGAAATGACGTCCAGATGAAAATAGTGGAGATGAAGTTGTCCTTACAGGAAGAGAGAAGTGGAAACCTTTTATGTTATCATTGACAGACTCAAAAGTGAACTACTGAAGAGAAAAGTCTTTTCTGACCTTTCAAAACACCAACCATCAGTAATTTTAGAACGTGAATCAGAACTACAAAACCTTTACAATACTGATCTAGAATCATCAATTGAAAATGAGTGTGTATTTTTCAAAATTGATCAAGTGTAATAACGTTAAATACACACCTCTTTCTATGAGCAAGTTCCTTAGAGAAGAAAACTTGCAGGATACATTTCCTAATGTATAGCTCTTAGGATGTATTTGTGCACTGCTGTTAGCAACTGTTCCACAGAAAGGTAATTTTCTGCACTGAAGTTCTGCATATCTACGTTTTACCCTCAAGGACGACAAATTTAATTCTTTCACAATTCTCAACATTGAAACCGTGATCCTCAATCCCGACAAGTTTGAATTTGAAGAATTGATAGAAGCATTTGTTGTTAAGAAAGTTAGGTGTAATCGTTTGATGTAATAATGTAAGAACATATTTCGATAATAGGATAACAGTCTTGTTCTTTTTAAGAACGACTATATCGGACATTAATTAGATCAAAAAGGAGAAACATAAATGGAGCGGCTGGTCGTATTGTGCCTGAGGGCGGCATTTTAGGTAAATCCGCCACTGTTTGGCAACTAATATTAATATTCGTTATTAAGACGCCGATTGTCAAGATATAGGTGAATATGAGGGGCAAATGAGTGTAGCTGAACGAGTGTAGTTATTGTTACTAAGGTTGATTGTTCCTCAGGAAGAGCTATTTATTAATAGTCCAATAGCCAGGGCGACTAAGGGACCTACAGCTTTAGGTGGAATCCGAACCCTGACTATCATCCAACATAAACACTCCAAACTTCTCTAGAAGTGCCCACGTCAATGGCAAACATTGAGCGGATGCTGTTTCAGTATTAAGATTATTACTGTATTAAGATTATTACAGTATTAAGATATTACTAAACTAAGATATAACCACACAACCGAGCCATCCATTCACAAACAGTGGTGGTGACTCTCTTACCCATGCAGGTGGACAGCATCAACAAAATAAACATGACATTTAGAAGGTGACAAACATTAGAAACATGACAAAATAAAAGGATAAAGGATAGTAAACCAGATTATAATTTTCTTATTAAAGATAAGAGCAAATCAGACAGTGTATATATACAGTATATCATATGGTGTTTAGTCAGCTATCATTTATTCATTTTAAAAATATATAGAGGCTGCAATATATATATACACACACACACACACATATATATATATATATATATATATATATATATATATATATATATACATACATATATATATATTTGGAAAAAGTTATAAAAGCCACGTTATATCGATGAAAATATTAAGTGATCTGCTGTAACAAAAGTAAATCCAATCCATCATGTATAATTAAGTATCTCTTCAACCACATGACTGATCTAGTGTCAATCCTCATTTGTATTTCCAGTAGTTACATCTGCTCATGCCAGTTCGGAAGTAATATAACTATGTTCATTTCCTACCAGGGAGGTTCATCCCACCTACAAGTATTGAAGGATAGCTGACAAGGATCTTATTTCCTTCATTAAAACCGTTCTCTAAACTGTCCCCAGTAAGGTCCAGCTAGTATCGGGTAACAAATTTGATCTTCTTAACTGGAAAGCAGTACATAGAGGTGGGTTTCAAGATTCTCTGATGTAAGAGATCCTGTATATATGAAATGACTAGAAATCAAGAAAATAACAATATAATAAAGCGTTTTTTAATAGTATAGATAAGATCATCGTTTTTATAGTATAGTAAGTAGGATTGAAAGATGTATTAATTTAATTTAGCGAAAATAAAAAGGATCATGAATGCATAAAAAAACTGATAAATAGAGGAAGATTAAAATAAATCCTAATTCAAAAAAACGTTAAAAGGACAAGGGTTAATGTACTATAAATTGTTAAGTAAGGTAGGTATAATAACAATAATAATTTAAAGAAAATCTAGACAAAGCCAAAAAAATATGAGTATTATGTTATTACTAAAACAGTGCATTTTAATGAAAAATTAATTTGTTTAAGCATATTAAAAGGATAAAAATAAACTTTTACATTATCAATATGTGGATTATATCATGGCAAGTAATTTAACTTGGTTAGTACGCTGAGGACAAGAGTAGAGAGGACAAAGTTAGAGCAATATTCACAACAGACATTATCAGTTACAGCGAAACTTGGCAACAACAAAGCTCACAAATTACACTGCCTCTGCAAACTTTTAATTTGACACCATAATAAAGTTTTAATAGAGTTATTAGAATTGTAAACTGTGCACATTGTGCTACATCACACTCATCTCATCTCTTCATTCTCTTTAGTAAGACGATGTAAAGTTGTACACTGTGCACAATGTGCTACATCACACTCATCTCATCTCTTCATTCTCTTTAGTAAGACGGCGTAAAGTTGTAAACTGTGCACGTTGTGCTACATCACACTCATCTCAACTCTTCATTCTCTTTAGTAAGACGGCGTAAAGTTGTACACTGTGCACAATGTGCTACATCACACTCATCTCATCTATTCATTCTCTTTAGTAAGACGATGTAAAGTTGTACACTGTGCACAATGTGCTACATCACACTCATCTCATCTCTTCATTCTCTTTAGTAAGACGGCGTAAAGTTGTAAACTGTGCACGTTGTGCTACATCACACTCATCTCATCTCTTCATTCTCTTTAGTAAGACGGCGTAAAGTTGTAAACTGTGCACGTTGTGCTACATCACACTCATCTCATATCTTCATTCTCTTTAGTAAGACGATGTAAAGTTGTAAACTGTGCACGTTGTGCTACATCACAATCATCTCATATCTTCATTCTCTTTAGTAAGACGATGTAAAGTTGTAAACTGTGCACGTTGTGCTACATCACACTCATCTCATATCTTCATTCTCTTTAGTAAGACGATGTAATGTTGTAAACTGTGCACGTTGTGCTACATCACACTCATCTCATGTCTTCATTCTCTTTAGAAAGACGGCGTAAAGTTGTAAACTGTGCACAATGTGCTACATCACACTCATCTCATCTCTTCATTCTCTTTAGTAAGACGGCGTAAAGTTGTAAACTGTGCACAATGTGCTACATCACACTCATCTCATCTCTTCATTCTCTTAAGTAAGACGGCGTAAAGTCATCTCTTCATTCTCTTTAGTAAGACGGCGTAAAGTTGTAAACTGTGCACGTTGTGCTACATCACACTCATCTCATCTCTTCATTCTCTTTAGTAAAACGGCGAAAAGTTGTAAACTGTGCACGTTGTGCTACATTACACTCATCTCTTCATTCTCTTTAGTAAGACGGCGTAAAGTTGTAAACTGTGCACGTTGTGCTACATCACACTCATCTCATCTCTTCATTCTCTTTAGTAAGACGGCGTAAAGTTGTAAACTGTGCACGTTGTGCTACATCACACTCATCTCATCTCTTCATTCTCTTTAGTAAGACGATGTAAAGTTGTAAATTGTGCACGTTGTGCTACATCACACTCATCTCATCTCTTCATTCTCTTTAGTAAGACGATGTAAAGTTGTAAACTGTGCACGTTGTGCTACATCACAATCATCTCATATCTTCATTCTCTTTAGTAAGACGATGTAAAGTTGTAAACTGTGCACGTTGTGCTACATCACACTCATCTCATATCTTCATTCTCTTTAGTAAGACGATGTAATGTTGTAAACTGTGCACGTTGTGCTACATCACACTCATCTCATGTCTTCATTCTCTTTAGAAAGACGGCGTAAAGTTGTAAACTGTGCACAATGTGCTACATCACACTCATCTCATCTCTTCATTCTCTTTAGTAAGACGGCGTAAAGTTGTAAACTGTGCACAATGTGCTACATCACACTCATCTCATCTCTTCATTCTCTTAAGTAAGACGGCGTAAAGTTGTACACTGTGCACAATGTGCTACATCACACTCATCTCTTCATTCTCTTTAGTAAGACGGCGTAAAGTTGTACACTGTGCACAATGTGCTATATCACACTCATTGTAGGCCTGGCCTACAAAGTTAGACTAATAGACTATATCAGCTGTCTGTTTTTTATTAAATTTTACTGATTTCATTAAAGGAAATTGCTCCAAAGTTAATTAAATCTGTTTGTTTAAGTGTAAAGTCTAATTTAGTGCTACTAACTCTCACATGCAGGTGTCATAACTAATGATAATTAGGACTTTAGACTAACTTAATCTGGAACACTAACTAAAAAATAAAGGTTTTAAAAAGGGGGGAAACATTTGAAATGTACTTCAATTTCTATTGTATTTTCGAGATAGCCAAAAATTTTTTTCGAGATATTGTCTTGTTTCTGGAAAATATATACTTTAATTGAGTTATTTGTAAAAAAAAAATCTACTGATATAGAGTTAATATCATATATAAGTATGCCACACATTAAAAAAATAGAACTCAATGTAGTGCTGCTATAAAAAGCCTAAATCATTCTTTCCAACTACAGTAGAATTTAGGTTATCTGAGGCCCAATTAACCAAGCTGGTCATCAGAAGATGGAAAATAAATATAAAGCTATTAATAATAGGACAACTACAGCATGGCACATCATATAATCATTTGACAAGTAATCAGTGTCTCTATTGGCTGTTGGTGTTAGGTTAAGGCGCTGCAGGGCCGTCACGTGACATATTTATGATACTGTACCGTACTACAAATTCTAGGAATAATTTTCCCACCCAAATGCATTTACTAATGACACATCACCACCTGACACTATTGGCTTCGTAGACTGTACACTCGTATTACTTTAAATGTGGTTGTTTTAGCTGTTGACTTTCGTGATTATACAATACAGTATTAGATATATTGCCATTATTTATTGTTGTTACATACTGTTATTGTTTAATATTTTATTCTAGTGTTTTGGTATACCCCAAAGCAGAATGCTTTCAAGCTTTCTGCAACGGTGTATAAAAAAACAAAAACTTTATGCAAGTACTATATTATGGTACCAATAGTGTAAGATATCAACTGGAAAAAAACGTTAGTTATATTGTATATTTCCCTACTATAGAATGTAGCCTGAAGATCTTTACCGAAATAATAAGACAGAAACACACTGTTATGAATTAAATTATTTTAAAATGCTGTTTTGAAAGACATTATTTTATTTTTGTACCTTACATTCAAACTCAATACACAAATAAGAAAATTGAAATAAAGTAATTAATTAGACAGTTTAAATTGTTTTATTTTTAATATTTGGAGAGCAAACAAATTGGGTGGAAATAAGCTAATATTCTTTGTTCCCTAAAATTATGGTCAAATCCAAAGGATCATAATAATTAAGACAGTAATTCACTTGAAAGAAGTGAATCTGAGAAGCTGAATAATGTTAAGCCTGGTTGCTTAGTAATTATTAATAACTTATTCTAGTAATTAATTGAGTAATACATAAACGGTGTACTAATACAGGTCAAGCTTTTAAAACTATACTAAATGAAAATGTGATGGTGGTGTATATAAATGAAGCCAACAATTATTTGTACATTACATTTCTTAAAAGAACAATACACCAAAATAAAGTAATTCGACTAAAGTTTCAACAAAAGAAGTACAAGAACTAGATCCATCATGCTCAAGTAATTATGTTTCTATAGTTAGTTTGCATAAACAAGACAAGACACCAAATTATGATTATAACTTTGTCAAGACCATAAAAGCTGAAACAAGAATATTTTACAAGCAAGTATCATAACTTATAACAAATATCATTACAAGTTCCATTAAAACTTTCAAACATCTAATTCAAAATGACTTCCAAGTTAAATGGTTATAGTTAGTTTGCTCCTCTCAATATTATATTAATATGTTACAGTAACTACTTGAAATGAGGAAGGACGAGGAGATTGTCAGACAAGGTGAGAGGGAGGGAGGGAAAGAGAGAGAGAGAAACTAAAAGAGGGAGAGCAAATCCTCCCTTGGGCCTCCAAGAACTGTTGCGCTACAGCCAAACTTTGTTAGGAAAACTTTTATAAGATGCCATGTTTTTTTCTCAACAAAGTTCGTTTCTTCTCAAACTCTTGGTTTTCATTTACCACTAATTTCAGAAGTTACGACAGCAAAAACAGAAGAAAACTTTATAAAAATGTTCTTAATTACTAAACTGCGTCAAATAAAATCAGTAGAAATCTCCCTCGAAACAGAGTTAAGCTTTTGAGAAGTTTTAATGAAAAAGAAAGTTGGTGGTAGGGAACACAATTGCACTGGCAAAAGGCATGTCCAGCATATTACTTGTTACTATGTATGCATTTTAGTACCCATATATAATAAGTTCTTCTCCCTTGAAATAATCCCATTACAAAATCTCAAAAACCACTGAACGGATTTACACAAAATTTTAATAGAAGTTAGCTTTAGTGTAGAAGGGACCCACTAAGAAAGGATTTTTTGAAATGACATTCCTAAGGAGTACAAACAGCTCCTTAAAATTTCTGTTCCCCTATAAGAATACCATTGAGATGATTTTAGTAAATTAGTAACAGCTGTTTTGTAAATAAATAAACACGTTTATTTTTATATTTGACATTACCCTATTGATACATTAAGAGTTTAATCTTCAACTGTTTAACAAAAACAAATGAAATAAACATGTTTGAATATGCTAAGTAAAACACCATTGGGTATTTATACCAATAAATAAGTATCAACGTAAGTAGTGTAAGTGAAATACTGTAAATAATTTAATATTGTGATTTTACGTTATACATATAATCTACTATTATTTATAGTCAAAAGTCACATGCCGAGGTGTCTCGAGCACAGCGAGTCGGGATTGGCACACAAAGGGTGCAGGGGTGTCCCCTATTGCAATTTAAATAGACCTAAAATCCTAGTAACTGACGATTAGTTGGCATTTAAAGCTCTTTGTTCATATGGATTATGGTCTAAACAGTCTGGGATTACCTTATTAATATGCCCAATCTGAGAAAAAATAAGTCATACTATGATAAATCTATGACCAGACGGACAAAAAAAATTGAGGAAGATATGCTCTCACAACTTACATTCTTACAAATGAGATGCCGACTCAACTCTCAAGGCCCCATCTGTTGCCCCTTTAATTTTAAATGTCCAAAGTTACAGGTAATCGAATAGTACTTGTAAAAATTCAACAAAAAAGTCACCATTGAATAGACAAGAAAAAATTTAAATAACTTTCTTAGTCAATTGAACTCTTTTTACACAACAATAAAATTTACGCATGAATCTGAATCCAATTCAAAATTACCATTTTTAGATATTTTAGGTTCAAGAAACCCAAACTCTCCAAATCTTGATTTTAATATATATAGAAAACCAACTCACACCAACAGATTCATCACCATTGATTCATATCATCCGCCAACTAAATAAAGAGCAGCATTCAACAACATGATCTATAGATTATTAAATGAAGTCAATTTTGAAAAAGAACTTATCCATTCTAATATCAAAAATATTGCTGTTTACAATGGATATGATCCTATATTATTTGATAATATATTAAGAAAGTCTGTTAAGAAACAATTTAAAAAATCAAGAACTACATTAAAGGAAATAAAAGAAAAAGAAGACAATTATTGGGCAAGTTTTACCTTTAACAAAAAATTATCAAGAACTATTCAACACTCATTCAAGAAAAATTCAAATATCAAACCTTCATTCAAAACTACAAACAAATTGAATAACTCTAAAGACAAAATTAAAAATGAACATCCATTAGGAATATATGAAATTAACTGTGATAACTGCGAAGAAAAATACATAGGACAGACCATAGGAAATTTAAAAATAATAAGATTCAAAGAAGATTTTTCGCAGATTAAATTTAACAGAGAAGAAAAGTCAGCAGTTGCTAGACATTCTTCTCTACAAATCATAATATCAGCAAAGAAAATTCAAAAATAATAAAGTCACTTTCATCTTCTAAATATTTAAATGCCTGGGAAACATATTTTATAAACAAAAGTAATTCATCTTTAATGAACAATGAAAATGGGCCTACTCAAAATTTTCGTTTATTATCAACTTATTTTATTAAAAATTATACACTCTAATATATATACTATACATTACTTACAATATATTTATACTAATATTCTTTAAATTATTTACGTCTGTTTTCCCAACTAATTTGTCTTCTTTGTTTACAAATAAATAAAGTTGTGTTGCCTGATGATGCCAGCTTTGCTGGCTAAGGCCTAGTTGAAAGTACATTTATTGGATTTAATTGAAAATTTAATAACTTTAATATATAAAATAACTAATATCAACTCTGTCTCAACTTCAAGAAGAAAAAGTTGTTTCCCATGTCATATTGTTCCCATAATCAAAATTTTATATTTTTAGTTTATTGAGGGAAATAAAAATGTTACCATGGAAACAAAATTTCTGTGAAAAATTACATAACAATAAAAAATAACTGGAATGTATAAATCTTTTCTACGTGTACTTTATTAGTACTATATATTAGCTAAAAGAAAATGTAAAATATATTAAAATAATCCGAAAAGTACAAAACATATAACACCATAAGTCAGCATACGCAAATTGTGTAAACGGCACTTGAAAATTTTGCACAATGTAATTATAATACAAATACTTTTTAGGATTTTTGTAGATACTACAACTTGATAGATGACATATTTTTAAATAGAAATATACAAGAATTGTTAGATTACAGCAAAAAATAAAGTTTAACACACCTTTTATCCACAGTACAAATTATGCCGTTTCTCACTTTTGGATAGCACGCAAAAAAAGGGTAAACAACATTTGTTGTAAAATACCTAATGCAGCTAAAACATCGTAATTTGTTTTGTTGGATAGAGTATTTCATTCTCTGCAGACTGACATTTACTATGTCTTATTCCGTTTTCTGGTTATTCTTCAGTCAAGTGACAAACATCTGCCATTTTTCCCGCTCCCGACCTCCACGCTAGGCGGGAATTAAGCAGAAGTTTCTTGTTGTTGGTTTTGGTTATTTTTCCAACGTTTATATAAAATTGCATAAAAAATTATTGAAAATCTGTATAGAACAAAACACTCTGCGTCGATTGATACCAGCTGTGTTGTGCTTGCTTAATCAAAAACATATGTTTTATTGACTTAAATGCAACAGCATAAATTATGCTGTTCCTCCCTTTTAGAAGGCAAAATGTGAACCACATCAATTATTGTCTTTCCCGACGATCCAGAATTAATGCAACAAGAAAAATAATGGAAAAATAGAGATGATGGCTTTTCATTTTGACTTTAGAAAGCACCGATGATGAATGTATTTGTGTAGTGTCCTTACTAATAGTGCGAAAGTCATAATACATTTATCTCATCAAGCAAGCTCGTTATATCTACACCACACATCCAGGTACACCAAGATATTTGCATCTGAATAACTTGCACAATTTCATTAGACAATGTGAAAGCTACTATTATTTTATTTATAGTATCAATTAAGGTAATAGAAATACATCCTACATTGGACTGTGCATTTTCATCAGTTGCTTGAGAACCTATTTCAACAATTTACAGGTTTTGAAGTTATAAAACGGTAAAAACTCTGTTCTCTTCAACATTTTATGTTTTTTTTATATGTGAGGCGGAAAGCAAAAAGGGACTTCTTGTCGGCAAAGTAAAATTTTAAGTATTCACAAAACTATTGGTTTTGATCAAAATTATCAATACTCAGTTTTTTATCGATTATCAAACTCTGATTTATATAGAACAGGTCTGTATCGCTTATAAAGTTGAGCTGAAACATTAAAACATCCAATAAAATTTATTTAGATGTCAGTGTTTGGCCAGAGAAAAGAGACCTCTTGTTGTTATGGTAAAATAATGACATAGGTCCGACAAGGTTCCTTTTCAATAACACAACTAAAAATAAACATTACTTTAAAAACTAGCCTCCCCTGAATTCTAGCGCCGGTTTAGAGAACTGCGGCAAACGTTGCCTAAATGTAGGACAGTTTCTTGTGTGTTTAAAACCATCGTGACAACAGGTACCTTTTCTAAAGCAGTATTGGCAGCATTTGAAACAGCTGTTTCATGACCAATCAGCTGCATCACTTTGGAATTGTACTATAGTTTAGAGGAGATAAAATAATTTAGAGTAGATAAAAGTAATAAAAACTTCTTTAAAATAAATTCTATTTAAGTGTTGTCTTTAAATATATTAAAAAAACTAATGTCCTGTCTGAGAAAAGGGACCTCTTGTCGTTAAGGGAGATAACATTGGCCCGACAAGAGGTCCCTTTTCAAATTTTTAGTTTTGTATCACATTACTTTATAAAAACAAGATTTTAATGAATTTTGCTAGCGTTTTAAACAACTAGGACTGTTATTCTGAAATATATTGATGTTTGATACATTTCTTAAATATGAAAAATTTTGGTTTTATGTGAGTTTAAAGTTTTAAAATCAGTTTTTCTAATTTGCGGCTTACAATTTGTGAAACTTAAAGGAAACGTTTATTACTTAAAGGTAACGTTTATTACTTAAAGGAAAAAAATCGTAGAGACGTGAAATTTACACCAACTTATTCATAATTGTATGCTTAATTTAAAAATACCAATAACTCAATAAATCGATAATTGTTGACAAGAGGTTCCTATTAGCTTTCCGCCTCACAATATATATGTTATTTTTTATTTGACATGTATTCTATTCTTAAAATATATATGAAAATGTATACAAAAAAGTAAGTATCATGTTTTAAAATACTAAATTGTAGCCAACTAAGAACACCTTCTTATTTTCTTTTAAAAGTAAATTTAATACAATAGTAAATCTACTAGGACGAATATAAATTGCATGTATTAAACAAGTAAGAACAAGTATTGAATTTTGTTCAGTTTCCTTAGTGACTTTAGAATTACCTAAGTAACTGAACTACTTATAGAGTACTTAGATGCTATTATAGCCAAACTGTAATCTATGTGTGAAGAATAGAACCACTGTGAGAAATTATCTTCCCTTAGACTTCCTGCAGTGGAAACCCCTGTTTCATTCCGAGTGGTATCATTTCTGCTGCTCCAGTGGTTCAAAAGTTACTTTAAACTGTTGACTCCAGGTAAGTGCAAGAGAGAATTCATCAGAGTAAATACATCCATTTACTGACTTATACTGTTATCAGTAATATATTATTTCACTTACTACTCCTTCACAAATTCCGAAGGGGGAATGAGAAAGAGTATCCTTATAAGGAGTGGGGAAAAAGTCCTGCACAACCTTAATAATTTCCGAACGATTACAGGTAAACAAATAAAACTTGTACATCATAACTACACCTATAAATCTATTTATTGAAGTAACTACAGTTTTTGTTCATATTCAGGGGGATGGCCCACAAGGAGTCAGAAAAATTTTTTAAATAAGAGCATAGATCGAATAGTACATCAAATTAAAGGGCTTTATTAGTAAAGTACAACGCCGCAAATCCCATTTCTATCGAGTCACTATATCAGGAATTAGATCAATTTGAAAATTTAAATTTTTAATATTCAAAGTGCTCTATTTTCTTATAGTGGTCCCTCAGAGATGCAGTTTGTGGCATTCAAATCATTAACATATGACCTTTAAAGAGATGTAGCATTAGTTATAATATAATATTCAATGGAAAAAATCATGCTACCTTCAGTTATGGAAACCATATCAACATTTCTTTAAGAATCCTAAGTCTAGCAATACATCATTTTAAAAGTCGTATGTTACTGATTTGAATGACACAAACTGCATCTCTGAGGAACCACCCTATCAGAAAATAGAGCACTTTGAATCTTAAAAATTTAAATGTTCAAATTGCTCTAATTCCTTATAGGGTGACTCCATAAAGATGGGATTTGTGGCATTCAGTTTGTTAAAGTATACCCTTTAAAATTATGTATCACAAGCCATAGACTTTAATTATGAATATTGCTGATACCCTCGATAGAACATTCCCTTTAGAGTGAGATGATTACCAATTGTACTTTAAAGTAGCTACCCAATACCAATTGTAAAAGACTCTTACAATCTAAAATTTTTAAATAAACAAATTCCCATCTTGTTTATTTAAAAAAAATAGAAGGATGGTGCAGGACTTTTCCCCCACCCTGTATATAATATACGAAGCCGTTTTTTGTCAACGCAACTCTTCCCTTATTTTTTGACCAATTATAACCCATGATTGTGATCAGTGGGTGAATAATTATGTGCTCCCAACTACTAGGTTCTTTTTCGGCACTTCGCAAGCTTTTATTGTTAAAATCATAAAAATTACTAAATATACTCCAAATGTAAATTTTATCAAATTTCGATTTTCTCCTCAAGAACTGTACATTCACATACTACCATCAAAACCTACAAAAACAATTAGTAAATAATTATTGTCAAGAAAAGATTGAAACAAATTTGAAAATACTGTACGTAAATTATAACTTAACCCTCCTTAGGGAGCACTAAAGAATTTTTTTTAATAATTCCAAGATAGTCAAATGGTTTATTATTTAGTGCACTACAGTACTATGTTGTTACATTTTAGATAAACTACAATGTTTTTTGGGAGAATTCTTTTCATAAAATGTGCAAAGTTACAGTATCATTGTAGGTAATCAAATAGTTAGTACATAAAAAATTTGAAAAATCAGTATTGAATAGGAAATACAAAATTGTCCAGGAAAAATATTTATATTCTACCCTAAAACATATTTTCATATTTTTTGTTTATGGAGAAAGTCTGCTCTACGTAGAATTTGAAACACGTAAAAAAGGGTATACAAAAACATTTTTGGTAAAACAACTAAATCACCTATAACTTTACAATTTATTTTGGTGGATAGACTGTTTAATTCTCCACTATATATTATTTCAGTGTATAATATGCCTTATTCCGGATTCTGGTTATTCTTCAGTCATGGGACAAACATCTGCAATTTTACGGAATTAAGTGAGTTTGTTGTTGCACATTTTTCTACGTTTAAAAAATTGCATTAAAAAATCATTAAAAATCTGAAATGTATAGAACAGAAGAACATTCTGCGTCGATTGGTACAAAGTTTGTTGGGATTGCTTGATGATAAACCTACGTTTTATTGAGTTTAACACTAGAGGATAAAATATGCTCTCCCTCCCATTGACAAATGCTTTTGTAGCAGCATAAAATATGCTCTACGTCCCGATCTATGGTTAATGTGTAAAATATATTTGAAAAATCACTTCAAACTAGCCATAACTATCAATTGCAAATATGTTTGATTCTCAAGAAATGTATTTCTCTAAATAGCAGCATTTATATTGAAGAATTATAATTGCATAAATAATTGTACAATAAAACTCAGCAAATTGATCAAGTACAATAATTTATACAAGAAGATAAATCACAGTTCTACCTAGGTGTGTTTGGATGATTTGTATTTTCTTATAAAATCAAATAAGACTAAATACTGGCTATCAAAAGTTACATTTGCACATAACTGATCATATTTATTAGCTATAGAAATTATTTGAAAATGAAATAAGATGAAGGAAAGAATATAACATTTTTTAAAGTTTCAATGTGTTTTTCAGGAATATGCAGTCAATAGGATTTAGTTAACAGCTTAATTAATGTACCTAGGAAAAACATTTCACGGCAAAAATCCTTGTGGGCTGGAAAGGATTAATCGGATCCTGAAGAGGTATCACAAGCGTTTGAGAACATTTCTAGGTATTGCAAGAAAATTAAGAACAAATGTAAAGAGGAAATAAGCAGAATAATGATTTTACACATCTTTATAAATGTTTTTTTTTATAACTCCCTAAAACACCAGAAGAGGTTGCTTGTGCACCAGAAGAATTGTGTGCAGTTAAAAGAATGGTTAAACACCCAGTTTTGATAATGTTAGAATCTTAGCGGTTACAGTAAATTTTCTCATTGTTCAGTAAAGACTGCTATTAATTGTAATACCCTTGTTCAAGCGTGGTGATGTACATTGTTTATCCAACTGTAGACCCATTTTGTTACTCTCTGTCCTTTAAAAAAAATTATATAAAAATTTTAGTAAATTATAACAGAGGATCAAATTCTTTAGTAGTAAACGGTTCAGTTTTATTGAAGTATGTAAATAAGAAGCTTTACCGTGTTTTCTTGATAAGAATTTAAATGGATTAAATGAGGAAGATTGTTTGTAACAATATCTTTCTTTAATGAAAACATTTGATATCCTGTTGAGAAAAATGTGGCTGGCAGGTATCGTTAGTTTACCTTATAATTGGGTTTTAAGCTTTCAAAATGGAAAAAGGAAGAACCATTACTTACATACCTCAGTCAATCTGTCCACATGTAGGAACTGAACAACACGTTTCAGATTAAAAAATACAATCTCAGGTCCTTGATACTAGCTGTTAAAACTTAACTTAATTCTTCATTAAGTTTACTACAAACTACAAGACAAAAAAAGATTTTATCAGCCACTACACACAAAATATACATAGGTGTTTTAAAAATAAAAAACATGCCGACAAACACTGGTACACCTGAGCAGGTACAGCAAGAGCCGTGGGCCAAAGATGCGCAGTAGACTAATGCTCAGACTTAGGAGTGGGGGTAGCGGCCGGCTCAGTTCACTGCTGGCTATCCTTAGTGACGAATCGCTCCGTCACGCCTACATCTAGCGTTCACGTGCCTGTTCTGTCGTTCTTTAGTGTGTTATGTAGTGATTGATTATTGTTATTTTGTTTATATCGATATTAAATGGAAGCTCAGCAGCACCGTAAACTAATTGGAGGACAAAAAGTATTGCATAGCCAAAGTCGAGAGATTATTGCAAATGTGTATAAGTTTATGAAACGTGAAGCGGAAACTGGAGCTGCAATAAATATAAAGCAGGTTCAATGTCGTGTAGCAGAAGCCACAGGTATATCCCTGACGTCTGTAAAGAGAATAGTTGCAGAAAACAGAACCGTTGTCCAGACTGGAACCAAGTTTAATACTCCAAATAAAAATAGGCACAGAGTAAAGAGCAAAACGGAGCTAGATGACTTTGATTTGTGCGTAGTCAGACGAACTGTAAATGAGTTCCACAAAATTAACGGTGAACGACCTACAATAAAACCTCTACTGCCAGTTCTGAGAAAAAAAATTAATTTTACTGGGAGTAAATGGTCGCTTGGCAAGGTTCTGCACAAGCTAAATTTTCGCTGGAGGAAATCAGTCAATAACAGAAAAATATTAATTGAAAAAAGTTATATAAGGGAACTACGTTTGAAATATTTAAGAAGTGTCCAAAGTTATCGATCGGAAGGTAGGCCTGTAATCTATATGGACGAAACATACGTTCATTCTACACACACAAAACTCTTGAGTTGGAGTGATGGAAGCGAGGCAGGTTTAAAAACCCCAATTAGTAAGGGTGAGAGAATAATCATTGTTCATGCCGGAAACGAAGATGGTTTTGTAAATAATGCACTATTGACATTTATTTCTGGGAAAAAATCAGGCGATATCATGGTGACATGAATTTCAATAATTATAAGAAATGGATACAGGAAAGATTAATTCCTAACATACCCCAAAACTCTGTGATTGTTATTGATAATGCGCCCTACCACAATGTACAGTTAAACCCAGCTCCCACATCGTCAACGTTAAAGGCAGACATGATAAAGTGGTTATCAGAACGAAACATACACTTTTCTACTAACATGTTAAAGCCAGAATTATACTCTGTTATTAAAGAAAATAAACCAAAGTACAAAACATTTAAAATAGATTATATCCTGGCGGAAGCTGGCCATTCAGTTTTAAGATTACCACCATACCATCCGGATTTAAATCCAATTGAAATGATATGGAGTTTACTTAAGGAGAGTGTAGCCAAAAGAAATGTTTCGTTTAAATTAGCTGAAGTTAAACAACTTGTAGTTGACATATGTAGCCAGATAACACAAGAGCAATGGCTATCTCGTGTGAACCATGTTAAAAAGGTGGAATTGGATTATTTGGCATTAGAACCGGAAATCGACGTAATAAGTGAACAATTAATAATTAATTTGGGAGAAAATTCCGACACAGAAGATGACAATGATGACAGCGAACCAGAAAGTGATGTTGAACTGTGCGACAATGACCTAAGTGGAGTAGAACCCCTGGATTAAATAATCACTGTAAGTAACAACAGATTTTTATTTCAAATAGCTCTATATAAATAATATTATTATTTTGTCATCTATAGTTAAAAGCCATAGATTATTTATATAATTACTAAACTAATATTTTTATATTAACATAAAAGTCATTACGATAAAGCAGACTGCGTTCAGTGACGTATCGGTGAGGTCGGTGCGGCGAGACGGCCCAGTGCTTCCCTCCCTCTCCCCACTGCGCACTACTTCACTTCCCCTCTCGCGCCGGCCACGGCTCTTGCTAGACCTGCTCAGGTGTACTAGTCTTGAGGTCAAAAGACAGACGGACCTGGAGTACCCCTACATGTTGTCCAGCCCCTTCTCCAGCTTCCATAACTCATTTGATCAAAAATCAGCTATAACCTGGTACCTTATTTTGTATATGAGTGTTGGGATTCAAATTGCATTTGTCATTGAGCAAATATGGGTTGTCTTTTAGATTTTTTTCTATAATCTTCCTAGGTTCTTAACAATTCAATTTTATGGCAAAAATAAACTAGACCCTCTCTGTAAATGTTCATATGATGATTTAAGAGAATGATTGGCTTCAAGGAGGTGTTTGACGACATATGTGCCTTCTGTTTACTGTAGGGTCAGTCCATGTCAAATCAACACAGTGATGTTCCTTACCATTTCAGATTTTGATGAAATTTGGTACACATGTTGAAACTATAAAAAATAAGAAAAATACCAAATTTTATTGAAAAATCTCAACCCGTTCAGATTTTACAGCCAAGTAAAGTTGTAAAAATCGGCCCAAAATTGTCTGGCCGACAAATTTTGAAAATGTGATTATGACCCTCCTAGATAAGATAGAGAGTTGAAACAAGTGTCATTTTCTTGCATTTTTTATGCCCTTTCATTTGATATGTCACACAACATATGTTGAGAGAAAAATATTTTCACAAATTTCATTTTCAAATTTTGATTTTGATTTTTTCAAAATGCGTACCTTGAATTTTTTTCAAAAAAATATGTTTTACTTAATGTATTTAGTAAAGTAATATAAAAATTTGAAAGTGGGATTCCTATGGGTTCATGTTCAAAAAATTAATTTTCAAACACAGTTTTCATAAAATTTAAGAGACATTGTGATTGCAACTAAGAAGATACTTCTTAGAATTTATGTATATACCTGTGGAGATATTATTATAGACCTGACTTTTTAAATATAATAATTAAATATTATATGGTGTTAATTTAAGACATTATTTAGAAAGTCCTGACCAAAAGCCAGGAAAGACTTTACCAAAAGAAATTTCAGATACAGTAATTAAGTTTTATGAAAATGATGAAATTACTAGTCATGACAGGCAAAAAAGACCACATTTCAGTGATAGGTGAAAACGGAGAAAAAATTCATGTTCAGAAGAGACTAATTATGTGTAATCTTAAGGAAGCATACACACTTTTTAAAGACAAAACCCCTCAAATGAAAATTGGATTCTCGAAATTTGCAGCACTTAGGCCCAAACAATGGATTATGGTAGGGAAAAGTGGTACACACTCAGTTTGTGTATGTACCACGCATCAAAATGTAAAATTAATGATTGAGAATGCACGTTTGGGATTGTTGAGTAATGGAGAGTTTTCATCCTACAAACATTTCCTTGCAAGAATCCTATGTAATCCTCCTTCTATAGATTGTTTTATGGGAAGCTGTTGTTCTTGCCCAGGAACTGGGGAAATAAAGCTTTTTTGGAGAAATCTTTGATGAAAAAATGATAGAAAATGTAACTTTTCGTCAATGGGTTACAGTAGACAGGTGCAACCTTGATACTCTACAAAAAACTTCCAATGAATTCCTTGACATGTTATGTGAGAAACTTACCTTATTAGTTCGCCATGATTTTATTGCTAAGCAGCAAAGTTCATTCATGGCTGAAGCAAAAGAAAATTTGATGCAACATGAGTTAGTGGTTACTTTAGATTTTTCAGAGAACTATAGTTTTGTAGTCCAGGATGAAACCCAGAGTTACCACTGGTCAAGTGATTATGCTACAATTCACCCCTTTGTAATTTATTACAAAAAAATGATTTAGTAAAACATGTTAGCTATGTTATTATTTCTGAGTGCTTGGAACATAATACAGTAGCAGTTTATTGCTTTCAAAGAAAATTAATAGTTTTTAAGAAAATATTTCCAATCTGATTTAAAGAAAATGTTATACTTTTCCGATGGTAGTGCCGCTCAATACAAGAATAAGAAAAACTTTGTGTGATGGAGTTGGTGGCACAGTTAAGAGGTTAGCAACAAGAGCAAGTTTACAAAGACCTTACACTGACCAAATTCTGACACCACAACAGCTTTTGGATTGGTCAGTCCAAAATATTAAAAATGTTAACTTTGAATATGTTACCCAAGAGGAGTATGTAGAAACAGAACATTTTTTGAGTGAACGATTTGAAAAGACAGAGCCCATCAAAGGAACACAGCAGTACCATGCGTTCTTGCCAATTGAAGAAAACTTAACTAAAATTAGAGTGAAAAACTTTAGTTATGACACAAGTTACTGTACAGTCCCCACAACCAGAATGATTGAAAAACTACTGATGACAGAAATTAAAGGTTATGTTACTGTTAAATATGATGACAAATGGTGGTTAGCTTATGTATTGGAAAAAAATGAAAATGAAGATGAAGTTAAAGTTACATTCCTACACCCCTCTGGTCCTGCCATATCTTTTTCATATCCAATTGGAAAACCTGACATTATTTGGACATTAACGAGTGAAATTTTGTGTAAAGTGGACCCAATCACACCTACAGGGAGAATATACAAACTTTCAAAAGAGGATAGTGACCGTTCAAATGAAGCTTTGAAGCAAACTTTGACATACAATATGTAGAAACAACAAAATAAGCCTTTGAGTTTGAAAATTCACTCCTCACTATCCAAATAAATGTGTTTTGTACCAAAGGTAAGCTGCAATAAATGATCATAGATAAGTTGCTCTACCATTTTTTAATACTTTAAATACTAAGTAATTTAGATATTTAAATTGCTTCCAGTTATGTTCAATGTATGCCTACCTGGTAAAAAAGTTTACTTTAGTAAAAGGAAAAAATTAATTAGGAAAAACTAAAATATAGTACTAAATATATAAGCCATTATAATATGAAAACGACTATAAGCTACGAAATTTTATGAAAACTGTTTGAAAATAAATTTTTTAAACATAAACCCATAGGAATCCCACTTTCAAATTTTTATATTTCTTTACTAAATACATTAAGTAAAACATATATTTTTTGAAAAAAATTCAAGGTACGCACTTTGAAAAAATCAAAATCAAAATTTGAAAATGAAATTTGTGAAAATATTTTTTCTCTCAACATATGTTGTGTGACATATCAAATGAAAGGGCATAAAAACTGCAAGAAAATGACACTTGTTTCAACTCTCTATCTTATCTAGGAGTGTCATAATCACATTTTCAAAATTTGTCGGTCAGACAATTTTGGGCCAATTTTTACAACTTTACGTGGCTGTAAAATCTGAACGGGTTGAGATTTTTCAATAAAATTTGGTATTTTTCTTAGTTTTGATAGTTTTAACCTATGTACCAAATTTCATCGACATCTGAAATGGTGACGTTAAAAATGCTACAATTCTGTGTTGATTTGACACGGACTGACCCTGTACTTGGAATCAGGGAAGTGTTCTTTAAATCTAATACCGAAATATCTTCATGTCTGCTCTATGTAATACACTGAACAGTTCGTTCGTTTTAGCCAAGTGGTTATCAGTTGTTTTCCTTACATATATTAGTTTTTGTAATTTTTTTTATATCTTTTAAAAGCCAGTTATATGTCATGTCCTTTGAATTCCGTCATTAAAAAGTTTTCTTTTTCTGAATTATTTTTTTCTTTTTCTTTGATACATTTTATAATTAACTTACTGATCAATTAAGATTTAAAATCATTAGTGATGGCTATACTCTAATTGCCATCTAGTATATATTTCTTTCAGATTTAACATTTATTTAATTCAGACATTAAAATGTTTAGAAATGTAGTATTGGTGATAAGATGTATAATATAAGTTTCTTGATTAGCATTTTATGTGTTGGTATATATTATATAACTTATAACTTACCATGTATGTCTCACAACACTACAATGACTAGATGTTGAGTCAAAATTTACACAGTTATCGATTTCGTCCATCTATGTGGACATCTTCGGACTGACTGAAGCTTGATTATGATTGTTGTTTGTTATTGATTTTTTTGACATGAAAACATGTCCCACAATGCATTTCATTAATCATATGTTATAATTTATTTTTCAATTTAATTGTATTAGAATAAACTGTTTCTGATTCGAAATTAATTTGTTCATTGATTATTTTTTGATTTTCAAGTTTTGCTTTGTATATAAATAATTCTTCCCATGCTGACATATTTATTCCTTTCTTACAAAATTTTAATATTTTCATATTTTTATTTATATTTTCTATTGTGTGATTATTGTCAATTAAGTGTTTGGCTAAATTGGATCTTTCTGGTTTATTATTTTTCCATGCTGATGTGTGGTTCTTATATCTTTGGTTGAAGTTTATAGTTTGGCCTATGTAAAATTGTTCACAATCATCGCAATTTATCTTGTATATTCCAGATTTTTCAAATGTGTCCTCATTTTCTATCTTCATATTTAAATTTTTACTTAAGTTGTTATTTGTCTTGAAGGCTATTTTTGCATATTTTCGTAAACTATTTGCTATTTTTTGACTTTCTGATCCAGTATAGTTAAATGTAACATATTTATCTGTTATCTTGTTGTGTTCAGATTGCAAAGTTGTGATTTCTTTTAATCTTTCTTGTTGTTTGATTTTTCTCTTAATTCGATATGCAATATCATCAATTATAGTACGGTCGTATCCGTTGGATTGAGCAATTTGTTTGATGAGATTTATTTCAGCCTTTCTATCTTTATTACTTAGTGGTATTTTAAATGCTCTGTATAACATAGATCTAAAACTGGCTGTCTTCTGTGAAATTGGATGGTTTGATCTATTGGCTATAACCATGTACGTTTGAGTTGGTTTTCTATATATTTTGTATTTAATATATATGATCCCCCAATCTTGTGATATTCAAATCTAGATAGTTGATTGATTTTTCATTTTCATATTCCGCTGTAAATTTAAGTTTCTTGTGATGTGAGTTGAAAATTTGTTGCATACTTTCCATTTCTTTGGTTTTCTTTTCATTAAATACAATAAAAATGTCGTCTACATATCTTATATAACATAAAATATCGTGATCTTTTTTTAATTTTTGGATAATTTCCTCTTCATGGTGTTGTAAGAAAACTTCAGATATTATTGAAGATAACGGGCTCCCCATGGCTAATCCATCAGGTTGTTTGTAGAATTTGTTGTTGAATCTAAAATAATTTTTACTTAGTATTTCTTTCAATAATTGAACTGTTTGGTTGATATAAGTCTTATCTAATCCATTTTTCTTTATAATATCTTCAATTAAATCAATAACTTCATTCGTTGGAATGTTGGTATACATGTTGTTGATGTCAAATGATATTAGTCTACTATTTTCTGTCAATTTGATATTTTTCATCTTTTCTACGAATTCGTAGCTATTTTTTATAATGTGGTTGTTATTTAATTTTAATTCTGATGTTAGGTTTTTTGAGATGATTTTAGATATATTACATGTTGGCGCAGTTTTGAAGTTTATTAATGGTCTTATTGGTACATTTTCTTTGTGTATTTTTGGAATTCCTTTCATTATTGGAGCTTTCGGATTGGACATTAGTGCTCTGGATTTTATTTCGTCTGGTATAACCATTTTACATCTGTTGATAAGTTGAGATAATTGTTTTTTATATTTCTCTGTAGGATCTTTTTGTAATAATGTAAAATTATTTTCTTTGATAAATTTCTCTGTCTTTTCTATGTACTCTTCTTTTTTTATTATCACTATTGCATTACTCTTATCAGCTTTTGTATTTATCAGGTTATTTTCTATTAATTTGTCCTTAATTTGTTTACATTTTGATGCTTCTTGTTTTCTTTGTTTACTAATTTTTATGTTTTGTATTTTGTCTAAATTTTTACATACTTGGTTTCTAATTTCATTCTGTTCATCATATTTAAATGATTTTATGTTGGTTTCGATATCTGTAGCTATTGTATCTATTTTAGTATTAGCCTTGGTGTGAAAGTTATGTTTGTAGCCTAATTTCATTATATTCATTTCATCTTCGTCAAATTCTGTGTTTGTAAGGTTGATCACTCTATTTTGAAATTTGTGCTGGTTTAAATTTCCTTTTTCTTCATCTCCTGTAAATTTGTTCTAGTTGTGTTTTTTAACGAGATTATCTAATTTTTTGTTAATTTTGTCGTATTTTTGTGGTAATATTTCATCTAAGTCATCTTGAATTAAGTTTACTAATAAATCATATGCTGCATTACCGTTTTCCTTCTGTAATTTCATGCGTAATTTATAGGCTTGTAGAGATAGTTCATCTTTTTCACAATATAGTTGTCTGATCATATTTCTAATGAAAATTTTTTTTTCCGCTTCCTTTTTTGTTTTTATAGCTGCTAAATTATTGCATTTTATTTTCAGCTTGGCGTAATTTTATGTTTTAAACATTCTTTGTTAAAGTAAATATCTGCTAATGTGGTGTGTATTTTGATTTTGATGCTTCGGTATTTGTTTGCTATATCTGCCTGACTGGCGTCAACTATAAGTTTCTTGATTAGTATTTTATGTGTTGGTATATATTATATAACTTATAACTTACCATGTATGTCTCACAACACTACAATGACTAGATGTTGAGTCAAAATTTACACAGTTATCGATTTCGTCCATCTATGTGGACATCTTCGGACTGACTGAAGCTTGATTATGATTGTTGTTTGTTATTGATTTTTTTGACATGAAAACATGTCCCACAATGCATTTCATTAATCATATGTTATAATTTATTTTTCAATTTAATTGTATTAGAATAAACTGTTTCTGATTCGAAATTAATTTGTTCATTGATTATTTTTTGATTTTCAAGTTTTGCTTTGTATATAAATAATTCTTCCCATGCTGACATATTTATTCCTTTCTTACAAAATTTTAATATTTTCATATTTTTATTTATATTTTCTATTGTGTGATTATTGTCAATTAAGTGTTTGGCTAAATTGGATCTTTCTGGTTTATTATTTTTCCATGCTGATGTGTGGTTCTTATATCTTTGGTTGAAGTTTATAGTTTGGCCTATGTAAAATTGTTCACAATCATCGCAATTTATCTTGTATATTCCAGATTTTTCAAATGTGTCCTCATTTTCTATCTTCATATTTAAATTTGTACGAATATATTACGTATATTTGAATTTATTATATTCAAATAGTTTACGAAAATATGCAAAAATAGCCTTCAAGACAAATAACAACTTAAGTAAAAATTTAAATATGAAGATAGAAAATGAGGACACATTTGAAAAATCTGGAATATACAAGATAAATTGCGATGATTGTGAACAATTTTACATAGGCCAAACTATAAACTTCAACCAAAGATATAAGAACCACACATCAGCATGGAAAAATAATAAACCAGAAAGATCCAATTTAGCCAAACACTTAATTGACAATAATCACACAATAGAAAATATAAATAAAAATATGAAAATATTAAAATTTTGTAAGAAAGGAATAAATATGTCAGCATGGGAAGAATTATTTATATACAAAGCAAAACTTGAAAATCAAAAAATAATCAATGAACAAATTAATTTCGAATCAGAAACAGTTTATTCTAATACAATTAAATTGAAAAATAAATTATAACATATGATTAATGAAATGCATTGTGGGACATGTTTTCATGTCAAAAAAATCAATAACAAACAACAATCATAATCAAGCTTCAGTCAGTCCGAAGATGTCCACATAGATGGACGAAATCGATAACTGTGTAAATTTTGACTTAACATCTAGTCATTGTAGTGTTGTGAGACATACATGGTAAGTTATAAGTTATATAATATATACCAACACATAAAATACTAATCAAGAAACTTATAGTTGACGCCAGTCAGGCAGATATAGCAAACAAATACCGAAGCATCAAAATCAAAATACACACCACATTAGCAGATATTTACTTTAACAAAGAATGTTTAAAACATAAAATTACACCAAATTACGTCAAGCTGAAAATAAAATGCAATAATTTAGCAGCTATAAAAACAAAAAAGGAAGCGGAAAAAAAAAATTTTCATTAGAAATATGATCAGACAACTATATTGTGAAAAAGATGAACTATCTCTACAAGCCTATAAATTACGCATGAAATTACAGAAGGAAAACGGTAATGCAGCATATGATTTATTAGTAAACTTAATTCAAGATGACTTAGATGAAATATTACCACAAAAATACGACAAAATTAACAAAAAATTAGATAATCTCGTTAAAAAACACAACCAGAACAAATTTACAGGAGATGAAGAAAAAGGAAATTTAAACCAGCACAAATTTCAAAATAGAGTGATCAACCTTACAAACACAGAATTTGACGAAGATGAAATAAATATAATGAAATTAGGCTACAAACATAACTTTCACACCAAGGCTAATACTAAAATAGATACAATAGCTACAGATATCGAAACCAACATAAAATCATTTAAATATGATGAACAGAATGAAATTAGAAACCAAGTATGTAAAAATTTAGACAAAATACAAAACATAAAAATTAGTAAACAAAGAAAACAAGAAGCATCAAAATGTAAACAAATTAAGGACAAATTAATAGAAAATAACCTGATACATACAAAAGCTGATAAGAGTAATGCAATAGTGATAATAAAAAAAGAAGAGTACATAGAAAAGACAGAGAAATTTATCAAAGAAAATAATTTTACATTATTACAAAAAGATCCTACAGAGAAATATAAAAAACAATTATCTCAACTTATCAACAGATGTAAAATGGTTATACCAGACGAAATAAAATCCAGAGCACTAATGTCCAATCCGAAAGCTCCAATAATGAAAGGAATTCCAAAAATACACAAAGAAAATGTACCAATAAGACCATTAATAAACTTCAAAACTGCGCCAACATGTAATATATCTAAAATCATCTCAAAAAAATCTAACATCAGAATTAAAATTAAATAACAACCACATTATAAAAAATAGCTACGAATTCGTAGAAAAGATGAAAAATATCAAATTGACAGAAAATAGTAGACTAATATCATTTGACATCAACAACATGTATACCAACATTCCAACGAATGAAGTTATTGATTTAATTGAAGATATTATAAAGAAAAATGGATTAGATAAGACTTATATCAACCAAACAGTTCAATTATTGAAAGAAATACTAAGTAAAAATTATTTTAGATTCAACAACAAATTCTACAAACAACCTGATGGATTAGCCATGGGGAGCCCGTTATCTTCAATAATATCTGAAGTTTTCTTACAACACCATGAAGAGGAAATTATCCAAAAATTAAAAAAAGATCACGATATTTTATGTTATATAAGATATGTAGACGACATTTTTATTGTATTTAATGAAAAGAAAACCAAAGAAATGGAAAGTATGCAACAAATTTTCAACTCACATCACAAGAAACTTAAATTTACAGCGGAATATGAAAATGAAAAATCAATCAACTATCTAGATTTGAATATCACAAGATTGGGGGATCATATTAAATACAAAATATATAGAAAACCAACTCAAACGGACATGGTTATAGCCAATAGATCAAACCATCCAATTTCACAGAAGACAGCCAGTTTTAGATCTATGTTATACAGAGCATTTAAAATACCACTAAGTAATAAAGATAGAAAGGCTGAAATAAATCTCATCAAACAAATTGCTCAATCCAACGGATACGACCGTACTATAATTGATGATATTGCATATCGAATTAAGAGAAAAATCAAACAACAAGAAAGATTAAAAGAAATCACAACTTTGCAATCTGAACACAACAAGATAACAGATAAATATGTTACATTTAACTATACTGGATCAGAAAGTCAAAAAATAGCAAATAGTTTACGAAAATATGCAAAAATAGCCTTCAAGACAAATAACAACTTAAACAAGTAAAAATTTAAATATGAAGATAGAAAATGAGGACACATTTGAAAAATCTGGAATATACAAGATAAATTGCGATGATTGTGAACAATTTTACATAGGCCAAACTATAAACTTCAACCAAAGATATAAGAACCACACATCAGCATGGAAAAATAATAAACCAGAAAGATCCAATTTAGCCAAACACTTAATTGACAATAATCACACAATAGAAAATATAAATAAAAATATGGAAATATTAAAATTTTGTAAGAAAGGAATAAATATGTCAGCATGGGAAGAATTATTTATATACAAAGCAAAACTTGAAAATCAAAAAATAATCAATGAACAAATTAATTTCGAATCAGAAACAGTTTATTCTAATACAATTAAATTGAAAAATAAATTATAACATATGATTAATGAAATGCATTGTGGGACATGTTTTCATGTCAAAAAAATCAATAACAAACAACAATCATAATCAAGCTTCAGTCAGTCCGAAGATGTCCACATAGATGGACGAAATCGATAACTGTGTAAATATTGACCCAACATCTAGTCATTGTAGTGTTGTGAGACATACATGGTAAGTTATAAGTTATATAAGATGTATAATGTATGATCAAGGTTGGAATTTTTGGTTTCTATAAATCAATTTTATTATTATTTTTCATAAATTTCATATAAATGCATGAAGTTTAAGCCATTGGATTTTTATATTTCCATAGTGAATTTGAGTTTGGGGACAAACTTAGGGACAAAGGTAATATGTTTAGATGTCTAGAATTTCCATAACAAAAATAATATAGAATGCGAAACAATGATGGATCATAGAGTAATATAAATGTATAGTGAAAACTAGTTTAAAATCTCGCGTTGTTATTGTTTCAAATAGGATAAAAATTATTAAAACAAATAACAATTTAAAATAGATAAGTCATTATGCAAAAATGAGGAAAACAATGTTGTGATTGGATTTTCCATAGGTCTGTTAAGATTCTTAGTAAACAACATTCAAGCTAGGGTACACAGTTTCTGAACCAACAGTAAAATATTGTTTATAAGCTAAAAGGTACTTGACAAACAGCATTTAAGGTATCATTCTCCAGATAAAGGTTACTTCATTCATCATAAAAGGATTTACATTAATATCTCTCGATTACTACATGCAGAAACCTGTGGGCTGAATATTTGAAAATTATGAACCTGTTTTTAAAAAGCTTACTTCTAAGGTAAGTTTGTTGTAATTTAGGAAACAAAATTACTATAAAAAATATAGTAGAGACTAAAGGACTATAAAAGTAAATTTTCAACTGATCATTTGAAACAAGGGCATACATAAACCATAAAATAAATGATATCAAGTATCAAAACGTCATGTAAGGTGAAATTAAAACCAGATAGTCGTTTTACACCAAGGAGAGCTATACCGGTTTCTAAGTAAATTAGTCTTTTGGATAAAAATGTGGTTACAATTATAAAAAGAAGATAAAATATTAAAAATATATAACACAAATCCTTCTCGTTGTGTTAAACATGATCCGTCAATACCTGTAGGTTGGATGAACCTCCTTCATAGGGAATATACTGTGTTAAATTGCTTCCGAACTGGCGGGGGCAGATGTAACTTCTGGAATTATAATTGGGAATTAAAACTATATCAGTAATGTGACTACGGAGGATCTATTGAAAATATGTTGCAGATAGAATAATATAGGAACTAAACTTTTAAGCCATTTATTTCAATTTAACATTAATTACATATTTTGTAAATATAATATCTTCTTACTATTCAATTAACTAAAACACTTACTTTCTCGTGAATTTCTGAGGTGGATTGGGCGTCGCAGAAGGCAACAGTAGCTACATCTTTGAGAATGGGCATTTCTATACTGCAATCTCTGCCATCAAGGAGGGCTACTAGGGGTCGACTTTGCATGGGTCCGTTGGCAATAGGTCCTCGCAGGCTGTCCATACGCGGCCGCTTGGGCAGCATCTTTCGCTTGTCCATGGTCCAACACACTCACACGCGAACAAGACACTGCACTAGTCACACACCATGTTGACTTCGCCACTGTCACTCCGCCACTTTCACTCCGCACCCTGCAACAACAAGCACTTGGTTAGTTACTACAATCAGGATCATCTGTATCAATGTGGGAATAAAATAAAACTTATATTTGTCTAATATATTTCTTAACTCGAGTACTGTGAAACAATTCTTTGTGGCTAATATCAACTTAGTTACATGTGTACATGATTGTCTGAAAGACTCACATAGAATTTAACCCACTTCCAGGACTTACCAAGCAACGGACAATTCCAAAAACAAAACTGTAAGCTTTTAAACATTCATAATAATCATTTTGGGCTGTGTGCAGAATTTTATTTCTCGGCAGTGGCTCAACTTTTAGTCATGAATGAAATCTGAAGACACATTCCAGAATCGTAATTAAATTTCCTACAATTTTTTCAGTGTAAATATTTTCTATATTCTATATAATAAGCACAATACAATTAATTGACTTTTTGCTGTAGTTTTTATGACTATTATGAAAAAATGTACTAAACTTCATAAAATGGTTCATTTTGGCACTTCTTAACAAATCAGTATTAAAAAGATTATTATCACTAGTTGATCATTTTATCTGGTAGTTGCCATATCTGGAAGATGACAAATTTGTGACAGTAAAGCTACCAGATCTGTTTCTTGTTTAGAACTACCAAGTACATAGAATTTTAAGATTTGTACAGCAAAGGGATACAATCACCCTCTTTGTCACCAGTTTATTCAGCTGAATCCTGTGCCCCCGCATGACTAAATAGCCAAAACGTAACAAGTGATTGATGTTCAACTTGATAGGTTCAATAAGAGCTAGAGGTGACAATCTTAAGGCACTTCACTACCTTGGCTCCCAGTGCTAAGAAATATAGCTCCTCCACAGATAAGATGTCAGGAGGCACTTGAATGCCTCACAACTCCTCATTAAACAAGACTTCCCACATCCTCAGAACGGTCATTAGAATCTTGAAACACATGTATGTAGTGCTTTTCAGTTGAGCAAGTCAATTTTTTGCCCAATACTGACTGGACCATAATTATAGAACAGTTACTTATTAACAATCTCTCAATACCTATAATAGGTGGGAAGAACCTTCTTCGTAGAAAATGTACTGTGTTTAAATGGCTTGAGAACTAGCGTGGGCAGATTTAACTACTGGAAAAATAAATGGAGATTGACACTAGATCAGTCATAAGATTGCTAAGGTCTATCAAAACAATGGATCACAGAGTTACAAAGTACCTCCTGTACTGTTTAAGGAGGAATTAGCTAGCATAAATAGAATCAGTGAGGCAGGTTTTAAATGGCTTAATAGATTGGATTTAGCTTTGTGACAAATCACTTTATAATTTCTATTAATAAATGACATGAGTATTGAATATTGTTTCAAATACACATTACTACTTTTTTTAAATTAATAAATGGTAGCTTACAACAAACTTTAAAACTTTACACTATAAATGACTTAGCTGATCATATCACTTTGAGAGATAGAAACCACGCCACATGGATTGGATCTGGACCTAACAAACCTGGCTATGTGAGGTTGTACTGTACTTTATGAGCGATAACTAACAATGAATTACTATATATCTTTTTTGGCTTGTTTTATTTATTTTTAGAGATATTAATACCAGAATAACAAGACTTGATCTTTAAAGGCATGTTTTTAAAACCGTGATAGGTATAGTACTATTACCTTTTGTATATATAAAACATGGAGCAATTTTGTTTGTTTCAGCAATTCCTCCCTTATTTCTAGACCAATTTTAATGTTTTACTGTTAAACATTTGGTCTTATTCATAAGTTTTATTAAAGTATTCATTTTTCAATATTTACACCTTGAAATGCACAGGAAGCCCCTAAATTACGCTTTTCAGCTGTAAGAATAACATAAAGATATTTAAATTAAAACAAAATTAACAGTTGTTGAAATCTCAATAATGTATCAGGAGGGATTATACCGTATATATTTTCAGGAGATAACGGATTTTTCAAAAGGTTAGAAAGATTAAAACTAGTTTATTCAGTAAGTTCTGTTTTTATACGCAAGAAAATTGAATGACAGTGTTGTCAAGCACAGCATACAGGATTGTCCTCTAGTATGTAAGATATTATCATACTGATATGTCCTAACAACTGTTCTTTTATCACTGGACTTGAATGTCTTGACTAAGAAAATTGAATCTAACAAAAAAGTAATATATACCTGTTCTGCTACTATAAACTAATTTATTCTCATACTTACAACTATAAACATTAATATGGCCCAAGTTCTAATGAATGTTAGTTAATTAGAAAATAAAGAAGAAATCAGAAGAAAAATCACAAGTAGATAGTGTGTAGACTTCAAAACTCAAATTAGCCTACTTCTTGGTATAAAAGTTAAAATGAATCATAAAGTTAGTAAACTCGAATAAAACAACAATAAGAGTGAGTCAAGACATCTAAGAGTCTTAACTGCAATAAGGGCACAAAAAAAGAGCAACTAATAAAAAAGGTTAAAAAATAGATTTTCTAAACATAAATGTTATATGCATAGTTAGAAAAGCACACACAGACACATGAAGGTCCAAGTTAAACATAAGCTTTAAAAGTCAAACAGCAATAAAAATCCCTTCAAGTAGGCGAAAAGTTGGGAAAGGGGGTTAGGGTAGGACAAGGTTGTGTGCAATAAACAGACAAACAAGTCATGATGGGTTTGCAAGTTTACAAGTTAGCATTTTATTTGGGACTATAGGGGAGGGGGCAATAATAGCTAGCGAGGAGTGAAGTGTGTCCCAGGATCAATAAGAGAGCCATGAATTGGAGGGGGTAGGTCTGCAGTTTGAGTTTTGGCACTGGGTTACGGGGCGGGACACCCCCGTTACCACGGCAACTACAGACAGACAGACAGCCGGACATGGACTAATTACACAACGTTTCACTGTACCTTCTCTCCCCTCCCACCTCCAGAGCTGTTGAACTTCTCCTTTAGTTAACGTAAGATTGCATTTTTTTAAGTTATTCTAAAGAATCCCCTTCCTTATTCACCAACAGCCTTTCAATTGTTTTAACTCAATACTACTAATACAATGCACAATTCAAAACTAAATGCTATTAAATAAGCTTTGTGTGGTTCAAGAATACCTGATCTCTTATGTACAAGCAGAACAATGATATACCCACTTGCTGACCGCTTACGAAAATTGGCAATGGTCCTTCAATCCGCCCATACATGCATGTACCATACAGTGGTAATTGTCCTTCAACAGTGGTTATGACCCACCTGCTAACCGCTCATGTACAGTGGTAATGGTCTTTCAACCCACTCATACACACATGTACCAAACAGTGGTTACGGTCCACCTGCTGACTGCTCACATACAGTGGCAATGGTCCTTCAACCCAACCATACATGCATGAACCAAACAGTGGTTACGGTCAAACTGTTGACTGCTCACGTACAGTGGTAGAGGTCCTTCAACCCAACCATACATGCATGAACCAAACCTGCTGACTGCTCACATACAGTGGCAATGGTCCTTCAACCCAACCATACATGCATGAACCAAACAGTGGTTACGGTCCACCTGCTGACTGCTCACATACAGTGGCAATGGTCCTTCAACCCAACCATACATGCATGAACCAAACAGTGGTTACGGTCCACCTGCTGACTTCTCACGTACAGTGGCAATGGTCCTTCAACCCAACCATACATGTATGAACCAAACAGTGGTTACGGTCCACCTGCTGACTGCTCACGTACAGTGGCAATGGTCCTTCAACCCAACCATACGTGTATGAACCAAACAGTGGTTACGGTCAACCTGTTGACTGCTCACATACAGTGGCAATGGTCCTTCAACCCAACCATACATGCATGAACCAAACAGTGGTTACGGTCAACCTGTTGACTGCTCACATACAGTGGCAATGGTCCTTCAACCCAACCATACATGCATGAACCAAACAGTGGTTACGGTCAAACTGTTGACTGCTCACGTACAGTGGTAATGGTCCTTCAATCAACCCATACATTCATGTACTAAACAGTGTACAGTGGGAGCGGATGTAGATAAGAGGCTAAGTCGCTGGCTTGCTACGTTGCCGATTAGGGTTCGATTCCCGATATAACAACTAATACATTTTTATTAGATTATAAAATAGATCATCAAATATAAAAAATCTATAGGCTGGAACATCTGACTGATATATTTCAGTTTTTAGATCAATACTGTTGACAAGCATGTAATTGATAAATTGTAAATCAACAACACAGATATCATATAAACAATACCAAATTGTTTCCAGACCAAATTTTATCATCAATCTGCAAACATCTTTAGGTAATAAAGAATAAACATATATTTGTTTTAGACAATTATTTATTGTTGGACTCTGAGAATATACAACATACAAGAAACACTGAATATATAAATATAATGACATAAACAAGCACTGTGAATGATTAATATGTCACTAAATAACATAAAATGTTGTGCACATAAAAGCATAAAATCATAAGAATGCAAGATTAGTATATTTAACAAAAAGTATACATTTAATAAAATAAAATTTAATTTACATTGGTTTTATTCAATCTTTTAATGATATTAGTATCTTACATTGTTAGACCATAAGATATTTTTACAATATATGGTATAGTTATGGCATTGTTGTGAAGCTAACTAAAATATCAATTTTTGTAAGTTACTCTAATTTGTTTTATAAGAAAGACTATCAAGCCTGGACTGACTAAGAATAACACTAAATATTGAACAAACACATATCTTAATCAAAAGGTTTAAAGTGAACATTTCTCAAACCAAACGATCAAAATTCGACTAATCTATATTAAACATGCAACTTTACTGCCAGCGAGTCAAAATATGCTGCTCTATTTTAACTAATAGTTTTTTAATTAGCATAATACGTGTGCATATAAAGTACAAGTAAACATCACATAACACACATTTATTACAATATAAGCACAAATATATTAGAATAAAAGTACAAAATGCACAAATATTACGGTGAACGATTTCGATGAACCACACTCACCTTTCTCAGACCAGAAGGATTCTATTTTAACTGAATGGTTTGTGTTAATGAGATATAGTAAACACTGTATAATGAATAAAATTCCAATCAAGTGAGTTGATATTATGAGTTTTTGTTAAATAAAAACAAATTGAATAAAATTGTAGGCTACATTTTTAAAATTAAAAATAACTGAGTACAGTAGTAAAACTATACACAACATCAGCTGTTCCAAATTGGATATTAGACGAAATTATTTGGTGTTACAAAGATAAAAATAATAGTGAAAAAATACAGTATAAACTGAAAGCTTGCTGCACATTTTGATTATACAATCATACACAATATTATGGCCAGCGAAGCAGGTGGGCGGGTACAGCTAGTACTTTTATAAATACAAAGGTCCTGCCTAGCCTAGCCCCAGTCGTTCTTTGAATTGTGACTCTGCATATTACATTAGAAGATTGTTTTATTTTAAACTGCAAAAAGTTAAAAAACTTACATTAGTTCCTCAACAGCGGTTTTTTATTCCTGTTTTAGTAGTTATTAAAGTGTCTTCAGACAGAATCATGTACAGTAAATTTGTTTTTCAACATCATTGTCCATAAGACTGTCAAGTTCTCTTACAGTTTCTCACTCTTTAAATTAAGTACTCAATTATAAATATAAAAATTACATTTATAAAATATTGCACCATATATTGAGTGCCAGGTTAGTTTACATTAAAGGCATGCCACAAACTCTGAATGGAAATACAGGAGACTATGAATGTAGAAAATATTCAAATCAATACATTCAGCGAACACCAAGTTAGAAGTCTGAATTCCTCCCAAATTGTATACTGCATTAGAGAACATTTTTGAAAAATTCTTATTTTCAATAGTGAAGTTTTGATCGATGTGCATATCTGTGTTTAACACGTTCACTGCTGACTAGATTTTGTTGCACTAAGCCCTGTGCTGAACTAAAAAAATTTGCTTACATATGTTTTACTCTTCAAAATATTGTTTATAACATCAGTCAAGAAGAATATAACACTTTTCAACGTAAACAACAACAAAATAAAAAGGACGCAAAAACGCGTCCTCAGCACATAGCATCAAATATAAATGTGATGTGCTGAGGACGCATTTACGCGTCTTTGTTCCTATAGCAACAAATATTACTATATTATAAAATAAACATGCAAATAATTGCTTGATGGACACTTACCATTTATTTACATTCCTAAATGTTGCTAAAGTCCACAATTAACACTTTAAAAAATATATTATTTACACTATTTACACGTCTAACTCACTACTGTCTAAGCGTGGTAGTTTTCAAAGCATGTTTGAAGGCACAACGCTGGTTGACCCGGACATGCTTTGCACTGATAAGTAGTGTCTTTACGCATTTCATTACGTGTACACACTTTACATTTTTTCCGTGCCAGTTTCCCATTGCCACCTATTGGTAGTTTACTTGGTACGTGTTGCCTTCCCCTTTCTTCAGCGTCAACCTCTCTATCTGCAATGTTATTTTCTCCAAATGCAAGAAGGCTTTTGATTATTGCCAGTCTAAACTCAAACAATGTTAGTTTTTTTCCAATAACATATTTATTGTAGAGAATGTGGGCATTTATTATTCCCATTTGGAGAATATGGATCATGATCTTCTTATACCAGCGAACGGTTTTCCGTTCGCACGGATAATAACTCATGAGCTGATCCTTTCGGTCTATTCCACTCATGTAGTTATTGTATTCAATAACTGGTAATGGCTTTTCTTTCTCCTTTCCTCGTCTATTCACTGCGACCTCCATGACGTTTTCATACTGGTTGCTTATGTAGGTGACATCCCTTACATCCTTCCACTTCCCTACCATCATGCCATCACAATACTTAGCGATGGTTTCACCTTTCTTCAGTTTGGTTTTTGCAACCTCAGGAGAAACATCTTTTCTGTCCGCACGTAGGGTGCCCGTGATGTAGGTTTTCTTCTCGATTAGTTTTTTGTCAAGGAAATGCTATTATAGAAATTATCAGCATATATCGAGTAACCTCTACCAAGATATTCATCCATCAAAAATAAGACAACCTTTTCAGCATGCCCTTCTCCTGATAAAACATCCATAGCACCGGCATACACTGTAAACCTTATAACTAGGCCATTTGGTTCTGTGAGCATGTACAGTTTTATACCATACTTGTGGCGCTTATTTTTAATATATTGCTTGAAAACAAGCCTGCCACGATATAAAACCATTGATTCGTCTAATGACAATTCCTTGCTAGGTGTGTAAATATTGCTCATTTTGTTATTGAGATACTGAACTGCAGGTTTAATTTTATGTAACCTATCATTGTCAATTTGGTCATCTTCTGATATGTGCAAAGCTCTGAGGATCAATAAAAATCTATCACGGCTCATATAATCCCTAAAACATGTGCGGAACAGTTTATCTGTACTCCAATAGTCTTGGAGTTTGGGCATTCGGACAAACCCAGTATGAAACAAAATACCCAAGAATATTTTGAATTCTGTCAAATTTAGGTCCTTCCACTGACAAATCCGGGATTTTTCTCTAGTATTTTCAGACAGGAATATTTCTTCTGCATACCTATTTGTCTCCCTAATAATACCTTCTAGAAACTGATCATCAATAATTAAAGAGAACCAATCTATTGGTTCGTTACCAGGAATTGGAACTCTCAGCCCCACTTGTTCATTGAACAGAAAGGTTTTTAGCTGTGGAATATCGTTCCAAGGCAACACAGGTCGGGGTACTCGTCTCCCGTGAACAGGGCGTGGCGCCGGTGTCACATTATTTAGTGCAGTACTAGTACTTGGTGTCGGCGGTGTACTGGACACAGGCAATGGCACCGGTGTAGTGATATTATATAGTGCAGTACTGCTAGTAGGCCTACCTGGCGTCGCCGGTGTGCTGGATGCAGGCGATGTATTACTACTAAGTGTGTTTGAAGTGCAATCTACAACCAATGAACTATCAACCTCACCATCTGAGAAGTTATATTCTTCATCACTTGATTCTGTATCACTCGGCTTGTAACTGTCACCACTACTAAATACATCAGAATCTGATTCGTAAATCGCGTGCCTTTCAATCTCACTCACGGTTAGATTGTCAGGATTACGGCAATTATTAGGATTGTCACCACTCATTTTAATTAATCACACACAACACCACATATATCTGAATTGCAAACGAAACGTACTCACATATAGGCTAACTCCCAAAGAACATGAGCATATGAGGTTATTTGTTGTTCATTAATCAGCTAGGCGGGAAAAGGGCGGGAAACAGCTGAGCGCCCAAGGACACGTGAACGCGTCCTCAGCACATCGCGAGGCACAGCGAGGACGCGTAAACGCGTCCTCAGCACTGAACGTGTTAAGTAATGCATAAAAATGGCATTTGTTGATAAGTTAATTTTTAATATCAAACAAAAATCTGAAAATGGTTGGAGTATATAATTGATTACTTATAGATAAAAACACTTTATAAAATCTTGTTTGCAACATTTTCATATTTTTAAAAAGTTAATTTTAAACAACCAGTTTTATTTTACAGAAAATCAGCTGTCTAGTAGGATTAAATGAGACGATAACACACATAATACAAAACTGTAAAATAAGTTTCGCTTCAATTATGGCCAGTTTACTGAAATTAACTTAAAAAGAATTAATTTATCAAATAATATGTATTAGAGGTGAGGTAATGAGCACAATTATCTTCAGCAAGTTGGCCAGGTTAGAGAGAATGAGTGGAGTGAGAGTACAAGTTTACTACCTCAACACTCACTCCAGGTTAGGTCTGGATTCTCTAAGCAGACACTACGTTCACATATACAACTTTTTCTTTTAAATTTCAATAACGCACTTGATTACCAATCATGTAGAGAGGACTTAATATAGTAACATATATAAAAATCATTAAACACTGTTCATATGCGATTATATACACACACTGTATTATTAAATTTAAAAACCTGTTTCATACCGAATTTACAAGTCCCAGGATGTTTTTGTGGTTATGAGAAATGTGTATAATGTGTGTGGAGGCAAAGATCACTAATCCACATCACTAACTAGACAAATAATCCACAGACACAAAGAGGGTTCAGATTCACCTAATCCAACGTAAAGGGCATGTCCTAGGATGTCTATAGTTATGAGAAAGGTGTATGTGTATAAACACAGAGAGGGTTCAGATTCATCTAGTCCAATGTAACGGGCTAGTCTCAAGATGTCTATAGTTATGTGAAAAGGTGTATGTGTATAGACCCAGAGAGGGTTCAGATTCATCTAGTCCAATGTAACGGGCAAGTCCCAAGATGTCTATAGTTATGTGAAAAGGTGTATGTGTATAGACCCAGAGAGGGTTCAGATTCACCTAATTCAACTAAGTTGTTGGCAAGTCCCAAGATGTCTAAGATTATGTGAAAAGGTGTATGTGTATGGGGATGTAAAAAGAGAGAGTTCAGCTGTATCTAGTACAAGTTGCTGGTAAACGATAAGATGTCATGTGGTTATGTGAATAAATTTGCTTGTGTTTGTTAGTACAGAGATGGAGTTTTGGTTCACCAAATCCAACTAAATTGCTGGCAAGTCTACAAATGTTGTGAGGTTCCGTAAAAAGGTATATATCAATTCAAGCAAAGTTGGAATTAAGATCCACTTAATCCATATAAGTTGCTGGCCAGTACTAAGATTTGTGTGGTTACATGAAAAGATCTGTGTGTCTGAGAAGGCAGAGATTGGATTCAGTTCCACATTACACAACAATTTGCCAGCAAGTCCCAAAGTGTTTTGTGGTTATGTGTAAAGGTGTATGTGTGACAAGGCAGAGGTGGGTTTCAGGTTCACCTAATCCAAGTTAGTTGCTGGTCAAGCAGATGTGTACGGGGATTGTAGGCTGAGGCGAGGTTCACATTCACCTAATTCATATAAGTTAACCAAGTCCCAAAATTTAATTTTTTGTAGATCTGGAATCTATTACCACGAAGAAACATATTAGTTAATGTCAAATGACGGTTCCTTTACCCACTTCTTTAATAAGCCAAACCTAGAGTCTGTCTGTATACAAAGTTTATACAATTCTTATTGTTCTTTAATACAAATTTTTAAACTAAACGTCAAAAAAATAATCTTAGGTCCATGATCATAATAGGCTATTTGAATGCAATCAGCAAAGCAAGAGAAACAATTAATCAACATACTATTAAATAAGAAAAATAATAATTTTGTTTTAAACAAAGGTACAGCGCACTTAGTAAATGAGCTGGTATTAATTAGTAGCAAAGTTTATAACAGTGATTAGATGGAATCAATAACTAAGTTGCAGCTAAGTTACAGAAAGGCACTATGGTGAGGAGCACACTCAGATCCACCCAATACGACAAAGTTGCTGCCAAGTCGCTTGCTCTGCTCCCATTCAGACAGTTCCGTTAATGTGACTTGTATTACTACTTCTCCTACTGCTCTCACAACACAACTTCAAAGTTTATTACTTCACATTTCATTTTCTGTACCTTATTTGAAACAAACTGTATTATGAAGATTTTGTTAATTCACTATGATTTGATACTTAAAAAATGTTTTCAGTAACTTCAAATATACTTTGACGTAACTCATGTCGAAATTTAGTAGTTGTGCTTAGAAAAATGTTTAATAATATCATAAAACATATGTAACCTATCAACAGTAATAATTGTTCAAGATGATGTGCCGACCTAAATGTTTTCCCCCGCAGTAATTTTCCTAACCAAAAGTCTACACAACAGTTGTCTAAATATATTATTTAATAAGAGTAAACAAAATATTAACAATATGAATTAAAAAGAATGTGGCCAAAATATTTCTATGATAATGCAAATACACATAATTAATGATTTTACATAGGAATACATCAAGTGACCAAATTAGTCTTTATCCGTGCCAAGAATGTATGATCATACTATTGAAGACAGATTACTATGAGTATTGTACTGTTAGCGCAGAAATTACATGAACCAGAGTTTAAAATTGTTTACTAAGGCCTATAACAAATCCAATTACACCAGCGTTTCTCTACTTTAATCACTTGTATGTTATAACATATGCATTATTACATTTTATTGTAAGTTTAAATAATTTGTTTCCTAGTTAGAACAAAAATAGTACCAGAGTTTTAACTTAACATCTTTGTGACTCAAAAAGCTGTTAATGATTTTATTTTTTATTTTATTTATTCATACATGAAAATTACAAATATTGGCCTTGCTTAGAAATTCTTATCAGTGATATCCACTGTATGCTATTTTTAATCTATATACAGTATTTAATTTCGTAAGGTGAATCGGTTGCGACAAAATTCCAAGCACTATACTACACCTATGGCCGACGGAAATGGCTCATTTTAAAGCTCTGATATTGTAGATGGCGGGAATAATAAAAGTTTTGCAATTCGCCTTTAGGGCTCCGCCCCATTGGCCTTCAAAGTTTCCATGTTAATCTTATGTGAAGAGTTTTGATTTATTGAGTCCAACAGTCAATACGACAAATTAAATATTCCAGCTGTTAATGTTTATACTCAAATTAACAAGACACAAGACCAAGCTGGTGTTTACCTGAATTAACCAGTTTACACATGAGCACCTTCCCATTTAGTACAGTAAAATCCCAAGACGGATTAAAATTTTATTTTTTATTGAAAATGCAGTCGACCAACCCATCGAAATAGACTATCCTTACACACAGTTAAGTTTTAACACAACAATAATACCTGATTTATTTAAATTTATGATGTAAAGTTTTACAAAATTATAAATAATTAAATACTAAACATTAAATATTTAACAGCAACATTTTAATTTTATTTTTATAAAGGCTTTTGCACCAACAAGATACTAGTTTATATAAATGTTCTAACAAAAAGAAAACAAAAGTTGTAATAGTAAACAACATAATAATAATAATACATGGTGGCAAGAGGTGGGCTTTAACTAACTTAACTAATAATGTGGATTTATCCTATAATCAATTTATATATATATATATATATATACTTTAAGTGGAATACTTAATTTCCACTTCAGTAATTTCAAGGGTTGAATAGCTGGCTCGAATTAGGTTTGGTCGTAGGGTCAGCTTTAAAGCACTGGCTCAATTTAGGTGTTTTTGGAATGCTAGCAGGTAGAGCCAGTGCTTTAAAGCTGACCCTACGACCAAACCTAATTCGAGCCAGCTATTCAACCCTTGAAATTACTGAAGTGGAAATTAAGTATTCCGCTATTTCAGTAAAACTTCATTATAACTAACTATATGTAGCAAGTTACCCTGAATGTTATTACAGTATGCCAGTGTTATTTTGATTAATTCATGTAATTGTCACTACTATAACTAAGAATACTTATTTCAACTATACATTAATTTATATTTTTTAAACTAAAATTATTTTACACTTATAGTAAATATTGCTATGCTGTTGCTATGATGCATTTATATTAAACCATAGACAACATTAACAAGAGATGTAATTTAAATTCGTATTAGATGATTAATAAAAAAATATTAATAAAATCATGCAGTTCTCTATTATTTTATTTGACACCCAGTGGATTTGGAGTGGATTTATCCACTCCCATAGTTCGGAAGTTAAGTGAATCCATGATCCATGATCCATGAGCCTACAAAACAAAAATAAATTCGTCTCTGATGCAAAGGGTATTATGCTTTACTCATGCATATTCTCTCTCTACTAAAAGCCTTACACAAGTTACTTGCTGTTATTATTTTATTAGAATATTTTTCGGCTTCTAAGGCCGTTCTCCTCATATTATACCATAATATAATAGCCTACATAACAATAGGGGAAACTGTAACTTAGAGCTCAAATCAATTACTGTAAATCTATATAGATATATTTTTACAGGTTGAACTGTAAAATTAATACTTCATCAAAATTTATACTGCTAAATATATACTTTGTTAACAAATGATATATTATAATAAATACATCTCTTAATATTAAAAATAAAAACAATAAGAGAATATTAAACATAATAGAATAGTGTAGGGAGAAATTTGAAATTAAAGCTAGAAACTATGTAAAATAAAGATTAAAAAATTGTTCAAATTATTTAAATTTGAACTAAGTATGTATATATTGATTACTTACAAAAACAAAGTAATTATTGACGGAAAGTAATTTTTTAATAAAATTTAGAGCCTTTTAACGAATAATATCAGTATTTAATTTGTCATTAAGTTCAAGAAATTGAAGAATCGAAGAATACTTTTTGTTTGGATTTCCTTGTGTAGAGTTTTGTTTTCATTATATTTTGCTTTTAATTTTGCTCAAACTTGTGATGCAATAGTTCAACCAAGTATCCAATTTATTTGAAAGTTGAAAAATAATATTGTTATGTACGTTGGTGCTTGTGGCTGCATGCACATTCCTGCTTCTGCTTGACCATTTCGCACACATTGGACGACTACTGTTCCAGTACTGTACTGGTGTATATTTGGTGGCAGTTTCATAAATTATTTATAGATTTGAGAGGGTTTTATAAGTATTTTTATAAGATAACCTGCTTCCCTGCTTGTAATACCCCATCTTGTACGGTTAATGAATCCTTGTTGACGCCAGTCGGAATTCCTGAATTCCTTGCTGACGACAGTCGGGAGCCCGAATCCTTGTCGACGACAGTCGGGACACGACTCCTTGCCGACGACTGTTGGGACTCACGAATCCTTACTGACGACCGTCTGGATTATTGAATTCCTTTCCGACGACAGTCGGAACACGACTCCTTGCCGACGACTGTCGGGACTCACGAATCCTTACTGACGAACCGTCAAGATAATAAGTAATTTCACAATAACAATAACCACGTCCATCCGACGATGAGTCTTTCAGCTTAGGTTGAAGAGTTGGAATTTGTTTACCAAACTCATTAGACTGAGTGGATGGATAATTTTATTCGGACTAGTTAGTGAATTTTAGAATTCTTTAAACCGAACAATTTAAATTTGATTTTAGTTAACGAATCTGCCACTTTTGTTTAACGGACCCTGGAGTTGCTGAGCCTTACAGGGAACATTTAGAGATAAATGTAAATGTAACTAATTTAATCGGGCAACAAAAAATATTTAGATTACGCCCCGAATTAAACATTACAATATTAACCTTCAGCAACAAATATAAACAACAGCAAGCTATACTATGGCAACAAAAGCAATACAATACAACAAATATAAATAATTAAATATGCAAGTAAATTTTCAGAAACAAAAATTTTTATAGAAAAAAATGGTTTTAATAACTGAATTTTTTGGTCAGTAAGTCCTTTTTCAATACACTGTATACATATACATACACCAATATTAATAAACTCAGACATAAACAAATACGTCATTTTATCTGCAGAGTTAGCCAGTTATAACAATGCAATTTAAATTGTTTACATATTGTTTCATTCATTATATCCTCTCGTAATTGATTAAATAGTGTTGGTATTATATATTCAGGTTATCTTTCACAAAACACAGATTTAATTTTTATTTCTTTAAACCTATTTCTAAACCTCAAATGTACATTATTATATTTTGTGTTTGTAACTTTGAATTCAATACTCTAACAAAAATAGCTTTATACTGCATTGTTGTAATATAACTATGGGGAAAGAGTTCTGCCCATGACAAATAATGCCCTCTTATCCATGACCTCCTCTCCAGCCATTAGAACTCTCAAACATTTTTCTTGCATTTTAGTAATACAGTAGAACCTCTTTAATCCGAACCCCCGTAATCCGAACGTCCACTAATCCGAACGCCGCAGGAGCCGTTTAACGTTGGCCGTTGAATGAACTACAACGGAATGCGTGCGAACTCTCCCCTCCCCCACTCTAATGTATTAAATAAACACTGTATTTTACTTTATAAAGCATTTTTCACTTTTCCCGCAACAATAACGATCCGTTTTAGCCACGTTTTTGCTATTGTTATGTAAAAGCAACAATATGTTCTGTAATCCGAACATTCCTTAGTCTGTAGTCCGAACTACCCCCGGTCCCAATTAGTTCGGATAAAGAGGTTCTACTGTACCATTTAAATAACATTTTGCTACTGTGCCATATAAAATTACACAGTTTCTCACCTGTGATTCGACCAAAGCTTTGTAGACTCTACACTTTCTCTTATTCCTAAGTAACTGTTTAGTTTATGCATAGTTGCCAAACAAATATTAAGTCTCTTTCTTAATTTTGCAATGTGCTCTGTCCATGTAAACCCTGAGTCGACTGTAAATCTTAAGTAAAATATAAATTAAATTTATATTTTAATATGTGGTTGACAGGAATGTTTCAATAAGTTTTATTCATTTCAGGATTTCAAATTTTAAATAAAAAATGTTCTTATCAGTTTCTTGAAACGTTTTCTTAGCTTAACTTCTAGTGGTCATAAAACTCATTACTTGATCTTGTTGTAATCCTTATGACATGTATAGTTATAATACATTACTTTTATATGTATGAGTAAATGCAGTGATTTAAATTGATTTAAAGTGATTTTAAATTTGTTAAAATCAATTTCAAATTACTGCACATAAAAATAATGTATCATAACTAATTTGTCAAGAGACTCAATGTCATAAGAGTTAAACTAAATATGATATTTAGGATATACAACAGCACCGTTGTGATGAAGTTACCGTCATAATAAAAACCATGTTAATAAACAGGGTAAAAAATATTCATGTTCTTGAAATTGAAACATTTATTACAATAAACTCAGTTCTAAATTATTATTCTAGTTTAAGAATGAAATAAAATATAGACAAAACACAGTTTATGAATATAGGCCAAGCAAAGAACCTATGCTTAGAGTTTTACTTTAATGTTGTTTTAGATGAGGACCAGCTCAAACAAACTGAAAGCATAGAATTTCTTGGTATAATTGTGAATAACAAATTAAATTGGAATGAACTAATTAATCACTAAAATCAGCATCCAGTTTACACGTAATAAGATAAATGTCCAAGTTAGACAATAAACACATCTAAATAAATTGTTATTATGCTTCCATATACTCTCATATAAGTTACTAAATACTGTAATTCTCTGGGGTTCATCATCTAATCATAACCTTGTGGGTCTGATTACTCATATCTACACGTATTTAGTTGCAAGGTTATATAATATTATTGAAAAATCAAAATGGTTGAAAAATGTAAGCTCAACATTTAATCTCAACACACAGACACAATTTTATCATGTATTGTTTTAGTATCAAATGAAATACTACATAAAACAAAGTTCTTTAACACAATATTTAATCACTAAACACTTCAAACGGGTATTTATTTATAACTGAACAGTCCCAGAGTTGGTTAAGGACATGACAGTTCACAAAATGTATGTAGTGTAATTTGGTAAGCATGTGTGGTGTTTGAATGTTGTAAACCTTCAGCAGGACGTCGTAACAGTAAACATGCAAATTGCCAAAGTTGGAGGCCGCGAGCCGCATTAATTCAACTTTTGTAATGACTCCCCCACCCAAAGCCCATCAGAGTTCATGTGTGGGTGGGTGGGAGCTTCAACAGCTCCATTAGATAAATGCCACATTATCCTGTTGTGGCAGCAATACATTGGTCGGTCTCTGGATTGAATTTACCACCACAAACCCTGCACAACTTTATACGTTATTACGGTCACAACGCATTAAGCTAATTTTATAAAAACAATTGTTCTATGGAATTTTCCTTTTATTGTTCTCCAAGACCTATTTAATTCTGCTATAGTGAGATCTTATTAGGTTAGTGGGAATTGATGCATTTTTGTATTCATCTCTCTCACATGTTACTTCAATAAGGATTACACGGGGTGTCCTGTATGTATGCAGCCAAGCTTTAGAAGGTTATTCCAAATATGTCACAACAAATAAAAAAATTTCATGTGAAAATATGGTCTATCTTGCTTGGTTTTTCATCATCCTAAGTAATTTGAAAAAAAGCTTAATATCTCAGACTTTACTAAAGATACAATCATGATACTTGGTCTGAATAGTTGACGTGTTCTTTAAACATACCATTTCAGTATTAGGGGTTCCTTTAAACCCTTTCCACTAGAGATGGACAAAATTTCACAAAACGGTTGTTTTGCAATGGTTGCTGAGAGATAACGGTTGTGGGCTGCAGCAGTTGTGGGAAAACCCCAGTTGCAGCTGAAACTTGCATTTACATGTCAACTCACAACTGGAACTAAAACAACTTCTGCCGTATGCGCGCACATGTTTGGCAATGGCAGCGTTACGTCAGAAGGAGTTGTAGCTGCAGCTAAACGTTGTTGTAAACAGTTGCAACTGCAACTGATTGTTGTACAGTACTTCAATGTTTCCTAACTTGATAGCAGCAATAGTCCAGTGAAAACTGTCCGATAGGTGCATTTGCATATCATTCTTTTGCAACCAGGTCCATCCTTCTGCAACTGTATACAGTAGAAACCCTATTTTCCGTCAGGAGTCGGGACCGCAGCTGTCATGGATTGGAGAATAGACGGATTATAGAGAATTCACTGAAACACACTTATATCGCTGGAAATTTATTATTAGTGCTTATGCACGATAAATTTAAATGCGGTATAGGACATTACATATTAATTAACAAAATGAGACTGAAAAGGTTATAAAAAAGACATGTTTTAGAATCTATATACTGCAGGTTACAACTACCCTTTTATTACAGTAGGCCTAGTTTTAATGTAAAACATAAGCTTGTACATTATGTAATAAGCAGAAAAATTAATTATCAACATTATTAAGAATAAACTGCAGTACAGAGTAACATATTGAAACCTAGTTCTCATGGCTAGTGTTTTCGCGTCGATGTCGGTACACGGATAGTGTGTTGTCGCGACTTGTCTGTGCATCATCAGACAGGACCGTTCCAACGGCCCATGACCTGTGTAGGCGTCGCGGCTTAAAACTTCATTTTCAACCACAGGCCTTTGTAGTGCTGCCTCTTTCCCCATGTTGTATGAGACCTGTTCAGACAGCCTCGGACGGCCTGTCCGTACGTCAGGCGTACACAGGCGAGCTGTTCCAACGACCTGTTATCTGGCAGACAGCAGATGAGGCCTTACGGATGGCAGGCCGTTGAAACTAGACTTATGTGGGCTAGACGGCTGGAGGGGGAATTGTCATATTCTAGACAGATGAGTCATATGGCAACTGTCATATCGTGGCGCGATAAACCTATACACTGACGGATAACAGAACCTGGCGGAAAATAGGGTGACGGACAATAGGGTTTTCACTGTAGTCACAAACAGACAGCTCTGCTGTGTTCAGTGTTTTACCTCGCTTTTTAAATCATTCTGCTCTGTGCATATTATGTTTTTTTGCTGGGGGGTTTTAGGTTTCTTTAGGTTTTAGGTTAATGGGGTTCTCAGGGGCTTGTTATCCAATTTTCTTTTCCCAATTAGGAGCTGCCCTGTCTGGGCCGCAGGTTTTCGGTGAAATTATGATCTCAACCCTCGTTTTATTGTATTGTATTGTAGCAGCGAGTCCCCGGATAGTTAAGCTACCATTGTTGTATTTATTAATTATTTTGTTATTTTTAGTTGTTGTTAAGTATTATTTTCTTGTTGCTGTGTTTTCTTCTTTATTCGTTAATGTACTTTGTTATTTATTTCTTATTGTTATATATTTATCAGGGTGATCTTTATTTTTATGTTAGGCCTTAGGGCATATTTATTGTTGTTATATATGTTCATAGTTTTTTTGTAATTTGTTTAAAAATTCACATTTTTTATTAAGCCTATTTAATCCTGAAACGGGCAACATGCTATTTTCTTTTGTTCTTAAATTTTTTTATTATTTTCATTTGTTAAAGCCTTTCTTTTTTGTTAAAGTATAAATATATCTTTTTAAAATAAAACTAAATTTTGGCTGTAACTTTTTGTTTTGTGTCTTGAGTCTGGTGCCATCGCACCCACCTTCGATGAGTCTAGCTATTGTTTGTACGAGGGTGGGTTGCAATATGTCATAACTTACAATTAAACGAGGAAAGCAAAGGTATGACTTAGAGGTTTTTTAGTTACTTAGAAAACAACTTTCAAACCCGGATACATATAACTTCTGCGCTGACAGTAAGCAAGTTCATTGATTATATTTCATTCTATTATTTCTACAAAACATCATGCCATATGTTAAGACATTTTTCTAGTTGTAGCGAATATGGTACTTAAAAAGTATAATAAAATAAGCACAACTGAGTTTGATACTGTAATATTATATAGTAAATAAATATCTAACACACAGCCGGGGGGGGGGGGTTTACTTTTCAACCCTGTTTACGCCGGTCGGGAGGGGGGGAGTACTTTTCCAAATGCCATAAATCCAAACAAAACTCGTCATATTTGATTATAAATTTATATTAGACTATATAATTACATTCAGCGAGTTTACTAGATCGGTCGCGGGGGGAGGGGGTACTTTTCCGCACACACCAGTTTTGTCAGCTTCGTGATTTTTATATTTCGTCCAAGTAACGTTTTCGTGACGTCAAAGTAACGTAAACAGTTGCTGGGGGGGGTGGTGTACTTTTCCGCCACCCCTGTTAAGATATCCATTGCTTTACAGATTGAAAAAAAAACAACATAATAATAACTTTTTACCACTTACTGAATAACAAAAAACGGTTTGTAATAACTACACAACATTGTTAACAGTAGTGTTAAATAAATAACCCAATAATAATTATGTCAATGCAACATTAAAACTACCGTGATTTGACCTTAGCGTTTCAGCTTTAACTACAATGCAAGAGACACACTTACAACTACTATCAGTTGGGAGTTGGCTGTCGCAGTGCAATTCCAGCAGGCGAAACCGTTGTCTGCAACCGTTGAAACTGCAGGCGTTACGAGAAATCGACAACGTATACCATTTCTACTTTCCACGTCACTATCATTTCATTGGTATAGATAAAATTGAAAATGCCATATTCAGAGAAAATACTTCTGACTAAATACAATTCAAGTAGTAATTTAGCTATCTCTCTGACTATTATTAAAAAATATATAGGTTATTGAATAGAATATTTTGAAATCCGGATATATTGGGGTTTTAAATTTAATTTACAAATTTAAAAACAACACTTTTTAATTTTTTATAAAAAACTTATTTTGCATGGATGTGATATGAAATAAAATGAGGCACTTATTCATTACGTTAGTTTGTAGGCCGACTATTCTTTAACAACATGGAACTTTTTGAAGTTATATTTTGAATTTTGTTGAATTCTGAAATTTTTAGTAAAAATGTAATAAATCACCATTTTTGCTTTTTAACATATATAAAAAACTAGCTGTACTCGCCCGTTTTGCCTGTCATAATATTTAGTTTGATAGTATCAAAATGTGCAGCATGCTTTAGTTTACACTGTATCCAATTTAGAACAACTGATGTTATGTATAATTTACTACTGTACTGAATTATTTTTAATTTTAAAAGTTTAGCCTACCACAATTGTATTCAATTTGTTTTTATTTAGCAGCTGTTAATCAAATAAATCAATCAATTAATATAGCTGTATAAGAATACCGTGGTAATGTTGGAGATGGCTTTTATAGATAGATATAGTAATTATTATTTAACAAAATTAAATCGACGGGTTATAGCTTAGTTAAAAGTCATATAGAAGCATTTTCGTTTATTTAATCAGCTGATGAGTGTTAATAATATCACTATGTTGAACTTGCCTATAGTAGATATGGAGAACTCATGTAACATCAATAAGTTTTTTATTAACAAAAAACTTGTATTCATGATCAAATTATTCAAAAAAGAAAGTAAATAAATAAATTTAATGAACTAAATAAATGAAAGATAAATCACTGAAACAATCATATATACCTTACAACACAATAACCATGAAGCTACATCTGATATTTGTTGACAGACAACATTTATAAGCCCAACAAAAATAAAAAATGTAACGAAAAGACAATGAATGTAATTTTTCTGAGTAACTCAGTAAAAACTGAGTTGCTTTTTTGAAGTTTTAAAATTTGTACCAGTTTGACAGAGTGAAAAATAAAATTAATGCCAAAATTAAATTTAATTTTACTAGTAAAGTGTTGTCCAGTATATCAGACAAAGGCATGAAGAGGGTTAAGATAAGTCATTTAAAATTTCTAAAGCTAAATACAGTATTTCCAAAATCTTATATTTTTGTAAAAGCCTGTAAGACACAAAAATATTCGAGAATTTATTCCCATACATTATGGTGTAAATATTTTTTGATCGAATGACTATTAACAAAGAAATTGAAATTTTTGTTTAATAGTTATGGGATTCTTCAGCCAGGAAATCTTTTCTATTTGATAAAAATGTCAATTGCTCAGTTAATAGCTGTTTGATTTTAACAATCTTTAAACCATATTTTGTAGGACTCAATTCTTCAATATTTTTTTTATATTACTGGTTTTCATTATAATTAAGGTTTTTTAGAAATTAAGCTTTACAAATTTTAAATTGACGCCATTTACAAAAAGACTGGTAACAAAAATGAAATTTTAAAGGAATATGTAACCTATTAAGACAACTATTTACACACTGCTGTTTTTGAATATTTTATTTTTGTACTAAGTTATATTTATTAACCCTTGATTATAAAACTTAGTTAATATAATTTAGTATATTATATATTATATTTAGTTAGATGATTATAAAACCTAACTAAACAGATGTTGAGTCACGTTTTCACAAAACCTTCGTAAAATTTACTACTAGCTGTTATTGTTTTATATATAACTGTTACACTAATAATATTGGTTTGAAACCAGGGTTTACATTCTGTGGGCATTATGTGAGCAGAATACTATTAATCTATATGAATCACAATATGTTTCCTAGATATTTTTTTACTGACGTCTTTAAATTGAAAAAAAAAGGAGTTTAAAAAAAACAAACAAATTTGGGAAAATTACCTATTTTTTAAAACAGTGAAAACAATTAAACAGTTTATTATAGATACTAGTGAAAAAAACATAATATATTCAATGTTCGGTAAAAAAAATCATCTAGGTGGAACCATAAAGTTGCATTTGTTTTGAGGCTATTATATTGCTAATTGTCCTTCATCACAGGAAACGTTGTAGCTTTGTGTTGGGCACAGATATAATGATGACTCATCTCAAGTTAGAAGAGCAATAAAAGCACACTTTCCTCATACCTTGTGGTGGGGCCGAAATGGGTGTAAGAGTTTGATCCATCCATGAGGTCAGGCACAGACCGTCATAAAAGTGTCAACCTAATTGGATGCTCTTCTGGGCAGTGTTTTGATCCACTAAGAAGAAAGTGAGACTGCTGAAAAGGGGAGAAGGCAGCAGATGGGGAATTTGGGGGTGAACAACATGGTGGTTACATGCCGGTCAATAGGCAGAAACATTTTACCAAACAAAGACAAATATATTTGCTTTAGGTATACTGAATTTCATTATTGGCTGAGTATAATACAACTATGTCGATCAATGGCTATAAAAAGCTTTGATTTAATTTGTAATCTAAAAAAATACATTTAATAATAATAATAATCCCCATTAGCTTTAATTTTTAAAAAACCGACATTGCATTGCAATTAAATTTAGAAAGTTAACATAATATGCTTTCTAATAAATCTGTATAAGTTAGTTAAAAATCCAATTTATAACTAAATGACACATAGCAATTTTATAAATGTAAAAATAAATATTACAATTAACGTCCATTAAAGGGGAAGAAATAGATGTAACGTTTAGGTAGACGAACGCCTACTATCTGTATTTTATATAGTAAATAGAAATATATAAGTACATTAAAGGTATAAAAAAATTAACTGACCTATTTAAATGTCATTCAATAAAAACGAATTATGCTAACCAACTTCATATTTTGAGCTTCATTGAATTAAATTTGTTGTTTTATATTAGTTACAATAATACCTAAACTATAGCATAAAAACTATTATTTTACTATATAACCTGACTCCCGTTAGGCCTTACATAATAACCTTTATTACACCAAACCTCAAATGAGGTATTACAATATATAATAATTTAATAAAAGTTGAGTAAAATGTACTGTATAAACTACAGTTGAATTTGAAAGAATCTTTAATTTTGTATAAACATTCTTCTAATAAATATTTGCATATAATTTTTTAGAAACGTTAACGTCTCAATTTCTTAAATTATAAGGCAATTTATCTATATTTATAAAAGAGGATGTTTGTATATGTTTGAAGTTTATGCGCTGCCAAACCATCCAACCGATCGCCATGAAACTTTAGGGATGTTGTCCCGTATACTCCCGAGATGGTTTCTGTGAAGTTTGATGCAGATCCGTCCACAGGGTCCCGCCCCACGGGCTCCTAAAGAATCTGAATTGTTTACAAAAAACATATGACTGTGTGGTTTAATGTAGTTTCACATGCCATAAGCAGATTGAAGTTCTCACAACAACAGTACTGTATATGTTTTTATTTATTGTAGTTCTACATTTCACCTTGAGAGTGTAGCATGGTTTTTTATATAATTCTTTTTATTGCTTTATTTTGGTATGTCAATGAAAAATGAAAGGCGAGACAACGTCCGCCGGGTTCAGCTAGTTATATAATATAATAGCCATAAATTCATTATTTTTTGTGTTGTTGAGTGTTTGCATTGTATAATTTTCAGTTGATTTGAATTTATTATTTCATGCTTAAGTATATTTTGTTTTGAGGAAATTAATGAAGTTTATTTCTATAATTATGTTTATTCAAACTATAATGTAATGAACACGTAATATTTCTCTTAATTTAAAATAATTTTGTAACTATATAATATAAATAAACATAAATATGAATCTTAATATATTTTTGTAACTTCCTCGAAGTGGAGCAACAGTTTTACCCGCAGTTTTATGTTTGAAGTTAATGCTTGTTTAATTGTTATATATCCATATTTAACACCAAGTAAATACTTACGAAAAAAAGCAAACTTTCTTATGTATGTTATGTAGCCAAACAAAATAGAATAAAAAGTGGACAAAAATTGATACAAATGTTCAAAGTAACACATTTTAATTTCACTCTTTTTCAGACAAACTACGATGTACTGAAGTTATAAAAATATAGCTGAAGCTATAAAAATATAGCTTTTAAAAGCAGTAGGTACTGTATTGTTGTTACGTTTAAAATGGCACCTCATTCACAGCATTTTGATGATAAACAAAAAAACTAAACAACAAAATGGTCGTCATCAACAAAAAACACTTAATTTTATAAATTAACCCTAGATCGTGAGCATCAGGTGAACCAATGTGTGCTCCCTACTGCTATGTTCTTTTTTCTGTGCTGCGCAAGCTTTTTTGTAAAAATCATAAAAAATACTAAATATGCTCCAAATGTAAATGTTATCATATAGTTTGTCATCTCAACAACCGTACTTTCACATACTACCATCGACACTTACAAAATGAATTATTAAATAGTTACTGTCAAGAAAAGATTGAAAAACTTTTTTTTTTTTTTTTAAAGTGTTTGTTTACATAACACGCAAAAATAAAAAATGAGCAAAGATACAGTATGATCACTGTAGGTAATCAAATAGTACATGTAAAAATTCAAAAAAATCACCATTGAATAGAAAAGAAAAAGTTGTTTAGGAAATACGTCAGCTTGCACAAATTGTGTAAACGACACTAGAAAAATAGTACATATTGTTAACATTATAAAAAATATAAAATAATTTTTTGAATTTTTAGAACAGTAACACTTGATAGAACACATATTTCTGAATATAAATATAAACATTATTACAGTATTGCAATAAATAAGCTTTTAGACACTACTACGACATATTGTTCTCACGTAAATAAAATAAACAATCTATTATGTTTGCATAGAAATAATACATACTATTTTTTTTTTTTTTTTATGATTATTATAAGTAGGCTACACTAATACACTATCCGTATACACGTTGTTTGCTGAAGGCGGATAAAAAATAAATGTTTAGGTTAGTACGTACGTAATATATTATTATGCGATAAAACAAATGAGTAGTGCTGGAACCAAACCATATTGAGACAAGGTTGACCAGGTATTGGGCTGCACGAGTTACCGACACAGGGATGGCGAAGGGGGAGGGCGGTGAAACTTTTGATGGTACCACAACTTTGAGTGTTTCTGCACTTAGTTAACTGACTTTGACTTTATACCAAACTTTGCTCCTGGGTGTTTCCGCTGTTTGTTTTATTTACTGATGATACTAGATAAGGATTGTTTCTCGGCATCAAACCCTCATACAATACATTCACGTACTATATTTATATATAGCTTGAATTTCATAAGTGAAATATTTAATAATCCAGCTAACTATAACTATAAAAGCTGTGATCCTAATCTTATCTTCATCACATAAAAAGTTAATAAGACCTTTTAAGATTGCTTACATTTCTATATAAAACTTATTCTAGTATAATAGATGATGTTATTTATTACTAATGGTATTAAAATGTTATGGATCTAACAAAATGTTAACGATGCACAACGATTATATAGGACATACGTTCCATGTATTTAAAGCAATTTTTATATTTGGTTTAAGTTGTATTCATATTCACTTAATATCATTGTAATAGGAAGTAAATTGAGAATACTAAAATGGCGGCATAGTGGCCAGTAAACCAAGAGCGGGATCTGTATGTAAGGAGACACACGAGTCGAGTTGACCTAGCATACGTGTGGCACAGATATCAAACAACCAACATAACAAAATAATTAATCTTCTCACATTCCCTTCCAAATTAAACTAAAAATTAACACTATCACTTCAAATTAATGCAAAAATAAAAGAATCTGAATTTTAATGCAGATAATAACAACCTTACTGTATTTCCTAAATTTAAAAAAATCAATAATAACATATTGGCATATTAAATTTGGAATTAGATGCATTTCGCTTGTATTAATTTTCATTCAAAATATGTTGTAAATAAAATACCAGTTTAACATTTAACAACCTATGTAAGACGCTGTTTTTTTGCATTATTAAATAAAAAACTATCAATAATTACTACCAAATTGCAAAACCAGATTTCCAATATAATTAGCTCCATAATATTGCAAATTTTATAAATGTCCCTTCATCGTATTTTTATTTGAACGATTTCCTATTGCAATAAGTTGTAAAACACGCTCGCCTTCTCATCCTGACATGAGGTGTTGTGAACCCTACCTCATGCCCTGCACACACTACTTTGGTGAACTCTGCAACACACGGCTATCACCACCCAGATACATCTCTGTGCCTGTCTACTTGCCAGTGTAATTAATGTTCCCTTTCTATAACGTCGTGTTTTTGTAAAGATCCACAATAACCCTAGATTTAATGGGAAACCGTAAAGGTAAGACTATAAGCTGTCCGATGGATTCCAGGTATGTAAACATATAACTCAGTAAATTTGAAGACCATAAAAAATTTTACTTTCATCTTCCACATTAAATCGTACACCTGTAAGTTTTCTGAAAACAGAAACTGATGGGCAAGTTTTAAGTGTATATGGTCAAGTTTAAGTTAATAAAAACAAACATGATCGAGAGAGAACATAAAATCGAGAGAGAAACTAAAAAGATCTCTATTAGAGTACTATCCGTAACAACAGTTTGGAGACTCGAGTTTGGATGCTTACAAAAATTAAACTAACAAAGCTATGGTAATGGAACCTGTACCAATATTTTCATTGTTTTATTGTGCGTTGATAGGCGTCAACAAAAATTTTTTTGTATTATGTTTTCATATTTATACTTTGTACCGAACGAAAAAAGTACACAATTTTTCACTAATTCCAAACAAATCTTGACTTTTGAAAATCACTGACTAAATACCCGTTCATATATATTGATGAAAATGTCATACGTGATTGGTTATGGTATTGAAAATACTATATTAAGGTTTCAAAATTTTTCTTTCATTAGAAAAAAAGTTCTTGTAGATTCTATAAAACAACTGTTTCTAAGCAATGGCTGATCTGACGATGTTGAACTTGACATTGTTGTAATAAGCTAATTTCACATATTTAACTACATACTTTGTTAACCTTTTACAGCCCATCGTGTATTTTGTAGTGATTTTTATTTGATAGCGAAGCGATGTGCACTGAGCCGTGAGAAACGTGTCCGGCAGGACTGCGGTGTTGCCAAGTTGCTGCCACTCCAGCCGTCATCCAGGTTCGTATAAGAAAAGATAATGTAATATTTTTGGTTTTCAATATTTTTATACCATTTCCCATCACTTTTTCTCATGAGGGCTGTGGACCTCCAATGGCAAGTTTAAAAATGGTTATATTCCTGTAATAAAATTATTTGTCATAATATCTATGTACAATATTTACATTATTTACAAATACTCAGCCCAAGAAGAGCCACATCATAATATTTTAAGTCAATGTACAGTATAAAAGAGGATTTAAACTCTGCTACTCAATTCACAGAGTAAAATCATTTCAACATTCTTCACTTGTCCTCTTCAGAATAATCACTGTCATCGGATATTTCAGAATCAGTAGTAACTGAAATAACCATTGGCTCTACTTCAGGAAGGTCTTCATTGAGTTGATCAATGTTCCAGTAATTTTGTTCAATTTGTTCAGTGTGCTTGATGCACTTCTTCCACAGTTCAGGTGTTTATGAGCGTAGGCTAACCTTGCATAATTCTACCAAAACGTCCACGCTTCGACCTTTGTCATTAGCATTCACCAGATTAACTCTGGCAATTTTCCCCTTGACATATGCCCAAACTAGCTCAATTGGATTAAGTTCGCAGTGTGCAACGGGAAGCCAAAGGAGTTCTACATCAGGTCTCATCTCTTTTGTAATCACTTCAAGTAACTTTTGGGTCTTCTTGAAATATGGCCTGCCAAGAATTATCAATTCAACTTTAGTCATATTTTGGTATGCATTAACAATAGGTGGTTGTTGAATATTATTCGTCTGCAAACAAGAAATTATTTCATCTTTCTTCCATGACATCGTGGGATTTTTGTTTGTTCGTCATTTGTTCCCTTCTTTCCAATGAAACACAGTTCTGCTCCTTTTAGAAAAACTTCTTCACTTCCAATATGTAATATAATGACGTTTCCCAGCTCCTGAAGGAGTCTTAAAGCCTCCGCGCCATCCATATATTTGTTGAATGTGCATCCTGTATTGGTCGTAATTAGTAAAATCCGTTTAAAGAATCGATTAACTGCTCCTGCCATCCACTCTTCAAAGTATGATTTTGTCCACACCACGTCTCATCAGTGAAAAAGAGTTTGTAGCCAGCTGCACACAGTTCTTTAATTTTTCTCAAAAAAACATGTCTTGAAGCAGCAATCCTCGTTGACTCCATTAACACTGGTTTCCTAATAAACTTTCTAGATCTGAACCCAAGTTTTTTTACTGTTCTATGTAGTGTCATTTTTGATATTGAAGGGAAATCTGACATGTTTTCATTGAGTTGATGTAGTAATGTTTCTAATGTAGGGTACATCTTTTTCAAATAGGAGTCATAAATAGTTCTTCTTAAAGCACCAAGAGTGAAGTCATCTAACCAGATCTTCGGCCGTCCTTGTTGCACACACTGTCTCTTCTTTGATGGTGGAGAAAAACTTCCATTTTCTTTAATGGACGCTGCTCCATTACCGATGACAAAGATATTCCTAAACACATCCTCGTTTTTTCATAAACTGGAAAACGTTTGTCACCCAATCTCTCAACCTCAGTCTTAAAAAAACATATTGCACTTAATATCATTGCAATTTCTTGCACGGAAAAATGTTCTCTGGGAGGCATGGCTGTTCTCTGGGAGATGCTTACTCGATAACAACTCACGCAGAATATAGAAAATAAGTGTCAATGTGCCTTTAAGTAGAGGTACAGGTTATGAGTCATGCGTTATTCAGAGACAACATTCATATTTACTAGATATTTTACAGGGGTGGCCTTAGCAGTGAGTCACGACTAGCCTGAAGAGGGTTGTTCACCTGGCAACAGCGCATTCCTGACACATAACTCAGGACCAAACGTCTCACTGCGAACAGCGTTCTCGCTTCAGTGAACATCGCTTCCCTATCAAATAAAAATCACTACAAAATACACGATGGGCTGTAAAAGGTTAACAAAGTATGTAGTTAAATATGTGAAATTAGCTTATTACAACAATGTCAAGTTCAACCTCGTCAGATCAGCCATTGCTTAGAAACAGTTGTTTTATAGAATCTAAAAGAAATTTTTTTCCAATGAAAGAAAAATTTTGAAACCTTAATATAGTATTTTCAATACCATAACCAATCACGTATGACATTTTCATCAATATATATGAACGGGTATTTAGTCAGCGATTTTCAAAAGTCAAGATTTGTTTGAAATTAGTGAAAAATCGTGTATTTTTTTCGTTCGGAACGAAGTATAAATATGAAAACGTAATACAAAAAATTTTTTGTTGACACATATCAACACACAATAAAACAATGAAAATATTGGTACAAGTTCCATTACCATAGCTTTGTTAGTTTAATTTTTGTAAGCATCCAAACTCGAGTCTCCAAACTTTTGTTACGGATAGTAGGTTTCTGAAGGACACAAGCCCTGCTTGGATTTGTACCACGGGAAGGAAGCAGACAATGTAACAACTTGTTCACGACGAAGCTCGGCAGGTCAGAGGTATAATTGTAGCGGATAGGTGGTAAGTAGAATGGACACTGTAACAACTTGTTCACGACGTAGCTCGGCAGGTCAGAGGCACAATTGTAGTGGCACGACACAAGCCGTGCGTACATTTGTACCACGTGTAGGCAGAAGACAATGTAACAACTTGTTCACGACGAAGCTCGGCAGGTCAGAGGTATAATTGTAGCGGATAGGTGGTAAGTAGAATGGACACTGTAACAACTTGTTCACAACGTAGCTCGGCAGGTCAGAGGTACAATTGTAGTGGCTCGACACAAGCCGTGCGTAGTTTTGTAGCACGGGTAGGCAGAAGAAAATGTAACAACTTGTTCACAACGAAGCTCGGCAGTTCAGAGGTATAATTGTAGTGGCTCGACACAAGCCGTGCGTACATTTGTACCACGTGTAGGCAGAAGACAATGTAACAACTTGTTCACGACGAAGCTCGGCAGGCAGAGGTATAATTGTAGTAGCTCAACACATGCCTTGCGTACATTTGTTGTTCCACGGGTAGGCAGAAGATAATGTAACAACTTGTTCACGACTAAGCTCGGCAGGTCAGAGGTATAATTGTAGTGGCTCGACACAAGCCGTGCGTAGTTTTGTACCACGGGTAGGCTGAAGAAAATGTAACAACTTGTTCACGACGAAGCTCGGCAGGCAGAGGTACAATTGTAGTGGCTCGACACAAGCCGTGCGTACATTTGTACCACGGGTAGGCAGAAGACATTGTAACAACTTGTTCACGACGAAGCTCGGCAGGATAGAGGTACAATTGTAGTGGTTCGACACAAGTCGTGCGTACATTTGTACCACGGGTAGGCAGAAGGCAATGTAACAACTTGATCACGAGGAAGCTTGGTAGGACAGAGGTACAATTGTAGTGGCTCGACACAAGTCGTGCGTACATTTGTACCACAGGTAGGCAGAAGACAATGTAACAACTTGTTCATGACGAATCTCGGCAGGTCAGAGGTACAATTGTAGTAGCTCAACACATGCCTTGCGTACATTTGTTGTACCACGGGTAGGCAGAAGACAATGTAACAACTTGTTCACGACGAAGCTCGGCAGGCAAGAGGTACAATTGTAGTGGCTCGACACAAGCAGTGCGTACATTTGTACCACGTGTAGGCAGAAGACAATGTAACAACTTGTTCACGACAAAGCTCGGCAGGCAGAGGTACAATTGTAGTGGCTCGACACATGCCGTGCGTACATTTGTACCACGGGTAGGCAGAAGACATTGTAACAACTTGTTCACGACGAAGCTCGGCAGGACAGAGGTACAATTGTAGTGGTTCGACACAAGTCGTGCGTACATTTGTACCACGGGTAGGCAGAAGACAATGTAACAACTTGTTCAAGACGAAGCTCGGCAGGCAGAGGTACAATTGTAGTGGCTCGACACAAGCCGTGCTTACATTTGTAGCACGTGTAGGCAGAAGACAATGTAACAACTTGTTCACGACGAAGCTCGGCAGGCAGAGGTATGATTGTAGTGGCTCGACACAAGCCGTGCGTACATTTGTACCACGTGTAGGCAGAAAAGACAATGTAAAAACTTGTTCACGACGAAGCTCGGCAGGTCAGAGGTACAATAGTAGTGGCTCGACACAAGCCGTGCGTACATTTGTACCACGTGTAGGCAGAAAAGACAATGTAAAAACTTGTTCACGACGAAGCTCGGCAGGCAGAGGTATAATTGTAGTGGCTCGACACAAGCCGTGCGTACATTTGTACCACAGGTAGGCAGAAGATAATGTAACAACTTGTTCACGACGAAGCTCGGCAGGTCAGAGGTACAATTGTAGTGGCTCGACACAAGCCGTGCGTACATTTGTACCACGGGTAGGCAGAAGACAATGTAACAACTTGTTCACGACGAAGCTCGGCAGGCAGAGGTATAATTGTAGTGGCTCGACACAAGCCGTGCGTACATTTGTACCACGGGTAGGCAGAAGACAATGTAACAACTTGTTCACGATGAAGCTCGGCAGGTCAGAGGTACAATTGTAGTGGCTCGACACAAGCAGTGCGTACATTTGTACCACGTGTAGGCAGAAGACAATGTAACAACTTGTTCACGACGAAGCTCGGCAGGCAGAGGTACAATTGTAGTGGCTCGACACATGCCGTGCGTACATTTGTACCACGGGTAGGCAGAAGATAATGTAACAACTTGTTCACGATGAAGCTCGGCAGGTCAGAGGTATAATTAATTGTAGTGGCTCGACACAAGCCGTGCGTACATTTGTACCACGGGTAGGCAGAAGACAATGTAACAACTTGTTCACGAGGAAGCTCGGCAGGACAGAGGTACAATTGTAGCGTAGTATAAAATTACAAACAATATCATTATAAAACACTTACAAGCCGCTGAAACAAATTGATGAGAGAATTCGTTCACGAGTAGGTAAGACTCTACCGTTAGTTTAAAATCATAATGCCTTAAGAGTAAACTACACAACAATTAACACGTTAAATCACATTAACTGAAACAGTAAATTAGGCTCAAGATCGATCAGTCTACACTCTTCACAAGAATATACCCAACCATTCAGTTCACTCAGTGATAACTAAGCCAATCAAATTACTTACGATTTTAAAATATTTTCAAGTAAGTGACTTTTATAAATGAGATATTTCAGGATAAAACGTTTAATTATTCTCTCACCTGTTTGAATATAATAATCACATTAAATGTTTAAAATAATGACATATTCCAAAACACGTCCAAAAAGACTATCCATTGTAACTAACGTATCAACTAAAATTAATATGAAGGGGTTTCTGTAATAAATCTATCTGTCCAACTTCACACTCACCAAATAACTTTTAACTCGAATCTGTACGTACCTGAAACCAAGAAACAAGATTATTTCATTAAAAATGAGAAAGTAAAACAAGCATGGACAGTTAATTACTTATGTTAATGAAATCAAGGCTACACCATAAGCTATAAGGGTAATCACAGTCATAACACATTTTGAAAGGATCAGCTGATAACCACCGGCTGTTCATTTGTCATTGGGCTATTAATTAGAGATACTTTTTTAGGAATAGGCCTTTGTTTGTAACAATGACTACATTCGCTCATCTACACTCATTCATTCGAAATCCATATCGCCCATATCTTGACGATCGGCGTCTTAAAAATAAATAAAATAACATGTAACAATGTTGATTAGATTTTTGCATTGAGAATAGTAGCCTTCTCAGGTACGGCATGACTCGTAAATCCTCTTGTATTGCCTAGTCAACAACCATGCGACCATGCGTTTAATATTATCTAACTAATTAAACGCAAATAGTAAATAATCTTTTTACAAAATAAAACTACCTAACAATTTACAAGTTCACGGAACTACTAATTTAATGCAGCACGATCACGCCTCTACTATTTTAATATTCGTTGATAATAGAACTAAAGTAATTTCAATATGTATTTTATGAAGAATTTAATCGTACGACATATTAGTAATCGTTCAGTTATATTGTACAGTGAACTCTTAAGAGGAAAAATCGTAAAATTAATTACGTGAAAAAGTTAGAATAAGAGGATTGTTGACAGTAAAGCAAGGCGAAGTTGACAATTCTTCGTCATTTACAAATATAGTAAATTTGATTTGAACAGAAATATACCATTCAATTCCCCTAGGCCTGTTTCGTTGTAAGTTTAGTTCAGAAATTATGTTATGCTCGTCATTTTCAGTTAGAACGCCTTTACCGCAAATGCCAAACTTACGGCAAATGGTAACTAGGTCATTGTTCAAAGTGGATGAGAAGGGTTCTATGGTTAGGTAAGGATACAATTAAATTTAGTTGAATGAGACTTAATTGTTATTAGTAATTTTTAAAAGTGACATTTTTTCATTTATAAACCGTTTAAAAATGTGTTATCACCATGATATTCCTTAAGAAAGATGACAATCTTCACCCGAAGTATAAGAATAATAAAAGTAATATAAACTCTAGCCAGTCAAATCAAAACGCAAGAGTAAAAACAGTACACATCCGTTCGGATTGAGCGCTAGAAAAAGAAGGAAGGGATAGGCGGATAGGTACGAGTTTATATGGGGAGCAGGGCAATTGTTATTCTTTGGTCAAGAAAAAGGAGCAAATTATAGATATTGAGTAAAATTAAATCTTTTATACAAAATATTTGTCATAAGTCAACGGTTCGTTTACAATTCTTGTACAAGAACATAATATGATCGTGACTCAGGCCCTCCTGCCAACGTCTACTATCCGTTTTAGGCCTACTCATTGTTTTTTAATAGAATAAGGTTGGGACAAATGACCACAAAGGAACTTCTTATTGTATAAAAGCCGCATTATACTGACACAAATGCATATGCTAAAACAGATCAATTCATGTAGCCTAATAAAATAATTCCTTTGGTTTACTTACTGCAAGTTCTAATTTAATACAGACCAATCGATTTTTATGTTTTGTTTTACATTATTTTGGTTTATTGAAAATTATGTCTGTTGGTTTTCATGTTATTCATAATTAGTTGATATATAAATAGGTTATAGTAATTGCAAGAATATTATAATTTTTTTATCGTATCCTGATCAGATTTGACCAAATTGTTGTCAAAACCAATCAATATAACATTTAAAATGACACCTCATACTTACATTTTGGTCAACAAATAACGAAAAAATATGGATACGCAAATAACATTGTTCTTATGGGATTTAAACAAACATGGCCGACAGCCTCTGCACTCTTGGGCCGGGCCTCTCTCGTGCATGGGCCGGCCTTCAGACCAAACCCGAGGCCTGATGGACTGAGCAAATTCTAGTCGGATTTCGCCTTGAAACCAGAACCTCGCGTGTATGGGCTCGCCTCAAGACTAGACAAGGAGCAGCGGCGAAATATAATGGTTAAATAAATTTAATGTTGTATTTGTAAATTAATTTTATTGCTAATTCATTGGCAACACTTGAAGCACAGCGGAATTTTTATCCCAATAAATAATTCCACTTAGTTAATTTTTTATGTATTTTTGTAAATTATTATAAATTTCAAAAATTTTTAATTGAATTATGTTTTTTTGCTTGGTCTTTTGTGTTTTTTTTTTTTTGGATTTTTCTATGTTCCCCAAAATCTGTACGTATCATTAAGAGGGGGCCGGATAGAAGCCGGCCGCCGCGCTCTAACTTCAGCCCGTTTAACATGGGAGAAATATTTAGTTTCTTAATTACCGCCTAACCGACGGTTGTGAGAAAAATGAAGAAGTATCCCGAATCTACGAGTCATTAACTATTATTAGAGCTAAATAATTTAAACAATAATAATTTATATTTGTTACAAATTGAGTTTTAAGAGAACATTTTTCCCATTTAAACCTACGTATAGTTGACTAATTTGAAATGACTAGTTAAAACGTTATTTACTGTGATAAAAATATAATTTTTGCATTCTTAGAATCCTTATTATTTTTAGTACGGGGAGACTTTGATTAAAAAAATAATAATAATTTGTTAGTCGTTATTTTAGACAATTCTAAAAAATGTTTGCATGTAGATGTTACTCATCAGGCGGTAGAAGTTCAGAGATGTCCTCACAGAGCGCTGCACCTTCGTTTGTAGTCTGCACTCTGCAGTCCTGTCTATTCCACACGTGGAGTCAGACTGTCATTGATATATTTTAAAACGTATTGCTTGATTTCTATCTTATGTGAATAAATTTTTATGTGAACATAATTAAATTGTCTTTAAATCTAGTACTATATTTTATTAGTTTGTGTATCGTGATTAGTTTATAGTTTTTTGTAGTGTTTTATTCTAGTTATTATAGTTATATATTGTGCTAAGCTTAGTTTAGTTTTTTTTTTTTTTTTTTTTTTTTTTTTTTTTCCAAGCAAGATAAAAAATATTTAAGACTATCCACGAAAAGGAAGAAGAGGAGACTTGGGATTGGTCTCAAGCGACACCAAGAAGAACAGAGTTATAAAAATATAGCTATAATTTGTATTATATACATCATGTTTGTACTTAAACAATTTTCTGAATCATTCATTGCCGATTAGACAATGTCCAACAGTTTAATGGGCTTCGTCTTGTTTTATAAAATAATACACTTAGAAACTAAGAACACTAATACTTCAGTCTAATTATTTAATAAATAGTTAATCTTTTACACAACAATTAATGTCAAATTTTTTTTAAACAGTATCATAAATGTTTGAAAAAAGAAGAAAAAAATGTATTTACTAAAATTGGTCATAACTAATAATTAATTAGTAAGTAACTTTGTTGGATGTAAGGAAATATTATCGTGGCATGTTGAGAAAAAGTAAAGATTTAGTTCTCTATAGTAAAAATATTTCCTTACGTGCATTGTTTTTTATTAAGTGATATAAATGTAATAATTATACATTTGAAACATATAGTTTTTTAATGTTGAAAGTAGCAATATCATCATTATTATTATTATATATTATTACAATATTAGTTTTTTTTTTTTTAATATTAAAGTAAAAATAAAACGGTGCTAGAAGTTATTTACTTAACTTTCTACCTGTAATGAATGAGGCTGAAGGATTACTATATAACAATTCTTTGTGTTAGTATATGTTACAATTGTATTTGTAACAGGTCCACCAAATTGACGAATAAATTAATTAAATTAAATAAATAATAAATTATTTTAATGAAGAATTAGATACATTTAATTAAAATAATTACGGAACATTTAAATAATATTCGGAATCCATTGTAAATTAATAGCCAGCAAGTATAGAGAAATGGGCAGGCATATTTGTCCCATGACAGTCGTCAAAGACGTAAACAACATTCCGTTTATTGTTATCAAGACAGTCATGTGCAGTCGCGTCGTCGGACGAGTCTATCTAACGATCCAGAGGGGTGTCAGTGTGACCATGCAATGGTTGAGTCCAAAGTAAAAGATGAGATACGCTATTGGTTAACGGTAGGTAGCCTCTAACCATGAGAGACGCTATTGGTTGACGGTAGGTACTCTCGAACCCACGCTCTCGATTGTAACGGACTGGAGACCCACGCCAGCATCGTTCACTTGACATCATGACTACCATGGGGCAAGATCAAAAGCCATATTGATGCACCCGGCAGACAGTATTTGCTACCTTGGGTGGCCGTTTGATTTGAAAATCGATTAATGTAGGGAAAGTAATTAGTCAAACAGTGAATTAAAATCATTTAGTAAAAGTTTGCCACAACGGTTTAGACAGGTGTGTGATTATCAAACTGAAACGGGACTTGTAGTTTCGTTTACTCAAGTCCACGTGGAGTTTCAGAATCACAAGAAGAAAAGTTAAAGATAAGTTCTAGTTATTAACTGAATATCCTATGTTTCTAGTAATCAGTAAAAAGTAATTAAATTCATTTTTGTTGTATTGAAATTTTGAAAAAGAAAGTAAAAAAGAATGTATTAAAAAATCATTTTCAAACAAGAGTCTTTATTCATTGTAATTTACAGCCTCACCGATTTACCCATTAACCCTTTTGCGGCCAACGTCCGTATATACGGACGTCCAAAAACTACGCTAAAACGGCCGACGTCCGTATAGTCGGACGTCCGCGAAAAATGCTGTTATAATTATAAATTTTGTGTTTTTATTTTCAACTTCTTTTTTTGGGTTAGTAAGAGTTAGTTTATATGAAAAAAATATATTATGGTGAAAAAATCTAACTAGTATTTTTGTTCGCTGGTTGTTTACAGCGTTGTCAGCAAGTTGTTCGGCTAACTGCGTAGTAGTAGGTAATGACTCCCCCGCAAAATGGAAAGAAATTGTGTTGTTTGTAGCAAAGCTAGCACAAGCCAAGGAGGGAAGCGAAAGAAGTCAACTTTTGTTTGCAAAAAGTGTAATAAGGGTGTACACCCTTTGTGCCTTCCTAAGCATACGTGCTAGATAACTTGTGTGTTTTTTGTATTATATATGCTACTTATATTATATAAAATATTGTAGTTTTGATTTTTTGTAGTTAGTTCTAAGTGAGACATTGAAGTTTATGTTAGTTTTTATCATTTATAACCAATAAAGTAAATATTTAAGTAAAACAAAATAAATATACAATATTGTTTCAAATTTAAAATTTAGTCCAATTTACAATTTTTTTTCAAAAGTACAGTAATAATTAGTTTTTTCATAAAACATTTTGATTTTTTTTGTGTGCATTCAAATATATGTAAATAATGAAATAAAAATGTTTCCTACAGTAAAAATATTTTTTCTTCATCCCGTTTTTACTTGTCAAAGTGAAAAAAACAAAGATTAAAAAAAATCCGATTCTTTTGTATTTTTTAAATATTATTTTTTAAATTATATACAATGTTTTTACAAAACAATTGAGTTCAATTTTGTTAGCTAAAAACAAAATCAAAATCATAAAGTTTGATTGATAAACAAAAATATTATGGTGCTTTAACTGAAAACGTGCAAAAACAGTACTTCAGGCCTTGGCCTTTTTGGGTAATACTCGCGCACTCGGCGCTGGCCTCAAAAGCGTTAATAGAACCCTGAGATTAAGATAAATAAAATTAATTTGCATTATTTTTATCAAATTAACAAGAAATTTAAATTAATGTAACTCATCAGAGAGAGAGAGAGAGAGAGAGAGAGAGGTTACATATTTGACAAACTTATTCCCAAATTATTAACATTTGAAATAACTAAGCTAAAATGCCTGTGGTGCGAGGGAAGTTAAAATTAATAATAATGTTACATGTGTACGAGTATGAGAATTGTTATTTGGAGGTGTATATGTACCGTTGTAAAACATAAACTGTGTGAGCCCTGGCATCACAACAACATATGGTGACAGACTTTCACAGATTTACAACCCATACCGGATGTACGAAACAAAGCCAAGAGGGTAGCGCGGTGGCATCCTAAAGATTGCAGTCACAAGTGTTACTAGCCTTGACCAACTCATTGTGAGCGAGGTTCCATTATGTTTTGAAACAGTTTAGACTACGAAACTTGTAGTTACTGTCCCTGCAACCAATAAAGATTTGTAATAAGTCTGTTACTGGCCTTTTTCTTATAAAATATGTTTATGATCAAGATATCGCGATTTTAATTATATCAATCATTAAAGATGGTTTTTAATGAAAATACAGTTTTTGGCAGGATATAGCCAGAACAATTTTAACTTCATATGAAAAATATCACAAATGTATTTCAACAGTGTTGATATGTGGTAAACTAATGCACTGGTTTGTGTCATTTTTAGAGAGCAAAAGGCCGAGAAGCTTGCGGGACAGAAAAGAGAAGAAATCAGCAATACTCTCTCTGGCAGGAGGATTGTTAATATTAGCGAATTTATCAATCAGATAAAAGACTTGGACAATCACAGTCCCTGTGGCTGTTCTTTCAAAGACATGAAATCCATTGGGAAGAAGCGAAATGGGCTAAATAGTGGCCTTATATTTAGATGTGAAATGTGCCACTTCAAGCAAACTGTATGTACAGACAAATCTAACAACAAGATGGACGTCATACAGCAGCAGTTAGTGGTACTGTTACCACTGGTGGAGGGGTCAAGCACAACTGGAAGAGATGCTTTCGACTATGGATATTCCTCCCATGAGTGACAAGACATTCCAGAAGTATGAGAGCGTCGTGTCCAAAGGATGGATGGGATGGCTACAGCGCAAGCAGTGATGAGTGAGGCTGCTGAAGAACATGGAGAAGTAAACGAGGACGGAACCCCGTTGATCACCGTAGTCGCGGATGGCAGTTGGTGTAAGAGGTCCAACAGAAACAACTACTCTTCGTTATCAGGCGCAGTAAGTTCAATATCGAATTGCTTGTAAATAAATACATTCATGTTGACATGCCACCGTTCTTCCATTACAAAACAACACGTAATCATACTGTATACTATTGAATGGAGATATATTTTTCGTAGTAAAAATGCCTTTTTTGTAATAAACGAAATTAAATGTAACAACTTAAATATCACAGTCCTATATATTACACTTTTGAGTAGTGAGAGAAAAACTGTAGGTTTTATTTACTACTGAGCAATAATGTTTATCCCTATTGTAATTGGAGTGTCTGTCTTTTTGGGTGACTGTGGTATGGATGTCGAGTTTTATGTTTAGATCTTATTGTACTAAGAAATTATAGTACAGTAGATTTTTTTTTAGTTTATTTTTCAATTCATTAAATTAATTAAATGCAAAAAAGTATCTTTATTCAGGCGAAGCAGTTGTATTCCATATGAACAATTGTTTGTATTTACTGACTACTAGCCCCCTCTCTCGGAGACTTTGGGCTTACAACATTTATTTGTATGACGGATGAAAACTACATTCTTAACAATTTCATAATTAACAAAACGTATATCGGGAATCAAATTTAACTTCTCTAGGCTATCGGGAAGCTGGAGAATCTGTGTGCCATGTATAACACTTATATACGTAGATATAATGTACAATTCTAATCTAACCTTAAACCAAACGCTCAATTTTTAAACAACCTACAATAATAACACATTAATTTTTATACTTTCATGGCTCCCTAGAAAAGACATTTCCATTAAGTCGATAGGATTGATATAATAAAAATAAAAAAAAAACCCTTTAACAGCAAACTTTACATGAAATACACTATAAATTACTGATATATTATTAATTAAATTAAAGCAATTAAGATTAAGTTTATTTATTACCTTTTTTCATACAAACTATGCCACCATTGTTAGGCATTCATTTCACGTAACTAAATTAAATGATGATTCTCGGTCCCATATTTAGAATTCATAGAGTCGCAGGTCTAACTAAACCCCATAAAACGATGCACCCTTGAACGCAACGTTGACATGCTCAAAAAGCAAGCAACTATTCTATTATATAAACGACGAAACAAAATTATTTTAACAATATTTAATATTTTTTAAAACTTCTCAGCTCCAAAGAAAAGACATATAGTAATATAAGTATAAAAATTGGACTTGATATGCTAAGTTAACCACCTTACCAAATATTTTAATATTTGTATTTTGGCTAGCCACATTTATGTTGGTTAGCCATTCTATAAGAAACAACTGAATATGCAGTGCTGGCAACACCAGTACAGTTTCAAGCGTTCATCAACGGTTGCATCCAAAATCAATTTAAAATGATCTTTTGATACTAATATACAATTAAAAAGTTGAATAACAGCGCATAAGGGAATTTAAACCAAACACGAGAAAAATTTAACGATTCGAGTTCGTGTACAGTAATTCCGTTCAATATCTTCCTCGGATTAAAACTGTTAGTTTTAATTTCGGCTTTTACCTTTAAAACAAGCTTTCATCGAACTATTTTATTTACCTTTAAAACAAGCTTTCATCGAACTATTTTATTTTCAAGTTTAGAACTGAAATACTGTTTCGGACCGGATGATTGAGGGTAGTGGAGGGAGGCGCTGCAAACAAACTTTTTAGAACTTAATTTCCATTCAAGTTTTGTAATTAAGGGTCGCCTACCCCCATTACCCTTCCAGAAGTTGCTCTCTGCTGGCTGGCGTTATAATTTATTTTATATCGAATTAGAAGTTGGAGATACTTTAGCGCTGATATTCGCCAACTTTGCGCCGTATAACGTTAAAATAAATATCCCGCCTTTATGTTCTTCTAAAGGGGCGGGCAACTTGTTGGATCGATACACCAAGTACAGTTACAATACGTGCAGAATATTTCAACACAAACGCTTAATTAAATACGTTCAATTCGTAGTGTAATTTAAAACTGTAATTAAATGTAGGATAAAATTGAATTATGAAGTGCCATTCTCTGCTAAAGCATTGATATTAAATATTTTGCAGTTTGTTTACAAGCTATTAGAAGTTAGCAACACAAATCTCAAATTCGTGGTTTTATCAGTGACTAGCGACTGTTCGTGCTTGTTTACTACGCAGAGGTTCTCTACGCTTACTTATCCCCCTGTGGTCCTCCTCTCATCCATCATATCATTATGAAATTACCTGCAATATTTCTCCTAGATTACCAAATGTTTTCTAGGTTACCTAGATTATCAAATGTGTACCTAGTATAAAGGTTTTCTAAACTATAACAATGTCCTACGAACAATCTCCTATAGCTGTATTCTTTTGTATCTTGAATTTTCCACTTGAAATCAACTTCTACTACATTACAAAGTTATAGTAAGAAAAATCAGCAAGTCAACTTTTTAGCGGCGCAAAGTAGGACAATTAAGCGTAGGCAATGGCCGTATTCAAACGGAATTTTGAAATCGAAATAAATTAATATATCCTACATTACAAAGGTTTATAGTCGATACAAATCAGTAAGTGTGTTTTCTGAGTGTGCTTTTTTTCTCTTCTACAGTATGTTATTCGAGATGTAGAAATGACATATATGCCATTCTAATATATGTTAATAGACGATTAGCTCACTGCCCGAAATGGTTAGTGTAGAAATGTGTAAGTGCTCAATGCACTTATACAGCAGTCAGTTTATTTGTGTGACGGTTATTTGTTTTCCATGTTTGTCAACTAGTGATGTACTTATACAGCAGTCACTTTACTTGTGTGACGGTTATTTGTTTTCCATGTCTGTCAACTAGTGATGTACTTATACAGCAGTCAGTTTACTTGTGTGATGGTTATTTGTTTTCCATGTCTGTCAACTAGTACTGCACTTATACAGCAGTCAGTTTACTTGTGTGATGGTTATTTGTTTTCCATGTCTGTCAACTAGTGATGTACTTATACAGCAGTCAGTTTACTTGTGTGATGGTTATTTGTTTTCCATGTCTGTCAACTAGTGATGTACTTATACAGCAGTCAGTTTACTTGTGTGATGGTTATTTGTTTTCCATGTCTGTCAACTAGTGATGTACTTATACAGCAGTCAGTTTACTTGTGTGATGGTTATTTGTTTTCCATGTCTGTCAACTAGTGATGTACATATACAGCAGTCAGTTTACTTGTGTGATGGTTATTTGTTTTCCATGTCTGTCAACTAGTGATGTACTTATACAGCAGTCAGTTTACTTGTGTGATGGTTATTTGTTTTCCATGTCTGTCAACTAGTGATGTACTTATACAGCAGTCAGTTTACTTGTGTGATGGTTATTTGTTTTCCATGTCTGTCAACTAGTAATGCACTTATACAGCAGTCAGTTTACTTGTGTGATGGTTATTTGTTTTCCATGTCTGTCAACTAGTGATGTACTTATACAGCAGTCAGTTTACTTGTGTGATGGTTATTTGTTTTCCATGTCTAACAACTAGTACTGCACTTATACAGCAGTCAGTTTACTTGTGTGATGGTTATTTGTTTTCCATGTCTGTCAACTAGTGATGTACTTATACAGCAGTCAGTTTACTTGTGTGATGGTTATTTGTTTTCCATGTCTGTCAACTAGTGATGTACTTATACAGCAGTCAGTTTACTTGTGTGATGGTTATTTGTTTTCCATGTCTGTCAACTAGTGATGTACTTATACAGAAGTCAGTTTACTTGTGTGACGGTTATTTGTTTTCCATGTCTGTCAACTAGTGATGTACTTATACAGCAGTCAGTTTACTTGTGTGATGGTTATTTGTTTTCCATGTCTAACAACTAGTACTGCACTTATACAGCAGTCAGTTTACTTGTGTGATGGTTATTTGTTTTCCATGTCTGTCAACTAGTACTGCACTTATACAGCAGTCAGTTTACTTGTGTGATGGTTATTTGTTTTCCATGTCTGTCAACTAGTGATGTACTTATACAGCAGTCAGTTTACTTGTGTGATGGTTATTTGTTTTCCATGTCTGTCAACTAGTGATGTACTTATACAGCAGTCAGTTTACTTGTGTGATGGTTATTTGTTTTCCATGTCTGTCAACTAGTGATGTACTTATACAGCAGTCAGTTTACTTGTGTGATGGTTATTTGTTTTCCATGTCTGTCAACTAGTGATGTACTTATACAGCAGTCAGTTTACTTATGTGATGGTTATTTGTTTTCCATGTCTGTCAACTAGTAATGCACTTATACAGCAGTCAGTTTACTTGTGTGATGGTTATTTGTTTTCCATGTCTGTCAACTAGTGATGTACTTATACAGCAGTCAGTTTACTTATGTGATGGTTATTTGTTTTCCATGTCTGTCAACTAGTGATGTACTTATACAGCAGTCAGTTTACTTATGTGATGGTTATTTGTTTTCCATGTCTGTCAACTAGTGATGTACTTATACTGCAGTCAGTTTACTTATGTGATGGTTATTTGTTTTCCATGTCTGTCAACTAGTAATGCACTTATACAGCAGTCAGTTTACTTGTGTGACGGTTATTTGTTTTCCATGTCTGTCAACTAGCGATGTACTTATACAGCAGTCAGTTTACTTATGTGATGGTTATTTGTTTTCCATGTCTGTCAACTAGTAATGCACTTATACAGCAGTCAGTTTACTTGTGTGATGGTTATTTGTTTTCCATGTCTGTCAACTAGTACTGCACTTATACAGCAGTCAGTTTACTTGTGTGATGGTTATTTGTTTTCCATGTCTGTCAACTAGTACTGCACTTATACAGCAGTCAGTTTACTTGTGTGATGGTTATTTGTTTTCCATGTCTGTCAACTAGTAATGCACTTATACAGCTGTCAGTTTATTTGTGTGATGGTTATTTGTTTTCCTGTCTGTCAACTAGTAATGTACTTATACAGCTGTCAGTTTATTTGTGTGATGGTTATTTGTTTTCCTGTCTGTCAACTAGTAATGTACTTATACAGCAGTCAGTTTATTTGTGTGATGGTTATTTGTTTTCAACGTCTATCAACTAGTAATACACTAACTAAAAAATGTTTTTTTCTTAAATATAGCCAAAACAACTTTTAAGTGTTGGTTTTTAAGTAACAAGCTTTGTGGATAGTTGAAGTTTTTGTTGGCCTGTAATAGCACCTGTAATACATACCTTAGAAGAACTGGGGTTCTCAACCTGGGGGTCGCGAAAGATCACGTCGGGGGCCGCGGGAGGGTCGTGGAAATAAAAGGAAACTAAGTTTTTTTTACATAACATTCAGATTAAAATGTCGTTAGAAAATTATTTATTTATTGTAACAGTTGTTATCGTTTACTGTGTAGATTCGAGGTAAACTGTATGATTTCGTCTTATTAGTATAACGTCGAAATTGCATAACATATAAAACGGATAAACAACATAAAAAAACACTGTTGAAATCTGTTTAGCAGCAGAATACTTTTTTATAATAAAAAAGAAAAAAGGTAAAAACAGTAAACAAATATTCCTATTTAATGTTTACTTGTTGTTTTAATGTTAATGTCCCTGAGCTTGTTTAGCCTTGACTAATTTTTAATGACTAGCTTGATGTATGTAATGCACATAATTAAATCATATTCTAATGACAACTTGTTCCTTGATTTTGTTTTTATTGTCACCATCCTTGAAACTTTATTCATACAAATACGAGGATGGAAAGGGAATCAGTAGTTTTAAAGCTTGAAAGACCAAATCCAGTTACTAGTTTTTTTACACATAGCCGACATTTGTCCACACAATCGCTCTCGTACAACAGTTTTTTGAACGAGGAGAGATTTGTGTTTGTTTGCTTCACACGGGAAAGCCAGCGTACTTCTGTGTGAAGCAAAAGATTTTTATCTAAGAGTCCATCTCTTCACACAGTGCGGAAAACCCCGTTCTTGCATTAGACGAGTTATAACAAAATTAACCATTTTCACTGCATCAGGCATAATGCGCTTCAATCTTGCAATCAGTCCACTGTGTTTACCAGTGCAAGCAGCAGCATATTGAATATTACTGCATACTGAAACACATTTTATAGAGCTCAGTACTTTTTATGAACATATCATACATGCTTTGTCCTGTTGCGTGATCAGGGAGTGGTTTGCAAAATAGAAGGATCTCTTCAATTGCTGCACCCGTTTCATATTGGACGAAACACAACATTTGAGAACAACTACCAACGTCAGTTAAATCGTTAATCTGTAATAAATCACTTTTGTTTAGGTTTTCTCTCAATTGATCCTTAACGCTTGCAGCCATTTCAAAAACTTCTTCGTTCTACCAAGTCATTTACCAAGTAGGATTGTTTTCAACTTTACAGCTTCTTGAAGACTTTTCACTCGTGAAACCATATCAATAGCAGCGGGAGGTATTAATTCTTATGCTATTGTATGAGGCTTGGAGCTCTGGGCAATGTTTAATGTTACATCATATGAAGCGTGAAGAGCATTTTAGTTAGGGTTAATCATTTTAGTAATATTTTCTATTTGGTTTTATAGCCTGATTTTTTTTTCAAATAAGATTACCGGTTTATCATTGAGTCCATGGTGTTTGGTTTCAAGATGGCGCAATTTTTTATGGTTTCATGGACTCATCGGACAATACCTCACCACACGACACACTGAGGCTTATTTACCAGAAAAGCCGAACTTCAAATACGATTCGTTGTGTTTCCGGCATTTTATTGGCTTAATATCTTCCTCATTGCTCACGCGAGCACTTCTTTTTAAATATTTATCCATTTCTATGTTGAACACACACAATGTGAAGTAAGTAAACACGCGACAGGACTATATCGGTACAAGACAACGACTAATATTCTATCTATATCTTCAAATTCCACCTCATTCTACCTAGATGCCGTCGGTATTAGTCATCGCACAAAAATAGATATTTCTCATTAAACGACGATACGGTGATTATCACGCCGACGAAATTATCAGACTCGATGATATTGATATAAGAATATACGACAGAAAATATAAGAACCAAAGAATGTAAAATATGAACAAAGACTACATACAAAGAAAGAATGATGTAAAACACAAAATTAAATCTGTAAAAGTGGTGGCCTCATTTATTTATTTTATCAGTCTTTATTATGTCATTAATGGGACTCCCTCCAACGAAGTTTTTATGGTCTGGGGTCGCTAAAACTTCAGATACAAAATGGGGGTTGTAGGTTCAAAAAGGTTGAGCACCCCTGCCTTAGAACACAACAAACGACCTCCACATTTACTTTGGGTACCTGTTATCAACTAGAGTAGCCACCCGTCATAAACTTGGGAGTAGCAGCCACGCGCGATCAATTTGGGTAGCAGCCACCGTGATCAACTTGGGTAGCAGCCACCCGTGATCAACTTGGTTAGTAGCCGCGCGTAAACAATTTGAGTAGCAGCCATCGTGATCAATTTGAGTAGCAGCCACTCGTGATAAACTTGAGTAGCAGCTACTCGTGATCAACTTGAGTGCGTAAGTGTAGTTAACTACTAATACTATTCATATTATTGAATGCTACTGACGATCAGCTGAATATAGGTATCTACCTTGCAAATATGAAATCAACAGTCAAGGAATATGTAAGTTTTTGTTTTAACTTCCGTACACTTTGAAAGTATGAGGACCAGGTACAGGGATAGTTGTAAGCTCCATCCCTAGAGAGGATCAATGACGGCGTGCTGTAGGAGGGGGAGATAGCGTCTAGGCCATCCATCGTGCCAGCAAGACAGTAGAGCGTTAATACATTCATCTGGAGGGAGTAGCCAGGCAATAAAAATACTAGTACGCTGATTTACAAACGATTATTTGCGTCTTTTAATTTATTATATTGTTCTAAATAAACAACGTAGTGCAATTTAGAGATTTTATATTCAAAATAAGGATCATCAGCACGACACGTGTGCCACTCCGTCACTCGCTACGTTTGTAAAGGAAGCTCGGCCTCCGGCCTCGCTAAGACACTCTCCTACAGGCCCTTTTGATAAAATTCGGCTTACGGCCTCGTGCGACCTCTTAAATTTTCTTTCTTCCAAAATATAATGGTATTTAGGAAATAAATACCTATAGTTTGGTACCCCATTTGGGCTTTTTATTTTAGTATTACCCCATTTTTTGGTTTTCAGAGATTTTTTTCTGTTTTTGGGGCATATATCCCTTACTATTTACGCTTTTCAAAATTTGAAAGGATATTTGGGTTCTGCACAAAAATACCTTTAATTTAATACCCTAATTGGTCGGTAGCGTAGGTGGTTCAATCCCAGCTTCATGTGCTAACGGTTCTCAGTTCGATCCCAATCAGAGTCAACATTTTGAGAAGGATCAGCTGATAATCACCGGCTGTTCATTTGCCATTGGGCTATTAATTAATTAATGACACTTTCTAAGGAAAATAGTCGGCCTTAGTTTGTAACAATGACTACATTCGCTCATCTACACTCATCACACTCATCACACTCATTCGAAATCCATATTCGCCCATATCTTGACGATCTGCGTCTTACGAATAAATAAATAAATAAAAAATAAAATAAATAAATAAAAGTATTAAAAATTTAACATTTTCAAAAATTGTGGTTTTTGGGCCCCCGATACCCAAAATTGTTTAATTATTAGCAGAAATTAACATATAAGGTACGCGATTGTTACACGAGTAGAACTGTGAAGGCTTGAAGATTTTACTCAAGTTTTTTCTTAAGTTAGGTTTTAAAAACTACTTTTTGTCATATTCCCATAAGAAATACATTGAGGCAATTTTTGGGTGAAAAAAGGCCGTCAACTTGTTTATGAGTGATAAAGTAAACTTTTGTGAATTTTCTTGAATGTTTCAGACCGAGAGCTTCAATTCAAGTATAATAGACTTTATGGGGGTAGGGCGTCGGTAAGTGCCTCAGCATTTAGTGTCAGTGAGTCACTACATCGAACTTTATTAGCCCCTAGTGTTTTATTAATGTTTACAAAATAACTTTGTTTAGCGGAGTAAATAGTTTTCTAATAATGCCAGATAACATCCCCAAATTTTACAAAAAATATTTGTTGCTTTTGATTTGAGAAAAACGAATAAAGTGATGAGAAATTAATTGAGCCACAATTTTACATTATATTCATATTCAGCTGTAATAAAAGGTTAAATTTAAAATCAAGTTCACGTGATTGTCAACAAAGCCATGTTTATTTACCGTTGAATAGGAGTAGAGTGACAATTCATTGTTGTAGAACTTAATGCATTTAATTGTTCTCATTTAACTCGTAATAAATTTTGTATAACATTGGTATTATTGGCGGAATGGCCACGCGCCACTGGTCTGAAATGACAAAACTCTGAGCTTTAATTTGCTGTCAAACTTAAAATAACTAATCAATAATTGTCAAACTAGTTGTATAGTGTCAATCGTGCTATATTCTTAAAGAAAGCATTACATGCTGGAGATTTTTCTTGAAAAATTGCTTTTTATAGTGATGTTTTTGCTTGAAGACGTTTTTATGATTCAACAGTATATATTTTATAATTCAAACAAGTTAATGAGAAATTAATGTTTTTGTAAACCCTTGCAAACTCGGAAACGACAAACGCTAGACAAAACTTCTTTAAACCTAAATTAATTGTGTTATTTAAGTGACACTAAAGTCATGCTCTCGTAGCAAATACATTTTTCTTGAACTAGGAAGAAAGTTTGAGTAGTTTTAAAATCTGGATTGTCAACAAGCCGGCGGTGATCACACACGTAATGTACAGACACTGATTCAGCAGTCAGTTCTGCCATTGCCATTGTTCTAGTAGTTCCATTGCAAACTAAAGGCCTTCTTGTCAATTACTAATAGCACAGAATATAGACAGATATTTTCCATATGTTTTATTTACTTATTTTTACTCGTGTGTACAGAATCTAGGTCTCACCAAGTTATGCAAAACTTGTCGGAGAAGACCTATAGTAAACAAGAGAAACAAAAACGTATTATAGGAAAGAATACCTGATTATTTTAATTTTTTTCTAGTAATTACTAAGATTAGGCGGTTTAGGGCAGGCACCGAACTAAACAAACAATACTTGTCAATAAAAAATGTTAATATAAATATTACGTTTTAACAGTAAAAGATGTACAGTAATATTAAACTCCGCATATGCATCTTTGTTGGACTGCTCGTGCCATACACGTGGGACTGTTGCAGTTGACTAGCCTGAGACCCGAGACGATGCGTAGCTAGGGATTTCTCCCTGGCCGGATGGGCCGGCCATCCAGCCACAGTTTGGCAACCGCGCTTGGCCGGTTTTTACCACTAGCGCCGCGTATGATCTGGCCGGTGAGTTAAGGGATCTCGCGTTTCAAAATGTAGCATTGCGTGGGACTTCTGTATCTGTCTATATTCTGTGCTAATAGAATAACAATAGAAAAAAATGTAAAGGGCCTAAATAATAGAATTGCACATAACACTGATATATATATAACATTATTGTCACATCTAAATAAAAAAAAAAAAAAAAAAAAAAAAAAAAAAACTTGTAGTAGCTCTAAAACTAAATAACTGTAATAAACATAAACTGGTGATTAAACTAAACCAAGCACTGTTAAATAGATTAGGAACTGAACAAAATACGCCTCAAAGTCAACTAACTCACCTTATTTCTTCTTGTGCTGAATATCCAGTGTACACTTTTATTTTAGCAGTGTATACCTTACACTCCAACACAGCCTCCATATAAACGTATTTTGAGTTTACTTCATCAACTCTTCATTATTTTTCGGCATGTTTTATTAGTGCCACAGTATTATTTAAGTAATACATAAGTAACACAGTTAATGTTTGTTTAAAAAATGTTGTATAACGCTTGTCGTTTCCGAGTTTGCAAGGGTTTGCAAAATTATTAATTCCTCATTAACTTGATTGAATTATTAAAAGTCTTATACCATAAACTCATCACAATTAATCAAACTGTCATTCATTCACAAGAAATTATTTTATTATTATTATCCTCGCTACAATGACAGGTTAAAGACGACTCATGCTCAACATGCTCAACAATTTCACTCATAAAAACATGTTCTTAAACACAAATATCACTATAAAAAGCAAATTAGTTTAACATTTCCAGCATAATTTTTTTTCTTAAATAATACAACATGGTGGACACTATAAAATTACTTTGAAAATTATTGCTGACTTATTTTAAGTTTGACAGCAAATTAAAACTCAGAGCTTTGTCATTTCAGACCAGCGGCGCGTGGCCGTTTCACTAGTACCAAAGTTATTTTATTCGGACTATCACAATGAATTTATTGTCATCCATCCACAAGAAATTATTTTAGTATTATTCACGACAGGTTAAAGACGACTCACGCTCAATTTCACTTATAAAACTGTGTTCTTAAACACAAATATCACAATAAAAAGCAAATTAGTTTAAGCAAAATCTTCAGCATATTTTTTCCCTTAAATAATATAACATGGTGGACACTATTAAATTAGTTTGAAAATTATTGCTTACTTATTTTAAGTTTGACAGCAAATTAAAACTCACGAGTTTTCTAATTTCAGACCAGTGGCTCGTGACCATTTCGCCAGTCCTGAAGTTATTTTATTCAGACTATAATAGTTATGACGAAGTTTGCAAGATACTCTTCTGTTTATTCTTACCATGGTATGTATCGCCCTTTTTTGAATACGGAATATTCTTTGAATGTTTGTACACGACATAGGCATAGAGCCCCATAATATAATCTCGTATCTTAACCTTGACTCTATAAGGCAACTATATATAAGCAAAGAAAAACATTTTGACTATTTGCAAATCTGAAAGAAGAAATAATTGAGATGATAGCTAGAGGAGAGACCATTGATATGTGATACATTTTCCACATAAATTTTGTATTCATTTGAAAAAAGAAAGTTAAATATATTTAAAATTAAAATTAAATTATTGATTTGGGCGGTGCTGTGAGGGAGTGAATTATTGATTCTGGCGGTGCTGTGAGGGGGTGAATTATTGATTCGGACGGTGCTGTGAGGGGGTGAATTATTGATTCGGGCGGTGCTGTGAGGGAGTGAATTATTGATTCGGGCGGTGTTGTGAGGGGGTGAATTATTGATTCTGGCGGTGCTGTGAGGGAGTGAATTATTGATTCGGGCGGTGCTGTGAGGGAGTTAATTATTGTTTCGGGCGGTGCTATGAGGGAGTGAATTATTGTTTCGGGCGGTGCTGTGAGGGAGTGAATTATTGTTTCGGGCGGTGCTGTGTGGGAGTTAATTATTGTTTCGGGCGGTGCTGTGAGGGAGTGAATTATTGTTTCGGGCGGTGCTGTGAGGGAGTTAATTATTGTTTCGGGCGGTGCTGTGAGGGAGTGAATTATTGATTCGGGCGGTGCTGTGTGGGAGTTAATTATTGATTCGGGCGGTGCTGTGAGGGAGTGAATTATTGTTTCGGGCGGTGCTGTGTGGGAGTTAATTATTGATTCGGGCGGTGCTGTGTGGGAGTTAATTATTGTTTCAGGCGGTGCTAAGAGGGAGTTAAATTATTGTTTCAGGCGGTGCTGTGTGGGAGTTAATTATTGATTCGGGCGGTGCTGTGAGGGAGTGAATTATTGTTTCGGGCGGTGCTGAGGGAGTGAATTATTTGATGAGGGAGACAAAGGTAGTTGGACATTTGCCATCATTACGTGAAAAATAACAATCACGACGTTTCGATTTGGTAAAACCCAAACCTTTTTCAAGTGCTAAAACCTAAATTACATCTACACAAACATGTTATAAAACTACGTTCTTAAACTAATAAACTTATCTACTTTAATAATTATCTACATTTTAACCTAGATCCTAGAATGGAGTACAACAAAATGAACTTCTACTAAATATAAAAAATATTAACAGGGTTAAATTAATATAGCCAAATAGGCGCTGTCAAGGTCACGATATCAACGAAAAATGTAAAACACAATAAAATTAATATTCAAATCAGACTGAAATAAGATAACATTAACTAATCATAAATATATGGTACCTGAAAAACACAATTAATTAAAAATAACATTCAACACGCACAAAAAATTATATATATATATATATATATATATATATATATATATATGACTCGGAAGAACTGAGACTACTATTAAAATTACATTTTAACCTGAAAAGACAACAATTATTAGGAATAAAACAATACCATGATCAAATATTACAAAAATGATGAAGTCTTACGACCCGCAGTGACGATGGCGTCTAGACGTCCCAGGTACGAAGTGAGGATGATACAATCCAAATGCAGTGTCTACGAAGTTCCCTCCAAGCTGATAAAACACGGGGACTAGACAAACATACACACTACACTTCACAACAACCATACACAGACTGACGAGGTCAGGGACGTACGCTCCGAGATCGCCAAAAATGCGGTGACTCAGGTACGGGGACGGAGACTCATGGGGTGTTTAATTGTTATAGGTGCAGGTGGTGTAGGATTCTGGTTAGATGATGTCATGAGTGTATTGCACTTTTTATCACGTGTGTTTTTAAGTAAAGGAACCCACATGGGTCTAACTTCTATGCTGCTTTGACTGATTACTTGTTCATTATTTAGTTTCATAAAGGCACCTTCGATGAATTTACGTTTAAAAAAATGTGGTTCCTGTGAAGTATTTTAGTGTTATCCCAGTTAAATCTGTGCTCATTGTTCCAGGCATGTTCAGCTAATTTAGAATGTGTAGTGTTTCCTTTTTTAATATTATTTTTGTGTTCTTTTAGCCTAACTTCCAGTGGTCTCTGTTTCCCCTATGTATTTTTCATTGCATTCACAAGTAATGCAATAAACTACATTTTTGGAGGATTGCTCCTCATTCTTTGGTTTAGTTTTAGTTAAAGACTGTCTTAATGTGTTTTGTGTGTTGAATGATGTTCTGATTTTGTATTTCCTAGCTATGCGTCTGATTTTTTCTGAAAGATTAGGCGTATATGGAATGGACATGAATGCTTTCGGCTTTTCTGTGTCAGTGGGTGTTTGTTTGCGTTTTCTTATTTGTTTGCATTTGTTTATGAGAGACTGAGGGTAGCCATTGTTTATTAGATCTTTGGAAACATTGTTTAGTTCATTGTCTAGTTTAGTTTTGTCTGAGCATATGGCTCGGGCCCTATCAAAGAGAGAGAAGGCTACTCCTTCTTTAACAGTTTGTGGGTGGTTAGAATTGAAATTGAGGTATTTGCCTGTGTGAGTTTGTTTTCTGTAAACTGATGTTTTAGGCCATGTTTTGTTTTTTCTACATTTACATCCAAAAATGATAATTTATTGTTTATTTCTTTTTCCATGGTGAATTTAATGGTGGGTGAAACCTTGTTCAAGTGTTTTAAAAATTCTTCTAAATTAGGTTCACCGTGACTCCAGCAGACAAATGTGTCGTCCACGTACCTAAGCCAAACCTTAGGTTTGAGATTTGAGGAAGCAATTGCTTGTTCCTCAAACTCTTCCATGTAGATATTGGCGAAAATAGGTGATAGTGGGGAACCCATTGCCATACCATCATCCTGGCGGTATATTTGACCATCTATTTCAAAGTGATTATATTCAGTGCAAAGATGTAAAAGTTCCATTATTACGTGAATAGGCAGTTTGGTACGTTCTGAAAGTTTAGTGTCTTGGTTAAGCCTGTTTTCGATTATTCTTAGAGTTTCTTTTACCGGAATATTAGTGAACAAGTTAACTACATCAAAACTTACAAGAATGTCATTATTATTTATGGTCATGGTTTTTGTCATTTTAGTGAATTCTTTTGAATTCTTTACGTGTGATGTTGTGTTGTTAGCCAAAGGAGTGATTATTGGAAGGCGAAACTTGCATAATTCACGGGAAGGAGAATCTCTGGAGCTGACAATAGGTCGTAAGGGAATGTTAGGTTTGTGAATTTTGGGTAGGCCATACATGTGTGGTGTTTTGGAGTGATGTGGTGTTATCCTACTACGTAATTTACCGGGCATGTATTTTTTGTGTTTTCTAAGGGTTTGTTCAATTTTCCTTTCAAAGGATTTAGTTGAGTCTCTATTTAGTACTGTGTATTTTCCATCTTTAAGAGTTTCTTGAATTTTGTGTTCGTATGTAGTTTTATCTAATATGACTGTGGCATTTCCTTTATCTGCAGGTAAAATTTTTATGTCCTGTTCACTTTTGAGGGCTTTTAGAGCGTTGAGTTCAGTTTTACAGAGGTTAGGTTTGGTGGGTTGGATTTTCTTTAGGGCGATACTGGCCTCACACCTGAACTGATCGGCATCCTCCTCAGGTAGCTGTTGAGCAGCCGATTCAATTCCAGTAATGAAATCCAGCACGTTAGGTCTTTTAGTAACAACAGAAAAATTTAGCCCTTTAGATAGTACATCAGTTTCTTCTTTAGTTAGTGTTTTGCTGGATATATTAACTATAATATTCATCTGTGATGTTCGGTGAATTCCATTTTGTGAGTCAAGGTTCAAAGAATTTGTAGGTGTGTTAGATGAGGTTTGTTTGAGAGCATTAAATTTTTTAAGATGATTTTGTTTAGTTTTTATGTCTGTTTGATGTGCTGTGGCTGTGGAAGAGTTTGAGGAACAAGCAATTGCTTCCTCAAATCTCAAACCTAAGGTTTGGCTTAGGTACGTGGACGACACATTTGTCTGCTGGAGTCACGGTGAACCTAATTTAGAAGAATTTTTAAAACACTTGAACAAGGTTTCACCCACCATTAAATTCACCATGGAAAAAGAAATAAACATTAAATTATCATTTTTGGATGTAAATGTAGAAAAAACAAAACATGGCCTAAAAACATCAGTCTACAGAAAACAAACTCACACAGGCAAATACCTCAATTTCAATTCTAACCACCCACAAACTGTTAAAGAAGGAGTAGCCTTCTCTCTCTTTGATAGGGCCCGAGCCATATGCTCAGACAAAACTAAACTAGACAATGAACTAAACAATGTTTCCAAAGATCTAATAAACAATGGCTACCCTCAGTCTCTCATAAACAAATGCACACAAATAAGAAAACGCAAACAAATACCCACTGACACAGAAAAGCCGAAAGCATTCATGTCCATTCCATATACGCCTAATCTTTCAGCAAAAATCAGACGCATAGCTAGGAAATACAAAATCAGAACATCATTCAACACACAAAACACATTAAGACAGTCTTTAACTAAAACTAAACCAAAGAATGAGGAGCAATCCTCCAAAAATGTAGTTTATTGCATTACTTGTGAATGCAATGAAAAATACATAGGGGAAACAGAGACCACTGGAAGTTAGGCTAAAAGAACACAAAAATAACATTAAAAAAGGAAATACTTCACATTCTAAATTAGCTGAACATGCCTGGAACAATGAGCACAGATTTAACTGGGATAACACTAAAATACTTCACAGGGAACCACATTTTTTTAAACGTAAATTCATCGAAGGTGCCTTTATGAAACTAAATAATGAACAAGTAATCAGTCAAAGCAGCATAGAAGTTAGACCCATGTGGGTTCCTTTACTTAAAAACACACTTGATAAAAAGTGCAATACACTCATGACATCATCTAACCAGAATCCTACACCACCTGCACCTATAACAATTAAACACCCCATGAGTCTCCGTCCCCGTACCTGAGTCACCGCATTTTTGGCGATCTCGGAGCGTACGTCCCTGACCTCGTCAGTCTGTGTATGGTTGTTGTGAAGTGTAGTGTGTATGTTTGTCTAGTCCCCGTGTTTTATCAGCTTGGAGGGAACTTCCTAGACACTGCATTTGGATTGTATCATCCTCACTTCGTACCTGGGACGTCTAGACGCCATCGTCACTGCGGGTCGTAAGACTTCATCATTTTTGTAATATTTGATTATGGTATTGTTTTATTCCTAATAATTGTTGTCTTTTCAGGTTAAAATGTAATTTTAATAGTAGTCTCAGTCCTTCCGAGTCATATATATATATATATATATATATATATATATATATATATATATATAATTTTTGTGCGTATTGAATGTTATTTTAAATTAATTGTGTTTTTCAGGTACCATATATTTATGATTAGTTAATGTTATCTTATTTCAGTCTGATTTGAATATTAATTTTATTGTGTTTTACATTTTTCGTTGATATCGTGACCTTGACAGCGCCTATTTGGCTATATTAATTTAACCCTGTTAATATTTTTTATATTTAGTAGAAGTTCATTTTGTTGTACTCCATTCTAGGATCTAGGTTAAAATGTAGATAATTATTAAAGTAGATAAGTTTATTAGTTTAAGAACGTAGTTTTATAACATGTTTGTGTAGATGTAATTTAGTTTTTAGCACTTGAAAAAGGTTTGGGTTTTACTCAATCGAAACGTCGTGATTGTTATTTTTCACGTAATGATGGCAAATGTCCAACTACCTTTGTCTCCCTCATCTGATACTCCATCATTACCAAATTTCAAAAACAAAGTGAATTATTGTTTCGGGGGTGCTGTGTGGGAGTTAATTATTGAAATTAAGTTTAATTATTACCCCGCGCCCCATCATATTGGATAATACATGATCTATAAGTACAGATGAAAAGGTTGACATTCTAATTGGCGAGTTTACGTTGTCTTAGATTAAATTCAGTAATCATATTTTGGAACCAACTTATTTTACTACTTTCTCTGAGCCAATTTAAATTAAAATCTTCAACGATAGTACATTACTTATTTCTAAATTATATATTTTATATTAGCTCTCCAAATACGAGGGCTATCCAGAAAGTAACAGAAGTTTTTGAATTTTGCGGCACTGGGCGGGGCTACAGCCGCCATCTTGGTGTCAAAACACTGGCGTTCAGTACGCATCGAGCTGTAGTCGCACGCGGTCTGTACCTCTTTTGCTTGTCTCACTTTGAATATGTGTGCTGCAATTGAAAATCCCACCATTTGTGAAATGCGTTCAGTGATAAGGTTTTTGTTGGCAAAAAAAAATAAACCAATTGAAATCTATCGCCAACTGTGTGAAGTTTATGGAAATGGGATAATGAGTGAAGGCAGTAGTGTATTGACTTAAAAAATGGCTGCACCAATGTTCATGACGATAGTCGTAGCGGTCGGCCTAGCCTTGTGACTGAAGATTTGATGTTAAAAATCAATGACAAAGTTCGTGAAAATCGCCGTTTCACAATGACTGAACTCTCGGAACATTTCCCACAAATTTCACGAAGTTTACTTCATGAAATTGTTGTAGGGAAGCTTGGATACCACAAATTTTGTGCCAGGTGGGTTCCAAAAATCCTTACGGAAGATCACAAAAAACAAAGACTTGCTGCATCGTTAACTTTCCTTGATGAATACGACAAACATGGTAACGAACTTCTCGATCGTATAGTTAATGGTGATGAAACATGGGTGAAACATGTCAATTGTGAAACAAAAATGCAGTTTATGGAATGGGGGCACACCCATTCTCCAAAAAAACCAAAAAACAGTCTCCAAACTGTCAGCGAGAAAGATTATGGCAACTGTTTTTTGGGATGCTAAGGGTGTGATTCTGGTTGATTTCCTTGAACGAGGATCAACAATCAACGCAGAGAGGTATTGTGAAACATTGCAGAAGCTACGGTGAGCGATACAAAACAAGCGTAGGGGAAAATTGAGCTCAAAGATTTTGTTTTTTCACGACAATGCACGTCCCTTTACAGCCAATCGTACACGACAAGTCTTAGATGATTTTGATTGGGAAGTGTTTGATCATCCCCCCTTATAGCCCAGATCTGGCACCAAGCGACTACCATCTCTTTCCAGCGATGAGGACCTGGCTCGGTACGCAGCGCTTCGATAGTGACACTGAACTTCACGTTAGGGGAGTCCGGCGGGAATATGCGCGCCGCGCGGCGTCTCCGCCGTGCGGCGCCCGCCGGATCTCGTGTGGAGAGACTTATCTACTCCCATAGCCCAACGCCGCATAAGGCGATCGCCGCACGGCGCTCGCCGGATCGTGTGAAAGAGGCCTTAATCAGTGGATAAGATCTCAGCGGCAGATTTCTACAAAGCTGGAATCGAAAAACTTGTGTCACGTTATGATAAATGTCTCAATTTGAACGGAGATTACGTTGAAAAATAGCCTAAAAGTGTAGCTTTTAAATGTATATAATAAAATGTTCCTATTTCAGTTGGTTAATTTTTTATTTCAAAACTTCTGTTACTTTCTAGATAGCCCTCGTATATGTAAAAATGAATTTAAATTATGGTAATGAGGTGGACGATATATTCGAAATAGTTTTATTTTATTTTACTGCTTAAAATTATGTCAATTGCAGCATGAATCATAGATCATTTCCTAAAAAATTATTTATATTTACAATATTATTTACATGTAAGCTACGTCTTGACAATATTACAACTCCACCGCTAGTTAAATGGTTGGTTCGTGATAAATCACTAATTATATCTTATTTTTAAAAATTAAATTAAGTTATTTCGCTTTACATATTTTTTAAATTGATTTAAAAAAGACGATTCTTAAAATAAAACATGTACATTCAACAGGCAGCAAAACTAAGAACTCAAAGCCTATGTTACTATATTCCATATCTCAATAACAGCCATATTTAACTCAAGTTTACAAATTCATTACTACGACTGCTGATGCGACACCCTCGCCACAGTAAGCCGCCTCACGCAGTGTCAATCGCTGGCGGTCACGGTTTTAATTAAATACTAGTATCTCCCTTATTTTTCAACCGATTTTCATAAACGAAATGTAGTTATATTTATGATGAAAATTCTAAATAAAACGCTAAACTTAAATTAATTTATAAAAACTACCGATTTTGGAGTTTTCGTTCATTGAATATTTGAAACATCACCATCAAAAGAATTATAACCATAAAAACAATAATTAAAAAAAATATTTTACTAGAAAATAATAATTAAGTATTTCGGGAACGATTTTGTTAAACAGGTTTTTTAAATATAGTTTTTAATTAAAAATACAGCATGGTGACTAGCTTGTTAACGCACGGGTTTTACTTAATTTGGGGTTTTACTTACTGGTACCACCTTATTTTGGTACCAGGAACGGCGTCCTAAGCTTTTGAAAAAACTGTTATTGAACAATATGAATTTGTTAGGTGATAACTAGCATTATGATGTTGAATGATATGGACCCTTTAGGTCTGTACGCATTGGTCATTTACTGGAGTTGTTTTAACTGCTTTAGATTTATTCTGCTTATTGTTTTAGTTAATATCGGAATAGTTATGTCAACGGCTGTCTTGACAAGCCGTTTCACTTGACGAAAACTATTGGTTCCTACTTGAAGGATTCGGTTCGTAATGACGATCTTCAAGTAGGCCTACTGTTTGATAGATGAACAACATTTAGGGTTAATTATAATCTGGAAAATGTTTACTAAGTAAATACTTGAATTTAACACATGCGCACTTTAAACGTTACATTTCAAAATTAAACCAATTAAATAAAATGCTTACACGACCTCACTAATATGTTATTTGAATATAAATAAACGCAAACTACTATGATGGAATGTTTTTAATCGTTACAAGTTACAGCTAGAGAGTAGAAAATTTGCTAAAACACCGCTATTAGAATGAATTATGGTTTAAAACCTTATTTTAAGTCACTAAAAATTGTATTACAATATCTAAAGAAAATATTCCAATACTAACTGTAAAAGAATAAAGAAGACTTGGTTTCTTGTGTAAACATTTGAGTGAAAAGGCAGGCATATTTGCGAGAAAACAAAGTAATAAAGCACTGGAGAGAGATAAGAGAAAGAATGTGACCGGGCTGGGCCGCCAATTCCATTACGCAATGGGCCAACTGATGACAACAATACAAACTATTCCAATGTACAGTTCAATAAACCTTCGATACCAATTATCAGTTACAAATATAAGTAGACAAAATATGAGAATGTTACCGATAAAGATGGTTGAAGAAAAATAACAAGATCACAATCATACAACTAAATAAAGTCATTTTAGTTCATGCAAATAGCGTTTTGGCAACTTGAGGGCCTCTCTATACAGTTATTGAAAATATGTTTACACGTGAAAATGACGTATGCCAATGGGATTATTGTCTTGAATGATAATTTCTCACATGCCACCCTTGAGATAAAGAACTCCAGAGTTTTAATGGGACATTCGTATTCAAGCGCAATGCGTGGGTAGTGAGCCAACTATTTCTAGTGTGAAACCTTTGAAATACCTGCACACATTATCCAAATTATTATATCACTATAGTTTTCATTTAGTATTTGACCATACTATAATATAATTCATAAACTATAATACTGGGCCAGCCATAAGTTACTTTTGACCCTTTGACCGCCGAGAAATTACTTACGTTGTGTCCCAGAACCGCCGAGCCGCCCGGCGGTGTATTACTCAAAACCGCCAAGCAATTTTCAACCGATTTTGCATAGTACTGTACAAATAAATTTTTGTAGTTTCGCTAATTTTAAAGATAGAAAAATGTTTTTGGTGTCATTACTTCTGTAAAGATATTCTCTACAGATATATAAAGAGTGTTTTATGTTTTTAGTTTAATTTATAGTTGAAAATAAAATATAACAAACACAATTTTTATTTTAAAATTTAATACCAGCATACTTTAAAATAAACATAAAACTCTAGCTTTTTATTGTAGAGCAACTAATAAAGAACGTTTCCTATGAATTTGAGCTAGAAATACCCGTAAATAATATAGATTTTTAAATGTTGTGGAAGTTTGTATATTATGCAAAAAATATATATATATAATGCTTACTTATGTAGCCCACTTGCATTATTTTTCGACATATTGAAATGTGTTATTACAGAAATGCCTAAAATGTAATAAAAACGCTAATTTAACACAACTTAATAACAACATCAAACATAATTATGTTATTTATTTCAAAATACATGTACATTGTTACAATAACAAATCAAAAATTCCCAAGAGTAACCAGAATCTACATTTCCCGATGACAACCGCGTCAAGGTACTACTTCTGGTTATCTTCTAAATATTGTAGATAGTACCTTGACTCGGTTATCACCGGAAAATGTACATTCTAGTTGACACCGGCCGCTTAAGCTTACGTTCCAAGATTCCCAGAAGTGCTTGAGAAACGATAATTTTCACAAAAAATACAAAAAATTAACTGAAACACTATAAGTAATAAACTTTTTTAAATAAGTAATAAAAAGTTTATTCAACACATTTTTATTTACACAATATACAGCATATTGACTGATCATATTTTGCACAAACCACCTGATAATCCGCAGACATCTACATTAATGTCAATAATTTTTGTGATCGTATGTAAATTTACTAAATTAAATAAATATTGTTGAAGCTACTGTCTTAAAGAGGGCATATTCCCCTTCTACGAGATATGACATTTATTTATTTATTCCTATAAATAACGAAACTGTGGCAAAATTACTAACATCCGATAAGATCGGCTCGCGGCGGGTTTGATCCGACAGTGCGTAGCGCTGAAATCGGCCGTTGGCGGTCTAGCTACAAAGTGGTGAGCCGATGTAGTCGGCCTCTGGCGGTTTTGGATACTACTTCAAAGCCGATCTCATCGGCCCTTGGCGGTCAAAGGGTTAACACTCAGCCAGTTACTGAGTATAAAAGTAATTTATCTTGTCAGCCGTCGCTCCTTAATTCCCCACCACAAGGCCAAACCCAGATTCACTACTGTATACAGTTTCCGATCGGATAAGTCGTGTAGTCATCTCTTTTATTGGCCTGTATGCATGTATCTATTCCCCACCACAAGGCCAAACCCAGATTCACTACAGTATACAGTTTCCGATCGGATAAGTCGTGTAGTCATCTCTTTTATTGGCCTGTATGCATGTATCTATTCCCCACCAAAAGGCCAAACCCAGATTCACTACAGTATACAGTTTCCGATCGGATAAGTCGTGTAGTCATCTCTTTTATTGGCCTGTATGCATGTATCTATTCCCCACCACAAGGCCAAACCCAGATTCACTACAGTATACAGTTTCCGATCGGATAAGTCGTGTAGTCATCTCTTTTATTAGCCTGTATGCATGTATCTATTCCCCACCACAAGGCCAAACCCAGATTCACTACAGTATATAGTTTCCGATCGAATAAGTCGTGTAGTCATCTCTTTTATTGACCTGTATGCATGTATCTATTCCCTACCACAAACGGATATGCTTGGGTTAGTGATTGCTCTGGTTCGAATCCGGTCTAGACTGGAAGATTTATCAGTAATATACCTTCTACTGTACGGGTTCGCCACCTTACTCTGTCTGAATAAGTTTCTCGCACAGGTCAATAGTCTATGAGGAATGGGCAGATTTAAGGTTGAGAAAGAAAGGCACTCACTGGGGATTCACAATCTAGTTTTCGACCGGGTAGGCCGTAGAACGTTTGGCACACATTTTTGGCCGATTTGGAATGGCACTTTTGGCACAGTCATTAGAGGGGATTAAGAAGGGTCAACCTGTAAGTTTCAGAAAGGCACGTTTGGCACACACCGCCCGGCCAGGTAGTAGCAGCCAGGTGGCCAGAATGCGGGAAAATGGGAACTTTTTTGCCCCCGCAAATTTCCTGCTGTGGTGCTTATTGAAGTAAGCAACTAACCTAACCTAACCTAACCTAACCTGCGGTAGATCACAGCTGCTACCCAGGTAGATCACGGATGCTACCCGAGTAGATCACGGCTGCTACCCAAGTAGATCACGGATGCTACCCAATTGGAACACGGATGCTACCCAAATAGATCATGATCTAACCTAACCTAAACTAACCTAACCTAACCTGCGGTAGATCACAGCTGCTACCCAGGTAGATCACGGATGCTACCCGAGTAGATCACGGCTGCTACCCAAATAGATCACGGATGCTACCCGAGTAGATCACGGCTGCTACCCAAGTAGATCACGGATGCTACCCAATTGGAACACGGATGCTACCCAAATAGATCATGATCTAACCTAACCTAACCTAGTGAGGTTTAAATTTAAAAATTTGTTATATCACGGGCAAATGACTGCCACGCAGAGTTGACGGGAATAATAAAATTCCCGTTTTCCCTCGTTCGATGGCGTCTACCTGGTCGAGCGACTGTGCCAAACATGCCTTTTCCAAGCAGGCGAGTTGACCCTACTTATTCCGCTCTAATGATTGTGCCAAAACTGCCATGGGCAGAAGGTCCAAAAATGTGTGCCAAACGTCCGATCCCCATCGGGTAAGTCAAGTAGTATATGTTGTATTTGGTGAGGTGGATAAAAATTAGTATTTTCTACATAGAATATTCTACTTAGTTTAACCCTTGATTATATAAGCACCAAGGTGCGTATATAATCAAGGGTTTAACCCTTGACTTGTCATAGGCCTATTTTTTTATAACTTAACTGGTCACATGGGGTCTTTCTGGACCCAAATTATTTTTGAATGGTAATAATTAGCAAACATTTATGTTATCAACAAAATAATATTTTTATTAAAATATATGAAGAAGTGTCAGGGTACATTTGACATAAAACTTATATAGTTTAGGCTTCTTCTTCTCCCTTTTTTATAAATTCAAAATTAATGTAACTCTTTGTACTTACTAAAAGTCACTATTTTGAAAATTAAGTTATGTAAACTAAATAATATTTTATACTTTCAGTTTATATTTTTACTGTAAGTTTATAGAAATATAATACTTCAAAAAACATAAAAACCAACCACTTAAAGAAAATATCGAATTTGCTGGACATGTTTTCAGTATATATGTTTATCCCAAAGATACACATTGCACAACCAAATTATTATAAAATTACACTTAATCATTATAAAAGTCAGTGCTCCTAGTAGCCATTTCAGAATGAGGTTTGTAAACATTCTTATTACATTTAGAACACACTGTTTTGACTACCATCTCGAGATTAGTATGTTCAATAGGCAAGTCAGACAAATCGGTATCCTCTTTTTCCACATGATTTAGGTTGACATAATCTTTATTGTGTTTGACAAACATTGTTTGTATATTACATGCGTCATAAGTATTATTATTTAATTTATTCTAAAGTTAAATCATATTATAAAAAACTAAGTTTAATTTGATAGATGCCATGCCAGCATTGATATACGAGAAGTTGGAATGAATGTCCCCCAAACTAAGTTTATTAAAGCATCAATTTCGTCAGCTTCAAATTTACGGACTCACGTCAAGGTTCGTAGATAATTTGTTTATATTTATGATGAGTTATATTTTGACGTAACTAATCAAAATCATCGTAATTGAGGACACTTTCATCCAACAATCTGAGCAGTCGTTAAGCAAGATGGAGGATTCTTTTCTCAGTTGAAGGGATCAGATCTTAAGTCTATGCAGGCTCAAGACATAACTGCAGTAGCTGAAGCAGAGGTTGTAAGGTATTTACACAATACCAACTTTTCCCAGCTATCACCTCTGACGAAGAAGTTGTATGTCAAACACAACACTGGCGTTCCCTCCTAAGCTCACTGTGAGCGTTTGTTCAGTGCTGGTGGGCTTGTTTTTAAAGACAGAAGAGACCGTATGAGTGACAAAAATTAATGGGTACCTAAAATAAGCGTTGCACAGAAATTATAGTTTGTAATTTGTAGACGGTTTACATTATGTATAGTAATAAATAATAAAAGATAACAGTTTTGTTGTAAATAATTGTGTGTTTTCTATACCACTTAAACTAACTTGTAACCTTTAATTTCAGTTACTTTTCTTTAACTTTAATCAGTTAGTTTCATTGTACTCTAACAAACGTCAATTAGTTAGTTAATAGAGGATTAACTTTAACTTTATTCAGTTAAAAATAATTGTTAACTTTCCCAAGTATGGTGATTGCACAAACCGGTCCAGTAGTGGATTCGTGTTCTTTAATGCTACCTGTTTATCACGATCGGTCCGTCAGCCAGCACTAACTGAATGTTGAGAATTTACACCAAATATTATAAGTATATACTGTACTCACAGTGTAGGTGATCACATCCATAAAGCCACGTGTCTACAAAAACCGGTCCAGCAGTAGATCCGTGCACGGTTAACTAGAACAATTTACGGTAGGTAATCACGGCGAGACTGTGCAGTAGACTGTGGTGTCACATGGTTGAAATCAGCTGGTTTGTTAATACTACTAAATACTGATCACTAAAGCTACCAATCTTCACATGAAGCCTTCAGCTAAGCTGTTAACAAGTTATTCACTAAACATTTTCTGGAATTGTAATCACGGTAAACAAATCGTTTATTTAGGTGGTTAATTGATGTTTATTGTTCCAGCCGGCTGTCAAATTACCCATGTGACGTCATGGAAGATGTGCTTGATACATACCTCGGTATCTAGAAAAGAAAACTGTAGGCATCACGCGAATCGGCCATGACGTCACATGAGCAAAATACAAACACCTGTTTGTGTTGCTGGGGTGGAACAACTAAAACAAATCAACACATAACTACTGTTCTAATTACAAGTCCAGCTGATTATAATAAATAGCTTTCTTACTATCTAGTTTAAAGCCTTTATGATACTGTCTTTAGCTGGCTAGTATACAATAGTGTTGTGTGGAAGCTGCCGTAGCTGGGAGATCACAGCTGAGTTAAGCACTGCTCATACAGACCATATGTGAGTGAGGCACACTGTTATGTATTGTAGGTATACAATAGTGTTGTGTGGAAGCTGCCGTAGCTGGGAGATCACAGCTGAGTTAAGCGCTGTTCATACAGACCATATGTGAGTGAGGCACACTGTTATGTATTGTAGGTATACAATAGTGTTGTGTGGAAGCTGCCGCAGCTGAGAGATCACAACTGAGTTAAGCGCTGCTCATACAGACCATATGTGAGTGAGGCACACTGTTATGTATGTATTGTAGGTATACAATAGTGTTGTGTGGAAGCTGCCGCAGCTGGGAGATCACGACTGAGTTAAGCGCTGCTCATACAGACCATATGTGAGTGAGGCACACTGTTATGTATGTATTGTAGGTATACAATAGTGTTGTGTGGAAGCTGCCGCAGCTGGGAGATCACGACTGAGTTAAGCGCTGCTCATACAGACCATATGTGAGTGAGGCACACTGTTATGTATGTATTGTAGGTATACAATAGTGTTGTGTGGAAGCTGCCGCAGCTGAGAGATCACAACTGAGTTAAGCGCTGCTCATACAGACCATGTGAGTGAAGCACACTGTTATGTATTGTAGGAAACCAACCTTGGTTTCTTACTGCATTACTTATTTATTCACTTTTTGGTTATTATTGTTTATATAGCCTAATTTATTCTACTTTCCATTAGTGATTTTATGCTCAACAAAACTACCTAATATTACAATAATGAAGAAATGACAGATATTAATTTGCTTTACGAACTGGCTATTTTAGCAACATAGCTGAATCAAGGCGCCTCTACTTGGGGCGTCTTCTAAAGGAGCCTCTGTGCCATTATGAGTGTAGCTGAAAATGGGGCTCATGTACAACACTTACTTTGTAAACTGGAGTCTAAGAAAAGATGTACGGTTTGTTTGACGAATGTCTCTTGTATAAATCTTAATGTAGGCAACTTGGCAAACGGTTGATTACAAAACAAACCAATGATACAGACCGGGCCATGGTGCTAAGCGTGAAGGAGATGTGGCGCAAGCGAGATAATGATTAGCCCCACCTTAGTTCTCCTACGTCTATTGTGTACAGTCTGTTCAAAATCTAGCCTTAGACATGATTTAGGTTGGCTACTATTTTTATACAGTTTGCTAGATGGTGCTTGTGTAGACAAAAATAAGTTCTTCTGTATTGTGATTTTACAATAACACAAGAAAAATGTAAACATTCCTTAAATAACAAAAAAATTTTAGAAGAACAAAAAGACCAATGTACAACTGTCGTTGGAGATAGAAATCCATTCATGTGCATGCTAGAACCAGACGCCTAGAACAACGGTCTGGTTAGTACCTTTTATGATTCTACGTTTATTTTATTGTGGTTTTAGGAGTCTGCAGAGGCTGTCTTCCATGTTGGTTTTAATCTCATAAGAACAATTTTATTTGCAAATCCATATCTTTTCGTTATGTATTAACCAACAGGTGTCATTTTAAGCGTAATAATATTGCGCATAGGGGTTTCTTTTAATATTTTAAATGCATACGCCTAGTTTTGAAAAATAGTTGAAAAAAAAACTTAAAAACTAAGTATTTTTCTATAAAATTAATCACGAATTTGCAAAGCAATTCCTACCCGCAATTTCATTCTTGAACAAATGCATTTTTTTTAATTAGTTTTAAAATAGCTGTTTAATTTGGATATACGTGATCGTATGTTCACAGCCCTGCAGACTTTTAAGAAGTTTATCGGCTGTTTTAGTTTGTTCAATAAATCTATACATCTATTGTAAAACTCTTATGTGTATTTCTTTATTTATTTTACATTATTGCAGTTTCAGTGTAATGAACAACACCAAAATATGGAATATAATACATCTTTTACGAAAACTCCTCTAATAACGTAGGTCAACAATCAAAATTAAGGTATCAATATATTTAAATTAAAATAAGCTAAAAATATTGTTTTTGAGAAGAATTAATTGATAAACCTAACGGTTTAAAAGAAATTTGGAAAACAATTTAAATGGCCACCATTTTAAAACGACAAAAGTTAACTCAACTGCAATTATTTTTCTGTTCTACAATGTTGATGTGAAGAAGTATGCAACATTTCAATTGAGCCCATCAATCTGTTCTTGAGTTATTAATTATTTGTTTGTAAATAACACAAAACGAATATATATATTACTCTAAATTAGGTGTAGAATCCGAATATTAACAGCCGGTCTTACTTTTTGTGACACCCTGTAAATAATGAGAAAACTCCATGCCAAAACCACAACTAAGGTGGAAAGGAACGATTAATGTATGATTCTAGTGAAATAAACTAAGTACAATAAATTAATTACCAACCTGGAAAGATAGAAAGATTTTAAAAACTTGGGTAGTAACAACTTACCACGTTCAAACCTACTTCTATCCATTGATTTCATCGAAGAAAACGATTGAGCTACTCATAAATACTAAATATACAAATCTGGATTAGTCTTATATGTTAAAAACTGTGCGGTCCACATCAGTGTGAAGAGCCCATCAGAGTTCTCCAATGGTTCAGGACCCGAGATGCTATGGCACAACCACGAGCCGGACACAGCATTGGCTGTACACGGTGTCTGGTGTGCATCAAAATACAAAGATAAAGTAGATTTTGTACATAATATACATACTAGAAAATAAAAAGTGCAGGAAACTTGAGCACTGAGCTTACATGTTTAAAGTAACGGGAGGTGAAGAGTTTTAATAAATATGTAGTTCCATTGGGCTAAAGTATATGTCGGAATAATTTAGAGACATAAAAACTAGCCTTGCTAACATTAATACATACGGCAATGTTCTCGTTGGTTACTGGTACACTTAGTGATATAACAACTAGCCTTGCTAACATTAATACATACGGCAATGTTCCCGGTGGTTACTGGTACACTTAGTGATATAACAACTAGCCTTGCTAACATTAATACATACGGCAATGTTCCCGTTGGTTACTGGTACACTTAGTGATATAACAACTAGCCTTGCTAACATTAATACATACGGCAATGTTCCCGTTGGTTACTGGTACACTTAGTGATATAACAACTAGCCTTGCTAACATTAATACATACGGCAATGTTCCCGTTGGTTACTGGTACACTTAGTGATATAACAACTAGCCTTGCTAACATTAATACATACGGCAATGTTCCCGTTGGTTACTGGTACACTTAGTGATATAACAACTAGCCTTGCTAACATTAATACATACGGCAATGTTCCCGTTGGTTACTGGTACATTTAGTGATATAACAACTAGCCTTGCTAACATTAATACATTCGGCAATGTTCCCGTTGGTTACTGGTACATTTAGTGATATAACAACTAGCCTTGCTAACATTAATACATACGGCAATGTTCCCGTTGGTTACTGGTACACTTAGTGATATAACAACTAGCCTTGCTAACATTAATACATACGGCAATGTTCCCGTTGGTTACTGGTACATTTAGTGATATAACAACTAGCCTTGCTAACATTAATACATACGGCAATGTTCCCGTTGGTTACTGGTACATTTAGTGATATAACAACTAGCCTTGCTAACATTAATACATACGGCAATGTTCCCGTTTGTTACTGGTACATTTAGTGATATAACAACTAGCCTTGCTAACATTAATACATACGGCAATGTTCCCGTTGGTTACTGGTACACTTAGTGATATAACAACTAGCCTTGCTAACATTAATACATACGGCAATGTTCCCGTTGGTTACTGGTACACTTAGTGATATAACAACTAGCCTTGCTAACATTAATACATTCGGCAATGTTCCCGTTGGTTACTGGTACACTTAGTGATATAACAACTAGCCTTGCTAACATTAATACATTCGGCAATGTTTCCGTTGGTTACTGGTACATTTAGTCTAAAATATCAAACTTGAGAATGTGCTGTCAAGGTTCAGTCAGTATGTGTGATACTTGTTCAACTAGCGACACGTCATTTACAAAAACACCTAAGGAGCATCGCGACAACGTGCAGTCAGTGTGGGTTAATCCTATTTATTTATTCTTGAGACACCGATCAACTTGCTGCAAGATGTTCGACTAGAAACATGGCGACAACGTGCAGTCAGTGTGGGGTAATCCTATTTATTTATTCTTGAGACGCCGATCAACTTGCTGCAAGGTGTTTTTACTAGGAACATCGCGACAACGTGCAGTCAGTGTGGAGTAATCCTATTTATTTATTCTTGAGACGCCGATCAACTTGCTGCAAAGTGTTTTGACTAGGAACATCGAATATGGGTCTGGAATGAGTGTGATGAGTATACGAGCAAATGTTGTCATTAATACAAACTAAAGCCGACCATTTCTTGGAACGTGCTAATAATGTATTCTTACATATGAGACGCCGACACAACGTTGTGATTTATTTTAAGGCGAATATGAATGATGATACCTATGAGTATAGGATGAGTGTAGTGTGGTTACTAACTGAGTTCAACTGTCCCTCAGAAAGGCAATTTATTAATTGCCCAACAGCCAGGGCAACTATTGGACCTACAGCTTCATGTGGAATCCGAACCACGTAGTGTTGGTCTGATTTTCAGCTAACTGACAAGTATAGCCCAATGACATAAACCAATAAACCACCGAGGAAAGAACGGCCTCGATGCCTCGCAACATTATGTTTCGCCCCGAGTCAAAACGACACATCCAGTGTGCGGCCGGTTCGACGCCAATCCTACTGATAGACATTAAAATCTTTACTTAAGGACTACGTACTTTGTTTTCATATGAAATAAATGTTCAACATAAGACGCAACACCCAATAAAGGATCCAGAGCTTGTTTCGCTAAAATAACTGACATGGAACTAACAAGCAAGAAACTGATGATGCAGCGGCCGTTCCGGAAACTTGTAAAAAGATGGCCTGGCCGTGAGTAATAAAGCGTTGTGAGGCGGAAGTCGTGTTGCCTGTCCCGGCGATATTAGACTGCCAGCGGGTGTGGAAGAGGGGAGGTAGTCGACGAAGACGCAATCAATGGACACCAAGGTCGTAAAGACAATTACAATGAAATACAGTCGAGGACAACTTTAACTGGCACACCTAATCTGAATGACATTGGGAGGAAAGTACAACTTAGTATTGACAGAGGGGATTGAAGGTGGTCGATAACGACGATCGCAAAGGACATCAAGGTATTAAGGACAATTAAATGAAATACAGTCGAGAGCAATTTTAACTGGCACACCTTTAAAACCCTCCAACTGATGCTATCGCACTGTGCGATACATTAGATTTACCGTAATTATGGCGAAACTTCATGCACAAAAATAGCGTACTTTGAACAGTAACAGAGAGGATAGATTTCTTTTTCCACTAGTCTAATTTGAAGCATTATTCATAGGCTGTGGACCAGTGTGGGAGAAATATAATCAGCTGTTTGTATTCGCTGAGCGTAAGCGCCAGTGAACTGATGCGGCTACGCATCACAACGCAGTATTGTTTATGTTATAGAGTGTAAATTTATTAATTCCATTAGAAGAGATGTTTTGTGTTTCCCCAATATTCATGTACGGGCAAGCAAGTTACCAACAATGAGCTGGAGTACGACATTCAATATAGACAATAGATGTGACCTCTGTACTCAGCTGATTAGACACGCACCGAGACGAAGGACAAGCTGAGGGGGCAGTCTAGTGCAGAATCCAGGTATGCGAAGACGTCTAGCATTTCTGCCTGTGATTTCTTTTTCAGCTCATATTAAAATATTAGCCATAAGCGCAGTTTTTGGTATTAACACATTAGCTTATGTCATTTGGCGACGAGATTTAAAGTATCCACGCGAGTTTTTTTTTTAAGTGTTAAAAAGTTGTGTTTTAAAGTGATCAAATCGTGTTGAACAGCTTTCAGGTTAGGACAAAGCTGCCGGTCAGCCATATTGATTGTTGTAGACCAGTGACTTTTGGAACAGTTGCAAAAGTAACGGTTGTACTACCTTGAAGTTCTGTTACTTTGGAGTAACAGGTTTATTGACAACAGTGACAAAGTAACTGTTACCGAGGATAACTGTTATTTGGAACTGATACCGGCTAATTTTACAACGTGAAATTGAATCAACAGTTGGGAAATTGATTTTCATGGTTGAGGATAATGGAAAAATATCTAATTTGGATGAAATCGGTAAGTTGTCTTATTTTATTAAATAACTATGGCTAGCAAACCACTCATTGGAAAAGTTAGTGAATTCAATGAAGATGTTGAAAGTTTTGAAAATTACGTAGAGAGGTTAGATCACTTTTTCTCTATAAACACTATTGATGAGGGGCATAAAGTGTCATTTTTTGTGTCTGTAATTGGGCCTACTCTATATTCAACACTTAAAAATGTATTACACCCCAAACTTGTTAAAGATCTGAAGTATACTGAAATTGTTAAGGTGTTGAAAAATCATTTCACTTCAAAATGTAATACAACTTATGAAAGATTTATTTTTCATAAAAGAACTCAAAAAGAAGGGGAAACTATAACTGATTATTCCATGCAATTTAAAAAACTTGCAGCCACTTGTAATTTTGGAGATTTTTTAGACGATGCCTTGAGGGACCAATTCTTATGCGGATTGAAATCTAGCCACATATTGAGCAAGCTTATTGCAGAGGGGAATTCTCTTGCATTTACTTAAGCTCTTGAGTTATCTTTAGTTCTAGAAAATGCCGACAAGAATGTCAGATCACTTCACCCAGAAAAACAAATGAGTTATGAAGTAAACTACGTTAAAGGTGGTAAGCCTAGCCATAAGGGACATGCAGTACATTCTAATGCAAGGCCTAAGGGGTTTGATGTCAAAAAGGGTAACGAGCAAAAATGTTACCGATGTGGGAAGTTACATGATGTTAAAACTTGCCCGTATGTAGACTATACCTGTTTCTGTTGCCAAAAGAAGGGTCACTTGTCTAATATGTGTAAATCTAAAAATAAAATGAAGCATGGGGCATTAGTAAAATCAATTATTGTAATCGGACAATGATGAAGGCGATGGACCTAGTAAGGGGGAAGAAGACTCGTTTGAGTTGTATACTATAGCCTATGCTAATAACAGCAAACCAAATAACTTTATTGTTAATATGGCTGTAAATAAAATTCCCATTGACATGGTTGTTGATACGGGTGCGGTAGTTACCTGTATGCCGGACAAATTATAATTTGAGAAATTTAATAAAAAGGGATCTGAGTTGCGGGAATGCAACATTAAGTTAAAAATTTACACTGGTGAACAAATACAAGTTCTTGGGAAGTTTCAGGCTTGTGTGACAACAGAGAAGAGAGAGCATCGCCTGCCGGCTGTTGTCGTCAAGACTTCTGGAGGGAATCAGCCTACTCTGATGGGGCGGAACTGGCTGGAAGAAATTCAGCTGGATTGGAGACAGATGAAATCGAGCAGAACTTTCGAGAGGGTAAACAAGGAAGTGCAGCTACTGGACGGTAAGACCGTTCCAAATGAATCCGAATTATTAGATGAATTTAAGAGAAAATACGCACCCGTTTTTGAGTCAGGACCTGGTGAAATAAAAGGTAGCTTCGTCAACATTCTTTTAAAGGAAAATTCAAAACCAGTTTTCTGTAAAGCTAGGAGTGTGCCTTTTGCCCTCCGTAAATCGGTTGAGACCGAACTTGAAAAATTGCAAAGTAATGGAATTATTTACCCTGTCACTAATTCAGAGTGGGCAACACCGATCGTTGTTGTGCCAAAACCCAACAATGAGGTGAGGATCTGTGGGGATTTTAAGGTAACAATTAACCCTTGTCTGAGGACAGATCACTACCCTTTGCCAAATCCTGAGGATAAAAATATCCGGAGCTAAGTTTTATTCGAAATTAGACCTATCAGCAGCCTATAGTCAGTTGAAGGTCAGTGAGTCTTCCCAAGAGCTCTTAACAATTAATACCCACTTGGGATTGTTTCGCTACAGTAAATTAGCTTACGGAATCACGAGTGCCGGCAGCCTCTTCCAGTCTACCATGGACAGCATCTTGTCAGGATTGAATAATACGATTTGCTACATTGACGACATTCTTTTGTTTTCAAAGAGTTTCTCTGAAATGCAGTATTTGGTGGACTCAGTTTTGAGTAAATTGATGGAGCACGGGATTAAAATCAATATCTCTAAAAGTGAGTTCTTCAAGAAAAGCCTCGTGTTCTTGGGCTACCGTCTGGATGAACTTGGCATTCATCAGAGTGAAGAGCTCACTAGGGCTATTCTAAACGCACCCAAACCTGAAAATTGTTCTCAGTTGAGGTCGTTTCTGGGCCTGATAAATTTTTATGGAAAATTTAATAAAAAGTATTAAAAATTTAGCTACTTTACTTCACCCATTGTACCAACTTCTTAACAAAGACGTAAAGTGGTCCTGGTGCAAAAAGTGTGAGTTTGCCTATGAAGAAAGTAAGCGACTGTTAGTTAGGACAATGTATTGATACCCTATGACCCAAATTTTGACATCATAGTTACCTGCGATAGTTCCAGCTACGGAGTGGGGTGTGTAATCGCACACTCTTTACCTGACGGCTCCGAGCGTCCAATCGCTTTTGCTTCCCGTACACTAACCAGATGTGAAGTAAAATATGGTCAAATCGAAAAAGAAGCCCTTGCGTTAGTGTACGCCGTCAAGAAATTTCATAAATTTCTATATGCTCGGAAGTTCACCTTGGTCACAGACCACCGACCACTAACATTCTTGCTGGGTCCTACTAAAGGTATCCCAACCTTAGCAGCAGCACGCATCCAGAGGTGGGCCCTGATTCTAGCTGCCTACCAGTATGATATAAGGTATCGGAAGGGTGCTGAAATCTCTAACGCAGATGCGTTATCTCGCCTTCCCTGCGACAGTGATGGAACAGCAGGTGAGATCTCTTTCTTTTCATTTGACTATCAGCTGCCTATAACTTCCAAGGAGATTGCTACCGCTACAAGGTTTGATCCAGTTCTCTCTAAGGTCTTAGACTACGTAACACATGGATGGCCTGGACACTTCAGCGAGGGAGGTATCCAACCTTACTTTAGTAAGAATTTGCAGCTATCAGTAGACAATGGGTGTATACTCTATGGTAATAGAGTAATAATACCCCCAGTTCACCAAAAAGAAATTCTTTTGATGCTTCATTCAGAGCACCCAGGCGAATCCAGGATGAAGGCCTTGGCTCGAAGTTTTGTATGGTGGCCCGGACTCGACAAGGATGTAGAAGAGATGGTAAAAACATGTATAATATGTCAAAAAACTCGAAAATCAGCACCCCTAGCTCCTCTTAGTACCTGGACATGGCCAAAACATAGTTGGCACAAGTTGCACATGGATTTTGCCAATTCTGAGGGGAAGGAGTTTCTGATAATCGTAGACAGCTTTTTAAAGTGGATAGAGGTGTTTTACATGCCTTCTACTACATCAAGGTGCACCATTGACAAACTCCGGCATTGTTTCGCAACATTTGGCCTGGCTTCTACAGTCGTAACGGACAATGGTCCACAGTTTACATCCTTTGAGTTCAAGGAATTCATGGAGGGTAATGGAGTCCACCATGTCCTAACACCCCCGTACCATCCAGCATCAAATGGCCTAACTGAACGGGCTGTGCAAACAGTTAAGGATGTATTTCTGAAACAAATTCTCCATGATGCCAAACATAACACCAAGCGCTCATTACAGCACCGCATCGATTCGTTCTTATTCACGTACAGAAATACACCACATTCCATGACTGGATTAGTTCCTTCAGAGGTTATGTTTAGGTTCAAGCCAAAAACACATCTAAGTCTATTGAAACCTCACCTGACAAGTCAAATGGAAGCTAAGCAGGAGAACATCAGTCAATCTGCAAATAACTCCCGTGGTAAGCACCGGAACTTTGAGCTTGATGACAAGGTGTATGTACGGACGGTTCGGCAAGAACAGATTAATTGGCACCCTGGAATTGTAACAAGGATTGTCAGCCCTGTGACTTACTTAGTCAAGGTGGATGGCCGAATAAGGTTTGTACACATCGACCATATTAGATCGAGAGTAGCTGAGGACGAAGAAGCAGATAATATTATGGTCCAATTCCCCAGGGCGAAATTTCAACAAAGTGAAATGACAAATAAAAGTCCTCAAGGCTCACCTGCCAAGGTTAGCTCTCCTTCACCCAGGAGCTCACCACATAGGACCCAATCCCCCGGATATGACGCAAACGCACAAGAGGATACCACCCTTCGACGATCAACAAGACATCGAAGGGCCCCTCAAAAACTTAACTTATAAATACAAGAATACCCTCCCACAAGTTTTGTAAATAGTAATTTTAGAAGATGCTCAATTTTATTTTGGTTGGGAGGAATGTTATAAAGTGTACATTTATTAATTCCATTAGAAGAGATATTTTGTGTTTCCCCAATATTCATGTACGGGCAAGCAAGTTACCAACAATGAGCTGGAGTACGACTTTCAATATAGACAATAGATGTGACCTCTGTACTCAGCTGATTAGACACGCACCGAGACGAAGGACAAGCTGAGGGGGCAGTCTAGTGCAGAATCCAGGTATGCGAAGACGTCTAGCATTTCTGCCTGTGATTTCTTTTTCAGCTCATATTAAAATATTAGCCATAAGCGCAGTTTTTGGTATTAACACATTAGCTTATGTCAGTTTTGTATTTATTTTCATTGTAAATACCTATTATAGGTTATGGTAGTTAGTTTTTATCGTTTACTAGCTGACCCGACAGGCGTTGCTCTGTCTTATTCATGAGTATTCAATTTAAATTAGAATAAATAAACATTTAAAATATTCCAAATAAAAATTCTTTATTGCAATGCTTTTTCGAACATAATAATTTTATTTTTTTCTGGGGCATAAATAAATAATGATGATGGTTTTCCAACTCGTGAAAAGACAACATACTAACAACTGCCCATGCGAAAAACATGGATTTTCAATATTTATGCCACATACAGATAACGATTGCCCCTGTGATTTTTATTTATAGACATGGCAAATGCAAGATGGACAGGAAATTGTAATCGTTTAAAATCAAAAGGCACGTTGTTAGGAACCATGGGAATACGTGGGATCAAAACGGGTTTCCCTTTGAAATAACAATTCAAAATGTTGGCTTGAATCACATTGTTCCTTAATTTCTTCACTGTAAGCCTAACGTCATTACAAAACCTTGGTGGGTTAATATTCTGCAACATAATGATTACTACACCAACTTTCAATTGCAGATTATGACCGGCAATTAAAGTGAATTTAACAATTCTGTGGGATAGTTAGCAACATCATCTGTGTTAGTGACATTATCAACCGATTTGGCAACACCATCAGTGTTGGTGACAGGATGAACCGATTTGGCAACATCATCTGTGTTGTGACAGGATCAACCGATTTGGCAACATCATCTGTGTTGTGACAAGATCAACCGATTTGGCAACATCATCTGTGTTGGTGACAGAATCAACCGATCTGCATGCTATCAGCTAGCTTATTTTGAATTTGAACATTCATTTCTTTAACATCAACGTTTTTTGCAGCCAATATAACACGTTCGCTTAATCAAACTTGATCATTGTAATTATGTGCAAGGTTTAGAAATACCAGTCTGATGAGTTCAATGTTAGAGACAGTAAATTGACAAAAATTGTTAGGAAATGTAATGTATCTGAGGATGCATCAACAGGAATGCAGCAATTACCAATGTCTAGTAGTTGTTTTGAAAACATCTCTCCAGACCAGTCATTCTGTAATTCTACTCTCATGTTAATGTTTAATTCAAGTGTTTTGACATACTTCCATAAATTGACTGATTTAAAACATGCATTAAGTTCATCGGCTGGTGTTAGTCGTGAAATTACTGGTAGTGTTTGTCGAAAATCGTCTGCTAAAAGCATCATAGCACCACCAAACAGGCTTCTGTTGTTTCGTAAATCTTGCTTCATGCAGTCAAATGCCTCTTAAGATTTTTTGTGTGCCATTGTGCATTTGTCCCAAACGATTAGTTTGCTTTGCTGAAACACTGTGGACATTGCAGAATTATTTGAAAGATTTATGTTGGAGTTTCAATTGTTTGCTTTGAAACACGGCATCACGATGCTGAATGGACCGCCGTCCAATAATGGAGCTGCAACACTCTATGAGGCAAGTGAAGTGCTGTTTCATTTTATGATCGAATTGTTGCTAAAACCAATGATATCAAAAGTTTTTCCAGTTCCACCTGGAGCATCTAAGAAATAAATACCACCAGTTCCTTCGTTTACTCCTTTCATGACTGTTTCGTAAGCATATTTAAATTTGCAAGAATTTTGTATTCACTATCTATTATTGGTAATAAGGAACCTGCTTTATGATATATTTGACCTTGAATCTTGAAAGTAGGCATACATTTGTCTTTAACAATTGTTGTTGCACCAAATGATGTAATTTGAAAGCAATTATTGTATTGCTGAATGAGTAAAAAAATGTCAAGAATCTGGCCCATTTCCAGAAACCAATGACTGTAACGGCTCTGCTGGCGGTACTAGTGGCTTCAACTTTACTTTTCCACTCGCGTAAACACAATAATCCAGGGGTTTCACTTTTAACCTTTAATGCCTTGCATTGTGGACACACAATTTTCATTGCCCCAATAGCAACGATGGGCAGTAAACAGTAATCGATTGCCACGCTGTAACTGAACGCAGCTCGATTGAGATTAAACGCAAAATTTCTCTGTTCTAGGAATCGCATTGCTCATCAGCTTGACTTGCTCGTATACATCTTTGGTTTACAGCATTGTGAGTTCTGCAAACAAAGTTAACTGGTGTAATTTCAATTACTAAAATTCAACTAAACTTCAAATAGAACATTTAAGACCGTGAAACGTCTTCTAATAAAAATAACTTAACAGAAAATAATATTAAACACTGGCCAAAACAAAAAATCTAGTTATCCAGGGTGTCTACCAGTTACCTATTTTAAAAATCAGGGACATTTCGGGGACTTTTGGGGACACTTTCTACGAAAATCGGTGACATTGCACTAACAATAAAGAAAATTTGCAGAACCTAAATTGATCCAGGCTATTTGGTTAAAATGGTTAATACACTAGCCTATTAGCACTACTGAAGAACACCCGAGAAATTTATGTACGAATAAAATAATACCTACTTACTTATAGTACTTATTTAGTCAGTATGTACATTTACACAACACAGATGATTAAATATTTACAAGTCCTTCTGAAGAGATTTCAACTGTGCTTCAATAGCAGACAACTGTTCACTTTGCTCCTCAAGTAATCTTTGTTTTTTCTGCTTGAGATCTTTCATTTCCTGAGCAGCTCTTTTCCTAGCATGTAGAGCTTCATCCTCCTTTTCTTTCTTCAACTTCAGAGCTTCTTTTCTTCTAGCTGAAGCATTTCTGTATTCTAGGATCATTTGCTTTGATATGGTCAAAGAAGAGACACCTCCTACAAAAGTGAAGAATTTTTAAGCTAAGGGATTTTAATGGTGGGTCCAGAATTAGCAAGAAAGTAGTAATTCGATAATATTTCAGTTTTTAATTATACCGGGAATTATTCAATTCTAAATTTAATTATTTACTATATAAGTAAATCAAATTAAACGAATTTGACGAAAGTGAAAAAGATTTCGGAGCCACGGGGGGGAATCGAACCCACGACCCCTCGCTCTAGGCGAATACCGACACCAGTAATTGAAAAAATGAATAAATCATTAAAAAGGATAAACAATAATATAAAAGCTAGAATTCTAAATTTTATAACTGGGAGAGTGTGAAGAAGATTTCGGAAACATAGGGTGACGAGAGCCATGGTGGTTGACCAGTGTCGATACTCGCCTAAAGAGCGAGGGGTTCCGAAATATTTTTCACTTTCGTCAAATTCGTTTAATTTGATTCAATTCGATTTATTTATATATAGTACGAAAATTAAATTTTGATTTGAATAATTCCTAGTATAAATAAAAACTGTAATTTGAATAATTAAAAAAGTTAAAATGAAACAATAAGTCGATCATAATTAAAATGCAAATTAAAATTAATAATATATCGTGTATACTATCTACAGTAAAAAAAAATGCAGCCTACAAAAGGAATTTACTTTCATAGGATAATTTTTTTAAACATAGCTACAAAAAAGCTATTTTCGTTAGACCTGTACCTTTTCGGTAATATGTACAGAAAATTTTGAAATAAATTAGTATTAAAAAAGGTACTCCGTCTCCCATCTTTTAAATATTAATTTCAAAAAAAATTTAACCCAATAAGACTAGGAATTTGCCATGTATCAAGAAACTTTTTAGTAATAAAAAAAATATATAAAAAAATTCCCTTTTACCTGAGAGACTGTTGATATGGTCATGTACAGCCCTTTGTGCAACCAGAGACTGTTCCTGCAAGTTCTCTACTAAGAAGTTTTTGTTGAATGAAAAACTTCGTTCAACTGAAGCATTTCCATGAAAACAGACCAAAATCATCTTGAAAAATGATTTTAGTTGATCGTTGATTTCTTCGGGCTTGAGTTTTTCAAAAATTTGTCCAAAAAATAAATCAAGTCTATCCTTTTTCCAGTTAAAAGTTTTGAACGTGTCATGAACAAGTTGATTTGAAACAAATTTCCGATTTTCCCTCATGACAACATCTCCCTCAGCAGGTGACATTTGGGAATGGGACACCAACTCTTCAATCGCTATCTTAACTCGTGAATTTCTTAAATTTTCATTCGCCATGACTGTTGGATTCAAACATGTTGCACCCAAAACAAACCTTTTATTTAGGGGACTTTTTTCAATAAGTTTTTTAAACATTTCAACCAAAAATTTTTTGCAATCTCTTAGAAACTCCTGGCATTCACGCTCTTTCATTTTTTTGAGACATGCTCTAGCGCCAAATCCTATATCAACGGAGTTATGAAATAGAAGGTTCTTTCCATCGGTTATATCTATTTTTGTCAATTTTGAGGATGTCACAGCTGTTTCTAACACATTTTTTCTAATAAATCTTCCACCTAAACTTTGCATTAAAGCAAAAACTTCTTGATGGATAAAAGGGAGGAGAGGATCGTTCTTTTGAAAGTATGTCAAATATTCCTCAAGCTCTTCTGCAATCATGGCCGAGAATTGCAATTTAGCTTCAAGTGCATGGTCATTTGTTAATATATCTTTTACAATAGAAAAGTTTCCTGTAGCAGGTGGTTCTTTTATTTCTGTCACATACTTTTTTAGATGTGTCATGATCTCCAGGGCTCTTCGAATCACACCAGAATTCTCTGTCCATCTGACAGCACAAAACTTTTTAGGAAATACCGCAGAACCAGTCAACTGGCGATATACCGCCCTTCTGGACGGGTAGTTTTTAAATAATCTGTATATAGCCCTTAAAAACTCATTAAGCTTCCACCCTACTTTTGCATGAGCTGTCTTGTATGCCCCATTTACAACATGCAAAGAACAAGTGCCAGTATCAATTATTTCCTTCCCACTAGTGAGAGTATTTCTCATATGACTCTTTAAATCAAAAATTAGTTTTAAATTCACATTAGGTCCATCAGTCGATAGCTGAATCAAGTTCTCAAGTGGCAAATTCTTCTCTCCAATACATGTAGTTAAGTTTTCCAATAAGTCAACTGCTGTAGATTTTTCAAGGAACATAGAATTTAAGTACCTGGTACAAACAGAGTTTGTTTCATCATTCCAATAATTGATCATTATATCCATCTGATTTTTTTGGCAAATGTCATTTAGACTCTCATCTAGAGATAAGGCATAAATAGAGCTTTTCCTTGCATTGGCTGATACTAAGTTAGAAAAATATGGTCCAAGTCCATAAGTGATACTGTATGAAATTTTGTCTTTTTTCAATTGCATTCTGTTAGCAATAGGGCTGTCAGGAAACATTAACGGAAAGAGGTCAGTGGCTACTCCACCAGATCTGGAAGAAGTGTGTGACTGGAAGCAAAAGATCGACCACAAAATTTCAGCCTTGGTTACACTGTCATTGACCAGAAAACCTGAAATCATATGACTGGGCTGAGATATTTCAGAAGTAGGCCTACTTAATTCCACCACCGAACTAGGCTTAACACTAGATATATCTTTTGAAATATTAGGCCTACTAGGAAAGCTACCACTAGGTCCATCACCAGCTAATATACTACTAGGGTTTGATCCATCACCATCTGAACTACTGGGCTTAATTGTGTTAGTAGGTCTAAAAGTAAACATTGTTAACTGCTTACCACTTTTCAGGTTACTTTCTAAAGAGATGTGTTTTTTGCCCTTTGAATGGGAGGTTAAAGCATTAAGGCCGGAGTGAGACACATCAATTTGTTTTTTACAAAGTGAACAAAAACCTGAGAATAAATCCTTTCTTTTTTTCAGCCATAGTCTATAGTTTTCGTCCTCCAGCCATATATCCTGGAATCGGGTTTTTCGTGCCATTTTTAAGAACGTTGGTCTTGTTAATTTCACAACACTTTCAAACTTCGCACTTCACAACTGATAAAACCGGCAAAATGTTTAAACCAGTTATACAAATAACTGAGTTGTCCAACCGTAAAAATGTAATTTAATTGGTTTTGTACGCTTGAATACTAAGAAGAGACGAACTGACGAGTACTGTAACTGTGATAGGAATGCGATATCGATGTTTTCAAAACATCAATGTATTAGAACCGATGTTTTTGCTATCGATATTTTTCGTTCGATGTTCAATATTCTATGATGTCAATTTTTTTTCTTCTTTTCAGTAAAAATTATCCTGAAAAGATGGAAAGAATTAACATTTGAGATTATTTATTTATTAACCCGGCTAGAAAACGAAAGTGGCTAAGGTAAATAGATTACACAGGTATACTAACTCTCGACTAATCAAAATCCTTCTCGGGCTGACGTCACTCAGAGGTGATTCACAGGCTTTTTGGTTTCAAATTGGTAGTTTGTGTGGATTGATTCGAAAATAAATTTGAAACAGTTTTCCTATTTTATTTACAAGTTAATTTTAGTCATAAAAATATCTTTCATTTAATAAATTAACTTAGATTTCGTGAAATAGTTCTGGCAATGATTCTATTTATTTTATTTAAAAGACTTTCTTGAAACAACGTTTTCTTATTTTTACTTTTATTTACTTCAAATAAGTAATCATCTAAAGCTTTTCTATTTAATTTGAAAGTATTAAATAGGCAAAAGCTTAAACGATACCAATATGATATAATGTATGGCAGCCATGACAGAAAACTAGCGGTCACCTCTCGGTGACGTCACGTTTTTGCCGGCTACGAGAATACCTGTGTATTGCTTGATTTCATAGTTAATCACACTGAATCCGTGTTTACACCATTCAATGTCTTTGAAACTCCTCCATTCAATGAAATTGAAAAACTTAATTAAAATTTGTATTAAAATATCGGTGACATTTTATGCAAATTCCGTGACATTCGGGGACATCGGTGACACATTACTAATTCCGGGACTTTTCCGGGACTTCCGTGACATCCGGGACAGGTAGACACCCTGTTATCTGAACATATGGTGTTTCCTTCCACTCATGGAATTTGCAAAGTCAATATGAGACACAGCGTAAACAAATAAATTCCCTTATTTAAATTGTAAATATTGTAACCAATACGATGGACGGGATTATAAAATAAATAGCATAAATGCATTGCCTTCAGTCCAAAATTAATATATTGTATGAAATGTTGGTAAATATTATAATATAAAATTAGTTTATTTACCAACATTTTATACAGTATATTACTAAGAAATAACATACGACAGATGTGTTTATACACAAATACAAATAAGTTGCATTAACATTTACATCACCTGTTTCAAATGTTCCTTTCATTTGTGTTGTTTGTAAACAAATCAAACTATAAAACTCTTCAGTTAATTTCCAAAATTTTCCAATTTCCTCGATTTTTTTTCTTTTCTTTCTTCAGGAACATTCACGAAAATTTAAGTAACTTAAGAAAAAGATGAAGGAAATCTGTTAAGGCGTTGTCAAGTGATGGAATGACAACGAATTTCAGGGACTCATTTTTATATATTAAGATTATAGCTTTTATCGTGAGTGGATTTTGTAGGTTTGCCAATAGACGTTGTTTAGACGATAGTTAGTGACGTTAGTATAAAGTGACGCTCCTAGCGACATTGAAGATTTGTTGTCTTTTGCAAATATGTAAATATATCATAATAACTTTTTCTTACTTTGCAGTTTTGTAACTCTATTACCTATTTAACATTTGTTTCTCTTATTACTAGTGCCAGAGGTAACATTTATGGCCATATTTTTCCTCGAGCAATGTGTAAATACATTTTGTACATAACTGGACATTTTTTTTTACTTTTGCACAGTTTGGTTTTCAACTTTTTAATTTTTTCTTTCTAAAAATGCAAGTGTGTGATATGATTTTATTCACAATAAAATTTGGAACATTTAGTACATTTTGGATTTTTCATTTACCTGCATTGTGTAACTATCATAGTGCTCAAATGTAAAAGACAAAAACAAAAAATAATTTGTTAGACTTTTATGAAGCTTGTTTAATTACTTGCATGTTTCTACATTTTCTATTACCTTATGGAGCATACTTTTGTGAACAGTTTAATATATGATAAACGGTATTTGAACAGTTTTTTGTATTTTTTGAAAATTATTAAAGCAAACCGTGCAAAACGCCTTAAATCACCGTATCACTTAAAAGTGATAAATTGATTTAATGAACGGCTAAAAAACATTAATTTGGTGCTTTACTTAGTCTTCTTCTCTTGGACTCTTAAAATGTCAATTCAAGAAGGTGATTTCAATTTAATGTCAATTTAAGGTGATTTCATCACCTTAAACACACGGAATTAAGGTGATGAAAAAAGCCAATTTTCCGAATAGCACAAACATTTTCGTGAAGGTCGCATAAGCGTGAAGATGACTCTCGTAGTGGACGCCCTTCGACTGCAACCACATATGACAACATTGAGCGAGTTCAACAGAAGAATAAAAATTGATGATATCGCATAAAGTAAATTTATCCACTAAAGTTCTTAGGCGCGTACGAGATGCCATTAGGAGGAAATGGCCTGAAAAATGAGCAGAAATCAGTTGGATTTTGCTGCATGACGATACCCCTGCAAGTCGATTCTTATTAGTAAGTATCTACCTAGTCAAGCACCGCGTTACCACGTTAGAACATCCTCCATACTAGCCTGACCTCATGCCGGCCGATTTCTTACTGTTCACACGGTGAAAACATCAATGAAAGGAAATCATTTTGCAGGTGCTTAAGCTGTCAGAAAAATTTCATAAAATTACTTAAACACATTTAAAAAATAAGTGTTTTGACCATTTTTATGATCGTAGGGACAAGTGTATTGTTGTTGGAGAAGAGTATTTTGAAGGAAAATAGGTTTGTAAGTTTTTATCTTTGTCCAATAAACATATTTCAGCAAATTCAGGGAACATTTTGACTGTACCTCGTATAACTAGGCATATAACAGCTGATTACAGTTACGCCTTTAAAATAAAAAAAATATGACGCTGCACAACCTGTAAACACAAATGGATTCCATTTGCATGTAAATATTTCTATTGGGTTAAAAACGTAAAATTACAATTATAGTACGATAAACAAGTCATTCGCTCTCAATCCCAATATAATGACCACAATTACTCATCACGCAGCGTATCAACTTAGTTTCACTCACCCATATCAATATAAAGTAAGTTAGACAAAAATCTGGATTAGTCTTATACGTTAAAAACTGTGCGGTCCACATCAGTGTGAAGAGCCCATCAGAGTTCTCCAATGGTTCAGGACCCGAGATTCTATGGCACAACCACGAGCCGGATACAGCATTGGCTGTACAAAGTGTCTAGTGTGCATCACAATACAACGATAAAGTAAGTTTTGTACATAATGTACAGCTGGTGTCAGCTTACCTGGCACTTGGGCCTGGCGCGGCACATTAGGCGGGGGGGGGGGGGGTGAAGCAAAGACCCTTCTGTGAACATTTCCGACGACTCGCGGGGTTGAACGGATGACTAACAGGGGATGGCGCTGTTATTACTAATCTGGGACATTCCTCAATACTCAGTCGGTCGCTCTGCAAGTGAAGTGTTACAGTGGTTTGTTTTCTAAGTGTTTAAGTGTGACTCTTTCAAGGTTTTTAAAATGGGAGAATTTAAATCCAAGGTAAAGTTTTAAATAGTCCAAGTAGGGAGGTAGTATCTAGTGTTTATAAATTTATGAGAGAAGAGTGTAACAGTGGTGTGACAATACCGATGCAGAAGATGAGAGCGGATAGCAGCTGCAACCGGAGAATCTCAACGGACTATTTCACGGATCAACAAGGAACTAGACGCCATAAAAGTAAGTGAAGATGACAACAAATCCTTTTTAACACTTAAAGAACCAGTAAAGAGACAGAAGCCCAATACTGGGTTAGACAATTTTGTTGAATGTGGTATTTGCAGTCGTTTACGATTTTTATATAACAGAAAGAAGGCTGCCAACGGCAACATTTTTACAACATTCTCTAAGAGAAAAACTAAATTTTGAAGGAAGTGTTTTTGAGTGTCTGTAGGATTTGAAATAAATAGGCTGTACCTGGAAAAGCACAGAAAACAACCGGAAGATCCTCATTGAAAAGACAAGAGATTAGGGGAAAGAGAATCACATACCTTCGGTCAATAAAAACATTCAGGTCAGAGGGTAGATCTTTAGTGTACATGGACAAGAGTTATGTATGTTCGGATCACGTATCAGGAAAATGTAGTCGGATGGATCCTCTAATATTTTCCTGCATTCCGGTATTTTTTTGCATACACCAGTATCTAAAGGTGAGAGATTGATTATAGTCCATGCTGGAGGGGAACAAGGGTTTGTCCCGAACGCTTTGGCTATGTGGAAGGCTGGGACAAAAAACGGAGACTATCATGACAATATGAACAATACAAACTATAATTTATGCGTCCCTAATCAGTTGTTACCTAATCTATAGCCTAATACAGTATTGGTTATTGATAATGCAAAATACCACAACAAGCAAATCGGTAAAGCTCCAACTTCCAATAGTAGAAGGAAGAAATAGCCAAGTGGCTTGCCGATCACAACATTTCCTACGAACCAACAATGTTAAAACCCCAGCTCTACAAAATGTTTCTTGAAAATAAACGTCGATATGTTAAATATGTATTGGATAGCATTATGGAAAAAGAAGGCACAGTGCCCTGCGTGTTCCTCCTTATTACCCCGACGTTGCGTCACATAACACAACATTCAAATTGTGTCATGCACAAAAGCTCTGCGAAGAAAGGTTTTCCTCCATTTCTCAAGAAGATTGGAAATCTAGGTGTAATCATGTACAAAATGTGGAAGAAGAGTACGCTGCAAAAGAGCTAGCCATTGACGAAATTACGGAGAATTTTATAATTCACGTGGGCAGCAGCAGCGACTATGAGGGAACGAGCGAAGAATCCAGCGGTATATCTGGTGTTGAGGAGTTGTAACAGACCGATAGTGCATTATAGTTTTTTGTTTTATAGTAAAGCTATATTGTAATTTGTTTATTACAGTATATTATATTTATATGTTGTATTGTTTTATATTATAATGTTAGTAGTAAAGTATTGTACACATCATATGTATTTTGACTTAACCAAAGCCGAGAGTCTACAATTTGTGATTTGTTATGCATAAATGTAAAGCTATATTGTAATTTGTTTATTACAGTATATTATATTTATATGTTGTATTATTTTATATTATGATGTTAGTAGTAAAGTATTGTAAATATCATATGTATTTTGACTTAACCAAAGCCGAGTGTCTACAATTTGTGATTTGTTATTCATAAATTTAAAGCTATATTGTAATTTGTTTATTATTATATGTTGTATTGATTTATATTATAATTTTAGTTGTAAAGTATTGTAAATATGAAATGTATTTAGACTTAATCAAAGCCAAGTGTCTACAGTTTGTGATTTGTTGTACATAAAACTTTTTATTTGTTTATTATATTATATTTATATGCTTCATTGTTTTATATTATGATTTTAACTGTAAAGTATTTTAAATTTGATATCAATTTGTTATTTTTATATAAAATACTAGCTGTACCCGCCCGCTTCGCCGGTCATAATATTGAGTTTGAAGACTTGCAATCAAGATTAGCTCGGGCTTCAGCAGTTTGTCTTCTAACAGCTTCTAGTCTTGCTTCCCGTTGCTCGTTGGTTTCATTAGCTCGGACTTCTGCAGTTTGTCTTCGATCAGCTTCTAGTCTTGCTTCCCGTTCCTCGTTGTTTCATTAGCTCGGGCTTCAGCAGTTTGTCTTCTAACAGCTTCTAGTCTTGCTTGCCGTTGCTCGTTGGTTTCATTAGCTCGGGCTTCAGCAGTTTATCTTCGATCTAGCTTGCTTCTAGTTTTGCTTCTTTTTACTCGTCAGTTTCTGAAGGTCGAGCAGCCCTTTTCATTCGTGCTTCAGGTGTGCATCGCCCTATACATTTCCTTTTGGGTGGCATAATTTTTATAGAAGACCCATCAAGAACTAAAATTAACATGTTGTGTAAGTTAGTTTATTTACAAGAAATCAAAACATAAAAATATAAACAGTTTAAGAAACTTACACATGGTTTAATTTAATTTTGACATATTTAAAACCCACAGCTGATATTCTTTTTATATTTGACTTATTATACCTTCATGCATCCTGCTATTTGATTAACATTGAAACTTTAGAAGTCCAAGGGCAGAGCCCTGAGGGATTAAAGAAACGGGAATAGGAAAGAAACCTTCCCTGGGGTATATAGAACAACTTCCTCAAGTTTCATGGCGATCGGCCGGACGGTTTGGTAGCGCATAAAGAACAGACAAGCAGACAAACATACATTGGATTTTATAGATATAGATTAAAGTTATACACCATAATCTTTTTACTTGTTGATTTAAAATGTATGTTTTATGATTGTGATTATAATTGTAAATATTGTATATATGTTTAAAAAATAAAAAAGTCAGAGGCCACCCGCTATAAATTATGTTTGAGTGGATTTGTGTTACTAACCAGATCATTCAATATTAAAGTGGCTAATTATAAACAACTTTGCTGCTTGGTGAGTAAATTCTTCGTTGATTCGGTCAAGATGGTCGTTTTTTGAGAAGATAGGTAAGAACATTTTCATACCATTACTGTAGATTTTATGACACTAATTTTATGAACGTAATTTATGAAAGTAATTTACAAAGTGTAACAAAATAATAACGCATGCAGGCATAATTTTTCATATCATGTACTGAAGCGCCTTCAGGGAGGTAGCGATGACATTTGATGCAACCCGCATAACGGCAGATGATGAATTTTATCGATCGGTCAAATGCCAAGTATGCTGACGCCAGCTGTGCATACTAGAAAACAAAAAGAGCATGAAACTTGACCAATGGTGTCAGTTATGTAACGACGGTGTGTTGCTATTCACAGCACTCGCATTCAATGCCAACCGGAGTTTTTCTGCCGATTGCGACCCGACTTAAGACTAACCCCCTAATTTATTAGTCAATTTACGACTTTGGGATCAGGAGGAACACGGACGCCGACGGACTACTACCAGCGGCCGGGTCTTATTTTTCGGAGTTATTGTGTTAACTAAAATATATGTTTTATGTCAATTGCTTGCATCACTGGCAAATATCTTATTTTATAATATTACTGTCATAAACTTCCTTTGACTATTTTTATGTAATCTATCACTTGCAATTTCCTGAACTGAAATTCACAAACTAGTTATGTAGCTATTTAGTCATTAGTGTTGTTTATAGTTAAACAAAACTATCGAGTTCATGGAAAGGAATCTCTGTGACGTTAACCTTAAAGTTGTGACTATTATAACTACAATCTATATTTTACAGTGGCAACCGCTTCAAGGTGCTATTTACACGATTTGCAAGATAGCCAGACATTTGGGCCATGCTGTGATGTGGCATCATAAGTGATATTGTCGACCCATAGACCTATCTGGTCAGAAACACCAACCATTCCACTGAGGAGCAAGCTGGCTACTAAGCACACGGGTCTTGCCACAATGGAACCCCGACCCTGCGAGCTTTCCTCGGAGGTATAAGGACACCCACCGACCTGTCCATAAGGCCTATTACACAATCCTCTGAGCAGCTATATAGGCGAGGCGCATGATATACCCAGTAGAACTGGTTTAACCACACTACAACTCTACTTGGCGAGCTATCCTCGGAGTAATAAGGACTACCACCGACCTGCCCATTAGACCCATTACACGACCCACTGAGCAGCTATCTAGTAGAGGCACACGATATACCCAGTAGAACTGGTCTAACTACACTGGAACCCCTACCCGGCGGGCTATCCTCGGAGCTATAAGGACACCCACCGTACTGTCTGTAAGGCCCATTACGTAACCCACTGAGGAGCTATCTAGTAGAGGCACACGATATACCTAGTAGAACTGGTCTAACCACACTGGAATTCCACTAGGCGGGCTTTCTTCGGAGCTTAAGGAACACCCATCGTCTTGTCCATGAGGCCCATTACGCAACACACCGAGCAGCTATATAGTCGAGGGACACGATTTACCCAGTAGAACTGGTCTAACCACACTGAAACTCCACTTGGCGAGCTTTCCTCGTAGCTATAAGGACACCCACCGTACTGTCCGTAAGGTCCATTACGCAACCCACTGAGCAGCTTTATCTAAGTTTAGTAATCAAGTTTTAATTTTTATATAGACTTAAGTAACGCTTGAGTAAAACAAGCATATAAAGCTATTAAAATTATTATCAACGCTTGTAATGGTTTAACTGTATCACGGAACATAGATTTGTATGTAATATTGTTATTAATTCATGATGCTGGCTTATCATTAGCTGATTTTTAATGTAATATTTAATTTGAAGAAATCTTTTTAGAACTATACACTAAGAAACTATTTAAATTTAGAACGATAAACTATTAGTCCCAACAACTATCATTTCGACCCCTATTAGCCGTGGGACACTAATGGAAAACACAGTTACGCCACGATTGAGGGTGGTGAAGCGGGGCATGGAATCAAATCGGAGCTATTAGCCGTGAGACACTAGTGGAAGACACAGTTACGCCACGGTTGACGGTGGTGAAGCAGGGCATGGAATCAAATCGGACCTATTAGCCGTGAGACACTAATGGAAGACACAGTTACGCCACTATTGACGGTGGTGAAGCGGGGCATGGAATCAAATCGGAGCTATTAGCCGTGAGACACTAATGGATCAACTCAAAATTGTGGTAGAACTGTTACCTGACGTTGTCCGACCCCGGCGACTTGCTCCTCAACATTTTGTGTCTCACCGGAGTCGCGGGGCATGGCAGTTTATGGAGCCCATTAGCCATACGGCAACTGTGGCGCAACTTACTGCACAAGCATACACCTCAAGATCACGTACCAAGGAAACAAATCAGTCAGACTGTCGTCAGTCTTCTGGTTATAAGAACGTACCTGAAGTGTCAGTGAATTCTGTTCTGTCAATTTCCGTTAATTTCTAGTAAAGACTGTGTAACTATGGATAGTCTTAAAGAAGTTAACGTTTCAGAAACGAAGAAAGGAGTGGAAAAAGAAGTAAAGCCCTTTACTTAGCCTTAGGACTAAAATCGGGTATTTACGAAATTGTCTAACCCTTCGCTTTTTCTTTTTCATTTAAAGGACCAGAAGAAGGTCGCACTACTCAACACCACGTTCGACACTGGCAGACGACAGAAGATACACGATCAGATTATTTTGTGATGTTGCGCCACTGTGTCTCAACTCAGTATTTGTTCAGGACACTGTGGAGGCACCGTGTATGCTCAGTTGCTCCACTGAAGTCCCACAGCTAATAGCGGCTTTAGACCTACCTTGATGAAGTTCAAAATACGCACACGTGAACCATACTTTAGACACTTTAGTAAACTAACAACTATGCCATACCCACGAAAATACACGAGTAGTTTAGTGAAAAGGACCAATATAACACAAAATGAAATGCAATACTATACTGAGTTGTACCGTCAAAATATCTGCGTCGGTAAGTTAAAAACAAAGGGATTAAAAACTGTACCGAAATTAAGTAGGTACACTTAGAAATATAACGAAATTCATATTTAAATGGTAATATCAACATTTAAAAAAGCGAATTCTATGAAAAAGAGAAATACATTCACGTGGATAGTCTCTAGAAGATTTCCTGAGGAGTAATGTACTATATAAAATATACGTAAATAATTACATAAATAAACTGAAATGACAAACTTTTAGATGTTCTTTGAAACAGGCACACTGTAGGTTTGAATCGACACTAATATACCGACAACACAAGTTTGTGCATTAAAACGTACGTACAATAACAGTATATTAAAAAGTATATTTACTTACGAAATATTCCCAAAAATGTACTGAGCAGTTAACAGACACCAACCTGAAACAGAATTACCTACAATTAACTCACCAATAATTAACTTTTACAGGTGGCCCACTGCGTAAGAACAGGCTGTTCTCAGGGGGCTTGTTTAGTAGCTCCTCCTTAGTGTTTATAGAGGAATAGCACTTCTTAATGTATTTTAGTTTAGTATTGTAAATAATTTATTTGTTTTTAATATACCATGGTGTTCGGCTTATGGCTGTAGTAACAGGAAGAATGGCGTGGGGATATCTTTCTATAGGTAAGAACAACTTAATTACAAATGATAAAATGTTCATTTATTAATTATTTTTAAATTTTTTATGTTTAGACAAAAAGATTTCTAAATTTAAAAGTATGACATCCAAGTTTTGGATTTATTGGTGTATTACTATAACTGGTATTACGGGGCGCAGACCAAAACAATTGTTAGATTTTTGCAGAAGATAAATTTGGACAGCTGCACTCGTTATTACAACAAGTGATCGATGAGGTATTAAAATAACTCAAACACTTTGATATTATACGAAAATGTAGGAATATTCTGTTTTTAATTTGAATTGAAGATGTGTAACTGATGTTAACTATTTAACTTTTTAGCCATATGATAATACCATTTCCATAACTACTAACTAACTAAAGCCTCAATGGCATCTCAGTCTCAGAGATACCACTGAGGATGCCACATCACCGCATGGGCGAAACGTTTGGTGATATAAATACTGTAAATAACACCTTGACGTGGTCGTTACCGGAAGCTTTAGTTATTACTAATGACACCGGCCACTTAAGCCTGCGAAATAATATCATGTCCTTTTTTTTAGTAAACAAGAATAAAATAAAATATATGCCTATAATTATACGTTTGACTCGTCATTTTCAAATGCAAATGAGAATTTTTATCTCATAACATGAGTTAGAATTATACATGTGGTATGTATTATATACACTGTGGAGCAAATGTTAAATAATAGCCCAGTAATTAATTGATTTAACTAGAATTACATTAAATTAGTTTTATTGTTTATTAATTTATACATTAATTAATTATAATGATACGTATTTGTTGAAATTCACATTAAAAATGAGTTCAACAACAAACAAATTATACATAAACTTGTACAATATTGTTTGAAGTTTACTTCCGAAACATTTGAGACACGAGGTGAACATTTAAGACTCTTAAACAATTAAAATTAGCATTCAAATTAGACAAGAACGATTCGTAAATATTAAAAGGGCATATTATTATAAACAAATAATCCCTTTACACCATTACGTGCTCGCTGCAGTGTGTGTTCACTGAGACCTGCGGCGCGGCAGGGGCTGCAAAAACGTTGACGCTTTACTGCATTAAGTACACCGCCCTGGTGGATTAACCTGCAATATTATATTTTTTTAAATATTTTTTTATGTTAAATTCAATATCTCCCTTACAACTTTGCCGCTGGTCAAACTTCTCTGACCAAACAATAAAACAATTTCAGCCGACTAACTTTTTCTTGTCAAAATAAAAAACTACATAATTATTTTAAAGTTAAATAATAATTATAATTGATGTACTCGTATATAACTTATTTAATTAGTTTTTCGCTTGAAAGTGTCCAGATGAGTTGTGCTGATAACGTGTTAAGTTTGAAACGTTTAGCTCCACAGTAAGTGTATTAAATGTTAATGTTTTTGGCGGGAGAACACTGCCGCAAGTGTAGTGTCGGAGCCCTGTTTTCCGCCCGAGTCGCGGACCAAGTTGGCGGATCTAGCCTCACCTCTAATAGCCCAGTCAATAAAGGTAAAAAAATGCCCTTTGTCGCAACTAATTAGGGGAAAGCTGAATTTTTGCAGGGTGTTAGTATACAAGGTAAACAATAAAAAATGACAAAGTCCCGATCCCCACCCCTCTTGCTTTCCCCCCAACCCCCTCCCAAACATCGCAAGAGCAGTACTTTGGTTAAATACTCATAGCTCGAAAACTAATAAAGTTACAGACGTGATTCTTTTTTTATATTACACCTAACAATATGGCAAACAAATTATGTATCTAAAATTTTTATGTGTATAACTTCGTTTAACCGTAATACTGATATACATGCAAAAAAATGCCTCTGCTAATTACAAAAACTTACTTTAATTAATTATATCATTTTATCCTTGCATTGTAGAAAGAAACGTATTCAACAAAACTTATAGATAATTTAATTAGCTTCAATATGATGGGTCTAGTCAAGCTATGTAATGACGTAGTTGCTTTATAGAGAGCGATTAAACAGTAGCGGACACTGCACCGCCGGCGCGGCGCCGCTTCTAGCAGTGACTCATCAGGCGCTTGGATGTCTCCATGCGTCGGACTGCATGTTGTAACTTGTTCGTAGACAGTCCTTAATACGTATCTTGTTTAATACTGTTTCTGGAATTAAGACGAGATCCATAAACTACTTGCTAATGTCGATTTAATAAAGGTACATTCTACATGTAGGCGAAATTATACCAGACCTAGCAACATTAAAGCAGCATTAAAAGCGCAAGATGCAGAACCTTCTACACCGCAGCACTTTCTCAGAAAATTAGACAACACATTTGATTTCAATCATGATTGTTTGTTATGCGTGCGGTTTTTGACGCTAAACTTCCATATAAGTACCGAACCAAAATTTCCGAGGTTTCAACTATTGAAATAAAGCAAATTCTCCTCAATGCTTGTGATGTTAGGAGAGATGATTGGGCCTGTAAAGTTAAAACTAGGCTTTTAGATGTTATTGATTTAGTTGCCGCTGAAGCCCGTTACCATGGGCAATGTTATAAGAACTTTTGTAAACCTAAAAGTAGTGAACAAACGGTAGGACGGCCATTATCAGCAAAACTTGTAGATTTTTTCAAAGATAGGCTAGTTGTGCATAATTTATCTGAAAAGAAAAGTATTTAAGGTATGTAACATACTAGTTACAAAGTTTTAGATTCTTGGTACAAAAGCAGAGAAACCAGTTCTGAAGAAGAACACAAAAGAATTGTTAGAACAGCAGTAGAAATTGTTAGGGAAGCTGTCCAAAAAATGAATTATGACTGTGGAAAGTATTCAAGAGCAAAGGAAGTAAGTACCATACCAAATGATTTGATTCCTGAAACATTGGCACTATTTACGTCTACGGTGACCAAAAAACGAAGTAAAAACTCGAGCTCTGACATAAGTAGAAAACGTGCTGTGATAAACCATTCAATAATGTCCGCTGTAAGACCAAGGTCCTTCCTAACGTCAATACAAACTTCTTTGTCTCTAAATTTAAATAGAATGTATGGGTCAAAAAATTTGATTGAGGTACTTTCTGCGCTGGGAGTATGTTCCTCATACTATGAAAGTGACAGATATTTAAGGTCTTTAATCACGCATGGCCCCCCAGTCATAAAATCTGATTCCTTTACACAATACGTTTTCGACAACGCTGATGTTAACGTAAGATCGTTAGATGGCTTGAACACATTTAATGCGATGGGAGGAATTGCATGCATCACTCCATCGTCACTTGTCACACCTCAGAAGTACCTAGATTATTTGATGGATCATTTATGGTTGCAGAAGAAACTCGTAAACGGTCGTATATTAAGCGAAAAACCAGTGGCTTAGCTCGTATTGTTATGGAAGACTTCTCAGGTGCCATATCGTTGAGGAAAATAACTGCAAACACAGTATCCTTTATTTATACACTTAATCTGTTATGGGTCAGCGGATGTAACATCCAACCAGGCTGGAATGGTTTTATGAGTGTCTCAACTAGAAAATTAAAAGGGCAGGACACTTCATACATCATGGCTATTCCTTGCATAGACATTGATCCAAATAGCCCATCTTCAGTATATACAGCATTGTGTTTTGTAGCTGAACAGTGTAGCAAGAACAAGGAAACATACATTGTGACCTTTTACCAGCCACTATACTTAAAAGGGCAGGACACTTCATACATCATGGCTATTCCATTTATAGACATTGATCCAAATAGCCCATCATCAGTATATACAGCATTGTGTTTTGTAGCTGAACAGTGTAGCAAGAACAAGGAAACATACATGTGACCTTTGACCAACCACTATACTTAAAAGCAATGGAAATCGTTGCTGGCTCTGAAGATCAATCTGATTTGTCAAGGATTGTTGTAAGGTTGGGAGGTTTCCATTTGTTTATGTCTTACTTGGGATACATTGGTCGTATAATGGAGGGTAGTGGAATAGAGTCATTGTGGGAGACTGTCTACGGTGAAACACATGCTTACTGGACATGCCTTCGCTAGAGCTGTGAGAGCATACATAATTAACCTATGCTGCTATTGTTGAACAAGTGACAGAAGATGAAGAGGTACGTTCAAGTGTGTTTTGTAACGAGGTTTAAACAGTTTATGACCAACTTTCTCACTGAGATCAAGCAACTGCGTGTGATGATAAATCCATTTAATCAGCCTTGGCAAAGCTGACAGACATCATCAATTTAAAGAAGTCTGAGAGTAGAACATGAAAGCTCTGGCTAAATCTAATTAAGCAAATCGACCTAATGCTAAATTTTATTCTAGCAGAGAGAACGGGGAACTGGAAATTGCAACCTAGACACTATCACTGATATGCTTCCTTACTTTCATGCTGCAGGACACATTCCTTATGCAAAATCTGCTCAGATGTATGTCCAAGAAACGAAGAAACACAAATCAAAGCTGACTAAGACAGAGTACGATATCTTTGTGACAAAAGGTCTCTTCACTATTAGAAGAAGATGAGTTCTGGTCTGAAAATTGGAGTGACATGTGTCAGAATCAGAATCAGAATCAGAATGTTTATTTTCCCAAAATAATAAATAATACAATATTATGTTGTAAAAGAACAATAATAAAAAGAATGAAACTTAAATCTAACAATGTAACTAAATATGTTTATTTACTAGTTATATAATTACATCTTAATATAAAAATAACGTATTTATATCAATTTGTTCCTTCAGGGAAAATAGGAACCTACATAGGCAAAGGTAACCTGTGCGTAGGCTCCGAGTCATTATCTGGCCAGAGAGTGGAACTGATTTTATTTAGTTTTTGCAGGCGTAAAATTAGTTTGTCTGTTAATAATTGTATTAAACATAATTTTATCTTAATAATCTTAAAAATGTTTGAACAAATAGTGTCTATTGAATTTTGCTTTCGTCAATGTCAGATGATGGAAGACGGTAACTGCTAACCAATTTGAAGATATTCAGACGGTAGTGTGCAGGGGGGGGAGGGTGTGTAGGGGGGCCAAGGTCAGACAGGCCCGGTGTACCCGGTCACAATCAGAGCCTCCACCTCCTCCTCACTGAGACTGATAAGGAACTGAGACAGTTTGTTCTTAAATAAGGATAATGAAGGCAATTGAAAAAGCTCAGTTCCTCTGTATCTCTGACACATATTTCTGTATACAATTTGAGAAATGTAAAAACTATTTGTCGTAGAGTAATGTTTAAATAAATTAATTGTATTAATTCCAATATTTCTTGAGTATCTAGTGCTATATGTGTGAGTAGTTGGAGTAAATATATTGTTGAAATGTTGGTAAATGTGTATAATTAAAACTTTTAAGAATATTTGTCGGACAGTAAAAAGATGGGTTTCACGGAACAATTCAATGGTGGGAAAGCGTTTAGGTTTTTTAAAAGCTAATTTTATTATTGATTTTTGTACTATATTAAGGGGTTGAAGAATTGTTTTGTAGGCTCCGCCCCATGCGATTACGCCAAAAGAAAGTAACGATTGGACATACGCATAATAGGCTATTTTAATCTCCTTCTCATACAATACATCGGACAATTCTCTAAATGCGTAAATAAACTTTCTGAGCCTATTCTTTAGGTAGTCCACATGCTGTGTCCATTTCATTTGACTGTCAAAAACGATACCTAAGTATTTATAGGAATCGACCCGCTGTATTTTACCACAGTTACAATTACCATTCATATAATTACCACAAGAGTGAATAATCAAATCCGGAAGTAAGTAACAATTATTAGTTAATGAAATTGGCATAAATTTTGTTTTTGAAACATTGAGCGTTAGTACATTTTGATCTAGCCACTTTTTTATAATTTCCAAATCCAACAATGCCTGCGTGCGAACATCATTCCAGTTTTTACCCCGCGTCATAATTAATGTATCATCAGCAAAAAGGAACAATTGGCTTTTGATATTTAATTTAGAAATGTTATTGATATAAATTAAGAATAAAATAGGTCCAAGGGTGCTGCCTTGAATAACACCATAATTTAATGGCAACGGGTCACTGTCGACGTTACAGATAGTTGTCACTTGTTGCCTGTGAGTCAGGTACGACTGAAACCAAGATAAGGCACAGCCCCTAACTCCCACAGCCTCAAGTTTCTTAAGCAGCTTATTTCTGTCCACGGAGTCGAACGCTTTTTTAAGATCTAAAAAGGTTAACAATGTTTTTTCATTACTAGAAATGGCAGTGTTTATTTCTTTGCACACCTCAAAGAGAGCATCAGAAATATTTTTGTCCGAACGAAATCCGTATTGACTGTTAGAAATAATGTTGTAATTTTGAATAAACGTGACTAATTGCTCCTTAATAGTTTTCTCTAAAATTTTAGACAGTACGCTAAGTAATGCAATGGGGCGGAAATTGTTTTTGTCTGATATTACATCAGATTTGTGTAGTGGTATGATTTTGGCCAATTTAAAACAATTTGGAAAAATCCCTGTTGTTATACTCAAGTTGATTAGGTGTTGCAGAGGTTTACAGAGAATATGTATGTTCAACTTGAGGAGTTCAGCAGAGATGCCGTCATGACCGGGAGCAGACCCGCCCCGGTATAGAGCAATCATTGATGAAATCTTTAAAAACAATAGGAGGTCTAACTCATGGCCGAGGAATAACTGAGAGCACCTTAAATAAATGGGTACTAGGAGCTCCTTCATTCTTATGGAAATAAGAAGCTATAAAAATACTATACTGGTTTTGATATATATAGAAAATACTATCTTGCATTTATTGTATCACAAAACTAAGATTTTTAAACTAAACAACAGAGCCTAGACAGTGAAATTTGGTTATTTATCAGTGATACAAGTGAACTAAATCTTTATTTTCTTATGGACCCTTAAGTGAAAATTATTATATTGCTGCTCTAAATAACTTAAGACTACGGATACGAGTACACAAATACGAGATACAAGTACGATGCCCCTCAGCGGGGAGTGTCAACGGCGGCAGCGGCACTGCTATGAGCAGCGTGGGGGTGGCACAGCGCTATACCCGCTACTGTTTAATCGCTCTCTATGAAGCCATAATTTCAAAGGTAAGCAATGTTAGATACATCATTTTAAAGCGAATTAAATTATCTATAAGTTTTGTTGAAGACGTTTCTTTCCACGATGCAAGGATAAAATGATATAATTAATTAAAGTAAGTTTTTGTAATTAGCAGAGGCATTTTTTTGCATGTATATCAGTATTACGGTTAAACGAAGTTATACACATAAAAATTTTAGATACATAATTTGTTTGCCATATTGTTAGGTGTAATATAAAAAAAGAATCACGTCTGTAACTTTATTAGTTTTCGAGCTATGAGTATTTAACCAAAGTACTGCTCTTGCGATGTTTGGGAGGGGGTTGGGGGGAAAGCAAGAGGGGTGGGGGTCGGGACTTTGTCATTTTTTATTGTTTACCTTGTATACTAACAACCTGCAAAAATTCAGCTTTCCCCTAATTAGTTGCGACACAAAACCTTCATTGACTGGGCTATAATGCATACGGCGTATAGACCATGTCCTCTCTATTCATATTCTGTACTCACTGCTATACCGTTACCATAGGACCATAGGGCAGTATAACGTTAAAACGTAGTTTTAGAAAAGACAATAACCAATTCAATACTAGATTTTCATACATTAAAGGAAGTAACCTGAAAGGAACTAAATACTATTGCAGTTTGGAGACCTGTCTGATGTATCTGACACGGAGTTGGAATATGGTGTTCTTTGTCGCGTTACGAGTGCAGCCAATGTTCAGCCCTCCTAACGTACATACGTTTACGCTACGTGGTGTGTTCATGATGTCAGGAGACTACATCATTCCTTTTCTCTTCTTACAGATTAACTCATTAAATAAACGCTACGTGGTGTGTTCATGATGTCAGGAGACTACACCATTCCTATTCTCTTCTTAGAGATCAACTCATTAAATAAACGCTACGTAGTGTGTTCATGATGTCAGGAGACTACACCATTCGTATTTTCTTCTTACAGATCAACTCATTAAATAAACGCTACGTAGTGTGTTCATGATGTCAGGAGACTACACCATTCAGATTTTCTTCTTACAGATCAACTCATTAAATAAACGCTACGTGGTGTGTTCATGATGTCAGGAGACTACACCATTCGTATTTTCTTCTTACAGATCAACTCATTAAATAAACGCTACGTGGTGTGTTCATGATGTCAGGAGACTACACCATTCGTATTTTCTTCTTACAGATCAACTCATTAAATAAACGCTACGTGGTGTGTTCATGATGTCAGGAGACTACACCATTCGTATTTTCTTCTTACAGATCAACTCATTAAATAAACGCTACGTGGTGTGTTCATGATGTCAGGAGACTACACCATTCGTATTTTCTTCTTACAGATCAACTCATTAAATAAACGCTACGTGGTGTGTTCATGTCAGGAGACTACACCATTCGTATTTTCTTCTTACAGATCAACTCATTAAATAAACGCCCCCTGATCAATTAGGTTAACCAGCCTAATGATGATTTTACTTAGCCCCCATGATGATCTTTTATAGTCCCCCGTAATCCACTATGGTAACCACCCGCAATGATCTTGTGTAGCCTGTGATCAACTTGGAAAGCTCTTGGTAAACAATTGTGGTAGTCTCCCGTTATCAAATTGTAGAGCATCCGAGATCAGCCGTAGGTAGCCGCACGTGATTAACATAGATCAGCGTATGTATCCCCCATAATCAACTAGGGTAGCCGACCGTCCTAAACTTAAGATAGTCCCCTTGAGCATCTTAGATAGTCCTCCGGGGTAAACGTGTTAACCACACGTAACCATCTGGGGTAGCCCTGTGATTAACTTTTGTAGCCAACCTTAATTATCATAGGCAGCCCCCTCTTGATTAACTTGCGTAGCCACCCGTGATCAACAAAGGCGGTTCATATTGATCAAATAACTTATGTAGCCCTCGTGATGAACTTTGGCAGCTATTCTTGATTAATTTGGGTAACCAACCATTATCATCTTGGGTAGCCCCACCGTGATCAACTTGTGTAGACACACGTGACCAAGGTAGGTAGCCCTCTGATCAACGTAGGTAGTCCTCGTGTTCAACTTAGGTTGCAACCTAACATCAACTTGGGTAGCCCCCGTGATCAATGTAGGTTTCCCCGTGATTTACTTGGTAATCCGTGATTAACTTAGGTAGAATCCGTAATCAAATTAGGTAGCATTCGTTATATATCACGCACCGACCATGGAGCCAGGCATCCCTTCGAGAACCCAGGACAGTACTCTACGTAAGGTTAGGTAGTTAGTAGAGAGGACTGTCTAGTCTAAAACTCGTCTTATCAAATAAAGACTTTTCCATTTTATTTTGTTTCATTTCATGAGAAAGCTTGGGTCTTCCCACTTCACTATTAACTTTGGTGGCAGCCTTGATAAACTCGGGTAGCAATGTTATCGTCTTGAGTGCTAATCATGTACAAATTTGATAGGATTCGTGATCAGTTTGGGCAGAAATTAGCTTGGGTTGACATCTGTGATCAACTTACACTGTAAGTCTTGATGCTTACACTGAAAGGCGGTTTGGGGGCGAAGCCCCCAACGAGCGAAGCGAGTTTAATATTTATATAGCCGCATGTATAACTCACTCACATATACAAATTCTAACCCACATCCAGATGAGCTAGAAACTTGAAATTCGGCACACATAGCTTTTAGCAGGTAACCGTCAGGAAAATTTTTTATTTTAAACCCACCGAAAAATCAAAATAGCGGAAGGGTATTTTGAGTTGTAAGCAGAGGTTTACTTACGGTTTCATTGTGGGCAAACTTGGTTGTAGAGCAAATCTGATACGATATATATCAGTTTCCGCACATAAAGTCGGTGAAGTAAAGTTTTGTCGAAAACGTGTGACTTTTGTTAATAGTGTTTTCTATTTAAGCATGATTAAAAGAAGCTAAAAACTTAAAACCGGTCACACTATTTATAACCTTCACTTCTCTGTTAATAAAACTGATATACAATTTTATTTAGCCCTCTGTAACCTAGAAAAAAATCGAAAAGGTGAACTTGCGGCTGAGTTTTTGTTTTAAAACAATCAGCTCTACTATAAGTGTCAAACCAAAAATTATAAGTGTTAATCATAAAAACCAAAATTATTCAAACCGTATTCCATACTATGATGGATGTAAAGAAAAGTAAAATCAAAGTGCGATATTACGTTATATAAAAATTAACGACGGCTATTCACAAAAAAATATAATACAGTAGCCTATTACAATTTCTCCTATAAATTATTTTTGCTGATAAATGGCATATACACGCCGCCTAAACTTATTGCTGCTTGGAAAGAGTCCTACTATGTTTATCTAATCTAAGCACGAGAAGGTCAATCGTGACAATATTTCCTGGAGTACCTGGTAGAGACGTGATCACGTAACTAAACTCGTAGTAGATTACGACACAAATCGGCTTGCGACACCAAAGCGAGACAGTAGACAGCCACTGTCCTGAATGTAAAGAAAACATAAGTGTCACCGAAACCGTAACCTGAATGACCACGGCATCTATCGCATAATACTGAGGTTTCCTTGGACAACTAACTCGGCTTGCGACCCCAGGCGAAGCTCTGGACATTCCGTATGTCGAGGGGAAGGAAGCGGCATGAGTGTCATCAGCACTGTTAACAACCTGAATGACCAGGCGTATGCTGCATACTGAACTCACCTTTCGACACCCAGGCGAGGCTATGTACAGTCCACGTTTAATCAATTAGGATAGGAAATAAAGTGAAGGGAGGGAAGGAATAAATCACATACCACAACAAAACAGTACGGACAGTGAGAGAATAAACAAGACCGTGTCCTGTGACAGTGTAACCCATCAATTAGAATGGGAGATACAGTGAGGGGAGGGAAGGAATGAATCGCATACCACAACACAACAGTACGAACAGTGAGAGAGTAAACAAGACCGTGTCCTGTGACAATGTAGTCCATCAATTAGAATGGGAGATAGAGTGAGGGGAGGGGAGGGGAGGAATGAATCGCATACCACAACACAACAGTACGAGCAGTGAGAAAGTAAACAAGGCCGTGCCCTGTAACAATGTAGCCCATCAATTAGCATGGGAGATACAGTGAGGGGAGAGGAGGAATGAATCGCATACCACAACACAACAGTACGAGCAGTGAGAGAGTAAACAAGGCCGTGCCCTGTGACAATGTAGTCCATCAATTAGCATGGGAGATATAGTGAGGGGAGGGAAGGAATGAATCGCATACCACAACACAACAGTACGCGCAGTGAGATAGTAAACAAGGCCGTGTCCTGTGACAATGTAACCCATCAATTAGAATGGGAGATACAGTGAGGGGAGGGGAGGGGAGGAATGAATCGCATACCACAACACAACAGTACGGACAGTGAGAGAGTAAACAAGACCGTGTCCTGTGACAATGTAACCCATCAATTAGAATGGGAGATACAGTGAGGGGAGGGGAGGGGAGGAATGAATCGCATACCACAACACAACAGTACGAACAGTGAGAGAGTAAACAAGACCGTGTCCTGTGACAATGTAACCCATCAATTAGAATGGGAGATACAGTGAGGGGAGGGGAGGGGAGGAATGAATCGCATACCACAACACAACAGTACGAGCAGTGAGAAAGTAAACAAGGCCGTGCCCTGTGACAATGTAGCCCATCAATTAGAATGGGAGATACAGTGAGGGGAGGGGAGGGGAGGAATGAATCGCATACCACAACACAACAGTACGGACAGTGAGAGAGTAAACAAGACCGTGTCCTGTGACAATGTAACCCATCAATTAGAATGGGAGATACAGTGAGGGGAGGGGAGGGGAGGAATGAATCGCATACCACAACACAACAGTACGGACAGTGAGAGAGTAAACAAGACCGTGTCCTGTGACAATGTAACCCATCAATTAGAATGGGAGATACAGTGAGGGGAGGGGAATAATGAATCGCATACCACAACACAACAGTACGAACAGTGAGAGAGTAAACAAGACCGTGTCCTGTGACAATGTAACCCATCAATTAGAATGGGAGATACAGTGAGGGGAGGGGAGGGGAGGAATGAATCGCATACCACAACACAACAGTACGAACAGTGAGAGAGTAAACAAGACCGTGTCTTGTGACAATGTAACCCATCAATTAGAATGGGAGATACAGTGAGGGGAGGGGAGGGGAGGAATGAATCGCATACCACAACACAACAGTACGAACAGTGAGAGAGTAAACAAGACCGTGTCCTGTGACAATGTAACCCATCAATTAGAATGGGAGATACAGTGAGGGGAGGGGAGGGGAGGAATGAATCGCATACCACAACACAACAGTACGAGCAGTGAGAAAGTAAACAAGGCCGTGCCCTGTGACAATGTAGCCCATCAATTAGCATGGGAGATACAGTGAGGGGAGAGGAGGAATGAATCGCATACCACAACACAACAGTACGAGCAGTGAGAGAGTAAACAGGGCCGTGCCCTGTGACAATGTAGTCCATCAATTAGCATGGGAGATATAGTGAGGGGAGGGGAGGAACGAATCGCATACCACAACACAACAGTACGAGCAGTGAGATAGTAAACAAGGCCGTGCCCTGAGACAATGTAACCCATCAATTAGCATGGGAGGTATAGTGAAGGGAGGGGAGGAATGAATCGCATACCACAACACAACAGTACGAGCAGTGAGATAGTAAACAAGGCCGTGCCCTGTGACAATGTAGCCCATCAATTAGCATGGGAGATACAGTGAGGGGAGGGGAGGAATGAATCGCATACCACAACACAACAGTACGAGCAGTGAGAGAGTAAACAAGGCCTTGCCCTGTGACAATGTAACCCATCAATTAGCATGGGAGATACAGTGAGGGGAGGGGAGGAATGAATCGCATACCACAACACAACAGTACGAGCAGTGAGATAGTAAACAAGGCCGTGCCCTGTGAGAATGTAGCCCATCAATTAGCATGGGAGATACAGTGAGGGGAGAGGAATAATGAATCGCATACCACAACACAACAGTACGAGCAGTGAGAGAGTAAACAAGGCCGTGCCCTGTGACAATGTAGCCCATCAATTAGCATGGGAGATACAGTGAGCTAATTGAATACAAGAAATGGTAACAACATAAATAGAACTTTTTATAGATTAAGCAAAACTCTAAAGAGCGACAAAGTCATGTCACATAAAGTATATAACAAACTAAGTAAAGTAATACAGCTATATCCAAATATACACTCATTATTTTTAAGTAAATTTTTCGAATGGCTTCTAAATAATCCATTCTACTTTGTTGTTGACTTCATGGACAAAGAAGATATTGTTTTTTGAATTTAAATCTAGTTTTGTTTTATTGACTACTGATACTATTTTAAAACTGTTATTGGTCCTTCAATTAGGCCTATTATTTGTGTCTCTTTTTATTGTTTTGTGTGTTTTTATTCATTTTTATGTTTTGTAATTTTATTGTTACTGGTTTTTAATATTGTTATTTCTTGTCATAATTTATATATTAATAGTTTATTGCTTGTTTTGTTGTCAAAATTATCTAATTTATAGTTAATTCTTACATTTATTTATTATCATTATTGTTGTCTAGGTCAATTGGTCTATTATAATTAAAAGAAATATCCACAGAGCTTAAAAAAGTAGTGTTAGTATTTGTTAATTTAATTTATTGTATTTCTATTATAATTTTTGACCGTAGCTTTATATGCTGTACTTTAGACTTTTGCCCATACATTAATTAAGTCGAATGGCAAATAAACGATTCTTGATTCTTGGGGAGGAAAGGAATGAATCGCATACCACAACACAACAGTACGAACAGTGAGAGAGTAAACAAGGCCGTGCCCTGTGACAATGTAACCCATCAATTTGCATGGGAGGTATAGTGAAGGGAGGGAAGGAATGAATCGCATACCACAACACAACAGTACGAACAGTGAGAGAGTAAACAAGGCCGTGACCTGTGAAAATGTAACCCATCAATTAGCATGGGAGATATAGTGAGGGGAGGGAAGGAATAAATCGCACAACACAACAGTACGAACAGTGAGAGAGTAAACAAGGCCGTGACCTGAGACAATTTAGCCCATCAATTAGCAAGGGAGATATAGTGAGGGGAGGGAAGGAATAAATCGCACAACACAACAGTACGGACAGTGAGAGAGTAAACAAGACCGTGTCCTGTGACAATGTAACCCATCAATTAGAATGGGAGATACAGTGAGGGGAGGGGAGGGGAGGAATGAATCGCATACCACAACACAACAGTACGAACAGTGAGAGAGTAAACAAGACCGTGTCCTGTGACAATGTAACCCATCAATTAGAATGGGAGATACAGTGAGGGGAGGGGAGGAGAGGAATGAATCGCATACCACAACACAACAGTACGAGCAGTGAGAAAGTAAACAAGGCCGTGCCCTGTGACAATGTAGCCCATCAATTAGAATGGGAGATACAGTGAGGGGAGGGGAGGGGAGGAATGAATCGCATACCACAACACAACAGTACGGACAGTGAGAGAGTAAACAAGACCGTGTCCTGTGACAATGTAACCCATCAATTAGAATGGGAGATACAGTGAGGGGAGGGGGAGGGGAGGAATGAATCGCATACCCATCAATTAGAATGGGAGATACAGTGAGGGGAGGGGAATAATGAATCGCATACCACAACACAACAGTACGAACAGTGAGAGAGTAAACAAGACCGTGTCTTGTGACAATGTAACCCATCAATTAGAATGGGAGATACAGTGAGGGGAGGGGAGGGGAGGAATGAATCGCATACCACAACACAACAGTACGAACAGTGAGAGAGTAAACAAGACCGTGTCCTGTGACAATGTAACCCATCAATTAGAATGGGAGATACAGTGAGGGGAGGGGAGGGGAGGAATGAATCGCATACCACAACACAACAGTACGAGCAGTGAGAAAGTAAACAAGGCCGTGCCCTGTGACAATGTAGCCCATCAATTAGCATGGGAGATACAGTGAGGGGAGAGGAGGAATGAATCGCATACCACAACACAACAGTACGAGCAGTGAGAGAGTAAACAGGGCCGTGCCCTGTGACAATGTAGTCCATCAATTAGCATGGGAGATATAGTGAGGGGAGGGAAGGAACGAATCGCATACCACAACACAACAGTACGAGCAGTGAGATAGTAAACAAGGCCGTGCCCTGAGACAATGTAACCCATCAATTAGCATGGGAGATACAGTGAGGGGAGAGGAGGAATGAATCGCATACCACAACACAACAGTACGAGCAGTGAGAGAGTAAACAGGGCCGTGCCCTGTGACAATGTAGTCCATCAATTAGCATGGGAGATATAGTGAGGGGAGGGAAGGAACGAATCGCATACCACAACACAACAGTACGAGCAGTGAGATAGTAAACAAGGCCGTGCCTTGAGACAATGTAACCCATCAATTAGCATGGGAGGTATAGTGAAGGGAGGGGAGGAATGAATCGCATACCACAACACAACAGTACGAGCAGTGAGATAGTAAACAAGGCCGTGCCCTGTGACAATGTAGCCCATCAATTAGCATGGGAGATACAGTGAGGGGAGGGGAGGAATGAATCGCATACCACAACACAACAGTACGAGCAGTGAGAGAGTAAACAAGGCCGTGCCCTGTGAGAATGTAGCCCATCAATTAGCATGGGAGATACAGTGAGGGGAGAGGAATAATGAATCGCATACCACAACACAACAGTACGAGCAGTGAGAGAGTAAACAAGGCCGTGCCCTGTGACAATGTAGCCCATCAATTAGCATGGGAGATACAGTGAGCTAATTGAATACAAGAAATGGTAACAACATAAATAGAACTTTTTATAGATTAAGCAAAACTCTAAAGAGCGACAAAGTCATGTCACATAAAGTATATAACAAACTAAGTAAAGTAATACAGCTATATCCAAATATACACTCATTATTTTTAAGTAAATTTTTCGAATGGCTTCTAAATAATCCATTCTACTCTGTTGTTGACTTCATGGACAAAGAAGATATTGTTTTTTGAATTTAAATCTAGTTTTGTTTTATTGACTACTGATACTATTTTAAAACTGTTATTGGTCCTTCAATTAGGCCTATTATTTGTGTCTCTTTTTATTGTTTTGTGTGTTTTTATTCATTTTTATGTTTTGTAATTTTATTGTTACTGGTTTTTAATATTGTTATTTCTTGTCATAATTTATATATTAATAGTTTATTGCTTGTTTTGTTGTCAAAATTATCTAATTTATAGTTAATTCTTACATTTATTTATTATCATTATTGTTGTCTAGGTCAATTGGTCTATTATAATTAAAAGAAATATCCACAGAGCTTAAAAAAGTAGTGTTAGTATTTGTTAATTTAATTTATTGTATTTCTATTATAATTTTTGACCGTAGCTTTATATGCTGTACTTTAGACTTTTGCCCATACATTAATTAAGTCGAATGGCAAATAAACGATTCTTGATTCTTGGGGAGGAAAGGAATGAATCGCATACCACAACACAACAGTACGAACAGTGAGAGAGTAAACAAGGCCGTGCCCTGTGACAATGTAACCCATCAATTTGCATGGGAGGTATAGTGAAGGGAGGGAAGGAATGAATCGCATACCACAACACAACAGTACGAACAGTGAGAGAGTAAACAAGGCCGTGACCTGTGAAAATGTAACCCATCAATTAGCATGGGAGATATAGTGAGGGGAGGGAAGGAATAAATCGCACAACACAACAGTACGAACAGTGAGAGAGTAAGCAAGGCCGTGACCTGAGACAATTTAGCCCATCAATTAGCAAGGGAGTATAGTGAATGGAGGGAATGAATCAATCGCATACCACTACAGTACGAACAGTGAGAAAATAGACAAGGCCGTGACATGTGACAATGTAACCCATCAATTAGCATGGGAGATATAGTGAGGGGAGGGAAGGAATAAATCGCACAACACAACAGTACGAACAGTGAGAGAGTAAACAAGGCCGTGACCTGAGACAATTTAGCCCATCAATTAGCAAGGGAGTATAGTGAATGGAGGGAATGAATCAATCGCATACCACTACAGTACGAACAGTGAGAAAATAGACAAGGCCGTGACCTGTGACAATGTAACCCATCAATTAGCATGGGAGATATAGTGAGGGGAGGGAAGGAATAAATCGCACAACACAACAGTACGAACAGTGAGAAAATAGACAAGGCCGTGACCTGAGACAATGTAACCCATCAATTAGCATGGGAGATATAGTGAGGGGAGGGAAGGAATAAATCGCACAACACAACAGTACGAACAGTGAGAAAATAGACAAGGCCGTGACCTGAGACAATTTAGCCCATCAATTAGCAAGGGAGTATAGTGAATGGAGGGAATGAATCAATCGCATACCACTACAGTACGAACAGTGAGAAAATAGACAAGGCCGTGACCTGTGACAATGTAACCCATCAATTAGCATGGGAGATATAGTGAGGGGAGGGAAGGAATAAATCGCACAACACTACAGTACGAACAGTGAGAAAATAGACAAGGCCGTGACCTGAGACAATGTAACCCATCAATTAGCATGGGAGATATAGTGAGGGAAGGGAAGGATTAAATCGCATACCACAACACAACAGTACGAACAGTGAGAAAGTAGACAAGGCCGTGACCTGTGACAATGTAGTACATCAATTAGCATGGGAGATACAGTGAGGGGAGGGAAGGAATGAATCGCATACCACAACACAACAGTACGAACAGTGAGAAAGTAGACAAGGCCGTGACCTGTGACAATGTAACCCATCAATTAGCATGGGAGGTATAGTGAAGGGAGGGAAGGAATAAATCGCACAACACAACAGTACGAACAGTGAGAGAGTAAACAAGGCCGTGACCTGAGACAATTTAGCCCATCAAAAGCAAGGGAGTATAGTGAATGGAGGGAATGAATCAATCGCATACCACTACAGGACAAACAGTGAGAAAATAGACAAGGCCGTGACCTGTGACAATGTAACCCATCAATTAGCATGGGAGGTATAGTGAAGGGAGGGAAGGAATAAATCGCATACCACAACACAACAGTACGAACAGTGAGAAAATAGACAAGGCCGTGACCTGTGACAATGTAACCCATCAATTAGCATGGGAGGTATAGTGAAGGGAGGGAAGGAATAAATCGCATACCACAACACAACAGTACGAACAGTGAGAAAGTAGACAAGGCCGTGACCTGTGACAATGTAGCCCATCAATTAGCATGGGAGGTATAGTGAAGGGAGGGAAGGAATAAATCACATACCACAACAGTACGAACAGTGAGAAAATAGACAAGGCCGTGCCCTGTGACAATGTAACCCATCAATTAGCATGGGAGGTATAGTGAGGGGAGGGAAGGAATAAATCACATACCACAACACAACAGTACGAACAGTGAGAAAATAGACAAGGCCGTGCCCTGTGACAATGTAACCCATCAATTAGCATGGGAGGTATAGTGAGGGGAGGGAAGGAATAAATCACATACCACAACACAACAGTACAAGCTGTGAGATTAAACAAGGCCATGACCTGTGACAATGTAACCCATCAATTAGCATGGGAGATACAGTGAGGGGAGGGGAGGAATGAATCGCATACCACAACAGTACGAACAGTGAGAGAGTGGAAGAGACCGTAACCTGTGACAATGTTAACCCATCAATTAGTACAGGAGAGACTAAGGGGTGGGGGAGACAATCGCAAACCACAACAATAGATCTAAAATAACACAACTGGATCGCTGGGCAGGGCCGCCGAAAGGGATTAGGGGGCCTGGGATACATGCTTGTTTGTGGGCCCCAATCCCTAAATTTTCAATAACTAATATAAAAATATTTTTTGAACAGGCGTTTAGGTATAATTGTAGAAGTTCACATTAATTAGTATTACAAGAGTTAAAATAGATATATAAATAGATAAAAAAACATGTCTCTTTGTGTTATTAAATACCATGTCGTGTTCCATAATCAAAAATCATCCATTGGTTCAACTGATCTCAAATCATCGTAATTTCTTTTTGCTTTTTATTTGATCCTTTTTGGTAAAGACTAACTTTCCTTATGCCACTGAAAGAGATAGTACAAGCCACTGTAACGACTGTCATCAAGGTTCCTTCTCATGTTAATAAGAGGGGGCTACCCCAAATGATCAGGCGTGGTTGATCAGAAGTTGATTACGGGGGAATACCTACACTGATCAAAGGTGGCTACCTAAGTTGATCATGGCTGGCTACCTAATATAGTCACGGTTGGCTACAAAAGTTAATCAAGGGGACTATTCCAGATGATCACGTGTGGTTAACAATTTGACCCCGGGGGACTAACCAATATGCTCAAGGGAACTATCTAAGTTTAGGACGGTCGGATACCCTAGTTGATTGATTATGGGAGATACATGCGTTGATCGTAGGCAGCTACCTAAGATGATCACGTAGGGCTACCTACGGCTGATCACAGGTGCTTTACATTCATGACCAAAAACGAATGTAGGTATACTTTTGCTGAAGGAAACGCCTAGATCACTGAATTAAGGTGTGTGAATGTTGTGCGACTGCAGCGTTCATCACATCCACTCCGTGAACGCTGTAAAGCTACTACCACAAGGTTGAAGACGGGCTTAGCTACACAATTTAACATTTAGATTTAGTATTTTTCAGTTTATTCTTGGAATTGTTACGGCTTTAGGCTGTAGAAGATAATTGACAATGCGGGGACAAGGCGTAGAAGACGTTTGATTAATTTATATTAACACAGGGCACAAATGACTCGAGGAACATAATCTAGATCTAAATGATGTGTATTATTTAAAAAAAATTCTTTCACTTACCACAGTTCTCCACCTACTCATGTGATAGGTGTTTTGGGAACCTGAACATCCGCAGTGATTCTTTTGTATGAATGTTTACACTTCCTCTAACTACAAACTGTCGTAGTCTTTCCCTCCATTACAACACTAGGTTATAACAAGACGACACGATGATAAAACAACCGAAACCAAACCAATCATATTCAGAAATTGACTGAGCATTTACAGACGATAAGGATGCAAGAAGTAGACGAACACGAGATCGGCGCGCGTTCTTGGAACTGTCAGACGGCAAGCCCCTAATATTACTTTACTCATAGTTTAAAGGAAACCGTATACGAGATTTATGTTCCTTTAAACATTTTTTTAGCCATTTTGATAAAATAATAGTAATAATTCAAAACTTAAGTTTTTCTTAAACTATAGGATACCACTGCACGCAACGTGTGCACAACCCCGTTAATTGCTACGCTCGTTTCACCTCACACGTGTAACTTTGTTATTTTTCTTCGTATTACATGCGTTATATTGTTACAATACATTGTTAAAAAATAACCTCTTATGTCAAGTTGTACCGTCATAAGCTTTCTTATTGTTGGGGCAACGATGATTTTATGGTATTGGGATATTTATTATATGCCTTATTTTAGCAGTTTGAGAAAAACTGTTGAGAAATCCTCTCTTAGAATATGTCTAGAGCCTATAAATAATGTTTATACCAAGTTTCATGGTCCAAAGTCTAATGGTTTTTGAGAATTTGGGATTAGTCTGTGTTATTTGGCTTTAATAATATTTATATAAATCATCTTCCTAGCCACGATAAAATTGGAAAACATTTGTTCTTTGTATTAGGACTATTTATGTTTTATATTTCCTATGTAATTTTCAGTTGGTCAAATTTATTGAGCGAAAATAACGCCCTACTGATGAATATCTGAAGACACTTTTAAAATAACGTAGTGTTTAAGTAGTTGATTATGCTACGTGTAAGGAGTTATAGTCCGACAACGCCAATCAAATAATCAAGTATAATAATAATTATTATATATAATTATAGAGGATAGAGGAGGTGATAGTGATGTGTTGTGATGCTTGGACTGTGTGCTGATAAAATGGTTATGTTATTAATAATTAGACCCTAAAAGTGACTCTGGTACATTCATTTTGTTACTGTAAGGTTTGAGAAATATTTTAAATAATGGTTTAACAGTTTTGCATAATATTTTTATAGTAATATTTAAAGTTTTATATACTGTTTCAATTTAACCTCAAACTCACTAAAGAAGACTAGTCTGTCTATATGTAATTAAAACACATACTGTGATAGAATAGATACTGTATTGGGATTTGACATCGGGGATTCCTACTTTTGTACTTGAATTGCAATTGCATAATGTCAAGTTTTATTCGAGTTGAAACAATAAACAACAGCATCTTGATGTAAGGCATTCCAGTCAGCAACTGAACTGACACTGACACTGTTCTAGCAGACCAACTTCAACATAATCAGCAACAGGTGGATCAGTGGTCAAGGTCACCAGCTATTAATAGTGGCATAACAATTGGAGCTGGTTCTAATCCAATTGGAGACGTTATCTTTTTGCTACTTTAAAAATAAAAAAAAATAAAAAATAAATATTGGGTATAAATAAAAAATAAAATGTTATTACTTATTACTTAATTGTTATTCTGTATATATATTTTTCTCACTTATATTAACTGCAATCATAATAAAAGAAGCTACAGGTGTTTACACTAATAAGACCTCTGCTGAGCTATTCAACAAATACCAGGACACAACTTATTTATATTAATAATATAAGTGTTCTCTTAATAACAGCCGGCTGCCAGAAAGTATAATAATGTTACGCCTGCTGATTAGGACTGCAAAGTCACGTCCCAAGTGGTAGGTGAATTGCATACGTCTACAATGAAGGAGCTCGCACAGAAACGCATTAGTACCACGAGCAGTTAATATCATTTTAAAAGGAGTTTATATTATTTTTATTAATTAACACTTAAATCTGTTACTAAAGTATGAAACAATTAGAAGATATTGTGATAGGATCTAATGGATACCAAGTCAAAATAGAGGACTACATAGCTGAGGTTTGCTTTGAAATAAACAAAATAACTGCAATCAGTCCTAATTTAAATTTAGATGACCTTGTCTCTAAACTGGTGCCACTAATTGAGTATTGCGACTCAGTCCTTATAGAAAATGAATCTAACAAAAAGAAACTTGATTCAACATTAAGTGAAACGGCAATCCTGGAAACAAAAATGCTTATAGAAAAGACAATGGACTCTTAAACTGGATGAATCATTTCACTTGGAGGAAGCAGGAGAAAACGAAAGACTGGCCTATATGAATAAAATTAAAGATCTCGAAGAGAAACTAAGGTCAACTAAAAATAGATATGAGACAACCGTACAAGAAAATAACAGTATACTTCATGACCTAAAAGCGCAAATGAAAATTAAAGATTCTTTAGAGCAAAAAATAGACAGAAAAACACAATTATTGAAAAACTCAAACTGGGAGTACAAGCTTTAACAACTGACATACTGAACTTGCAAGAGAAAAAAATCTTGGACCAAGGAAAAGTGGGTGGATGATACTATTTTGAGTAGCTATTTTTCTGCTATATCAGACAGCATCAACTCAGATGAGGTGCTGTTGCTGGGCCCCTCTGTCACTGCTGCTATTAAGCTTGGCATTCCTGACGTGGTTTCTGAAAGTTTGGAGAGAACCACCTTTAAAACTTGCAAATATGCGGTTATGCAACACAACAACTTTAAGTTTGTTATGTTGTTATGTACAACACAAACAAGTTATGCAAAACTTATCGGTGAAGTCCTATAGTGAACAGAGAAAGCAAAACAAAGTTTAGAAAAAATACCTGAATTTTTTTAATTTTATTTTTTAGTAATTACCAAGATTGGGCGGTATAGGGCAGGCACCAATTTAAAAAAATAAAAATTGCCAATAAAGATTGTCTACATTCTGTGGTCAAGGGTTGCTACCTTAGTTGATTACCAGGAGCTTTCAAAGTTGATTACAGGCTACACAAGATTATTTCGGGTGATTACAATGGTGAATCAAGGGAGACTATAAAATATCATCATGGGGTTACCTAAATGGTCGACAGCCGGTTAACCTAAATGATCGATTACGTGCCATCTCGTCCCGGTGCCATTTGGTCCCGCAACAAATTTCCTTGAAAAACGTGCTATCTCGTCCCGCTCAGGTTTACAAATTATTACATAAGCTACTTTGTAATAATTTGGGACTTTGTAATCGTTGGGACGAGATGCTACTCCCTAACGGGAGTAGCATCTCGTCCCAACGAAATTTTGAGAAGGGTTGAGGGAGTGCAGGTAGTCGTAGGCCAATGGGCTGATATCCAGTTGCACCGGCGGTCAAAGGAACTTCCACGGGTCAAAACATTCCTCCGTCCGAAAAGTGTCCAGATGCACCGGTGGTCAAAATCTACCCACCTCACTTATCCCCGCTGCAAATTCCTTCGACCGCCGGAGCCGGTGCAATTGGAAGGCCCCTTCCTTCCCCACCCCACTACATTTCTTCAAACATAGTTTATAAGTGTTTAACAATTTCGCAATGGAATATTCTATCAAACACTTGCCGATGTTTCGTGGCACATACTAATGGTAGACCATAGCAGGTTCTAACTAATAAATATGGTAACTATGTATTTAATGTTTAATTTTGTGTTTATCCGTGGCAACACTAACATCTAACCTAACCTAACCTAACCTAACCTAACCTAACCGACTCATGACTCATGTCATAACAAAGGGTGTGGAATTTGGCACGGTCAGCTTGGGGTTACTGTACTAGGAATCCGGCCTGGTTGGACTTTCCCGGCTCATGTCATAAACAAGGGCCTCTGGTGCAATTGGAACACCCCCCAAAAGGGGCTCCGGTGCATCTGGACACATCAGTTTGGGGCCGATCCCTGACCCCGGTGCAATTGGAAATCTCCCGGCCAATGAACGCAGGGGTTCCAACTAGCTGTAGTATTTGACTCCTCTGCTGATAATCCCTTTCACCCCACCCCCTTTATGTTTGTTTATGTACAATGGACAGACACTTTATTCGTTCGAGTGATACCTACGAGTAAAGGTCTTTGTTAATTATGGAGTTTTCAACTAATATAAGGGTCAAACCCAATTGAATACTTAACGGATATAGGTATACTATTAAGAAAAAGAAGTGCGGCGGTCAAGTTGTATATCGTTGTGTTAACCGTTCGTGTGGTGGAATAGTAATAACTATAAATCGTGAACTTATTAGAGAAGAGACTAATACGTGTGTTCCTGATGTGGCTGCTCAAGAAGTCCACATGGCTATGGTACATGGAAAGAAGAGAGCCCGGGAAGAAACTGAAAAATCCATTTCATAGGTTGGTTTATATTTTTATTAGTATGCTGAGTTTAGTAAGAATGTATTTAGTATATTTTTTAAAGTTGTATTTTATTAGACTAGCTGGATACCCATCCTCCGTACGGGTAAATAATACATGAGGGGTTTCTGAGTGTATGGATGGATACATGTCAAATTGATTAACAAAACTTGTATAGAAAGATAATCAAGTTTACAGGCAACTTATGGGCCTCATCTTAATGTATAAAATATTTATAGACCAATCAAGGAATATCAATAACAATAAGGGACCGTAGGGGTGGAGTACCAAGGTGAATTTTGAAAGTTTTATTAGCCTAAAACCTTGTTGTTTCAGATTTTTGGCGAAGAATTTAATTCTCTTCTGCAATCTGGATTCGAACTAGTCACCAAAATTCCTCAATTATACAACAGCAAATCTACTCTTCACAGACAGCGAAGGGATGCTTAGGGAGTGCAGGCTGAATCCAATAATCGAGATGACGTTGAACTGGACTCAGAAAATTTGAAGATGACACATGAAAATAATTTCCTGCTGGCTGATGACTGTGATGGTGAGCGCATACTTATATTTGCCAGTTCCACAGGAAAAACTGCATTGAAAAAACACAAAACTTTTTTCATGGATGGCACCTTCAAGAGTGTAAGCAAACAATTTTCGCAGTTGTACACCATCCATGTAGATTTAGGAAGCACTGTGGAAGAAACGAACGTAACCCCCATAATGTTCGCATTACTTCCTGACAGTAGAAAGGCAACTGATATTCGTCTTTTTAACACCATTCTTCGGGTAATTCCAGACTGATCCCTTGAGGCACTGAACGCAGATTTCGAAGCTGCAGTGATCGAAGCAATCAACAGTGTATTTCCTGCTGCAAAATTTCATGGCTTTTTACATTTATCTCAGTGTCAGGATGAAAGCGCAAAACATTGGGCTTATCAACGATTACACCACACGCCAGGAAATACGAGACTCCGTGAGAATTTGCGCTGCTCTGGCCTTCTTAAAGTCGACAGATGTTGAGCAAGACTGGCTACATATCCACAGTGTTGCTGTAGGACAGCGGTTCTCAACCTTTTAGCACTGGCGCCCCCCCCTTTGAACACTGAAGATAGCTCACGCCTCCCCTCCAGTCAATAATTGGTTGGTTCAAGTTAGAACAGTGAAATTATGAAACTGACGATGCTAACTCTACGTTAGCAAAAGCTGGGATGTAAAATAAAAATCCACATATATTTAAATACAAAAGTTTATTTGATGGTTTTGAAAGTTTTTGTTTTTTAACAAAATATATATTTTTTAATTTTTTTTTTTTTTTGTACCTTCACGCCTCCCCTAAAATTCTCTCACGCCCCCCAGGGGGGCGCGCCCCCCAGGTTGAGAACCACTGCTGTAGGACATGAAAAGCTTAATGAGTTTTTTTGACTAGTGGTTAGAAAACCCACATTTACCAATTGAAACATGGAATTGTACTGGCAGGCGACATCGCACCAACAAAGCTATGGAAGGATGGAACCATCGCTTGAATGGAATTGTTGGAAAACCACACCCTCGAATAAAAAATCTAATCATCACGTTAAAAAAAGAAGCAGAATATTCTGACACTAAAATAATCAGGATTGACCTAAATTTAGAAGGTCTGAAGAGGAAAAAAAAGTATATTGTCATGGACAATAGACTCGAAAGAGCCACTGAAAATTTGAAGGACAGGTGAAATTAATAAGTTTTTTAGGAACGTCTCTTACATAGTAAAAATGGGTTAAGGAGGAACAAGAAAGGACATCAGCTGCTGCATACATTGTACACACTGTATATATATTTTAATAGACTCAACACCTCACAAGGCTGAAAGGCCGCTATTTTCATTGCCAGTTTTGGATTGTTTTTTTAATCAAACCTTTCTAGTAATGTGAAAAATGGCTGAACTTGTCATAGCAGTCCTGAGGAATGCAGTAGATAGGGAGTATATTATTTAGTTTAAGTTATTATAGACCTGTCATACTGTCACTCATAGGTGGTGGGACGAAATAGCACTAGTGGGCAGGTAGAGAGTTAACCCTCATTCTCGTGTGTCGTGCAAACGGGACGAGGTGGCACCAGGACGAGATGGCACGACACGAAATGATCAAGGGGGCTACTCAAGATGATTATCCAAAATGATCAGTTGAAAACAGAGGCTAACCAAGGTCACCCGCCCTCCCATACACGTCCAGTGGTAGTAACCCACCCGCCCACCTACACACGTGCAGTAGTAGTAACCCACCCGCCCACCTATACACGTGCAGTAGTAGTAACCCACCCGCCCTCCCATACACGTACAGTACAACACCACTGTACGTGTATGGGTGGACGGTTGAGGCAACACCAATGTACGTGTATGCGTGAGCGGGTGGGTCAAAACTACATTAAATTTTTTTTCAACAGACGTATATCTTACACGGAACTGTGCTAAAATACCGGTCTAATGTGACAAGACAGCACAGCAGGAAATGTTGATGACGGGATGCTACTAAGTTGATCAAAGGAGCAGGAAACGGAGAGGTCAAGGTAATTCCTATAAAACTTTAATAAAATTAAAATAGAAAACTAACAAACATTTTTTGAACGAAAAATGAAATTTAACGATTTTTTGCGCAGTTATCAAAAATACAAACAAATTAAATCTAAACAAATTTGTAGGAAATGTAATTACAAATATGGAGTATGTTGTCAGATTTGCTCTACAACCATCGGTTTGCCGCAAGTAAAACTCTGCACACAATTCATGATTCCCATCCACCATTTTGATATTTTTGGGGGTTCAAAATTAACTTAACAAATAACTATACAATACCTAAAATAATAATAAACTTTTTTTACTAAACAATGACTAAAATTGATATATTCATTTACTCTGAAGCAATTGTGAATATGTGAGTATATGTACTTTGGCCTGGGTCGGTACGGAGGCCGGGTGATAAAGTGGGTGAGTGTTTAGAAGAGGACAGAGAAAAATAGGGCTTTATTATGTATTTCGTTTCTTTCCTTAAATTAGGTTTCTGAACTTATACACACGATTTTCCACTCAAGTTGCTAAATTTTATCACTAAATAACTACGTCGTTTTTTCAAAATATTCGGCCATTTTTATACTTGGGTAAAGTTTTCCAAACATAAAAAAATGTTAAGATTCACGACTATGTTAAAAATGTTAAGACTAGCTTACACTATTTGCTACCTACTGTATTGTACTATCGCTCATTTAAATAAATTATGAGAGTGGGAGAGACAATGAGCACGGGAGTCCTATTCTGCAAGGCCTACACTTTGTGAAATTAATTTTAAATATGATATGAGCGTCAATTTGAGGAAAGGTTAAAATTACATATACGAATAACTAGATATCAAACTATAAATTACAGTATGTCTCGACAATTTTTTGACAGCAAATTAACAAGGTATTTAACATATAAAAGAAATAGTCCGATAGTAATTGCTGTTCTCATTTTTGTATTAGTATGTATTTTTTGCCAAACAATGTATAATATTTTTTACAACAAAAATGAAATTCTGTACAAAACTATATAAAATAGTTCTTTTAATAATCCGGATCCTTATCCTTTAATTCTTTTTAAATCATTGTATGTTAGTACATGTCCCATTTTCCCTTTCCACTCTTTTAACAAAACAGATCTGTTGCATTAAATTAAATATTCCAGTGACGATATCCCAATGAAAAATGTTATGATACGATAACGTACACAAAAACAAACACAGGATAAGACAGACAATCGACAGTCGGGCAGCCAGATGGAGTAGCCTGGGCGGCGGCTGACTAAATAGGTCAGATGCGGAGAGCGTAGTTTTGGTTTGACAGTGTGTGGTGAACCAAGAAACATTTTACTCAGTGGTTTTACGTCGTGGGTGAATCATCGTGTGTGAAAAAATTGAAGAAGACGAGGGAAATTGAGGGAATTTTAAGTGCTGGTGCCTGGCATTGCCACGCGCAGCACCACCAAACGGCACTGAAAATTGACCTTGCAAGCAGTTTAAAGATTATTTGTGGTGTAGTTATAACAATATTCAACTAAAATTTGAATCTGTATATTCCATTATGATGTACCTATGCGTGACCTCTACGGACAAAAAGGGGAAAATAACGTTTTTTAATAGATAAAAACCATCATACAAAACTATTAATATATTACTTTTTACCTTGCAATATTTAGATTGCATAAATACTGTAAATGAATTATCTTTTTTCCGTGAAGGTCACCCGTTTGACTATTCTAAACAATAAGTAATCTTCCAGACCACTGAAATGAGATCGGGTGGAGAGGTCCGGCGTCCCCTTTAAATAAGCAAATCGACTAACTCTAATTAAAAGATAAGCAGTCTGTGAATTGAAACTCATATCAGTCGTAGGCCTATATTACATCCATCGATGTTAAGTTGATTGAAGAAAGATTTTTATGAATGAACAGTAAAATCCATCCGCGATTAAGAAGATCGGGGTTTAGCCACTTGGATCTCGCAAATTACCACATTTTTAGCAATAAATTATCATTTGTGCGGTCCCATATAGCGGCTAAACATTTGAAAATATCCATCTTAAACCAAAACTAAATTAAGACAAGATAAATTTCTGACTAGAATCGTTTTTTAATATTTCGATAACAGTTCCAGTTTTATTTTAGCACTCGTTGGAATATTGGATAACTTAAATAACCTATAAAATCAAAATAAATAATTCGAAAATTTTAAAAAGCGATTCTAGTGAAAAAAGCCTATCTTTCAAGAGATATTTCATTTATAATTTTACGACAGTAAATAAAGGCAGTATCTTGTACCGCGCAAATCAGTTTTACGCTCTTCTGTGCGGGGGTTTATTGGCCTCTTAATACTGTAATGTGTTCAATTGCGAATAAGGCGTCAACAAAATATGTGATAAGGGGCGGAGAAAAGAAGTGACCCGTAGTTGTGTATCTGGTATAGTACAATTCGTGCTGTACGGAAACAGCAATACATACGGATTAATGCCATATACGGTAGTATGACAACTGGTGAGATCCCTTGGTGGACACGGTATATCGCCACGCCTAATGACGTGACGCACAGTTCAAATTGTGCATCCCTCGTAGAACTAGGTGTAGTGGTCATCACTATGTAGATAAATTGCTGCAGCGCTAATGACAGTTTATATTGCTAAACAGGGCCCAATAAGGATACTAAATCTTGAAAGCCTTTAAAGTAGTCATCACGTCATTTGGTAATAAACTGTGGTTACAGCACTGTACAAAACAATTCCTGGCAGACAGTCTGCTATTTTGCAACAGTAATAGTTATTACTTCAAAGAACTTATCAACCATACGGCCATACGTTTCCTTAACAAAATGGATATTTTATGAATAACAACGTGCTACAATACTTGACGGAATGTTAGCCTATACGCTATACATTTCACTCCACTGTGTTCACACTATGGCTCCACACGTGACCAACCGCTCGCAGACATAGTGTAGACGTGCTAATCCTGCAATAGACGCACTATAGTCGTGGCTTATGTAACAGATGGGGGCACCGGAAACGCTTTGTTCCCTCGGACCAGACCAGCGTTCGATACCGGAAATGCATACATACGCACTAGTAACGCCGCACGAACCTTGTCAACGAGCGTTTGCTGTGTGATGACTTCGACAAGCTTATCTGTTTATTAGTTTATTGTTCTTTCAGTGGCCTTGCACGACTTCTGAATAAAGTTAAAATTTTTTGTTTTCGCTGTAATTCAACAAGATAATTAACTGTTATTTGTAAGTTATTTATTAGCATTGGATTGTTCATGATATGGAGATAATATTTGGAGATTTCCAATGCTTGAAGTGTTTAGGAAATAAAAACAACGTTTCGACAGGTATAACAAACCCCTCCCCGTCTTCAGGTGTACTTACTAACTTAGCCTACATCTAAAACTACTTCCCCCCCCTCCTTAACCCATACTAAATCAGAACATACTTAATACCACATGCTTAGATACTAAAGATTACTGTTGAAAGTCAAACGTTCTTTAAAAAAAAAATATCACACGTAACACAATTATACACAATATAATACACAATATTAAATACAAAATAAATGCAAAATATGAAATAGTTGTAGATAATTAATAAAAACATATCAAGATAATTAAATATCTGACCCATTAAGTCTTTAAGCTTAGCCTATATAACTACCAAAGAACTCGATCTACGCCGTATTGCCAAGTAGCAACTCGAAATGCAACGAATAATGTGCTGGCCTACATCTTATTATATACGTATATGTATACACGATGAAGTCCAACTAACCGTAAGTAGAATAACATTGTATGGTATATATGCCAATAAAAAATAACTGGATGCACGACAAAATGCAATGTAATATAGGCACTTTTAAAAATTAACAGAAAACGGTTAACCCATTATTTAATACGCTAATAAAACAACAGTTTGACGTTTAAAAATCAAAGGTCATGAGTATCCTTCGCCAACTGGCACTGCGATGCACAGTTTCAAGGTCAACGGCCGGCCGGTGCGCGCTCACACCCACCTCCAGCACACACAACTGGCGTCCGCAGAGTACGATTGGCGGTAAACTGCGAGCATCAACTAAGATCGACATACTCCCGTAATTCTTAACTCGTTATGAGTGTATAAATGAATGAAGCTAATTATATGTTTTCTGTTTAGGTAATAATGAACATGATGGCTTAAGACGTGAAATAAATCTTGTAATTCCTAAGCTGACACCTAAAAGAATAGTAGAAAAAGCGACTCAGTGATTGGTAATGATGGAAAATCACACAAGTGTCGTAGCTTCTTGTCTTATTCTTGTGTCGTGTTAGCCAATAAGTAGTAGTAGACCCAAAGGCTCGATATACAGAGGTTATTGCCCGTTCACAAACATGTGCAGCGGTAGTAGGGTTGCCAATAAGTAGTAGTAGACCCAAAGGATCGATATACAGAGGTTATTGCCCGTTCACAGACATGTGCAGCGGTAGTAGGGTTACCAATAAGTAGTAGTAGACCCAAAGGATCGATATACAGAGGTTATTGCCCGTTCACAAACATGTGCAGCGGTAGTAGGGTTGCCAATAAGTAGTAGTAGACCCAAAGGATCGATATACAGAGGTTATTGCCCGTTCACAGACATGTGCAGCGGTAGTAGGGTTACCAATAAGTAGTAGTAGACCCAAAGGATCGATATACAGAGGTTATTGCCCGTTCACAAACATGTGCAGCGGTAGTAAGGTTGCCAATAAGTAGTAGTAGACCCAAAGGATCGATATACAGAGGTTATTGCCCGTTCACAAACATGTGCAGCGGTAGTAAGGTTGCCAATAAGTAGTAGTAGACCCAAAGGATCGATATACAGAGGTTATTGCCCGTTCACAAACATGTTCAGCGGTAGTAGGGTTACCAATAAGTAGTAGTAGACCCAAAGGATCGATATACAGAGGTTATTGCCCGTTCACAAACATGTGCAGCGGTAGTAGGGTTGCCAATAAGTAGTAGTAGACCCAAAGGATCGATATACAGAGGTTATTGCCCGTTCACAGACATGTGCAGCGGTAGTAGGGTTACCAATAAGTAGTAGTAGACCCAAAGGATCGATATACAGAGGTTATTGCCCGTTCACAAACATGTGCAGCGGTAGTAGGGTTGCCAATAAGTAGTAGTAGACCCAAAGGATCGATATACAGAGGTTATTGCCCGTTCACAAACATGTGCAGCGGTAGTAGGGTTGCCAATAAGTAGTAGTAGACCCAAAGGATCGATATACAGAGGTTATTGCCCGTTCACAGACATGTGCAGCGGTAGTAGGGTTACCAATAAGTAGTAGTAGACCCAAAGGATCGATATACAGAGGTTATTGCCCGTTCACAAACATGTGCAGCGGTAGTAAGGTTGCCAATAAGTAGTAGTAGACCCAAAGGATCGATATACAGAGGTTATTGCCCGTTCACAAACATGTGCAGCGGTAGTAAGGTTGCCAATAAGTAGTAGTAGACCCAAAGGATCGATATACAGAGGTTATTGCCCGTTCACAAACATGTTCAGCGGTAGTAGGGTTACCAATAAGTAGTAGTAGACCCAAAGGATCGATATACAGAGGTTATTGCCCGTTCACAAACATGTGCAGCGGTAGTAGGGTTGCCAATAAGTAGTAGTAGACCCAAAGGATCGATATACAGAGGTTATTGCCCGTTCACAGACATGTGCAGCGGTAGTAGGGTTGCCAATAAGTAGTAGTAGACCCAAAGGATCGATATACAGAGGTTATTGCCCGTTCACAAACATGTGCAGCGGTAGTAGGGTTGCCAATAAGTAGTAGTAGACTCAAAAGATCGATATACAGAGGTTATTGCCCGTTCACAAACATGTGCAGCGGTAGTAGGGTTGCCAATAAGTAGTAGTAGACTCAAAGGATCGATATACAGAGGTTATTGCCCGTTCACAAACATGTGCAGCGGTAGTAGGGTTGCCAATAAGTAGTAGTAGACTCAAAGGATCGATATACAGAGGTTATTGCCCGTTCACAAACATGTGCAGCGGTAGTAGGGTTACCAATAAGTAGTAGTAGACTCAAAGGATCGATATACAGAGGTTATTGCCCGTTCACAAACATGTGCAGCGGTAGTAGGGTTGCCAATAAGTAGTAGTAGTAGACCCAAAGGATCGATATACAGAGGTTATTGCCCGTTCACAAACATGTGCAGCGGTAGTAGGGTTGCAAATAAGTAGTAGTAGACTCAAAGGATCGATATACAGAGGTTATTGCCCGTTCACAAACATGTGCAGCGGTAGTAGGGTTGCCAATAAGTAGTAGTAGACCCAAAGTATCGATATACAGAGGTTATTGCCCGTTCACAAACATGTGCAGCGGTAGTAGGGTTGCCAATAAGTAGTAGTAGACTCAAAGGATCGATATACAGAGGTTATTGCCCGTTCACAAACATGTGCAGCGGTAGTAGGGTTGCCAATAAGTAGTAGTAGACCCAAAGGATCGATATACAGAGGTTATTGCCCGTTCACAAACATGTGCAGCGGTAGTAGGGTTGCCAATAAGTAGTAGTAGACCCAAAGGATCGATATACAGAGGTTATTGCCCGTTCACAAACATGTGCAGCGGTAGTAGGGTTGCCAATAAGTAGTAGTAGACCCAAAGGATCGATATACAGAGGTTATTGCCCGTTCACAGACATGTGCAGCGGTAGTAGGGTTGCCAATAAGTAGTAGTAGACCCAAAGGATCGATATACAGAGGTTATTGCCCGTTCACAAACATGTGCAGCAGTAGTAGGGTTGCCAATAAGTAGTAGTAGACCGAAAGGATCGATATACATAGATTATTGTCCGTTCACAAACATGTGCAGCGGTAGTAGGGTTGCCAATAAGTAGTAGTAGACCCAAATGATCGATTTACAGAGGTTATATAAGGAAATTAAGAGAATATAGTTAATTGTTTTCTATTAGAATGATTGCATGGAATGCATATAATGTTTGGATGTGTATGTATGTGTATTATTGTGTATGCATTCAGAATATTTTAATACTAAATTATTTTTGAATAGGAATACTAACATATGGTTTTATACAAAGAGGCTACTTTAATTTGTAGTTCTAATAATCTGTATGAATGTTGTGATATCCAGTTATTTTCTTGTATTGAAAACATAAAATAAGTAGGTCTATTAGTTTATTTAGTGATGTCAAGGTATTTTCATTTAATTCGCTGTGTTTTGCAATTTGTTGTTTAAGTAATGAGCATCAAGAATTATCTTTATAGTTTTGATTTATTCTTGACGGCACTTAATGTTAGTTAATAGATTATTAAGCATGTAAATAATTACCAGAGAATTTTTTAAAAATATTATTGTGTATTGAGCTTTAACTGGGTTAGTTTAATAATGAGTTGTTTATTATTTTTTTTAATTATAAAGTCATACACAGTTAATAACTGCTATTATTTTTATAAACTTTATTGTGGACGCCTTGTTCCTAAAAGTACTATAGTTTATTCCTCACTACATTTTTTGGTAAATCTTATATTATTTTTCCAAATGGTAATATGCTATGGTTTTTTTAAGTTTCTGGCAATGGTTTTGTTTGCAAATGTTGTTATTCAAAGATTAAAATTAAGCTTAGTTTTCTACTTTCAAATGGTATGTATTCGTCTAACTTGATAGTTGAGGCTTCAGTTATATAATTAATTAATTTTTTCTTCTAGATTTGTTCTTATATAAAATATACTTAAATTCAAATGTATGTTTGAATGTTTGTTATGTTTGTATGTATGTTTGGGATAATGTGTTGTGAATGTATGTAGGCATTCAAAAGTAAACGTTAGGTAATTTGGAATCTCAACTTACAGTTGTATGTATATGTAAGCCTATTTAATTTGTTTCAATGAGTTCTAATAGCGTCTCTAGGTATTGTGATAAGTTGTTTTTGTATCGAAATATTAAAACTAAAACAAACATAATTTATCAGAAAAGTCTCATAACAGAACATGATATATTGTGTTTGACTGAAACATGGTTGGATGGAACCGTTAACTCTGCGGAATTGTTCTGTGACTCATTCGGAGTGTACAGACGTGATGGGGTGGGGAGGTCTCGGGGTGCAGGTGTCCTGGTGGCGGACTGGTGGTCAGCAGGAGCTCGCTCAGTTTGATGGGCATGTCACTTACCTCATTTGGACTGCGACCTTGACATGTTTCGTCTTAGGCTTACTAATGATAACGGCTTCAGTCTTTATCTTTGTGTAATCTACTTTCCACCGAGGTCAAATGTGTTTTTATATTTAAAATTGTTTGATTTGTTTGCTGCTCATTCCGAACTTCTTGAAATTAAAGTATGTATAATCGGTGATTTTAATTTACCTCTTATTACTGACAGCAATTTTAACCTACAAGTTGGAGGTGAAATATAGAGCCATTGCAATGAGGCTGTGTAATATCAGGAACAATAACATGCGAACACTTGACTTAGTTATTACCAATATTCCAGAGGTTATTGTAGAGGGAAGTGCGGTACCAATCGACAGCCATCATCCATTATTATCAATTACATTTTATATTCAAAGAAGTAAATTTAGAATTATGGAACAAAATGAACACTCATATAATTTTTAGAAAGCTTATTTTACCTAGGCAATATTTCATGGCAATATCTATATATATAAAAGGCGAAGCCCTCACTGACTGACTCACTCACTCATCACTAATTCTCCAACTTCCCATGTATGTAGAGAGCTGAATTGTTGTACACTGTTCCTTTAAATCTTAAATAGGACAACTAAAGTATTTTCATCTTGATAAAGTAATCCTAGAGGGTAGAAACCACCCCTAAAATATTGTTCCATATGGAATACATTGGGTTGATTGTAGTAAGTTAATAACAGCTGTTTGGAAAATAAATAAAAATGTGTATTTGTATGTTTGACATTATACTATTGATTACACAGAACAAAGCTGCCCTATGATGGATGCATTTTTAATATTATACTATGAGTTTTATCTTCAGCTGTTAAACAAAAACAAATGAAATTAATAAGCTTGAAATAGGTTAAATTGGTATTTTTATACTAATAAATATGTAGCAACGCAAGTACTGAAGTGAGATAATGTAAATAAATTTAATATTGAGATTTTACGTTATACAGTTAATCTGTTTATTTGTAGTCAAAAGACACACCCGAGGCCGAGGTGTATAGAGCGCAGCAAACGTCGGGGTTGGCACGCGAAACGTGCAAGGATGTCCCTAATCTTTAAATGAAACGAAAATTTTGATCATGCGCTTGACACTTTTTATAATCAGATTTACCATTCATTAGATAAATTTGTCCCAAAGAAACAAATTACGAAACCGAAATACCCGCTTGGTACACTTGTGATTATATGTAATATCAGACAGAAAGTTTTAGAATGAAATTTAGTATTACAGGCAATGAATTATATTTATCACGGTTTAAAGAGAGCAGAGGAGTTGTCAAAAGGCTAATAAAGCGAGAATTTAATGATTTTGTTAAAAGTATGGAATACCAATTAAAGAGAGACCCAAAACAATTTTATGGGTTTATTACATCAAAAAGAAAAATTATTTTGATTTTGAATTTAGATTAAATGGACACAACTTGAATGGCAGTCAGGCGGTTGCCACATCTGTCTGTGATTATTTTAGTTCAGTATATGAGAGGTTGGGTCAGGTAGACGTGGCTTTTCCTTTTTGTCTTTTCAGAGTTTGCAATGATACACAAAAAATTAATTTCTCATCAAGTTTTTTGACTTATTAAACGAGTCTTATACCAAACTAATCACAATGAATCAAACTGTCATCCATAAACAAGAAATAATTTTATCATCATTATTCTCCCTACAGTGACAGGTTAAAGATGACTTACGCGCATTTTCACTCATAAAACCGTGTTCTTAAACACAATTATCATTATAAAAAGCAAAATCTCCAGCATAATTTGTTCTTATCTCAATTAACTCATTAGTCCGTTCTCACTAGGAATTCGCTATAAATGTTTAGTCTCTTTCTACTCAAATATATTCTTAAATGATTGAAAAAATTCAGGAAAGATTTCTACGATTGTTGTGTTATAAATCTTTTAGGCCATTAAATCAACCAATCTGGTTAATTGGATATGAGGAAATGTTGAACATGTTTGGTTTTGATAGATTGTGTAAAAGACGTAAAGTAGCCCAACTTTGTTTCTTACATGGTGTTATCACGGAGGTTGTGGATCGACTCCGGGTGCCATCAGTTTGTTCGATCCGACACACGGTGGTCGAGCTAGCAGGCTGATGACCCTGGTGGGGCCCACGCGTCATCTTTTCTGAATTCGTCAATTGAATTATATAATTCTGTAGCTAATGGGGTGTATGTACCTATGAGTCCACCGGTTTTCAGAGCGGCTTGCATGAGGCTCATCGAGTGATCTCAAATCACATCACAGATCATATTTAATTTTTATTTTATTTATTTATTTTAAATTTAATTGGTTTTTTATTTGGAAGTTTTTTTTTAATTTAGTGCTAGTATTATTATGTCCTTCTTTTCAACAAGTCCATACCAGATAATTACTTCAATTTGTGATTGCAGCCAATTATATATATATATATATATATATATATATATATATATATATATATATATATATATATATATATATTATAATACGAAATATTTTTTAATAGGCCTATAAACGTTTTCCCCACCAATATAAAATTAATTAAAAGTTCCGTCGACTCTTATATATAAAATATTTTCATTCATTTTATGCGACCCTTATAATTGGATCATCATATCTGTTAGGGGAGCAGTTGTAGATTCAGCAATTTATGTATTGTATAGTAATAATAATACAAGTTTTAGTTTTGTTTTCACATTTATTATTTATCAGCCACTTTATTTCATACTATTTTATTAATATTTACTTGTTATATTATTATTAAAATTGGATTTTGGTTTAGAGATTGTATAAGTTATAATTTAAATTTAAATATTGTATTTCTGTTTTAAAAAATTATTTGTTTATTGCATGAGGGTTTATTGTATTGAATTACTGTATTAAACCTACAATAAAATTATTATTACTATTGTTATTATTAAAATACTACAATCAGAAAGACCATCAGTGGTAGGTCTAATCCAGAATCGCAAAAAAGTGCCATAACTGAAACACACACTGTCCAAAAATATTGAAGCAAATGTGCCTTCAGCAAAGATACATTAAACGTTTATTTTATACTGTCTAAGGCCGGTTATTTATTTATTTTTTTAGCATGGAACATGCTTTAGTCTTGACCTAACTGCCTGAAAACGTTACGCGGGAGGGTGACGCGGGAAGGTGACGCGTAACCATGAAAACACAATGACATATCAGTGTTGACTTCAATAATGATTTTATTTGCAAGCGTTCATCAAAGTACATCTTTAGTTTCCATGACAACTCTTGTTAAAAATATACAAAATTAAGTCCTATAGGATTATATAAGATAATAATAATAATAATTAACTTCCTTTCAAGGTGGTAATGAGTCATCGCGTGAGTAAGAACCTGAGCCGCGAAACAATAAAATTTAAAAAGTAAAGATATATTTATATTTTTAAGATATGTTTATATTTTTTGTAATTCCTTACATGAAATCTAAAATTCGTTGTTTTCAGCTAAAGCATGTTCCATGTTTCTTGAATTTTAGCCGTAGGCTCTAAGCAAAAAGATCCGGGGGTCCAGGGGGCTTGCCCCCTGGTGAGGCCCGCAGGGCCGAGTTTTTTTTTTAAGTTATACTTCTTTGCACCCGTTAGACACTTTGGGATGGGATGTTGGTCGAGAAACCGCGTCACGCTGAAAAGTAAGAACAAATTTTTAAGAACTATCGATTAATCGATTGTTAATCGAAGAAATTACTGATAATGATAATATAGGTGTATAATATAATAATGAAGTCACGTATAATATATTGAAGATAAATATATTGAATAATATTGAAAAATGTCTTATATTTCATTTATATATCCTGTCTGTTTGTGTGCGTGAGTGGGTGTATGAGAATGGCCAAAGAAGTATAACTTCCACCGTGTGGTCCGACGCACACCCAATTTTTTTTTTTTTATATAGTATATATCAACCTGTTGATTGTCTTTGATGCTAAAAACTGTTCAAATATTTGATGAACACTAACTAAAAATTCAAAAGAATTCCACCTTTATAAGTTAAATGTTTACCTAGAATTCATTATTTTTTTAAATGTCCTTTCAAAGATAATCAGTAATGACAATAATTATTGTTATAAATAAAATTGTATTAATAAATTCAGTTTCTTATTTTCCATCTCACAATGACACGAGTCTGTCTTGTAAGAAGTGTGTTACTGTCTTTGTTTTTAAGTTAAATAAAACAGCTTTAAATTGTTTTGGCCTTTTTATCTCATAACAATTTATTCAACTTAAATAAAGACTATAATTTTTAAAACATGAAAACATTATGCATTGTGTTGGAATTTTCAACAGTATGTAATAGATGGTTTATAAATACGCAACCCGGACAGGCTGAGTGGCAAGCCAGCTCCTTGGTCCCTTATCTAAGGGTAAAACACAACGCAACCTGGATGGAGGTCGCATACTCACTGGTAGCCTAGCGGGTTACCTGGCGGGAAGTTGGACATACACACAACAACGATCAGTCAGTCTTCCTTTTCATCTTGTTTGCGTGTTCCATTAATGATGTATTTTCTTTTAGAAAACACTGCTCAGATTTTTTTCAGGATGTGAGATTGAATGAAAATATATTCGACTACATTAAATAACAGTTTCTCCTAGACTGCAAAAACACTGGGTAAATTGGCACAAAGATCCGATAATGCCAGAAGAGAGGCTAGTGCTTACGCTCCGATATTTAGTAACTGGTACATCACTTGTCCTTTGCTTTCAGAATGGGAGCGTCGACAGTAGGTAAAATTATAAAGGAAACAGTTGAAGTTTTGAAGGATGTTTTACAACCACACCACATGACAGTTCCCACTGAAAAGGACTTAGATAACATTTCTAAAGATTTCAATGGTATATTTCAATATATTTCCTGATGAAGAAATGTATAATAAACGTCACTCAATAGCGAGAAAGTCGATTGAATGTGCATTCGGCATTTTATATTCCAAATTTACTACATCACCATGTGTGTAGCAGTATGTGTTCCAAATTTACTATGTGTATTTGACATGCATTAAAAATATATTCTATGTTTTATTTTACCCTAAATGCACAACGGAACCCGGCAGGTCACTGGTAGCCTAGCTGATCGTTTACTCGCTTACTGTTATCTAGAATTGGAGCATGCGTTCCAGTTGGAGGACGCACGACGGAGCCTGGCTGGTAGCCGGGATGGCGGCAGTGAGCTAAGCTCGAAGCGAGAATTGCCAGGTCGATTGTTACATAGAAGTAAGTGGAGATGGTTAGACGCGCGCATGCGTATTTCGTTTATGTATTAGGGTCACTCAGTGGATCCTTCTCAACATGTGTCAATCATTCCGAAGACCGTGATCTACCCACCAAATGAAAACGAAGGATTTTATGGTGACGATGAGTACGCACATTACAATTGGAAAACATTGAACTGAGGAGGGTTTTATGATACAAATGGAAAACAATTAAAAGTAACTTTTATTAGTTTTTAAAATAATTATTACTTTTATAAAGTGGATATTACAATAGAAATTATATATGCGCTATATGTTACAATGCTCAGAGGACTGATAGACTACAGTAAAAATAAAAACAAATTAAGTATACATTTTTACTTCATTGCAAAAGCAGACATTACATAAAAATATGGGAAGTTATTCATACTTTGCTGAATATTTTCTGTTATTAAAAATATATACAGAAAATATAAGTAGAACTTACAATAAGTCAAATACACACAGCCTCTCGTATTGTGTTATCGTATTTCTCTGACATTTTACCTAGTTCTTTTGCAATCTGGCAGAACTAGTTCTTTAATGTAGTAGAATGTATTTTCGTTCTGACATACTGAAAAAAAACCTGATAATTATTAATTGTAATAGTTAATTGTTTATTTCAGATACTTTACAATTTAATTAAAACAATTTGTATAACTAAAATAAGTTACTATGTATAAAACTGCCCGAAACAAACAAATTATTGGTTGAAATTTTCAGAAATGAATCCGACAGGCAGAAAACCAAATGTAAAAGGTAAGAATAACATAATTTTTAAATTAAGTTTCATTATACAAACAAAATAATTTGTTAAGTGCGTACGAGTATGGTACAGATGAGAAGTAGCGCGTATTCATTGGAAGTATACTGTGTTAAAACTGTTGAGATAGCACTATAAATGTATGTTGTGTGGACTGCGCCAGTCCGACCCACCACGCGCCTTGCTTGATGTTCACCAGCAAGTCCACGTCAACAAACCCCTATTACACGCGAGGACCTGCTCGTGAGGATGCTGATGTGAACATTCTCGTGAGCAGGTCCGCGCGTGTAATAACCCCTTAAGCAATGACCAAAGAATGAAGTACAAAGGAGCGCTCTCTTTATTCCAACAACTATCTGAGCGAAACGTCAAATGTCTTCCATGATAACATCAATAACTAGTAGGCCTACAGTATCTCATAAAACTGCAACACATAACCTTGCACTGAATGTATCAGTGATAACTTCTAGGCTAACAGCTTACGTTACAAACCCTCTGTCGGTGCAACAATCGACACTAATTATTATAATTATGCAACAATCGAGGAACTAAGATTAACTAAGATTAAGATTAAGATATTAAGAATAAGAGACAGATTTCCCTGTAATAATAAATAATACAGCTACTGTGAGACATTACGAGTTTTTATAATCAGAATAATCCGATTTTGATTTTATATTTTATGTTAACAAGTCAAGAGAGTAACGAGTCATACTGAAGACCGAGGCGCATTCCGAGGTGTGGCCAGGCCTTACCCAGAAGTGGGAGGACACAATGGGCGACAAGGAAACAAAAGGTTGCCGAGAAGGACGGAGGCAGGGCGTTCGGTCACTCCACTATAGGAACAATAATTATGGTTGCAGCGCCAGTAAGCATGCTCTTTGTTTATTTATGGTAATAGGTAACATTTGGATTCCTGTAAAATGTTTCACTTCAGACAGGTAATGATCATAGAAACTTTGCTAACTTAAAGCAAGCGATTGTGCCATTACGAGTGTTTCAGGCATTTATTTTTTAGTTCAAACTTTCATAAAATGTCTGCAATATCTTTTTTTACTCTTAGGAGATTTAATTTAAGTTATTTAAACAAATATGAGAAAAATTCTACTGTTAGGTTAATGCAATGTAAATACTTTCAATTTTTGTAGTAAATGCGGAAGCCGTTTAAAATTGCAACCACTTAGCAACGCAGTGGGTTATATATTACCTGGGTCTTTTTTAGAAGAGGGCCACCACTCCTGAAAAGTTCTATAGTCCCATGAATGGGAATAAGACAAAAAATATCAGTGATTGAGTAAATGTTATAATGAAGAAAAGACACAACCCGAGCCTATCAAGATTGGGTTCAACAGTTCCTAACTCTTCTTCTAAAGAGCCTACTCTTTCATAACTCGCGTAGACCTGAAATAAAGCCTTTTTTGGTAGTTCCTAAGTTACAATTGAACCTAAGTCCAAGATAACTATTATACGGGTTTAAACTTTCGTGCTTGCATTTTACAAGAACTATTCAAAACAACTTGGCCTATTACTAAAATATTAAGTGACCGTAGTTTTAAGTCTAGTTACGAAAATAATCAAAAAGTATATGGTAACCAAAAGCTACAATTAAAATATACCTATACAGGATCTTATATCTTATAGGTATACTTACCGGATATGTTATAAAAATCATTTTCACACAATTCACGCAAAAAGAAACCTAAGTTATGAACATTAATAATAATTTACGTAGAGTATCAAAGCACGTTAAAATAAGGACTTAATAAATTGTCATAGCAGGTACGGTATGTAGTCCGAAAAGTAAACATAACAACTTACCTAGGAGAGAATTTCAATTTACAAAGAATCCAGATGCGATGGAACACGTAATCCTTGTATTAGATGAAATCATCACAGATAACACACACATTCACTCACACACTATTACTAAATGCGGGAAACGTTCGTCAAGCAAAAAGGTGCACACACTAACAGACAAGACAAAGGGCGCGAGTCGACTGACGTGAGGAGGGGAATAGGTTAAGGTGTCGAGGGGGGCTGAGAGGGTCACTCCCCCTCCCATCAGCGAGATCGCGGCCGCGCCGGGTTGACAAGTTCTACTGACCGTTCGCCATCTTGAATACGGTCCACCAAGGCTCTTGCTTTCTGCTGTCCCGACCGTGGCAAGGCTGGCTCTTCGCGTCCAACATCGCCGCATCTCCAGATTGTTGTGCTAATTAGGCTAAAATCATCGTAAAATATACAGAGAGCGTTATAAATTAGTGAGGTACGACTCTCTCCCTCTAATACTGGAATCCTGAGTGTGTCCCGTAACTAACTACTCCTTCAGTGGCCCCAGTATATATTGTATATGAGAGCAACACAGTTATTATTGAAGTTAGAATGTTGCATTCAAAAGTCGTCCTGTTTTAGAAGATGAAGATAAGAATAAGAATAAGAATAAGAAAATCTTTATTCACATAATAAGTTTTTTATAAAACAGTTTGCCATGTGCACAAGGCACGCTCGGCTAAAATGAAATTGAAGAATACATTTAAAATTAAACTTAGTCTTCTAGCAGTCTTACTTCACTATTTCTACATCAAAAATATAAAGGAAATACAACACTGTTAATTATTTTAAACTAAAACATGAAACATAATATATACATTACACATTTAAACATATGCCATAAATATACTAACAATGTATTAATACTATAAGATTCAATAAGCATATACAAGGTTTCTAATCTATTGTTTGAAGTAATTTTTTTAAGTTTGTCTTGTAATTAGAAAGTTTTTCATTAATATTAAGATTTTTTAAAAATTTATTAAACATTAAAGTGCATTTAAAATAACATTGGTTTCTACTAGTTTCTTTTTTGTACAGAGGAAAAATCAACATTTTATTACTGACATGCCTAGTGTACTTAATAACGTTTACATGATTAAAAATTGAACTATATTTTTTGACAAACATTAAAATTGAATATGTGTAAATACGGTTGAAATTCATGACATTAAGAAAGTTAAAAAGTTCAGCAGAGGGATGAAACTTTCCCACGCTACAAACTGTACGAATGGCATGTTTCTGTACTATAATTAGTGGTTTTAAAATATCTTTGAAAGTACCTCCCCAGTGTACAATTCCATACCTCAGGGTGGATTCAAACCAAGATAAGTACAATGTACGTAAATCAAGGGGGTACAAAAAACCTCTCATATGGTAGAGACTATAGTTGATTTTCCGTAATTTTGTTACAAGAAATTCCAAATGAGAGTGCCACCTCAAATCAGAATCAATGAATATACCTAAATATTTAACTTTTTCACTAAAATCTATTTTTACACAAGTACACTCATAGATGCAAGCATGAGAGTGGCATTTGATATTTAATTCGTTTTTATATTTACTCACTGTTGATGGTTTGTATGAAAAGATAATTGAGCTAGATTTCTTTGTATTTATTAAAAGTCTATTTTTATTAATCCAGTTTGAAATTTTTAATAAATCTTTATTTATTTTGCTTTCTAAAATTTCAAAATTATTAGCAGAACATACTAAACATACTAAAGATCTGCTTTATCTAGGGTTGCCATGCGTCCGTATTTTTTACGAACGGTTTGTATTTTATATTCAGTGTCCGTGTCCGTACCGTGAAACGAAACGACCGAGTAGATGTCTGAATTTTTCATCGTGATAATTTGGGCAATCGACAGTCGTGAAGGTTGTAAGACTATGCACTATTATACTACCAAACAACTCCCTCCCCTCGGTTTCAAGCAAATTAAGTGTGAAAATCTTAAAAGAGTGTTGGAGTTTGCTCTTACTATACTCGGTACTTCAGCGCCAGTTTTTTCACTTAACGGGTTATTACACGCGCGGACTTGCTTACGAGCATGTCCACATCAGCATGCTCACGAGCAAGTCCTCGCGTGCAATAGGGGTTTGTTGACGTTGACATGTTGCTATGGAATTGCTGGTGAACATCCGATCGGTTTGATGTTTGGGACTTGCCCACGAGCATGTCCGCACGTGTAATAGCTCTTGCAACAAGTTCACGTCAACATATCGTACTGCGCATGCGCGAATCCTTCAACCCTGACGCCGCTGCGCTGTTAGGCACTTGCCATTTGAGTGAAAAATTCATTTTATTTTTATTTACTTATTTTATCTTTCCATAGTTATATTTTATTTACTAGGCCTTATAATATATAGGAAAATCAGCTCTTATTCAAGAAAATTCATTACTAAACTAATTTTGATATACATATATAAGTGTTCCTTGTTTATGGAGAGTTAAAAACAAAGAATATTTGGATAGGAACTTAAAATATAAGGCTTGGGAAACCACTGTGAATAAGTTTCTTGATGTATCTACCGTCTCATCCATTCTTAGATAATTTCTAAACTCATCTGCCTATAGTTCAGGTAATATAAAAGCTGTCTGCGACAGAGTTTCACGTTTCAAAATTAACTTTTTTTACCACACGCGTTTCTTTTTCCTTGGTGGAAAAACTATGACCAATAGTTTGTTAACACCTTAAACTGCTAACAAATCATAATTTTCACTAATTCTAAATCTCCTTTAGAAACAGCACTGATGGCATGGAACACACTAATGTACCTGTACTGAACTTCTGGTTGTCTGGCGCTCTCTTCCCTCATGTTCACGAGCAAGTCCACACGTGTAATACCTCCTTTAGAAACAGCACTGATGGCATGGAACACACTAATGTACCTGTACTGAACTTCTGGTTGTCTGGCGCTCTCTTCCCTCATGTTCACGAGCAAGTCCACACGTGTAATACCTCCTTTAGAAACAGCACTGATGGCATGGAACACACTAATGTACCTGTACTGAACTTCTGGTTGTCTGGCGCTCTCTTCCCTCATGTTCACGAGCAAGTCCACACTTGTAATACCTCCTTTAAGAAAACGTCTGGACACCCAATTGGAACAGAATATCAATATAGAGTGGTAGAGAAGGTCAAAGCTATTCCGAGACATGTCACGCACTGAATTTTTTAAGCCGTTAAAAACAATACTTCTTTACTTAAGGGGGCGCCGAACCTCACCACCCGACCTCATTTCAGTGGTCTGGAAGATTACTTATTGTCATCTTATTTATAAATATTATATTTCAATTTATAGACTACGTTGTTTAGAATAGTCAAAAAGTTTTCACGGAAAAAAGTTTATTCGTTTATTTCTGCAATCTAAATATTGCAAAGTAAAAAGTGATATATTACTAATTTGTTAAGATGGTTTATCTTTTAAAAAACGTTATTTTGCCCTTTTTGTCCGTAGAGGTCATGCATAGGTACATCATAATGGCATATACATATTCAAATTTTAGTTGAATATTGTTACAACTACACTACAAATAATCTTTGAAATGCTTGCAAGGTCAATTGTCAGTGCCGTTTGGTGGCGCTGCGCGTGGAAATGCCAGGCACCAGCACATAAAACCCCCTCAATTTCCCATGTCTTCTTGACTTTTTCCCACACGATGATTCACCCACGACGTAGAACCACTGAGTATAATGTTTGTTGGTTTACCACACACAGTCAAGCCCCGCTCTCCGCATCTGACCTATTTAGTCGGCCGCCGCCCAGGCTACTCGATTTGCCCGTTTGTCGATTGTCTGTCTTATCCTGTGTTAGTTTTTATGTGCGTTATCGTATCATAACATTTTTAACTGGGATATCGTCACTGGAATATTTAATTTAATGCAACAGACCTGTTTGGTTAAAAGAGTGAAAAGGGAAAATGTTGCGGATAATGCGTGAAAAAACAGACATGTACTAACATAAAATTATTTAATTCAAGAGATTTTGAATTTTATTGTTTGACATTTAGTTATTCATACATGTATTTTTAACTTTTCCTGAAATTGATACCAATATCATATTTAAAATCAATCTCACAAAATTGTAGGCATTGCTGAATAGGACTATCGTGTTCATTGTCTCCCCCACTCTCATAAAAAAATACGGTTGGAAGGGGCACCACCTTAACAATTAAAAATGAAAAAACTGATAGTACAATAAAGTAGGGTAGCAAATAGTGTAAGCTAGTCTTCTCGTGAATATTAACATTTTTTATGTTTGGAAAACTCTACCCCAAGTATAAAATAAAAATGGCCGAATATTTTATAAAAAACGACGTAGCTATTTAGTGATAAAATATAGCGACTAGAGTGGAAAATCGTATGTATAATAAGCTCAGAAACCAAATTTAAGGAAAGAAAAATAAATACATAATAAAGCCCTATTCTTCTCTCTCCTCTTCTAAACACTGACCCACTTTATCACCCGGCCTCTTCCCAGGCCAAAGTGCATGTTCAGGACTACTCACATATTCACAATTGCTTCAGAGTAAATGAATCTATCAATTTTAGTCATTGTTTAGTAAATACAAGTATTAAGTATTTATTTTAGTTTTTATTTTAGCTATCTTTTAGTTATTTGTTAAGTTTATAATCAGTCGTAATGTTTTATACAAAGCTTGCTTCAGTCTTATATTTTGTAAAGAAATATAAGACAAATAATGTATATGTTGGGTTTATGGCCATCCGTTTGGTCTAGGACGGTGGTAAGATGGCTTATTATGGTGGTACTAAGCGAGCGGGCGAGTATATCTACAATACACGTGCAGTGGTATTGACCCACCCACCTATACAAATGCAATGATATTGACCCACCCACTGCAGTGCAGTGGGTGGGTCAAGTGCAGTAGGTATTGAACATATGACCGCACGTCGTGGTGTGGTGTCATTAAGGGAGTGAGAAGAGGATCACGTAACATTCTGTATGGCGGCAGCAGGAGCGGAGACCAAGAGGACACCAAAGGCTCCTTCAACTGGCTAATCTTTACTTGATTTCGTCAATAACTATTAGGCATATGTCTAGCCTTTATTAATCAATACAATCAATGATTGACATGTGTTAGATAGTAACAAGAGAAGAAGATTAAGGGTAATGTAGAGTGTGATGACCCACGCGCTCGAATGGCAACAACAAACAATTGAAGACAACAAGTAATTAATTATTATTACCAAATACAGAGACACAAGCAACTGCACGTAACAAAAAGGGCATTTTGTATGTTTGTGGTCTAGACTCCAAAAGTAATATCTATGATCTGTGAAAAAAGAAATTAGAGGGATGACGATTTCTGGCTAAAAAATTGAGAACAGTTAATATTATTTCATAACACTGTATTTTACCTGCATTAGTTTATCCTAGGCAGGCCTGCCCCTGTGGCATGTCAGTGGCACTACACTTTGTAATATTTAGTGTCCTTTAAATAAAATAATAATAGTAATAATTTGTACATTTTTAGACTCATCCAACACTGAGAATATCGATATAAAAAGTATCCGGTTTTGCAAGTTAATTAGAATTTAGTTTATATAATTATAGCAGTATACTTAAAGTCTTGTTAAAAGTACTACGCTCTCTAATATAAAACATTAGATTATCCACCTAATTGTTTACATAGATGCAAGGTAGTTCACTTTAAAACCAATTAAAAATAACCATTTCATTTTTAATGATAGCTAAAAAATTTAAAAGACAAGCCCAATTTTAATGTTAGCGCACATTACATAAATTAATTCTTATTCTTTTCTTAGAATTCAAGTATTAAGAACCTCCTATTTTTGGTAGACTACTTAAATTTCAGCTGACCTATTGCTATTATAAGTAAAAAAAAATGATTAGGCCTTTTTTCATTTCATTGTATCTTTATTCAATTAAATATGTACAGTGAATAGTATCAAGTTGTGATACTATAAATTAAAAATAATAGTTTAACAATAACAATACCAACCAGAAACAAAATTAAATCTGTACTATTTGAAAATATGCCTACTTTTACTACCGTACATATATTAAGCCAAGGATAAAATCTATGAACAGTATATTTTAGAGTTAAATCAAAATGTTTGACAAAGTATCATATGTTAAGGCCTAAAAAAGTGATAAAATAATAACTAACAATTTACATTTTTAACAATAATCTTTTGTAAGCACCTACATATTAAAATTCTCATTTTGTATTTAGTTTAAAATTAGGTTTATAGTACTACTGTATTTTAAACTTTGTTTGCCTACATTATAGTTTTAAAAGCCACCTATAATTTTTACACAATAACAAAGATATACTATTTTCATAACCATTCTAATTTTAGTATAACCGAAATATTTGGTCAGACGTAAACAAGACATAAACGTAATATAAATCGTTCTAACAACAATAATTGTTCAAATATAAATTATAATTTTACTATCATAACCTTTAGGTTAATGTAAAAATATTTTTAACAATTTATGTGACCCCACCACTTCATTTCTAGCTGAGACAGTAAATATGCCATGTTTTGAACTCGCAGTACCGTTGAGGGCGGGGGCTGAGTATCTGACCTTGAATACAGTGGGTTCAAGCGACAGCCACCACCGCTCATGGCGCGCTGCTAGTCCGCTAGTTGCCAAATTCCCTTTGGAAAGAAGAAAACCCCGTTCACAAGCAAAATGAAATCCTCGGTCTCCCGCCGTGAGCTGTTCAGCGCTCCAAGCGGAAACTACAAACATCGTAATGCGATTTTAACCTCGGACTCCGGCGCCCCCTTTATAACTGGATGTAGACTTCAGCCAGTACCGGTACAAGTGTATGCCTAAAAAGTTTCAAGGAGATTAGACTATTTATTGTGTTCTGCCAACTTATTGAACGAATTTTTTAAAGTATTAATATTGTATTAATATAAAATCTTTAAATGAAATATAGTTGTAATATTACTATTAAACGTCACAATGTCGTTGATATAATTTTCCCAATTTAATTTAACAACCCCAATCGCATCATAAAATTCAAAAACAACTATTTTCAAAATCCCCGCCAGGCCCCAAGGTGTACGGATGAAATTTTATGGCAACCCTAGAATTAACCCTCGAGAAGTCGCGCTATGGTAGAAGCACCGCAGGGATATAATTTTCCGTTGACCGCGTGCGCGACCATTAGTCATTGTTTGTTTGTGTTTTTTTTTTTTTTTTTACATGAACGGTGCTTTTGACCGCGCATGCGACTTTTGGTGTTAGTGCCTTTTACTATTTATTATTGTTATATATTACTAGAATAACAATAACATCAGGTTTCTAGCTGTACCCACCCGCTTCACCGGTCATAATGAGTTTGATTATAAAATCGAAATATATAAACTTTCAGTTTACACTGTATTTTACCACTATTATTCAAATAATTGTAATGGATTTCTCAGAAACAACTGATGTTATGTATAATTTACTACTCTAAAAAGTTTAGCCTAGCCTTCCACAATTTTATTTAATTAATTATTATTTAACACCTGTTAATCAAATAAATCAATTAATTAATATAGCTCCATAAGAATACCGTGGGAATTTTGGAGGCCAGTGGGACGGAGAGGAAAATCCTTTCTTAGTGAGCCTCTAGGAGCAAAGATAAAGCTTTTCAAAATTGAGATAAACAAAATGTCAAGTCAATTGGAAGTATTGTTTTGGATAAATCATGATGAGTGTTAAATGGCTTATATATAGATTTGATTTTATTCATTTATTCGTAAAACACCGATCGTAAAGTTATGAACGAATATGAATTTTGTATGAGCGTGATGAGTGTAGATGAGGGAATGTAGTCATTGTTACAAACTAAGGTTGACTATTCCTTAGAAAGTGTTGTTAATTACGTATACATTGGACTAACAAGATATAGAAAGGCTTAATAAGTGACACGACAGAGTTGAAAACAAAAATCTAAAGAACGTTTGAAGTATTGCTTGAGTATGGGTCCGCGACATTGCGAGGGCGAACAGACTAGGACTAATAAATAAGTTGTGATTATTTAATAGTTATTCTCCCAATGTAGACCAAACGTGGTGAAAAACAGTTATATGCCCGCAAAATCTTAACTTTTTAATAACTTTGGGTGTTCTACTGTCTATTAGAAGATAGAATGAGGAGTAAACAACAGTGATTTAGTGTCCATCCCGCCGGTGTAGGTTAGATAGCATACTTATCAGCTTAGGTAGCATACGTGGTCAACTTGGGTAGCATACGTGATCATCTTGGGTAGCATACGTGATCAACTTTGGAAGTACCCGTGATCAGCTTGGGTAGCATACGTTATCAGCTTGGGTAGCATACGTGATCAACTTGGGTAGCATACGTTATCAGCTTGGGTAGCATACGTGGTCAACTTTGGTAGTACCCGTGATCAGCTTGGGTAGCATACGTTATCAGCTTGGGTAGCATACGTGGTCAACTTGGGTAGCATACGTTATCAGCTTGGGTAGCATACGTGGTCAACTTGGGTAGCATACGTGGTCAACTTGGGTAGCATACGTGATCAGCTTGGGTAGCATACGTGATCAACTTTGGTAGCCGTGAACAGCTTGGGTAGCATACGTGATCAACTTTGGTAGTATACGTGATCAGCTTGGGTAGCATACGTGATCAGCTTGGGTAGCATACGTTATCAGCTTGGGTAGCATACGTGGTCAACTTGGGTAGCATACGTTATCAGCTTGGGTAGCATACGTGGTCAACTTGGGTAGCATACGTTATCAGCTTGGGTAGCATACGTGGTCAACTTGGGTAGCCATGAACAGCTTGGGTAGCATACGTGATCAACTTTGGTAGTACCCGTGATCAGCTTGGGTAGCATACGTTATCAGCTTGGGTAGCATACGTGGTCAACTTGGGTAGCATACGTGGTCAACTTGGGTAGCAACCGTGAACAGCTTGGGTAGCATACGTGATCAACTTTGGTAGTACCCGTGATCAGCTTGGGTAGCATACGTTATCAACTTTGGTAGTACCCGTGATCAGCTTGGGTAGCATACGTTATCAGCTTGGGTAGCATACGTGGTCAACTTGGGTAGCATACGTGGTCAACTTGGGTAGCATACGTGGTCAACTTGGGTAGCAACCGTGAACAGCTTGGGTAGCATACGTGATCAACTTTGGTAGTACCCGTGATCAGCTTGGGTAGCATACGTTATCAGCTTGGGTAGCATACGTGGTCAACTTGGGTAGCCGTGAACAGCTTGGGTAGCATACGTTATCAGCTTGGGCAGCACCCGTGCGTGATCAGGGTTCTTCATAGCGTTGACTGCGTCCGGGGCAAAAGAGGTCTTGGCGCCCCCCCACTACCTCCTCGTACCAAAAACATTTTTTTTTTTTTTTATTGGAACACAGAAACTTGATTATTTTGGTGTGGCAGTTATATCTCTGGTGGCCGTAATTGTGAAAATGACAATTAACTAATATATCAAACAAATAATACCGATAGTGTACAGATAACCTAATGGTAACAGATGTATATTGTATAAACATCATCATAATAATGAACGATAATGGCGGAGACAAGTCTTTAGTATCGAGGGCGATTCTCCATTGATACGCCGGCTGCCGACCGATGGTGGTTCGACGGCATCAGCAGTCAGCAAGTCTTCGACGTACTCTAGAGCTGCTGTCTAGACATGCTCTATGAAGAGGTTGATAGCGATTTAATTCCTCGTCGGCTGTGGGAATTAGTGTTTATATTATTTTTTTAATGGCTTTTCTTTAGCTCCTTCATAAAATTTATCCCAACTTATTCACAAAAGTTAAGCGCCTCCAATGGCCGTGGCGCACTCCCCCCCCCCCCTTCGGACGGCCTTGCCCGTAATATGCTTGGGTTATGTTACTTTAAGGATAGAATATAATGTTTCTAGTTCGGCTCTAAAACAGTAATGTTAAGAAAACACTCTGCGGGAATATAACCGATTTTGACCCCAAGCGTTATTATTATACTGTACTAGATTAATAGGCACATTATTAAACACCCATCCTTAGAGGACTCTCTAAAAGGTGTCGGAACATTTCGTTACAGAGGACATTTCGTTACACTTTTGGGTCACCTCTCCGATGACCACCCAGGTATACTACTGGAGTTCCTAATTCCAACCTGTACATTAGCCCCTTTTATGCACTGGCGAGTGCTGGACGCAACAGGCTACTGATTAAGTAAAATGGGCATATTTATTTTCGATTTCACAAAAAAAAAAAAAAAAAAAACTGATGAATTAGTTATCTAACTTTTTTTAATGTAAAATTTTACCGTCAAAATATATAATTCAAAAACAATATATAATTGTTTTTACAGAACCATTAATCGGCCAATTGACACTGTACTGATATTTCACCAGGAGAAAATAAAAAAAGCCTTTGTATGTAGATTTACAATTAATATACACTTAATTATCTTTTCATTTTTAAAATATTGGTTATCAAGCCTTGAAACACCACTGTATTTATTAAGCATAACATATAATTTAAAGATATTTAATTAGAACATTCATACATCCTTCATATAGACATTACCAATTATCTATATTTAAATTTAAAGTCAATGAAGTAAGACTTCATATTGTTACATTTTGCCATTGTTTAAAAATGGAGCGAAGAGAATATATCTGATAAAATGATGATTTCATAAATATCGGCCAAATCATGAATTGAAAAAACACACTTAATTCTTCAGTCTCGTTGCCGAAAATCGTGTAATACCTCACTCTCTACTTTACAACTACAAATTAGGAATGTTGTAGAAAATATGATCTTTAGTATTGTACAGCATAATGCTTTTTTATTAAAGTTGTTAGTACTTATTATGCCTGATATAACAATAAATTAAATACAAACTGGTTTTAGGCCTACGTACATATTACAGTTTTTTAATCATACATAAGAACATTAAGAGTGATCACCTCTTCTTAAATAATGTAACTAAATATTAAGAAAATGTCTTCACAACATAACAAATAAATATACATTAGTGTCCATATAGAAGGTCTGTTTTTAAACTGGGCGTTAAGGGGCATTAATTAGCACGTCGCATTTGTCGTCGGAATATAATGGGCCTGAGTAAGGTGTGGCACACACATTTCTCCACTTCTCTCTTATCCGTAATACCATGCAAGGTATGGCTGAAAGACATTTCCCCGCTACTCCCTTATCCGTGATACCATGCAAGGTATGGCTGACAGACATTTCCCCGCTACTCCCTTATCCGTGATACCATGCAAGGTATGGCTGAAAGACATTTCCCCGCTACTCCCTTATCCGTGATACCATGCAAGGTATGGCTGAAAGACATTTCCCCGCTACTCCCTTATCCGTGATACCATGCAAGGTATGGCTGAAAGACATTTCCCCGCTACTCCCTTATCCGTGATACCATGCAAGGTATGGCTGAGACATTTCCCCGCTACTCCCTTATCCGTGATACCATGGAAGGTATGGCTGAGAGACATTTCCCCGCTACTCCCTTATCCGTGATACCATGCAAGGTATGGCTGAGACATTTCCCCGCTACTCCCTTATCCGTGATACCATGCAAGGTATGGCTGACAGACATTTCCCCGCTACTCCCTTATCCGTGATACCATGGAAGGTATGGCTGACAGACATTTCCCCGCTACTCCCTTATCCGTGATACCATGTAAGGTATGGCTAAAAGACATTTCCCCGCTACTCCCTTATCCGTGATACCATGCAAGGTATGGCTGAAAGACATTTCCCCACTACTCCCTTATCCGTGATACCATGCAAGAAAGACATTTCCCCGCTACTCCCTTATCCGTGATACCATGCAAGGTATGGCTGAGACATTTCCCCGCTACTCCCTTATCCGTGATACCATGGAAGGTATGGCTGACAGACATTTCCCCGCTACTCCCTTATCCGTGATACCATGGAAGGTATGGCTGACAGACATTTCCCCGCTACTCCCTTATCCGTGATACCATGTAAGGTATGGCTAAAAGACATTTCCCCGCTACTCCCTTATCCGTGATACCATGCAAGGTATGGCTGAAAGACATTTCCCCACTACTCCCTTATCCGTGATACCATGCAAGAAAGACATTTCCCCGCTACTCCCTTATCCGTGATACCATGCAAGGTAGGGCTGAAAGACATTTCCCCACTACTCCCTTATCCGTGATACCATGCAAGGTATGGCTGAAAGACATTTCCCCACTACTCCCTTATCCGTGATACCATGCAAGGTATGGCTGACAGACATTTCTCCACTACTCCCTTATCCGTGATACCATGGAAGGTATGGCTGACAGACATTTCCCCGCTACTCCCTTATCCGTGATACCATGTAAGGTATGGCTAAAAGACATTTCCCCGCTACTCCCTTATCCGTGATACCATGCAAGGTATGGCTGAAAGACATTTCCCCACTACTCCCTTATCCGTGATACCATGCAAGAAAGACATTTCCCCGCTACTCCCTTATCCGTGATACCATGCAAGGTATGGCTGAAAGACATTTCCCCGCTACTCCCTTATTCATGATACCATGCAAGGTATGGCTGACAGACATTTCCCCGCTACTCCCCTATACGTGACACCATGCAAGGTATGGCTGAAAGACATTTCCCCGCAACTCCCTTATCCGTGATACCATGCAAGGTATGGCTGAAAGACATTTCCCCGCTACTCCCTTATCCGTGATACCATGCAAGGTATGGCTGAAAGACATTTCCCCACTACTCCCTTATCCGTGATACCATGCAAGGTATGCCTGAAAGACATTTCCCCGCTACTCCCTTATCCGTGATACCATGCAAGGTATGGCTGAAAGACATTTCCCCGCTACTCCCTTATCCGTGATACCATGCAAGGTATGGCTGACAGACATTTCCCCGCTACTCCCTTATACGGTGATGCTGACAGACATTTCTCCGCCGCTCCCTTATTTGTGACACCATGTAAGGTGTGACTGAGTCATTTCTCTGCCGCTCTCTTTTCCGTGACACCATGTAAGGTGTGAAAACAGTCATTTATCCGCTGCTCACTTATACGTCACTTATACGTGACATCATATAAGGCGTGACTGACAGTCATTTCTCCGCCGCTCTCTTTTCCGTGATACATGTAAGGTGTGGCAAACAGTCATTTCTCCGCCACTCTCTTTTCCGTGATACCATGTAAGGCGTGACTGAGTCATTTCTCCGCCGCTCCCTTATCCGTGACACCATGAAAGGCGTAACTGACAGTCATTTCTCCGACGCTCTCTTTTCCGTGATACCATGTAAGGTGTGGCAAATAAACATTTCTCTTCTGCCCCTTATCCGTGACACCATGCAAGGTGAGACAGACAGACATTTCTCCGACATCTCTTTGCCCAAAGAAACATATAAGCCCAAAGAAAAAATGTAAGCAATTTTACAGCTGTTCCCTTAGCCATGGCACCATGTAAGTTGTTGATATCAGACTTTCTCAGTACCCTCCTTAACCAAGGTAAAAGTATTCTTGTCAATTTCTTATTTACTAACTGCCTTTAAAGCTTTGTATGGACGAAAAATATGATTAAAGTAAAATATCGGAGGCATTATCGAAACCTTCACACTTATTCAATTCCACTATGCTAAACTTTTAGCTTGGTCTCGTCCAGTATCTCCGAGGTAAACTCTGAATCCTCATTGTCGAGGTAAATACGTGCTTCTAGACTGAGTTATCTTAATGATATTATTTGTGCTTTATTATTTGCAGAAAAAATTTTCGGAATCAAATTCCCGACTAAACGTAATATGTAATTTAAGGCTAGTACTTCATATACAAATTTGCACATGAATAACATTTACACAGATTTGACACGCAAATTAGGTTTTGTAAGTGTCTTAAAACTAACTAAGAACAAACCTTAGATCATGTCATAATTTGATATGAATTAATTGAAACTGGAGTGTAGAGACCAATGAACCATACGTTTTACGGTCCTTACTAACAATTAGACTTTCTGGAAATGGCAACGGACGGGACGGTTTGTATCGATCACTGCGAGGTCGGAGGTACACACCTTGTGGTCGCCGGGCCTGGCAGCTGCCCGCCGCCATACTGCATGGTAATGTTGGCATTGGGCTGGGCGGGTTTGCTAATCATAAAGAAACCCGATATATAAGCACAGCGTGGGTCTGGCGCCTGCATACGCACAAAATACCAGCGACTACGTAAAAAAGGCTTTGAAAAATCGTTGTCAAAAATAAAAGCTAAATATCCTGTAATAAAATTAAATTATACATGCAATGAGGCAGAATAACTATAATGATTGTGATTGTCCATTTCATACGTAATTTAAGAAATTTCACATATTATTTCTCGTGATTTCTACTTTGTAAAGCGCATATTAAAATTTCTTCGGTAAATTCATATAAATAAGTCTAATAACTATGTCTGTAGAGCTTTTACGTAGAGAATAGAAAGGTCGGGGCACATGAGTTCGAGTTTGTTTGAAAGCAAAAATAAGTGAGACAAAGATGACCGTAGAATCTGCTCCCTTGAGGTGTGTGGTAGTGTTGCATACTATGTATAGGGTCGCCATAAAATAAGTGAGACAAGGATGACCGTAGAATCTGCTCCCTTGAGGTGTGTGGTAGTGTTGCATACTATGTATAGGGTCGCCATAAAATAAGTGAGACAAAGATGACCGTAGAATCTGCTCCCTTGAGGTGTGTGGTAGTGTTGCATACTATGTATAGGGTCGCCATAAAATAAGTGAGACAAAGATGACCGTAGAATCTGCTCCCTTGAGGTGTGTGGTAGTGTTGCATACTATGTATAGGGTCGCCATAAAATTTCAGAGTAAAATACAGACACCAAACACACTTGGGGGTCTGGTGGGGGGGGGGGGGGTTTGTCAACTGTCTTTTATGAATTTTATGATTTGCGTTTAGAGTTGTTAAATTGGGACAATTAAAATAACGGCATTGTGACATTTAATAGTAATATTACAACTATATTCCATTTTAAGATTTCAGAGAAATACAATAATAACAAACAATACTAAAGTAGTTCATAAAGTAAGTTAAGTTGGCTGAACTCATGTAATTGTCATAAATCTCCTTAAAGATGTTTAGGCATCACTTGTACTAGTTGTTGTACTACTTGAAGGCTGAACTCATGTAATTGTCATAAATCTCCTTAAAGATGTTTAGGCATCACTTGTACTAGTTGTTGTACTACTTGAAGGCTGAACTCATGTAATTGTCATAAATCTCCTTAAAGATGTTTAGGCATCACTTGTACTAGTTGTTGTACTACTTGAAGGCTGAACTCATGTAATTGTCATAAATCTCCTTAAAGATGTTTAGGCATCACTTGTACTAGTTGTTGTACTACTTGAAGGCTGAAACCAATCATTTTATTCTGAAGAGATTACTTTTTTACGTAAAGAACCAATGTTTAATTGGCTTTAAGAAAATTTAGTACAAGACACGTCACTGTTAACTTTGATGCTCAAAATTGCTTGGACCTTCTCCTCTGACAGACTATTCCGATCGTGTGTCCAGATATTTTTTATTAGTGAAAAAAACTCGTTCAACTGGAGTCTAAGTACAGAGTAGAGAAAGAGTGAACTCCAACAATAATTCAAAATGTTCACACTTATTTTCGGCCAAGTTCAAGAGTTGAAAATCCTTTTTTTATGGGGAGGAAAGTGTGTGATAGTATAATAGTGCATAGTATGATTCATCATACAAGACAAAACCTCACGATTGTCGATTGCCTAAAGTAATAGTAATACATGTTTGCCTTTTTTACATGTCGGCACTGGTGGCGCAGTGCTGTAACCCAGCTACATGGGGACAAAGTGTTTGGGAGATTGTAGGCGATAGGTTGGATGCTCGGTCCTCTTAAGACCGACATGGCGTCCGCTTGGTGGTTGCTATCGGCGTGGACACTACTAGAGAAGTCTGGGGTGTCCATGCTGGGTGGTAATCATTGTGCGGATGTTGTGTGGGGGAGATAACTGAGTATCAGGCTTGTCAATTAGCTGAAAATCAGACCAGCACTACGTGGTTCGGATTCCACGTAAAGCTGTAGGTCCCTTAGTTGCCCTGGCTGTTGGGCTAGTAATAAATTGCCCTTTCTGAGGAATAGTTGAACTCAGTTAGTAACCAGACTACACTCATCCACACTCATCGTACACTCATAAAAAAACCATTCATATTCGCCTTAAAATACGCACAACGTTGTGTCGGCGTCTCATATGTAAGAATGTAAGTATTAAATATTTAAAATATACATGTTTAATAATAAATTTACGAAAAATACTGACATCTAACACAGTACGGTACGGATACGGACATACTGTATAATGTAAAATTGAAACCGACCGTACAAGAAACGGACGTATGACAACCTTAAACTATTTGATACGTCCACTAATTCTACAAACAGAATCGTAGAGGACGTGAATTACTATCAACAAAACATCTGATTTTTCTTTTATCAGTCTTTTCCCTTGTGAGTAGGAATAAATTAGACGTTTTGAGATAATCTTAAGCTACTTCCTTCGGCAAATGTAATACATCATGATATGTAATACGAGCACGTGTTGAGTACGTTATTCAGAGCCTATAAACGTGGCCAGCTCCATGCGCACTTGGTTACGACCGGAGTTGTCACTACGGAATGTGCACACGCACAGTAGTGTACCGAACGTAACACTCAGTACACGCAAACTTCATCATGATTGATAACAGTGATTTTTCCTAAATAATTATAAAACCTACATGCTCAACGGCCAAGAAGTTTTATTGTAGCTTTGCTCGGTCAACAAAAAAACTTAATAGCGATAGTTAAAAAAACCTGATGGTTGAGTTTAACTGTAGATGCACTTGTCCAGAATAATACATTGTAAATAATAAAAGGAAAAATTAACCATCACAAACAATTTATCTTTTCAAATGATATAAATGATATAAATGATTTATTTCCACAATTAAGTTACAAGAGTATAACAAATAAATTGTTTGGAAATGTACTGGCCACTTAATCTAGTTGTGTGGCCAGGTAAAATAAAATAATCCATTAAAAATACATATATGAATACATGCAGTCTAGCTCCACATAAAGAAAAAAACACTCCTGTGGCGTCTGAATAGGAAATATTGCAAATAAAAAAAAATAAAAAATAAAAAATACTTCTACTTATTTATGTACATACAATTCGTTATTTATTGCCTGTGCAATGTTCTTAATGAAATATAAATAGGGATTGTTTGTTTAGTTGTTGCTCACAATAAATTTAATACTTGTACTGTTGATATAAATAATAAATATGAAATAATAAAAAAAAAAACTGTAAATGTTTAGTTTCCCTACAGAAAAAAAAGAAACGGAGGTCGCTGGTCGCTTACTTATGGCCACAGCGAACACTTCTGTAATCGTTATAGAGAGATGACAACTATTGTACATCTCTATTCATCCGTAGTAATAATTACTATGCGTATCCTCATGGATTTGGAGAGAATAAGAATATAATGACATGGTGCTGGCTTCGCCATCGCATGATATACCGGCATGGTGCTGACTTTGCCATCGCATGATATACTGGGGGAGAAATAACTTCTCAACACACATTTAGCACACTTTTGGACGAACCCTCTGTTTCTTTCCCCTCTGTGATTTCCCCAAACTAATGTAAACTTATATAACATCTCGGCATATGGAAGTACAATAAGGGACTGGAAAAAAAGATTGGTGATAAAACAAATGCAATGTACAATAATTAGGCCGCAAACTCATGTGGGTACAGAAATTGCAATAGTTAGGGAGACTCGAAGCGTAAAGAAACAAACAACGAACGGAAACGGTGGGAGGAGTGAGGGAGAGGCAGGCAGCTAGCCGTAATGCGATGTGCAATGGACGCTGACCGGCCTAGACGGGGCGGCACGAAACCGTACAAGTGAACTAAAGTGATGAGGTAGAGTGGGGAAACGCGCGCACACGCACCTTATCTCTACTTGCTGACCTTCCCTTGCTTTCTCTCCCGCCAAACTCATCCATCGCCGACCTACTAGCCAAGCTGCATATACACGCCAGCCCGCCGCTACGCTACATGAGACGTTTCAAAAACATCGGTTGTGATCGGCCCACCTAATGGGCAATTTATATAGTTGGCATCACCCAGCAGTTTCACACTTGCCAGTATCAGTTGAATGATTTACGTAGTGTAGTAAGGTCAAATTATATTGTAAAAGGGCACAGCTGACTAGCCCCAGTTGATAATCTACGTAATGAGAGTATGTAACAGTATTGATTTACTCTTACACGCTCGTTCAATATCTACCATCACCTTCATAAGATTGACCATATGTTGGTAATAACTTTGAACAGAATGTGAACAGCCGATTGTCATAGTTATAATTCATTTAACTAAGCAAGAAAAAAATCAACTCTGAAACTACTCCAAGGATTTCGACAATGTTTTGCAGGTTTAAAATCAAAATATTGTTTCGTGTGGTTTGTCGGCCTGTCAGTGTAATTTATAAGACAAATGTGTCATGGCTGATAACTTTCGGATTCAAGCCTAATTTATAACAAAAAAGATACATTTTTTCCCCGAATTCCACTCAATTTAGTGTGCATCTTTTTGTACATAAGAGTTAATAGCTCAAGAAAGGTTTGATCAAGTGAATTGCCATTTTGCACACGTTTAAATAGTAACATTTTTGAACATAATCTTATAATAGCCAATGAGTTACCTCTAGCTATTGGTGGCCATATAAACTCCACATATCTTGTAATCTTATGTCATTAATTTAACACAAGACCAAGATTCAGATAATTTTTATTCAACTATATTGATACATTAATTTTTACTATTATTAGAGGAGTTTTGGTAAAATATGCATTTCACTGCATGTTGTTCAGTGCACTTACCGTCTAACAACTACTTGGTATGTTGTTACACGGTAAGTAATTACTACATTAATTAAGTAATTGTTACTACAAGTAATTGGTCGAGTATAAATGTCATGTGATTTGTTTTTAAACAGCTGATTTTACTGGCATTTTGGAACAACGGCATCATGGAAAAAAAAACACATAATGTAAACCTCATCAATATAGTCCAATGACGTTTCAAGCAGTGTTGCCATATCGTTTCTGAAAATCACCAAACCACATGTTTCATCTATGACAAGTATGCGTATGTTCAATACTGTCAATTTAATTGGAGTTTTGTTTACAAAACAACTGTATGATAATATTTAAAGACCTTTAGAACGTAGTGGTAAAATTAACTATTGTATGTGTTAATCCTGTAATTGTTTATAGCATTATAATATAAATATTTTAATTCTGTAGAAAGTACTATTAAATAATGTTTATCAAATGAAGTAACGGTTTTTATCTGTAATTATATCACTATATATATATATATATATATAAAACACGTGCATTATAACACAAACAAGGTAACTATTTAGGTATCATGACGAGACTGTGCAGTAGACTGTAACGTCATATGGGCGAAATTGGCTGGTTTGTTTATTCTATTAAATACTGGTAACTAAATCCACCAATTACATAGAAGCATTCAGCTGAATAGTAAGCAAGTTATTTACTACTTATCAGCTGGAATTATAATTATGGGAATTATAACAGTATTTTTGTGTTTATTTTTGCAATTTCGCCAATGTGACATCAATTGGAGATGTGCGTGATACCTACCTTCTTTTTTTTCTATGTACTGTGGTTTATAATAGCAAATGATAGTGTTTGTTTACTGTAACAGATGTTTAGACAAATCATCAATATTTCCAACGAATTTATATTTGACAACATTGCTGGGCGAGAAATGCCACATCTATCATCGGACTATTTTGGAGCAGTTTACACTACTAACAATTTTTTCAATCCCTGTTTGTTATTACACATTTATTCACTGTTAGCTATTTCTGAATAATCTGATGTATTTAGACTGTTTTTTACTTTAATTTTTAGTGATTTAAAACCACGAAATATTACCCAAATTAAGAATTGGCATATATTCATCTAATTTGTGACTGGCTAATGATTACAAATTATTGTAACAGAGCTGATGTAAGATGCCTCTTTTGGTACATTTCCCAAACCGCAGATTGCCATGTAGAAAAACTTCTTGTTCATTTGAATAAAGAACTCGTTCATTCACCAACTAGAGGCAGAGGTAGGCCAATAAGTACAGAACGTCTAATTTGGAAGTGAGAGTATAAAAACAACAGATTGTGAAAGTCAACTAAAACATGAATAAACAAGCAATAAGAAACAGGAATTGGAAAATTGTTACTGATTTGTAACTGAAATTTACTATTGATTACTATTGTTGTGATCTTGTCAGTTGTAACTCTTGGTTTCCTGTTTAATAATGTTACTGTTAACCCTTTACGACCCAGTGTCCATAATTATGGACAGGTTATTTTCCCATATGATGCAAAAAAAAAATACTCAGTGTTGCAAAATGAAAACCAGCTGTCAATCTAAATAAACAACTGGACTTTGAAAAAAAACAACAGAAACAGCTGATTTAGTTGTATTTGACCCAGATGAATAGGTTTCTCCAAGCTCCAAGATGGATGATGTTTTTCTCTGTGACAGGTCTACGTAAAATAACAAATAGTAATATTTAATAGACTCTAAATGTTGTAATAGTCTGATCTTTGAAAAGAAGATAAGTTAATGAACAGTAATAAATATAATTTGTGTTAGTGTTGATTTATGTATTATTTTTGATTTTTGCTAAAATGTTATGTCCATAATTCTGGACAATGGGCTGTAGTGTAACATTTGGTAACCAAAATGACTTTTGAGAATTTGAGGTTATGTATGTTTGTTTACCTGTTTTATGAAGGCTTTTAGTGTTTCAATATGGATAAAAGTAAACATTTACAAGCAAAAGACATCTTAGACATTATTGAGAGTGGAAATATATCTGATTTGGAGTGTCTCAGTGATGAAGAAGACAATGATAAGCTTGAAAACAATACAAATGACCTTTTGTTATTTGATGACCTTCCAGACGAAGATGTCTTTGATGAAGATATATCACCAGATGATGATAGTGATATTGTTAAGCCTGTACGTAATGAAAAAATTCCATTATCTAACAGTAATTCATCAGAAAAGATTAACCCTACACCTATTGTGTCAGTAGAATGTAGGCCTATGTCTAAAAATCACAGCCCAGTTACAGACACAACTAATATTCCAACCATAGCGAGGAAAACTAGGATTTCTAGAATTTATGATCAAGCACCAGTAGCAGAACCTAGCACTTTTAGTAGATACATGGAAACTATAAAACTGACTAAAAGTGAAAATATATCGTGGGTACGACAGCCATTTGAGAGGAGTATTTTTCACAATATCACAGTGTGTAATAAGGAAACTGTTACAAATGTGGATGAACCATGGTCTTATTTTTCAAAATATATTACCAGCGATTTGATTGAACAGATTAGAGAAAAAACAAACATGTATGCTGCACAAAAAGGTGCTGCCAACTTTGGACTCACAATAAGTGAAACAAACATATTCCTTGGTTTGTTATTATCTGTAGGAACTCTAAATTTCCCAAGATTGAGATTGTATTGGGAACATAATTATACGTTACCCATGTTTGAGAAAATGAGCAGAAATCGTTTTTGTTCAATTTTGACAAACTTGCATCTTATAGACAATTTGGCAATTCCTGAGAACAACAAAGATAGATTTGTCAAATCAAGGCCCCTATACGATGCAATTAGAAGACGGTGTCAGCAACTTCCTGTTGAAGAATTTGTTTCTGTAGACGAGCAGATGATTCCGTTTACAGGAAAACTAAATGTAAAATAATACATTAAGGGAAAACCTACACCGTATGGAATAAAAAATTATTGTCTTTGTGGGAGATCTGGCTTACTGTATGACTTCATACTTTATCAAGGGCCGAACTCCGAATTGGACGCTGTACTAGTGGAAAACCTAGGACAGCTTCCTACAGTCGTATTGCAATTTGCAATGAGGAATCTTTTGTTTGAACCCCATGCTATATTTTTTGATAATTATTTTTCATCTTACAATTTATTTGAAGCTCTGCGCCAACTGAACATAAAAGCTGCTGCCACTGACAGATTGGACAGATTTGGAAAAAAAACCTGAAGAAAAATATAGACACTAGGCCCCCACTTAAGCCAGAAAGTGAATTAAAAAAAGGGGGACGAGGCGCATGTGATGAAATAAGAGATCAAGCCAACAACGTAGCTCTTGTGTCATGGTTTGATAACTCCACAGTGACTGTCGCATCAAGTTTTATAGCGTCTGGGAATCCAAAAGAAGTGAAAAGATGGAATAGAAAGAATAAAGAATATGTCAATGTTGAGATGCCTGAATTAATTCACTATTACAATACAAATATGGGTGGTGTCGACAAACTAGACCAGATGATAAGTTACTATCGGACTTTTATAAAATCAAAGAAGTGGACCCTACGGATGATTTGCCATGGATTAGACTTGGCAGTTGTGAATTCTTGGCTGGAGTATAAAATTGATGCTGAGAAGATTTTGCTCCCGAGAAAATGTACAATGGATCTTTTAAAGTTCCGGACTTCCATTGTGAATCACTTCATACTTGTAGGCCAACCAGCTGTAGAGCGAAGGAAGCGTGGAAGACCTGCACATTTAGAAGAACAGCCACCAGTAAAGAAAACGGGATTGCAGTAGGTTCGCCCACCTAAGGAGGTCGTTCTAGACAAAGTGGACCATCTTCCACAAATGGACGTCAAACCTGACTCACCAGATGTAAAAAACCGGGATGTAAAGGGAAAACTCATTTCTTTTGTATTAAATGCTCAATACACCTGTGCCTAACTTCAAAAAGGAACTGCTTCCTTGATTTATAGCGTCTGGGAATCCAAAAGAAGTGAAAAGATGGAATAGAAAGAATAAAGAATATGTCAATGTTGAGATGCCTGAATTAATTCACTATTACAACACAACACAACACTATTAGTCGTATTGCAATTTGCAATGAGGAATCTTTTGTTTGAACCCCATGCTATATTTTTTGATAATTATTTTTCATCTTACAATTTATTTGAAGCTCTGCGCCAACTGAACATAAAAGCTGCTGGCACTGACAGATTGGACAGATTTGGGAAAAAAACCTGAAGAAAAATATAGACACTATTGCACACTATTACAACACAACGTCAATTTGTAATTACTAAAACTGAACTCAAATTAATTTATTTTGTATTTATCTTGTATTCTTTCTTACTTACTTTGTAAATTAGTTTGTATTTAATCTATACTTTTAGTTTATTTACTAACCACAATTACTGGAAACAGTGGTTAGTTCTATTCCATAATTGCTATGACTGTAAACTTGTATTATCTGTGGAATAAACTTCATTTATTCATTTCCATTCAAAATAATATGTACTGCAATTGTCACTTCAATACTTGTTATTTCTCAAATTATGTACAGAATTTAGGCATATTTTTAACTTGTTACATTTCAAACCATTGTGTAAACTATTTTTGACTGTCTGCAGTAGTTATCCAAATTTAAAAAGTAGTTTAATTGTAACAAAATAAATATTTTATACTGACTTGTATTTTTGTTGTTGGTTAATCGCGACCCACTGTCCATAATTATGGACATTGACTAAAATATCTAAAAAAATATTAAAATAATTACAAACAATTTTTTAGTTATATATTTGCAAATGAATATGTCTTGCAACATTTGAAAATATTTGCAGGTAAATCAAAAATGTTGGGTCGTAAATGATTAAAACATGCACAATATGGTAATTTATTTGGTCTGATAAACCATTCTTTGGTTATTAATTTTTTTGTACCAAAAACAAAAAGACAGAAAAGAACTTAACAGTGTTGAATTTGGAAAATCTTATCCTTAAAGTTTCGCCCTAAAATAGGCGTTGAATCCTAAAATTAACAAGCCAGGGCACCTTTTTTGCAGAAACCTCTTTATAAAGGATGTCAAAAAATTAACCCCCTATAAATTTATTTATGAATGGAAATGAAATGATTTACTTCAGGAAATATTTATGTAACCAACTGACGACTGTTTTAGTATGAGAAATGATGATCCTTCGAAAAAGGGGTAGTTTGGGGGTAAGTGAACATTTTTTAATTGAAACCCCCTTGCAAGTAACATCTCATTTTAAAGGTACTAAAATAAAAGGAATATCACAAACCCGAGACCTATATAATACTTTTTAAAATTTATATAAAGGCTAGTAATCAGTAAATTCCAGTCATGAAAAGGCATTTTGTTTTGATTTAAGATTGCAACTGGCTAAACATAAAAACATATTTCAGGAGCAAACCAAGTTGGATGGTTGTGGTAGCAATGCCAGGGACTAAGTGTTATTCACAGAATTTAATTATAACAAAAACCTCTCAATGTACCCCCACAGCCATCCACAAGAATGGCATCCGCTCAATATTGTGTAACTTGGGACTACACAGTTCTAGTCTCTTGCGAACCTTTGCACTGGTACAAACTTAATCATCTTAAGAACGAGATAAAATTTAATTATTCTTATCTATGAAAAAAAGCCAATGTAGTGTCAAAGGATTTATTAATGACTAGCTGTTTACCCGTGCCTTACTACGGGATTATATATAAACCGTTATGTTTTAGTTTATTTTAACGTTAAATTTCAATAAGCATCACTCAGCCTATTTCAAGTGTTCGATATTATTTTTTTTTTATATAACAGCCAATGATGCCAATTAAATAAAGTAGCCTATTGCCATTTATGAAACAGATAATCTGAGAAAATCAGCCATTTTATATGAAATGAGTCTTTATTAAGATCAACTTTCATACCAAAATTCAGTATTGTCTGTTAAACAGTTTTTGAGATATTCAAATTTTTGTAAAAAACACATACAGGAACATGTAAAAAAATATAGATAAGAAAGAACACATGTTATAAAGCATTATTTGCTTGTATACATGTACACCTGATGCTTGTGCACCTCATAAACAATACTCTAAAATATTTGCAGATCAAAGCTGGACAACCTGACTATTAGATACCTATTTTCAGCAGTAAAAATTATCCGTTGTTACAGAGCTTATGTCATTAAACTGGGAAAAAAAAGGAAAGTATGCTTTCTATGTGATATATAGTATGAAGAGGACTTACTTGTCAACCAAATTAACTTAATACAGTACTACCAACATTGCCAGATCCAAAATGTTCTAGTTTTTCTCACTTTCACAATTAGTGATGAGACAAGAGCGACTCGAGTCAATCATACTTCGAGTACCCTCCTAACTCGAGTACAAAGTATTCACGTCGCTGGGGATGGGGACTGGGTAGTGTAAAAGAGGCCGAGTCCAAGTACAAATTGACGAGATCGAGTCTTGGAACACTTGTTCCATTTCTAAAGAAACCGAGTCCACAGCTATAAAATTATTACTGTACAGACCTAACCTAGCTTATTTAAATTTATTAACTTTAAAAACTGTAAGATTCCACATATGATGTTAGTTTAGTCACATAAATTGTGTGTTAATCAATCAATAAATTATACCAATATGACAATTTATTTAATTTTAGATTTACAATATGATAATAATGATCCTAATTAAAAAAATTTTCAATTGAGGAAAAGGATATAACAATCATTCTAGATTGTGAATGTAATTTATTATTTTTAATGGTACTAACCATTTTTACAACAAACATAACAGTTAGTCACTTTAGATGTTATAATAAAAAATGAATTACTTGAAAACCTAAGAATTCAATATTTCAGTCAGGTGGGGGGAGGGAAGGAGGGAGGGAGAGAGAGGGAGAGGGGGAGAGAGAGAGAGAGAGAGAAAGAGAGAGAGAGAGAGAGAGAGAGAGAGAGAGAGAGAGAGAGAGAGAGAGAGAGAGAGAGAGAGAGAGAGAGAGAGAGAGAGAGAGAGAGAGAGATTTGGAGGAAGTTTGTGCCAGTTTTTCAGAAGGAGATAAAAATATTTGTGTATTTCCGTTAGAGATGACAGGCAACACCTCATAATACAGGTAGGGTTTCCATATTCGTGATACTTCGTCAATAGTCAGGAGATTTCAGACTGAGTCCAAAATATGATTGCTGATTGGCTGTCCTACAAAAACTTAAGCCAAACCAATGGTTTGACTCGGTCTCATGCTTGAGTTCAAGTCTACAATGAACAAACATACACGTACCTACGTCAGTACTGTGCCCGCCCAAGTTTATTCTTTCTGACTCGAGTCTGGTATGAACTGACTCGAGTACTTGCTTGACTCAAGTCCAGCAAGTACTTTGTACTCTACTCGTCTTTGACTACCCACAATAAACCTGGCAGTTTTATTCCCAAACATGGACATTCATTTGAAGAAATTTCTTCAGAATTTAAATAAATAAATAATTTCAAACCCTTTAAATTTCAAATCATTACTATCACAAACCCCTTAGTGTCCTATCCTAAAATAAACATTATTAATCAATTTTTTGTTTTATTTTTAGCAGTATCTTACTGTACTGCATATTTAGTTAAACCACTTCTAAAAATGAAAGCAGGATTAAAACAGTGTTATTTAATTAAACTCGGAATTTCAAGATAGCAATAAAATACTGTCTTTTAAAAAGATAGTCAAATTTAATTAGTACATAGCCTACATATAATGATTGAATACAAAATTATACTGCATTGGCTATCTTGTCACTTTTTATTACGAATTTGTTTGAACTCCCGATAATGTTCAATTGAAATAGCAACTGAAATAAAAAATCTAAACAACACTAGTATTTATTCCCTAATATAAATACTCATCAAATATATACTAATAATATAGACTCATCAAAACACTAGTCTCAATAAAATTAACAAGTCAAGGGGGCAGAGCAGGCTAGTGGTCCAAGAAGGCTATATTTAGCCTTTTTGCAATCGCTATTTGTAAAATAAAGTTCAACAAAATTAATCAAGTATCTTTGAGAAAAATGAACAAAATGTAACTAAAGCAGACTCTCAACAGCTACTTTTACTTTCAAGAAACCTAAACATGCCTCACACACGCTATGCTTTCCTTGTCAAAAAGCATATATGAGTGCTTTACCAAAAGTACACAGAAATTGAGATATTTGATTCGACATTGTTAACATACAGTATTTGTTAGAGGATACATAGACAAGAATGTACAATATTCTAATAGGAAAGATAAGATTTATTTATTTATATAATAAATGTACACAAACTGCAAAAGACAATCATAATTTAAAAAAGTATTTTTCTTAGAAACAACAAAATGCTGTATATAATCACAGCAAGACAATTAATAAAGAACATTTTGGCGAAACACGCTTTACATAATTGGGCCCTTGGTCTGTTGGGGTTGCAGTTGTTTTTCACAGGTTTCAGTATGTATGTTTTCTTTTGTTTGTTTTGGTTTCTGAATATATCTGTTTGAATACAAATAAATCTTATGTTTAATAATTTAGCCTATATCTGGTTGTATTAAAACTGTATTATATATTATTGTATTATAACCAAGAATGTATTATATAATTTGGAGTACTTTATTTAGACGCTAAAGTTATAATTGTGTTTCTTCAGTTATTATAGTTTTTTTTTTTTTTTTCATAAAATGTGCTTTTTTATTGTGATTATTAATTTTGCCTGTGAAACTAAACCATACCTGTGAAAACAATAATTACATTTATTATTATTACGAAGGCAACGGTTTACTGATATAGTTCTATAATCTTTGTGTTTATTTCAAATGATATTAAGTTAGCAAAATAGCACATAATATATGATTATAAATCTTAAACAATCTAAGAAAACAATAAGATACAAATTTTGCAATTGACCACACCATATCATAACACTTGAAGAGTCGTTTAATAAGTGAAGAACTATTCTTGTGGACCATAAGATTGATGATTTTTGCAAAAAAAAGGAGTGTTTTTTATGATTTTGTTACAGTTAAATATATGAAACTTTAAATATCATTCACTATAATAACAGTTGCCTGCAGTCATTCAACTATTACGAATATCTGTCATTTGCCACAAATATCTGTAGTGCTACACACACACACCAAAACTAGAGCAAAAGCCTACAATTTGTCAATTTTAGAGTTAAGTGATTAAAACAAACTGTTTCTAGAGTTGAGGAGTAAATTATTACACCAAGAATATGATGGCATGTTAACATAATATTATCAAATACAAATTTAACATTCAAAATTCAACACTGATACGTTCATACTTCCACTTACTTATCAAGTTAAGTCTTTGAAACCTTTATATGACAGGCTTATTTATATTATGCCCAGTACTCAAAACTGACAAATATGAGATCAACTGACTACTGGAATTGAGATCTAACAGTCAGAGAGGGAGGAGAACTTACATATGGCAGCGTTGAGTTGTGTCGTGGGATTTGGGACTGAGGAACTTTGCAACTCCCAAGGTACATAACACTGCATTAATTAGTACAAGTTCGGAGCCACCACAACCTACCCTTCTCCACCACTCCAAACTCAGACACTGTCTTACATCAAATCCAATGGTCCTAAAGCTAATAAAATACCATTATCAATTTAGAAATTCCACTGTTAATGAAATTAAAAATTGGCAAATATTTTTCTTTTATGTCAAGCGAGTGATTAAAGAGCTCAGCGATCTGATTGAGAATAGTTATTTTAATAAGGTATTGTCTACAATATTATAAACCTTCTTTATCTGTTATACTTCATGCAAGTGATATTATTTTAATCACAGAATTATTTTAATTGTCAAATAAAGACAAAATAGTTTTAGAAATAAATGTAATAAACTTTGAATAAAAATGGTGCAACACATGGTGAGACAATGAGAAATGGACAGGGTGAGATAAGGGGGGCATCAGCCTAGTCAGCAGGTTGTCAGCAGAAAGTGGCTGGATTCCGATAAGCTACTAGATCTGCTGACACTGCACACTGGCTTCTCTGAATGCTTACAGGCAATGGCAACAAGGCTTCACCTGCTTTGCTTGCTGCTAACATGCACTGGATCTAATTTCTAATGACTTACACTGTTTCTTACTTACCACACTTTACTAAAATTATACTTTAGTGAACCACTAAATTTCAAAGAAAATATACAAAATACCAATCCACATGTTACTTGCCAAGAATTCTTATTAGGATAGTTAGCCAACATTGAATTATTGTGTATCATACATCATTCACTAAGAGTAATACATATGTTTTAAACAAGTTAAACAAAATGTGAACAAGGATAATGTTCGATAAGTATCCTTGTTCACACTATTAAGATTAAATTATTAAATAATATAAGATTATATATTATTTATTTCTACCAAAAGAACGTTGAATTTGTTATTAAAATATTTCACAATTTTTTCCAAGAATGAACTGTGTCTTTCTTCTAGTCACGTAAATAATCACCCAGAATCGTATAAAACTACTGTTTTTATCCAGTATATTATAAATTATATTCCTGAATTTTTCATATAGAAGTAAAATATTAAATTAACCCTTTGAGCGCCGACAAAAAAAGTGAGAACTTTCTTCTTCACTTTTCAAGTGCAACATCTAATATATTCAGGCTAAAATTTTGGAGAAATATAAGTCTTTAAACATTTATCTATAACATCTGCTCTTAAATGGATACAAGGGTACTTCTTTGACCAGAATGTGTGTAATTGAGTACTTTATCAGAATAAATATACAAAAAGTCATCTTATAGTTTTTAAATATATATATTTTGTCAGTAAAAAGTGTATTTTGTTTTTAAACAATATTTTTTTGTATGCTTACAGCTTGTAAACAATAAATATTTTTTTTATCTGTGGGAAACAGTTTTATTGAGGTCTAACCTTAATCACCTACAAACATAGACAAAATTATAACAATTGGATTTAAAATTTAAAAAAATATAACATGAAATATTTTATTAGTACTGTCAGATTCGTCTGTTAAAATTAGCTCTCTGTCTATAATTGTCAGTTCTTTTCATTGACATTATATTCTAATAGCTGGTTCCAGACTTTAAAAAAAGCATTCTCGAAAGTCTGTGTATTATTCCAAAGACGTACAAGTTATCATAATCGGTAAATTGAATGTTATATGTAACAAACTTTGAATGACGGGATATTTCATTCGGTCCTCAATGTGAATTTTAGTAATGACCATATTTCGTCATTTCGGTCCTAAAGGGGAAAAAAATTTAAATGATGATATATATTCATTCGGCCCCCAAGGAGTTAAGTGATAAAAACTATGTTTATTTATGTTTTATTTGATTAAGATTGTAACGATAACAACTGATTCATTGATGACAGATGCAAATGTCAATAATTTTAGTATGCAAATGTACATTTTAGTTATTTATTTACCTAACCTGACCTAATTCCGATAACTTGCCTTGCCTTAGTGACTAGCAGAAACTGTCAAACTATAATGGACTGAAAAAATACCAATATTTCCATTGGTTGCAGACGTATACATCACAGAACGTCCTGGATTATGTCATAAATAATGTGTTTTAAGATTTTTAAGTATTATTTTCTCTGATCTGTTAATACAAACAATACACTCTCCAGAGGCAGCCATCATCAATAAATGATAACGCAACTGAATTGATCATTACTCAAACACGATCCGATCGTAATTGAAAAGCAGAAGCAGGATTGGTGAAATGGGTTGTTCATAAACGATCGAATGAAATGAATTAGTCAGCTTAGTGAACAAGTGAAAAAGAACGTGCATTATGATTTGAACTAGTTCAGTTCTAAGTGAATATCAGTGCTGGGAAGGAACACTGACAAAATAATTAAATGTAATTATTTATTTTTATCAATATTAGCAATAAAAACTGAAACTTGAAGAAGGTTCAACAAATTTACAACTAAAAATAATAAAACGTATCTATGAAACAAAACTACAAATCACTCCCACCATCGCTTGTACAAGTTGTTGTTCGTTGCATCATTTTTAACTAGCTCATTACTGTGAACGATTCGGTCAAGTACTAGTCTTGCAAGTTACCCATCTCAAGATTGGCGTAGTGTGGTTAGGGTTTGTTCGCAATTGTGCATGAAAGTGACCAGCACCTGACTTTTTACTTCAGTTAGCTGTTGTTTGTTTCGTAAAATCGCAAAAGCAATCTGTCATTCTGAGTCAGTCAGTACATAGTTTGTTATTAAGTTGCACTATAAATAAAGTTCTAATTAATTGTTTATACACAAAACTAAATATTGTGTAATTTTGGAGAATGGAAAATAATTTCTCAATTGTAGATGGTTTCTTTCTGCAGCCTTCTCTTACGTTCTGCAACGCTATCACTCTGTCACATGTTATTCTGCTTTGGGGCAAACCTGTATATAGCCAGTAGTTTGAACTCCTATTCCAAGACCAAACTGTTAGACACACAAACAAGCATGCATTTGATATTTTTGTGGTCCTTCTACACAACAAAATTCTAGAATTCACCATTGGAAAGAAAAAAAGAAACAATAACTTAAAATTGTCATTGCTCTAAAATGCCAAAGGATTTTATTTAAGTGAAGTGGTTACAAGATTATTACAAGAGGAGTAGGCTGCACGATCTATCTTACTACGAACAGTATATTTCATTTAGCTCTCTGACTTTATAGAAAATGTTCAAAAAGAATATTCTACGATTCTTTATTTTAAAAATTTTGGGCACTACATTTGCTTTTCACTCCATACTTCTCACGAACCAATTTGGGTGCAAATTCTCCCCAGTTAACTCAATGGTTAAGTTGTTTAATAATTGACCACCTGACACTGATCAATTCAACTGCCAAGCACAATGTTTTAAAAAAAAATTTAAATCTGTTTTATAGTTTAAGGTTAGAAGTTAATTTAGAAAGTATTGCATGTTATAAAAGTTTATGGTCCTATAAAATTATTTACTATTATTGTTAGTATTTATAAATTTATTTATTCAAATTTTATTATATATTGTCTGTTAATTTATTATTATTTCTGTTTGCATGTATGTCTGCATGCATGACTTGACTTTTTTATTTAAATATTGTTGGTACAGTGTATTATTTCTATATAGTAAATTGGTGATGTATTTATAAAAAGATCATACTAGAACTGGACACTTCTCAATTTACAATTATCTGTATTTATAAAAGAAGAAGCGAATAATTAAAAATCAACGCAGAGCCTTAACCACAATAGGTAGGATTCTGAAATTTTGACAGTATCTTCATTTTAGGGTCTAGATGCGTGCTCAGAAAGGATTTTGTGAAATTTTAATGCTGAGGTGCAGAAATCATTATTTTTTTTTGTAAAAATGTTATACAGCCATAAGAAATACATAGAGGCTGATTTATAAATCTATGTACAGCATGAACCGTAAAAGATAGCTACTTGAAATTTTTACAGTACCTTCGTTTTATGGTTTTAGTGCGTGCTAAGAAAAGATTTGTCAAAATTCCATTCCTGAAGAGTACAAACAGTCTCCCAACGGTCATGGAAATCGATCTAAAAATCAACGTGCCGCGTAAGCCGTAATAGATAGCTACGTAAACATTTTACAGTACCTTCGTTTTAATGCGTGCTAAAAAACAATTTTATGTAATTCCATTTCTGAGGGGTAGAAACAGCCCCTCAAATATTCCAATTCGTTCCTATAAGAATAACATTAGCATTAATTTAATTTAATAATTTATTTAAAACAGCTGAAACACAAAAACATAAACATGACACAAATTTCTTACATATGTAATTAATTACTGTAATAATTTTTTTTGTTGACAAATTAGTTTGATTTAAATTGTTTTAGTTGTATGTAAATAATTATTTCTGAAGTTTGTGTAATTGAAATTAACGTGTACTTATTAATTCCCTGCAAGAGAGGTTTAATCATATTAATTTTTTATATGACTCAGATTCTTATTTCTTGCCTTTTTCAAGACATACTGTAGTTGAAGCTGTGAATATAGTCGTAGATGGTGAGAATGTTCCTCACTGTGTGATCTAGGGGATGGTGCATGTCTATTGTACTCCATGTCTTATATTGTACACGGTTTAGCGTCTCGAGCGCCTAGACTACAACTAGACAAGTAGCTATCGTAAATCACGTGTCTAACAACTAGCAGAGGTTCAAACAGTTCAATATGCTCCAATAAGTTACAATAGATATCCGAAAAGTCCAAATGTGAGACTTACGGTACTTCCTGTGAGCTTAAGGCAGTGGGAGACTTTTCCCCCAAGTTCGAGTTTGAAATATATCATGATAGCAAACTTCTAGCCAAGTATGGAGAGAATGTTAGGGATAAACGACGTTTCCGGTTCAGGGGAAACAATTTGAAGGCCATTTCGACGTCTTACTTGCTTGACATCAACATCTCCTTCACCCATGAAAACATGTCCATCCACAAGCTCCTCTGATCCTATGGACTGTCAACCATTCTGTTTATTCTACAACCATCCCACAATTCCTAAAGCTTCTCTGTCAAGCTCTATTATTATTATGACTGATTTTGTCTGTTACTTTAAAATTCTCTATACAAAAAATATGAGAGTTCATCTTAGAGGTGATGAAACTGCTGGGAACTTTTCTTATCTACTTTTGAGAATAAGTGATGGTAAATATTCTGAATCCGGAGGAAATATCAATTTGCCCTCAGAACTAGGAAATGTGGTAATAACTCTAAAGGAATTAATAGACAGAAAATATATTAAATTAAGCATAAATCAATTGAGTGGCTTTATGAAAAAGCAATATTGACTCTAAAAAATTAGACAGCAGTAGAAATTAATAATATTTTACTTAACTCTTTTTAAGAAGTAAAATTTGAATACCTATTCCCACAGAGGGACAAGTGTGCTATTCCCACGGACAATTTTAAGTAGCCTGTTCTAGAGTAAGCAGTCCATCAAGTTTAGTTACTTTAACACCAAAGGGAAAGACAAAAATGACGTAGTTTATAAAGAAGTTTTTTAGTAAGTTAGGCTTCAAATTCTTAAATTTGCATGTATAATACGATAGTAAATTGTTGTATTGCAAATTTATAACTTGAAATAAAAAGTAATAATATTAGTTTAATTTATATGTTTTTTTTTAAACCAACGTGAAAATTTCCATTTTGGTTCTGTTTTTCTAAATAACTTTTGATTAATGTATTATAAGTTAATTACCTTTAATCTGCTAGTGATCCTGTAAATACTCTTGGATTATGTGTTTCGGCTTTTATGCTATCATCTGATTCTTAAATAAATATATTTCATGTTTAGTGTAAAAAAAAAAATGTACAAGACCATCAAGAATAAATTATAAATGGTTTCAAGTTTACAAAGGATCTGATTATGACATAATAGAAAAATATATAGGCACATATTCTGCATCGTTTTAGCTTAATAAACTAAAATGCTTTTATGTTTACAAATACTTATAGTTTGAATTATGAAAATTATCAATTTCATACATTTTGAAAGTTTGTGGGCGAAGCCGCAACGGGGGTGCTAGTTATTTATATTAATGCTATTTTGTAATTAGGTCAAAACCTCTATGTCAAATGTAAAATAAATAAATAAATATGGCTGGAGACAGCTTTATTTATAAAATAATTATAAAAATAAAGATGTTTGACTTTGTTACTGTATAGGTCATTACTAACAATTCAGTCCGACTTGTCACACTCTGTATGATAAATACCTACTATCCTTCTAAGGAGTTCTACTTGACGAGGCCATGGTTTTGAAGTGAGACTCTGTTTGTTTCCTGATTATATTAAGAGCAAATAATGGCTTAGGTACGCCATAAAACTATATACCTTGAGTGAGCCTGTAACAGTTCATTTATTTAGGCAGGTAACTAGTTCTTTTGTACAATCTTGGGTTAAATATGTAACGGGTCCACCAAATTGACAAAATAAATTAATTAATTCAAATAAATAATAAATTATTGTATTAAAGAAAAGGATATATTTAATTGGAATAAATAACGAAGGTTCAAATTATGTTAGAGAATTGTTGCAAGCCAGATAGGAGAGGAACAGAAACATCTGTCCCAAACAAAATACAATACTTCCTTGGTTACCAAGCCAGACATGGGTGGGGTTTTTTCCAAGAATATGTCGCAGTAAACAGATGTGGGAACGCCTGAGTGGCACCAGTCGATAAAAATAAGACGGAATAGTGTGTGACAAGAGTCAACATGAAAGTCAGTTGGAATTTTCCATATAGCCCCCACCCCGGGACTCAAGGAGGAGAACGCACAAGTTACGTTTGAACAGACGACCTGTTGGCGAACACTAAAAAAAAGGAGAGACGCTATTGGTTCACGCAATAAAGGAAGGGGTTCACCATGCGGGTGACTGCTACCAAAATCCGCTAGCCCTCGATCACTCCCTAGACAGACACCCAGTAACACAGACATACATTACTACTCTGACATCCCTAGAACTTCACTTGTTCGGGAACTTTCGATAAATCCGTAAAGTCATAGTACGATATTATAAAACAGTGCATTATTAAAGTTTTCAATTCATTTAAATTAAAATATTGAATCGGTTCGAATAGTGCTCTACGAGAACTTCATTGTTCAAAAGATAAGTTTAGTCCTAAGTATATTATTATAAAATTGTTTTGTCAAATCATCTAAATAAAGTAAAAAACTTCTTGTTATAATCAAATTTGTTTGTGAGTAAAAGTAGTCATTTTTAAAATAATGTAAATAAAAAATGTTTGTGTAAAAGAATTTTGGAGTCCTTGTATTATATAGTCCCACCGATTTACCCGTTTAAGACCCTGAGATTAAATCAAGAATAATGCTCTCAATTAATTTAATTGTTATGAATTAAATTAAAGAATTTGATATAAAAAATATTTAAATTGAATTAATCAAGAATTCAAATTAATGTAACAACCTGATAAAAGGAGCAAGTTACAAATAAAAGCTCAGTTCTTAAAAGGGGGACAGATAGAAGCCAGCTAGCGCGCTCTCACTGTAGCCCGTTTAACATGGGAGAAATATTAGTTTCTTAATAACCGCATAACCGATAATTATTTGAGATAAATAAAATTACTGTCAGATATCACAGTTGATTTATTTTATTGCTTAGTAAAAAAAATGTAATAGAAATATACGAATAACAGTTTTAGGAAATATTAAAATTAGTAATATATATAAAATACTTTTTGAACGTTAAACAATTTATTCTTGCTTTAAATAACTTGCTTAGACACAACTAAATATGATTAAAAATGGTAAAACATTGTAAACACATACAATCATTCAATAATATTTAATATAGGCTTAAGAAAATTATTAGTTAGGGTGTTTTTTCCATTACCAAGAAAAAGTTGATGTTAAAACATTTTTAATATACGTATTATTATGTTCATAAAGAAATTGAGAAAAAATGTAGTAAGTTAAGGTGAAAACTATTCTTTTGTATAAAATGATGTCACATTTTTGCTATGTATTAATACTACTTGTTATAATTAAATCACAGAACATGTTTAGAAAAAGATTATTATATATTTAATTTTCTGTAAATAAAAGCTTCTTGGAACATAAAAATGACAAGTGTTTTTAAATGTCATTTGTGTGTTTTATGTATGCATGTGACCAGCAATTTCAGGTTGACAAGTTTTTGATTGTGACATCACAAGCGATAATTCAATGAATACATTTAAAAAAGATACTTAAATAATCTTTGGCAACAAGGTAAGTTCATGACTGTTTTACTGTTGGTGCAGAAATTTTGTATACTCGAGTTTTAAGGCTGTTTACTAAGAAACTAAAGGCATATGAAACAATCAAATCACACCAATGTTTTACTCGTTTAATTTTACGATATGACATTATCATCATAAGTTTGAATCATTTTTATCCTAGTTGGCACAAAAAGGGTGCTGGAATTTCTACTGGTTTTTACTGTATATCATCTTTAAACTTTTATTACTCAAAACCCCATTAACGTGTTGAAATCATATTTCAAAAAATGGTTGGCAGGAAAGTTTTCTAAAATTCAGAATTTTAACTTTTTGATAATAAAGTTCATATCTACTTCCTAAAACGTTTTCTTGGCTTCTAGAGGTTAATTACTTGGTCACGTTTTAATCCTTATAAAATGTATAGTAGGTAACGATAAATTTGTTTTGGATTCGTAAGTAAATTTTGCGATTTTAAATTGACTGAAATCAATTTAAAGTGACTTTAATGAAATGAGGAAAACGATCCTGTGACTAAATTTTTCATATGCCTCTTAGATTCTTAGTAAACAGACATCAAACTTGGGGACACATAATTTTTGCGCCAGCAGTAGGAATTTATCCTTTTTTAAGTTGAAACTTAGAAAGACTTATCTTAGATCAACCATTTCCAAGAATGTTTGAGTGGATAGGCAACAATGGCCACTAAGAAGGATCTACAAATCCAAATGGACACCGATTACATTATCAACGAATATACCAAATTGAAAGCAAGAAAATTTTTTTGTAGAGTTCTAATTTAAAATTTTTGCTTTTAATTTACAAGTAATTAAATTGTTGAATTCTTTGTAAGATGACTAGTATTGTATTTATTTATATTTTTAGACAATTTAGTTTTGGTAAAATATTACATTAATATACAGGTTAAGGTAGCCCTGATATTTGAGTCTCATTCCTTATCCTTTGATCTTTAAATATTTGTGTTTATTTTAGTTATATTTGCAGTTTGCAGGTATTCATATCCAGATGTAATGCCTCCTATCTCTCAGGGATTTTATAGGCCGGGGGATGGGGGGGAAGGCGTAGTGTTGTTCCCTTACACTAGAAAAATGTCTACAACCAGCCCTGTCTCTAACTCAGACCTGATGCCTTAGACCAACGCCTCTCCAATTCAAAAGAATGTCCTAAAATCAATGTGTCTTAAAAGCCATCAACAATAGGAATATTAAAGTTTCTTTTAGTGATTAATATAAACTTGGGGACACCCCAGCATGTTACGTGTGCCAACACTGTCACTCGCTACGCTCGTTACACCTCGGCCAGTGATATTTAACTAAAATAATAAGGTTAATTGTATAACGTAAAATTACAATATTAAATTTATTTACAGAATCTCACTCCCATTACTTGCGTTGCTACCTATTTATTACTATACAAACCCAATTAATTATATTACTTAGCCGATTTCAAACGTGTTAATTTCATTTGTTTTTGTTTAACAGGTAAAGATTAATTAGATACATAAAATAAATGCAATAAATTACCATTTAAACCATGCCTTTCCTGGTTTAACATTATAAAAGATCTAACCTGAGGGACACAAAGGTAGTTGGACATTTGCCATCATTACGTGAAAATTACCAATCACGACGTTTCGATTTGGAAAAACCCAAACCTTTTTCAAGTGCTAAAAACTAAATTACATCTACACAAACATGTTATAAAACTACGTTCTTAAACTAATAAACTTATCTACTTTAATATTTATCTACATTTTTACCTAGATCCTAGAATGGGGTACAACAAAATCAACTTAGTGCGTGCTAAGAAAAGATTTGTCAAAATTCCATCCCTGAAGAGTAGAAACAGTCTCCCAACGGTCATGGAAATCGATCTAAAAATCAACGTGCCGCGTAAACCATAATAGATAGCTACTTAACACGTTCGCTGCTAAACGTAATATGCAAAACTACTACCTGCATGCTATAAATTTCAAAAAAATTTTTTTTGTAAAAATATTACCTTTAGGCGTAAAAAGTCAAGGGATGCACTCAGAAGTTCCATATGGGCAGTATTCATGGCCGGAAGTTACATATATATAGCGTGCCCTATAGGGAACGGCAGCACCTGGGTAGTGACTTGCAGTGTAAACGTATTATGTTTTTGATAAAAATAGCACTGATTATTAAATACACATAGTTTTTATATTACAAGGTTGATTTGTTTTCTAAATATAACTGGTAGTGACGGTAATGACGTATATGAGGCGTGCCCGATGGGGAACAGCAGCATCTGGGTAGCGGTTAGCATCGTATACTTCTTTGGAATTAGTTGAATGTAGCACATTTATTTGTATTCACTTAGTTATTATATTCAATAGACAAAAACTAATACTTTAAAAATTAAAATTATAACTCTATTTACATTATTTACATTTTTCTGCGTTCTTTTGTGGTACATTTTCTTATTGAGTATGCCACTTATCAAAACAAGCAAAACGCTCCTCACTGGACTCACTGGAGCGTTGTCCATCATCAAACACGACCCTTCCTCGACTGCACGAAGGCTGGTCCATTGTTATTATTACAAAAATAACAGTAAACACGTATATAGTAAAATACTCTACCACAATACACACTAAAATGTACACTAATAACAATAAATAAAAACCATAAAAACACACATCCAATTAGCGAAACAAACACGAGAAATCTCACCCCACACGCTACGCACAACAAAGACTGACAGTCATGGCATGCTGCCGATAAAACCGAGCATTAGTCGAAGATTGCCAAGCGTTCCCGATGTCGACCGCCAGCGTGTGGGAAGCGCGCGGAGCCGTTCCCCATCGGGAACGTCAGCACTCAACGTGTTAAACATTTTACAGTACCTTCGTTTTAATGCGTGCTAAAAAACAATTTTATGTAATTCCATTTCTGAAGGGTAGAAACAGCCCCTCAAATATTCCAATTTGTTCCTATAAGAATAACATTAGCATAATGTTGATAAAAAGTTGATAAAAAGTTCATTACACTCATGACATCATCTAACCAGAATCCTACACCATCTGCACCAGCAACAATTAAACACCCCATGAGTCTACGTCCCCGCCCCCATCCCCGTACCTGAGTCACCGCATTTTTGGCGATCTCGGAGCGTACGTCCCTGACCTCGTCAGTCTGTGTATGGTTATTGTGAAGTGTAGTGTGTATGTTTGTCTAGTCCCCGTGTTTTATCAGCTTGGAGGGAACTTCGTAGACACTGCATTTGGATTGTATCATCCTCACTTCGTACCTGGGACGTCTAGACGCCATCGTCACTGCGGGTCGTAAGACTTCATCATTTTTGTAATATTTGATTATGGTATTGTTTTATTCCTAATAATTGTTGTCTTTTCAGGTTAAAATGTAATTTTAATAATAGTCTCAGTCCTTCCGAGTCATATATATATATATATATAATTTTTTGTGCGTGTTGAATGTTATTTTAAATTAATTGTGTTTTTCAGGTACCATATATTTATGATTAGTTAATGTTATCTTATTTCAGTCTGATTTGAATATTAATTTTATTGTGTTTTACGTTTTTCGTTGATATCGTGACCTTGACAGCGCCTAATTGGTTATATTAATTTAACCCTGTTAATATTTTATATTTAGTATAAGTTGAGTTTGTTGTACCCCATTCTAGGATCTAGGTAAAAATGTAGATAATTATTAAAGTAGATAAGTTTATTAGTTTAAGAACGTAGTTTTATAACATGTTTGTGTAGATGTAATTTAGTTTTTAGCACTTGAAAAAGGTTTGGGTTTTACCAAATCGAAACGTCTTGATTGGTAATTTTCACGTAATGATGGCAAATGTCCAACTACCTTTGTCTCCCTCATCTGATACTCCATCATTAACAAATTTCAAAAACAAAGATCTAACCTCATCAATATTACAAACACCATGTTTTTACATTTCAAAAGGTGTTGAACGTTTTTGTAAATTGTTATTTACATTTGAACAGCTGTTACTTTTCCATTCCTATAAATCTCTCTCCATGTTATTCTTATGGCATAAAAACAAAATTTGAGGGCTTTCCATGCCCTTCAGAGTGAAAAATTCGAAGAAATAAGACCTTACTGCACAACTACGAACAGAGACAAATTTTTTGACACCTCGACCGTTTCGATTGGTTAAGAAATAAAGGAGGAGTTGCATTGACAAAAAACGGCTTCACTTATTACATAAAAGGACCGTTTCCCTAATAATATTGTTCTTATAGACTAAATATAAATTTCATGTTTCACAGATTTATTGAAAATTGCTTTGACAGTAATAAATATCTTTCTTGGCATTTGGGTTTTACAGATTATTTACAAAATGTTTTCTTTTTAAGTAGGCTAATCAAATACAATACAAAGTAATAAAACTTAGATTCATTTTATAAACCTGTGATATATAGGATATTGGCAGTAAATCAGTAAATATAACTTTTTATATAAAAAGTTAGGCAAGAGTTGAACCTCAACACTTAAGTTTGGTAAAACTTTAAGTCAAAGTAAGTTAACTAAGTGCAGAAACACTCAAAGTTGCAGAGCCATCAAAAGTTACTCGCTCTCACTGAAGAGTGTTACCAACAGTAGTTACTCCTTCCCATCTGATTACGTTAACAACCAGTTTCATTCTTTAGTCAACTTCTATTAAACTTCCCTTTCTTGTGTAAAGGCATCGTGTTTATAAAAGAATAAAGGCAATTAATTATGAAACCAATTTAAACAATTTCATCTGGATTTTAAGATATTGAAATTGTAATTTGGATTATTTTCAAACAGATTTTGTATATTTAACATCAACATAACATATTTTCTTGAAGGCCTACAACAGCTATTCATTCTTGATTATGTCAATGATAATCCTGCCAAAAAGAGATAAAGCCGACTTTTTCTTGATTTCAAAGATTAGAAGAGATTGAAAACAGCAAAACAACAATATGGTACCAAATCAATAATTATGTATTAAACAAACAAAACAAGCGAACATCATCACACAGCACATATTTTTTATAGTTTAAGTACAAAACGTACAAAGGATTAATGGTGTTCGATTTTATTAACTATTTTCTTGTTTGAGCCCATTATGGATTTTAGTTGTCGACAAAAAAACCATCTACGTAATGGTTCGGTTAAACTACCGTAAAGCCGTTACTAACAATAATTTTTTATACATATTTGATATATCGTCATTTCTCCACGTCCTCCCAATATCTGTGAGTAGATGGTTATTGTTTGTATGTGGAACACAGATTATCATATGATAGGCCTAATCAACAACATTGGAACAGCTGTAAATAGTGTGTACATAGTTCAATTTTCTCACAGTAGTTTTTTTGTTTACGTATATATTGTTTATATATGTTATATTTTATAAACGTGAATAACATTTTGAACTAATTGTCTATTTCAGAATGTTCGCATTGTAAATATAAACATTTCTAAAGGTAGCGTGGACTTATAAATATGTTTTGGAACAAAGATTTTTAGCTGGTCTTCACCTTAACAACATTTCAAATTGAATTAATCCACTTATTTATTACATGTACGAGTTCTATATGATTTTATAAATAAAATTATATGTATTATGCTAAAATTTTAATATTTTCATTATTTTATATACTTTTTTAATTTAAGCTTACGCAAGTGGCAAAATTGGCCTATCATATAGAAACATATAGAGAACAGTAGGAGGGATAGTAATTTATTTCTTGATTGTTATAATAAAAAAACTATCAAAAATAAAACTGTACTTTTCAAATAAATTAAAAGATACACAAATTAAAATTGCACTTTTTATCAAACTTAAATGTTGTTTAATGGAAATAAGTCTGTTGATTCCAGGTCTTACTACTTAAAAAAAGTTTTAAGACATAAGAGAAATAAAACACTCAAATTAAATTCATATGATTAGCAACTAAACTAAAACACGATAAATATGTAAAAAAAGAGAAACTTTATGGCCTCAAACGTATTGCCTGATCTAAGACTCCATTCTTAACATTAAATTTAAACTAAAATAATACCATCATTCAATAACTATTAAACATATTAAAAAATACTACCAACTAGTTGTATTTTTTTTTTTAATTTTTCACAGGTGCTAAATAGGAATATTATATATGTACATACATTTGTATATATAGACACAAACACATTCACACACATATATACATACTTGGATATTTTATAGTTCTCAGCTTTATTCAATTTAATACTAATACAGACAGTTTCATGTTAGAAAAAATATTTTCATATTAAAGTGCAAATAAGATAAATAAAGGGTTTTAAAGAATTGGCACAAACTTTCCCCTAAATTAAGCACTAAAAAATCAAGTTTGAAAACTACCAGTTTGATTCCCAATATGATTTTTTGCCATAACTAATAAACTAGTCAAGTTAGAGACATGCGGAGTTTACTACAATATTTGACCGTTCTTGAGAAAATTCCATTTTTGTAGGTTTTTCCCATAAAAGAACACTAAAATTTCAAAAAAATTAAAAACATTGGCTAAATACACACGTAGTGGTTTTGTTTCACTGTATGTTTTATTGGTTGGGTTGTTAGTGTAATAACACTTAACTAATTGTTATTTAGAGGGGTTAATTAACTGTAAACATTTCTAAGGGTAGGCGGTGGATTATACAAGTAATTTATGGGTGGGCGGGTTTATAACACCAATTGTACGTTATATGTGTGAGCGGGATTAGTAATAAACCATATGTATATGTATTATGTTGCATTTTTAATACTTAATTAGCTTGAGTGGCAATGGCTATCACTATGAACAGTATAAGAACAGTGGGGGATGGGTCAATCTATTTCTTGATTGTATGGGTAAAGGAACTTCCAAATAATGTATTTCAACTAAATGTAACAAATAACACCTGTTTATCAATTAAAATGCTTATGAATAGTCGGGTATTTAGGTTGTTTAACTTAAGAAAAGTTAGACATGAGAAATACAAATATTTTCATTAAACATATTTAGCAACACTGAACAATATTGTAAAGAAACACTACATACCAAATTTCATAAAAATTGATACATCCATTTGGTCTCCAGCAAACTGCATATACACACACAGACAGAGACACATACAGACATCAAAATTGTTTTCGAAAAAACCAATTTTTGGGGGTTCAGGGAATCCTAAAATGGACTTTTAGACCGACTTGTAAAATCTTTTTTGGACAACCAGAAAAATTTCTCTATGCTAACGCATGTGAGAGAAAGTAAAATGATCTAGATCTCCATGTTTAGGATTCAATCAGTAATAAATTGTGAATGACATTCAAGTTAATTAGCCAATTCTTATGTAAAAAAAAGGAATTTAGATAATGTAAAAATAAGCCAGTTCTATAAAAAAAAAAGCAATATTATATTATGTTACATTATTTCCAAACAGCACTGTACAATAATTATTCACAAATTTTAAAACGAAATGAAAGTTTTAACAGGGCCAATTTTTGGTTAAGAAGAGAGGTTTTTGTGCCTAACAGTAGAAGCGTGCAACACTTTTCACACTGAAAGTAAATCATAACAAAAAGTTTGGTGAAACTTTTGACAGAGCTGTAACAAACTTCAATATAAAGCTTAAACAGTATAAAAGTCAGTTAACTAAGTACAGAAGCACTGAAAGTTTTGGCACCATCAAAAGTTATACTTACAGCCATCTTCTCTTTTTCAGTATTTCCTTCGCTAAAAAACAATACAACTAAAAAAAAAAAACAAATTATAGTTTCGAAATATTCTTTTTTATGGGATCAAAATGGAAATTACCGTTCTTCTTGTTTCATACACTATTTTAATTATTTATTTTATGAATATCTATGTTATAGAAAAAACTCCTATCCTATATTGCAGCTTTATTTAAATCTTTAAATGTCAACTTCTTTCCTGGCCTTTTTTGTTTGTGAAAGTGTGGCTAGTGGCTATAGCCTCAAAAAATTATTTGTGTCTCTTTAGACTACTAACAAGCGAGAGCTACTTCAATACCAAATTTGAAGGATTTCAAGAATCATTTTTATTCTAAAACCATCACTAAGTAACTGTCTATTGCATCTTAAACAACATGCCAACCAACCCATTTATACTTGCTGATCCCAAATGGGAAGACAAGCTTAAAATTATTCAGAAAATCTTCTAAGAGGATATTATATGTTAAAAACGCTTTCTCCTATATAAATCACAGATAACGATTTATTTTAACTATAAATAACCTTGTTATAAAATATAAATATAACAATACATTTTTATGACTCAAGTTTGTTGACTCCAATTGGAAACAGCAGGCTCAGTTGGGTGGGTATCGATACCTAATATTGAGTATTGTTTTAGGTTCAGTGGTGATAACACAGCAACTGTCCTAGCTAAAGATGAAAAAGGTGAGATGTTATCTGAATTTATATCTCCCTTTCCATCTAGATACCAGTCTGAAGAATAAGGCCTCTTTTATACAGCATGTCAAGCAACGCACGTCATGATGGCATCGGCCGACGTGAGGACAAAATATTACATGTTCTTCGAACGCCTATAAACGTACGCCCGACGACCGGTGTAATCGTGTCGTCCGAGTGCTTGGGATTATTGTCATTACTTCAGTTTGCATTGGTTGCAGTAAGAAGATGGATCAATACGTGATATATGGCATAACAATAATGAAACCTTGAGAGAAAAGAAGATGGTTAGTGCATCCACTAAATACCGTATAACACTTGAAGAGGTGTTTTCTAGACTCTATATAAAGAACTGAAAAAACATAAAGAAGTTTTTTAATTACTTTACGATGAGTTCAATATATTTTAATGAGCTATGTGACAAGGCTAGAAACATTATTTAGTCCTCATTGGAAGAACACCACATCACCGGTCGAGACTTCACAGCCTCTATAGACATCAACATCACAGTTTTCCATGACTGCATGCACACAAACAAAACATGCCATGATAGGCCTACCTCCGAATTAAATTTTTCCACACTGAACAAACCCTCCATTTTCAAGAACATGACGCTCAAGAGGCACTCGCTCGACACGTGCCAAATAACACTTTGCATAAATAGCTCCATATGCTCTAATTATATGGCTGCAGAGGCGCGTGCCCAACGTGCGTAACGCAGGTAGGCGCATTGCGTTTTAGAGGGTGCATGCATAAAAGGGTCCATATAACGTAATGCTTCTAAGTCTTTTAACACACTGTTTAAAAGGGGCATAAGACAAAGAGGAAGACAATGACAACTTCGACCATTTACTGTACTGACAATCAGCATTCATCACTTGTACTTTATAATAACTACAGAGGCATTGACAGAAAGGATGAGAATCTATCCAAAATGAGGGTAGACAAAAGAGGTACAGAATAGTATTAGTGTTATTTTTTCTTAATTATTTAGTGAGAAATGAATCTGTCCATTAAAATCAAAATTGATTTTGTATTATATAAAATTTAACAAATTAAAAAAAAAAACCAAATAAATCTCGATTTGTTTTAACCCTCGAACCAACCATTATAATTTCCCAAACTACCATGTAATTTTTCATATATTTACAGACACTTTAAAATAATTATTAATAATTAGTAACATTATATGAACCTAACTATGTTCTCTTTTCATTTTACTCACATGAACCAGGCTATCTGATAGTAACAAAATATTATTTGTTTTTGGACAAAAATATTTGTTATGTCACCTGATAGCTAGAATAATGCATCCCGGAATAAAAAAGGAGGGGGTTACCTGGTGAAAAATATAATATTACTACTTGATAAATTCCAAAATAGGCAAAATATTCCAAACTGTTTCTAGTTTTAATAAATATAAAGGTATTATGTTATTGAGGAGGGGGGAAAAATTATACCAATATAGTACATATATATTAATAAAAATTTGGAACCGTGGTTCAATCTTAAACAATTTGCTAAATATCAGAAAGTCTCTATGGACTTCTAATTAGTAATAAAACATACGTAATGAAATGATCTATAAAAATTGAACAAAACTACAAATGAACAATTTTACCATCAGAACAAAAGGATTGACCATCTAAATCTAATATATGAAGATGTAAATGGAATGTAATTTACAACGTTAAAATGCAGTTTACAGTTTTTAGCCCTACCGTTAAAACACAGGTGTAGTAAAAATTTAGTAATAGTTCTACTAATTACTTTTGTTAGTAATGAAATATTTTAATGCTGGATCAATTTAAATTACCAGAAAATTAAACACTCCCTCACAGCTCAAACATTTCATATCATGGTTTTTAGTTAAATAAAATGAGGTTTTAACATAAACACTTATATAAATTATTGTTTGCAGCCACGATTTAATAACTTGATACCGTTATAATCATCATTTCTTCCTATAAAAAAAGATATGATATATGTGTACGTTAAATTTAGTTTTATTGGTACACCATTGGAACAAAATGTTCTATGAGCAGCCATGGCCGCTTCTATGATATTGTTATAAAATAATGTTTAACATTTTATCGATAATATGTTTTATATATTTATAATAATATTTTAGCACCCACCATGCTATATTGAATGACTTTTAGCAGTAAACATGTAAAAAAGAGGCAATTTATGTTAGTAGAGTCGGGCGCACTGCGTGGAGTGCCTTCATTATGTTACGATACTCCAACAATACATTGTACAGCTTACCGTTCCAGGGCTCAACTCGTGGCTCGTTGATACTAAATAGATTGATTATTATAATAGGGCTTATTGAGCAAAGAAGCTAAAATTAGCCTTGTGGCAATTGAGTAACAGTAAAAACACGGTTAAATTTAGGTGTTTTCCTTTTGCTTCTTACTCAAAACAAGCATACCATGGCAAACCAGCAACTCTTCCTGTTTCCAGTGGTATAAAAATCATGTCAATATCGTTAATAGATAGTTTTTTAAAAAGGATGATATTGGAAAGGAACAACAAGGCTAATTTCCACCATTTAGCTGCAGCCCAGTAGTCAATCAAGTTGGAATGGCATTATGTTCAGTTAATACACATTTTTTTAAATTCTCCCACAGAGTACGATGAATTCAAAGAAAGCTAAACACATTAACTCAAGGAGCACTAGCGACAGACTGCCTCAGTACATGTAAATCTCCTGTGTCAACTTGCTGAAGCAAACTGTCTGCCAGTTTATTTTTACACTTCAACATAGCATGAATGTTGACTTTCAATTTACAGACATGTTCAATCAAGACTTCTATGTGAATTTTTAATTGTATACAGTAGAACCTTATTGTAACAAACCTCAATTTAACGAATTCCTTTATGTAACAAATATTTGAAAATCTCCTTAAACTAGCCATAACACACAATATTAAATATACCTCCATAATAAGAATAAATCATGCCCAGTGACTCAACATAACAAATCCTGAAGGTAGGCTAGTTTACCTCTGTTTAGCGAGTTTTTTAACCGTCAGCCTATTGGTATAACAGATTTGGTATAACAAACAAGTACTTTTATGAATTAAAAGTAACTTTTACATGAATTTCGCCTAAGGTGGCAATGGCCGTGAGAACCGTAATGGCTCCTTACCTGGTGCTTCCTTCCATTGCAGTATTTTAAACATAAATTCTGTAGTGACTGGATACCATTATAGTGCTAGAACTGAGTGTTGTAAAAGTAACTGTCCACAATAGCCATTAGCCACTGTGGTCAGTATTTTGTAGTGATGTCTGACAAACAAAACAATGTGCCTTAAGTGTTGAAGATAAACGCAAAATAATTAAAACAGTCGAAGACAATCCAACAAAGAAAGAAATAAGAATTGATAAGGAATTTTGGATTCAGTCAAGCACATTAACCCATTAAGGTAGTTCGACGTGCCAGGCACGTCCCGTTTCCGCGAGACCGGGTGCCGTCTGACATGCCCAGCACGTCGCAAGTTTTAATGACGCAGTTGTGATCGTAGTTGCTAGGTTTTTCAACAGATAGTGGTGGATTGCTGTTCCGTGACATTTAAGAATTGAATGCCTTTGATTTTGTTGTTGTCCGCAGAATATACACGGTTCAATCAGCTGTTATTTGTTTTATTGTTTGGCATTGGCCAGTTTGTTTTCGTCTGCTCGCGAAGTTGTTTTGGGTATGTGCGTTGTGAATGTAATAATTGCGGTTGTGATATGAATTGGAAAAAATTGCGTGATTCAGAATTAGATTTATATTTGGATAGTGATTACGAGTTTGGTTCAAGTGGTAGTGAAAACTCTGATAGTGAAGACGATGTAATAATTCCCCAGTGTATGAGTTCGCATATCCATAATTCTGAATATGACGACGAGAGTGATGCTGACGAAATTGAATCAAATGTTCCTGAAAGTATTTTGTGTTGTAAATAGTGTTTTTTTATATAAATATAGTTTTTCAAAATAATAAATTGTTGCTGTAAGACACCATTATTGAAATTTCCATAACAACATCTTTGCTACATTAGAAACAATGAAAATCAGCCACAGTAGCCTAAATTTTATTTCTTATTTTTTTTTTAGGAAAACTGTATTTCAAAATATATGTTATCGTAACTTTTTATGTACAAAAATATATGTACTTTCATAATATAAATGGTTTGTTCATATAAAAAAATATTTAAAATAAAAAACATTTGTCTACTTTTGAAATTTCAAAACTAAATTTGTTATTATAAATTTATTAATAATAATAAACAAACAAATATTTACTATAGAAAGTTTAGATATACATTTTATTACAGCAAATTCTATGAGAAAAACAATAAAGCAAGTTTCATTACTCTATCAATAACATAAAAAAAGTTATATCAGTTCTACTATACTCTTACAATTTCACACATTTTAATTGCTGCCCACTAGAGCAACATAGCAAAAATAACTACTACCTCAATGGGTTAACTATTATATCAAAAAGTAAGTAGACATTTTATGAGGAGAAAGAGGGAAAGGTGGTTATTCTACAGCTAAAATGTTTATATCATATGAATTTAAGGAAATTGAAGATTACATATACAGTACAAGTAAACGTCACACAACACAAATTTATTACAATATAAGCACAAAATGCACAAATATACTACAATACAAGCACAAAATGCACAAATATTATGGTGATCGATTTCGGTGAACCACGCTCACCTTCCTCAGACCAGAGGGATTCACAAAAGAAATCTAAAAGAGATCAAAAGAAGAAAAAGAACAAAAGAAATCTAAAATATGATTTCTTTTGTGAATCCCTCTGGTCTGAGGAAGGTGAGCGTGGTTCACCGAAATCGATCACCATAATATTTGTGCATTTTGTGCTTGTATTGTAGTATATTTGTGCATTTTGTGCTTATATTGTAATAAATTTGTGTTGTGTGACGTTTACTTGTACTGTATATGTACCAACACGTATTATGCTAATTAAAAAACTAAGATTACATAGTAAACTGGATAAAACGTAACAAAAACGTGCCCAAGAAAAACCTAAACAATTAATTGGAATATAAACCCTATGAGTTAGTAATGGTTGGCTTCCAAATTTAAAAAAGTACATGAGATTATTTTTTTAAATTGTTTTGTGAAAGTGCGAGTGTTGATGATGTTCTTTGTAGTCAGTCAGTGGAAAGACAAAACTTCCGGAACTGACAAAAGAGTATAAACCAAGACGTGTATAACGCAGATGAGACTACGTTATTTTTTAATGTTTAACTGACAAGACTTAGTCATTTAAAAGCGATAGATGCCATGGCAGCAAAAGTAGCAAACTTCACCGAACAGTGCTATTGTGGGCAAACTCAATAGTGACACATAAAACAAAGTCGCTAGTCATGGAGCAGTAATTCAGGCCACGATATCTTAAAAATGGAAATAATTTTCCTATAGAATATATTGCTAACATAAAGGCTTGAATGATAAAATGACGCTTTTAGCAAATGGCTTAAGTTGGGTACACACGAGCGACAGTTGCAGCAACGGCATCGTGGCGGAAGTTTTTGCCACCCTATACATACGGGTGACAATTGCAATGTGATATCGCAGCGACATTAATTGTTTTTCTTCTGTCTTATATCAACCATGGAGGCATCCAGATGTGTATCGTGTAATCGTAGCTTATTTAGCTTATCAAGAGTCATATACACTCAAGATAAAAAAGTATTAGACCCATCTTCTTGTAAGTGCAAGACTTTTAACCCTTGATCGCGAATCCTGGTGCTTCGGGTGCTATTTTTAAACGTATACGCGATCGATGAAGTAGGCACATCACGTGCTCTTTTGTAAAACTCAATAAAACATATGTTTATCATAAAGCAAGTGTGACAAACTTAGTACCAATCGATGCAGAATGTTCTGTTCTGTATATTTCATATTTTAAATAATTTTTGTATACAATTTTATAAACGTACTGATAAAATTGAAACGTGCAATTCCCGCCCGGCGAGGAGTCGGGAGTGTAATAACCAATAGTCGGAATCAGGTGTACAAACTGTCAGCCTGCGATGAATTAAATACTCTAGCCAACGAAACAAATTGCAATGTTGTAGGCAAATCAAAAATGTGTTTGTACACCCTTGTTTGTGTGGTCTTTCAAAAGCCAGTAATGGTGCGTTACATGCTGTTGTAAAGTTGTAATAAATAAATTATTTATTGCGATATAAACAAATAAAAAAATGGGTAGAAAGCCAGAAAATTCTTGCATTGGTTGGTACCGTCTTGGGTAAGTGACAGAGATGATATAGAAGAGCGGCTGTTAGTTTACGTTTAGCCGTCTTTGTTTATACACAACGCTATCTCAACTGCTCGTATTTACCATAATTAGTGTAGTGAATTGAAATGAAAAGAAAGTGTAGTGTAGTGAATAGTGTATTGTAGTTCATATATAATATACTAGCTGGTACCCGTGCTTCGCAACGGTGAATAGTAGTAAATTTCTTTGTTACTGAATGTATGTAGGCTTACAAAACACATAGTATATAATCAAATAGCATAAATTAAGAGCATATAATACAAAATCATAGAATCAGAAAAGTGTCAACAATGATGTATGAATATTATAAGTTTATAAATTGTTTCCTCAGATTAGGTGTTTAGAACTTCCCTGTACACAACATTCTTGGTTTTGCCGCATGGCTGAAGGATGACCAGGTTGTCAGGGGAACTAACCCTAGAACACGCGACATAAAGCTGTCCATGAGAGAAACAATCATTCCTGAGATCCACACCAGCCAGTTTCAAACTCTGTCCCTGTGCTTTATTTATAGTCATTGCATAGCACAACTTGACGGGAAACTGCAGACGTTTGAACTCAAAGTGGTAATATGATGGGATGAGAGGGATCCGGAGGATGAAGACAGTTTCTCCTTGACTAATGCCTGTGAAGATCGTGGCTTCAATGATATGTTTGTGTAGAGTCTTCACTTGAAGTCTGGTACCGTTACACAGTTTTGGAGGGTTTAAGTTGCGCAACAGAATTATTGGAGATCCTATTTTGAGGCTGAGAATGTGTGGTGGTATTCCAGGTGGTTCTAGAGTATGCAAGAACTCTACAGGGTAATTAATGGCATCTTCAGCGTCCAAAACAGAGTCAACAGATTCATACGTTACAACCTTAGTTGGCAGCTTTTCCAACATAAAGTTGTTTATGTCGTTGGCTGACTCATTAGTTGGAGTAAGAATTGCTCTTTCTTTTAGCCACGAAACACAATTCACTCCCGCTAGATTAATGTTAGGGTATATTCTGTCTAACAAACTAATCAGGTCTCCTACCACAATGCAGAGGTTGTCAGGAATAGTTATTCTTCCCTCATCTTCCAAGAACAGGCCGTCGCCAATTTGAAGCAATAAGCTTGAAAATGCCTCTGCCTTCAAGTCACTGTGTAGGTGAACTCTCATGTTAACTTTCAAGGACAGCACTTTGATATTAGGCCATAAGAAAGATGATTTAAGACAGGCATTTACTTCATCTGCACGTGTTCCTTTTGGCACAACAGGTAAGGTCTGTCTGAAGTCACCTGACAAAAGCACTGTAACTCCACCCATTAGGCGGTTGCATGATTTAATATCTTCGAGCGTCATGTTTAGAGCCTCAATGCCTCCCTTATGAGCCATGGTGCATTCATCCCACACGATAAATTTTGCTTCTCGGAGCACATGTGATATGTCACTCTGCTTGGAGATGTTGTGGTGACTCAGCATGATTAAGATTTAGAGGCAACTTAAAGTAGTGTGCTGTCCGCCCTCCTTCAATCAACGTAGCTGCAATGCCTGACGAAGCAACGGCAATGGCAATGTCCCTTTGGATCCTAATTCTGGCCAGTAATAGATTTATTAAGAATGTTTTTCCAGTACCACCAGGAGCGTCGAGAAAGAAAAACTGACCGGAATCAGAAGAAATGCTGTGAATGATTAAATTGTATGCTTCCCTCTGTTCTTTATTTAATTTTGGAACATTTACAGCAAGTACTTGAGACATATGTGCGTTATCATAACAAAGTTCATTCAAGTACATACGGTTATTAACAACAGTTGTTGGCTCTCGGGAAGGTGATGGAAGTCCAGATTGTGAGAGTGTTTTACCCGACATGGTTATAATAATATCCTCAAGAAGTGTATGACATTTATTGTAAATAATGTCACTTATCAATTGTGTATTTCCGCCATCTCTCGCCATTTGCCATTTAATGTCTTCTGCAAGTGTGTCTCGATATTTCTGCCACAATTTTGTAGGATCTCCTACTTGGCAGAAAACCAGCATGATGGCAAACAATTCTCGGATTTTGGTTGGAGAGTCAGAAATAGAGGCTTCTTCGAGAGTACGGTCCCAGTGACCATCGTCTTCTAGCAAACCGAGTGCTTTACATGTTGCCTGAAATGTTGGATATACTACTCCTTCCACAGTTTTAAGGGAAATAAATGATGTGGGGCCACGGACTTTATGTAATAGGAGGCGTAAATAGTAGCACTCAGTATTTCCCGGATGAACAGTGTATACTCTGCCCAAAACTTGATCTCTCTTCACCCCCGGATAACCCGACACGGGCTTACCTTGTTTCCTCCTGCAGAAATTGTTGTTTTTCCATAGGTAATAATTTGGGACTTCCACATACAAAAGGGTTTTTGCAAAGGCATCAACTTTGCATAAGTCAAAGAAGGCCAGAAGTGTTGTATTAGGAGGATTATTTATTTTCTGAAGGAGATTGTCCGTAGTAAAATAAACTCTCTGACCGTTTTCTAGATGTACGGATAAGTGCATAACAGGCGGAAACTTCTCGTGTATAGGGAAACAGAGAATGCGCCAGGCTGCCTCAGAGCTGCTGATGTATCGTCCTGCCTCGTACCTCGCCACCTCATCCAGATCTTCCACGGTGAACGCTGCCTGGTCAGAGCCTTTGTTGACGTACTTGCAAATGTATTTAATTGATTGAACTGAATTACAGTACTCAACATTAATGTATGCCGTGAAGGTCCGAGACAGGACAGGATTGTATGGCACCACCCACCGATTGTCGAGATCAATACCCCTTATGTTAACGGTGAAACCACCATCTGCCGCGGACTGCCTGCGATAAAGGGGATAGCCATCCTCACCAGATTGAGTTTCCTTCAAAAGTGGTCGGGGGTATTTCTTGGAGCAGGCTCCATCAATCATGCAAGGTGAGGTCCTGTTGAGAAGTCCACATGGGCCGTGAATCATTATTGTCTTGACAATATCATGGAGGGTTGGATCTAAATTGGGATCAGGTATTTCAGCTCTTATTATTTTATCTATTTTATTAGGCCTTATTTTTTCTACCAGCCACAGTAGGATATGAACGTGGGGTAGTCCTCGTTTTTGCCATTCAATTGTGTACATGTGACACCTGGTAACGCCGAAGATGCAACCTTTAGCAAGGAGCTTAATCATTTGCTTCACCTTAATATGAAAGACCCTTGCTATTATGTCATGTCTATGGTGAGACTGTTGTCCTTGTCTCAATACATTTACGATGTCTGGCCATTTTGGATTACAGGTAAATGTAATAAACAAATCTGGCCACCCGAAATGGCGCACATATGTCATAGCTTCTTGTGTTCGCTCATGCATATAGCGGGCACCTCCAGTGAAAGATGATGGCAGGACAATCATCTTGCCAAGATCTGATAACTGTACATCCGTTTTTGTCATGGCATCCTTTAGGTGCACATACTCATCACTTCTTAACTTTTTTTGATTAAAACGAATCCAATTAAGTCTTTCAGTCTCGATCTTTGCATACATGTCTACCAGAAATTGGTTGAAGAGGTTACGGAACAACACTATGTAGCATTGCTGCCCATTACGCTCCATTATACTGTAGCTGTAAAAGTTAGCCGCAGATACGGTCTTCTTGAGAGGAGCCTTGGTCTTCGGATCATGCTGGGGTATATTGATTTGATATCCATCTTCTCCACGGCAGAATATCAAAGGGTATTGGAGAGCGTCATAGGCACGGTGCGTCTCGCTGATCCGTATCAAACTGTTGTCTCTACTTTTGATAACAATGTCTCTCTTCTCGAAGTTTTGGCCAACAATGACAACTGCAATTTCTCTATTCGTGGGGGCATTATATCGACCTCTGTGCTCTCCAGAAGGCTTTTTATCGGCTTTAATTAACACTTGGAAATCCTTCTGGTCCTGAGGAATAGAATCAACTGCAACTTTAAAATCCAGTATATATTTGTTGTGTTCATGGAGCAGTTTTTGCAGTTGGGTTACCAGTTCAGCATTGACACCATTGTATATACCACAGCGTATGTCTCTCTCGGTGTCATCATCACCAACAAAATAAATCTGGAGAAATGATGGCTGCTGTTGAGGTTCTGGCAACAGGCACCCTATTCTGTGGTATACCTGCCCTTGCACCTTAAATGTTGGCATAAAGTTACCTTTCTTTACATCTTTGCCTCCAAATGATGTCATTTGGAAGCATCCATTGTATTTTCGGGCAGAAGAAAGAAAATGCTCCGCCATTGGATGCTGATGAGTGAGGAGACTGTGTAAGGGCTCAGGGTAGGGCTCAACAGACGGGAGCTGGACTTTTCCGTTTTTGCAGCACATTCCAGGTGTCTCATCGTTCCACTTAAGCGCAGAGCACCATACACAGGGAGATCTAGATCCGAGAGTAACAACCTTGTCGTTAGAATAATTAGTCTGAAGGTCATATTCAAACCCGCTCATTGACTTATTAGTCCAAGGCTTAGCTGCATACTTTTCAACTGCCTTTCTGTGTACATCGGGATTATTAGCTGCATACTTTTCAGCTGCCTTTCTATTTATATCAGGGTTATTACCTGCATACTTTTTAACTGACTTTCTATTTACAATAGGGTTCTTTTTTACATAATTTTTATTAGCTTCCTTTAATTGTTTTGATCTTATTGAATTTGAAAATCTTTTTCTACGTTTTTGTCCTCTTCGCCCTGTAACAGGTGTTGAAGATGTAAAAGTTTCGTCGGGCTGTGTCACAAAGCACGAAGAATTCGGATTACATTCAATTGGATCATTGATTGTTGATGACCAATTCCATTGTCGGACTGTTGTGCCAACGGAATCAAAACGTCATAGTCTGTGATGCCCCGTGAACCGAACTCGGTTGATTCCTTGAATGGCCTCCCCAAATTCAGCACGAAGGATGCCATTTTGGAATATCTCTAACTTAAATGGGAATATCTCCCCAGCCGCCTTAAGCTCGCAAGTATTTCCAAAGGTGTATGGCCGGGACATTTCAGCAATGTACTCCAGTCTGTTAATATATGGGACTCCAGATGCATCCTCAGTGAATTCCTGTAGCCTCTGCCAATTTATAGATACATGATTTACAATGTCGGCCCGTATTTGTGCAGACCTTGATAAATCCCCGTAGATCAGAAATGCCAAAGAAAAGAATAGGCAAGCGCCGTCACCGGGCATCTTAACCAATCGGTGCGGAACCTGTAAACTCCGTTAATGGAAACTATTTCTTCACTCATCTTCACTCATTAAACAGTTTTTGTTCAAAGTTTTAATTCTAAAAACAAACATCATACTGATACTACACTTTCCGAACATAACCAAACAAAAACCTTGCCCATTCACAACAACATTCAAATCTCAGCTGTAGGTAACATAATATAATAACTTTACAGATGATTACTAAAATTTAATTCACATCAACCTGCATTTAGAAAATGTCCTTTATTATATTTATGATTTTAATTTTAGTAATAGTAAACACATGTGTTTTATATTACAGATGGTATTTGTTTACATTTATAATACATTGTGTAAATGATAATTTTTATTTTCTAAATTATTATAAAAAGGAATAAAATATCTTAAAACCGTTTCTTAGCAAGCACCTACGACCTAAAAGTAACTCACATACCAAATTTCAGCATTGTAGATGCTATAGTTATTGAGAATTCGTGATGAGTGAGTGAGTCAATTTGGCTTATATAGATATATAAGATTTTAGTGGAAGTGACAGTGCATAAAAGGAAATTAGTTTAGGCATTGTTCAACAAGTCCTACCACTAACCAACATTACATTATTATATAAAAGCACTAGCGCTTCAAAATCATAATTAAATAATAACAATGCTACATACAAATAATGCAATATAGGGCTAAAAACAGGCTGAAGAACTAAGAGTGAACAAAATAATTCATTTTTTAGTGTATTTTAATTTTACAACCATGTATATTTATGTAGGTACTAGCCTAAACATTTATTTCTAATCCAATTTCATCAAATAAGGCATGTAAAAATATGGTATTAGTTTAGCATTCTCATAATAATCTAAGATCTTGAACAAAAATAATACGACACAACTCTCTGCTTCAGAGCCGCTTCTCAGCTTGAACTGGAAATACAAGCTTTTGTTCTTGCATCCAAAAGTTTTTGAATGACTATCTCCAAACAAATTGTTCAAAGACAACTTTCATCAAATTTTCGTTGCGGTCTCACAATTCGGTGACCTCAACCACTGTAATGGTAGATGATGTTTCTTTAAGGAAACTGACTGTACCAAATTCCTGGGAATATACCTGGATAAGGGATTGACCTGGAATAATCACATAGATAAATGTTTGCTCTAGGGTTGCAAAAGGTATCTTTGCTTTGCACAATCTCTCCAACTACTGCTCTTTAGAAGTTATACTGATGGGCTATTATGGCCTCGTATACCCCCATCTCTCGTTCAGCATAATATTATGGGACAGTAGTGCAAACACCCTTTTTGAAAGAATTTTTAAACTCCAGAAAAAAGCTGTGTGAGTCATTTTGAAATTAAAATGCAGAGGTCCTCTGAATTTTAATTTGTATGTTACTGGGAAGAAAAATGTCCAATCTGATAGAATCAGTAAGTTTTTTTAAATTTTGTACATCTTTAATTGTAACTTAACAACTGTGCCTCTACAGATGTTAAGTTACAGGTGTGATTTAAAAAAAAAGTAATCAGAAGAAAACCTTCATCTGATGTTTGCTAACTTTTGGAGAGAACTCCCTCTTAAGTGTGTTTTTCAGTTGCATAGTTGTTTTAGTTGAACTGATTATCAGAAACTTGGAATTTTACCTTGCTGTAAAGGCCTCCTAGATGTCCTGTCCGTAACAGAAAACTGAGAAATTAAGGTAATAAAGTTTGTTCAGGTGATTAATATTAAATTATACCTGTAAGTAAACAATGAATCATGTACTAAAAATGTACTTTAATTCTAACCTCAGTGGTAATTTTGTAAATTTATATGGAATATTAAAATGTGTCACGTTCGTAATGCTTTTTGATAGGTAGATATGGTTTAGTATTTATGTTTACAATTAACTGTTGTACTGCAGCCAGATTTTTTTATATGCCTAGGCCTACCATTACTGTGAAAATATATATTTTACTTTACTAGAAGAAGCAGAGTCCATCAACGCCACAGCCACAGTAGATATGTAGCTATTTTTACTTGTTGCGCGTCTGATTTTCTTTGTGAGCAATTTATTCGCTGTAAGTGTTATAAATAACTATTTGAATTAATAACATAATGTTATTAATTCAGAGTGTAGTTATAGGAAAATGTGTTATAGTGGATTTTAGTGTCTAAAATAATCAGAAATAGTGAAATTGATACTTATGTAGGTACTAGCCTAAACATTTATTTTTATCCGATTTCAGCAAACGTGTTTAGGGATACAGTATTAGTGTGTAATCTACTTATAATAATCTTATAAGTATTTTTACGTAAACAAGTCTTTGTTTACGTAAAAACAATATGATGTAGCATGTTATTATATAGCATGAAAACCTTATCTATGGCACCATTGTACACGCTGATATATGATGTTACAAGTTTTATACTTTTTGGAATATTTTCATATATTTTTCATTTTCTTGTAGCTAATAGATAGTATTGATACAGTACATGTAGCAAAAAATTATAAAATTTATACATACTCCTTATTTTTAGATTGTTATGTAATTTTTCACTGACATTTTTCATTTCCGTGGTTAAATTTTTATTTTTTTATTTCTCATGTTTTTTAAGCTGAACATAAATATATAATTGATTTTGCAGTAAAATGACTTTTTCACTCCGGAATATGCATTTTTTACTGACCAAACCAAACATAACCTAACTTTTCCTAGTTGTCTATTTACTCAACAAAAATTCGTAATTTGTGTCAAATTCGAGCGTTTGGCCTCTGTGACGGCCTGTCGACCAGCCGGCGGTAATATAGGTGAATTCGGTTTTCGTGACTAATAGTTGTTGTATATTATGATTGCGTAGTAGCCGCTTATAGCAAATCGGTGCGAAAGTTGTTTTTCCGTTATATGTCGAGAAATGATTGTAATAGACCAAAATAGTTGTCAAAATTGTATTCAGCGCAAAAAACACATCAATACCTATATAAAAAAAGGTTGAAATAACATTTAAATTAATGGAAATATGTCTAATTTACTAAAAGTTGTTGCATTATTTTTCAAATTTTTCAGTAATATACGCATATGAATTCGTAATTAGCGTTAAATTTGTGTGTTTGGCCTCCATAAAAGCCTGCTGGCCATCACTCCGGCGGGAATATAGGTAAATTCATGTTTAATAATTAATAGTTTTTGTATAATAATTATTACAAGTGGCGGATAATCGAGAAAGTAGATTTTCCATTATATCTTGAGAAATAATTGGAATAGACCAAAATAGTTTTCAAATTCTTATTCTGCGCAAAAAACATATCAAAATATTAAAAATATGATAAAAATACCATTTAAATTAACGAAAATATGACAGAAATACTAAAAGTTGTGGCATGGATTTTCGGTAAAATACGGGATTTCAGCGGAATAAAAAGCATCTCATAAAAATACAGCCAATTCTAGGCCTATTTTAAGCAAAATTTTCTAATTTTGTTTGGTGACAAGAAACTGCATAAATACCTTTATTTACTATTTCTTTTTGGATTACTTGACGGATCACAAAGGTAAATAACCTACTATATAGTATTTCTTTTTGTCAGTATACTGTGAAAGTACAGTTCTTGAGAAGAAAAACGATATGATAACATTTACATTTGCAGCATATTTAGTATTTTAAATGATTTATACAAAAAAAAGCTTGCACAGAGCCGAAAAAAGGACCTAGCAGTAAAGAGCACACATTGGTTCACCTGATGCTCATTATGAAGGGTTAATCCTAGGGTTAGGCCTAGTCTGTGTGTGTTACCATTCATTACACTTAAAGGGACAATTACCATTCCAGGGTTAACCCAGATATAGGTTATTAAACTTCAAAGCTTGTTGAGCATAAGCTAATTAACTAGTATTAAAGATTTAATGCTTGACTTGTGTAGTTTGCATTCGGAAGATTTTTAACTGGAAGGGAAATTCTACTAGCCTAACACAAGGTTAGCATCAGGCTATTCAATTGTCTTAAGAATTTCATGCACTTTCATTTCAAAGCAGCAAGTTATAAACAGCTACTACTTGGTCTTAACTCTAGCGTATTATACAGTTTTGACATTAGTTTTTTCTTCAACAATAAAGAATAAAACTAACCAATCACACGAAAGGTAACTAAGGACAAAATTACCTAGTTCTCACCTCGTAATATGACAGGAACAAAGAATAGCCACGCTGCTTTTACCTGCAGGTTTTGTTGGTAATATTTCAAGTTCTGCTTTTCACTGGCACAAAATGATCACTTATAAAATAAAATAGGTCATCGAGTTAATAAAATCACGGTAATTTGCTGTCTTCAAGCACTAATCAATTAGTTTTTCTTAAATAAAAGATTCACTAATTCCAACTCTATCATAAAAGGATTTTCCTAGTTCAAAATGGCGACACTTCACGCATTTTCACGTTTTCTCACCAAAAACACGAGATTGTACGAGAAAACTACTACTTAAAAAGTAAATATACCATATAATTATACATTGAAAGGTAAATTAGTTTCATATATATAAATATATATATTTTAAATATGTTCGAAAGAAATAATATTGTTCTCCATTAACTATCGATAAAATTACTAACTATTTACATCAATAAACATTTGATTAAACCCAAAAACAACGTATGATTTACTTTAAATTTTAAAAAATAAGTAAGACCTTAGGTTTTGTACAAATTCAATACAACATGTGTACTGTAAATACATCTATTTTAAGCGGTGCCAGGAGGTTCATTTACGAACGAAGTGTTGGACGTTCGGTCTCCCAAACAACCCAAAAAAGCCCTCATCCACTAAGACTAGCCTGGGACCATTTATCATGTTACTACATGCTAGGGTTATTTATTTGTTGTTTGCCTTCAAGTCATTCTACAGTCTAAAATCCTCAGTTAGGTCTGTATTTGCCTTATTTTCTTGAAGTTAGTCATCAACACACCGGGCTACACTATTCCTCATAGCATGCCATCAACAACATGATCGGGTCGAAATCATGGACCTTCACAGTGAAAGCAACTCTTCTCAGCACCTTACAGTCACTAAAAAAAGTGTGCTCCACTGTATCCTGAACTCCCAGGTAGTATACGCATTCAGGCCTTCCCCATCTTGTGCAGATAAAAGTGGAAGTATCAATGACCAGATAGAAGTTCCTAACTACTACGATGTTCTCGTTCCAACCAACGTCGAACTTCCTTGATTATCCTTGCGGTCCTCTTGGATCGGTTTCCCAATCAGACTGTCACCCTCGAAACGAATGCTCTCGCACTAATGTCGTTACAGCCTCACTGTTAGTCCCCAATATCCTTTGGTAAAACGCTTGTCACTCCCTAGTAAGAAAAACGGTAGGAAGGATACTGATGATTACCAGAATGGCCAAATGAGAGACTTTACGATATGCCGATACAATTACCCTGGTGCTGAACGTGAGAAAGCTGATTCCGGAAAAACTTTTAGAAAGCATGGACCCAGATCTTACCTTCATACAAAAGCATAGACTGAACCAAGGACATTACCAAGCGGAGCTTACTTTATTTTAGCCCTCCAATGTTTTCCATGAGCCTCATAAAAGCAGGAAAGCCCTTTTCGGCTTTGTCAGCGGTGCGCACTATGTGCTTACTAAAGCTCATCTTAGATTCGACCGTGATACCAAGGTATCTTCAACGTTTCCCTCTCGTACCTGCAAAGGGAAGATATTTTTGATTCGCTTCTTGGTAAGCAATACCATTCTACTTTTCTGGGAGCGAGGTTCAGGCCTTCATCTCCCATCCAGGATTCGGAAGTAACAAGGACGCCACTTGGGCAGTCCAGGTTAATCGTACAGCAAAGCATGGTCTTCAAGTATGCGTTAAGTACTTATTTATTCATAAGACGTCGATCGTCAAGATATGGGCGAATATGGATTTCGAATAAGTGTGATGAGTGTAGATGAGCGAATGTAGTCATTGTTACAAACTAACGCCAACTATTCCTTAGAAAGTGTCATTAATTAATAGCCCAATGACAAATGAACAGCCAGTGATTATCAGCTGATCCTTCTCAAAATGTATTGACTCTGATTAGGATCGAACTGAGAACCTTTAGCACATGAAGCTGGGATTGAACCACCTACGCTACCGACCAAGTATGCGAAACAGGAAGGGGCAAGTTATTCTCTAGCGCCCTCAGAACGTAACAATATATAGCAGAGTTGAAGGCGTTTCGCAGCTAATCGTAACTACGAGGACCACATGGTGTATGGTGGTTGTGATCCTCCGCCCAATGCATAGACTCCACTACTTCTTGGACTGCAACAATTGTGGAATGTCCAGCCTTAAAATCGTGTTGATGTGGCGATAAATCTCCAGCAGCTACAATGGCCCTGCCGCAATCCATTAAATTAATAACATCAACTCATGTTTTGCTTAAGATTGCCCATGTCAATTCACAATCACTTTTATGTCATAATGACGCGTTTAAAGGCAGTCCCGAGAGACCGAACTTCGCTAAGTTGAGTTTTACAAACTGAGGAGGTTGCTACTTGTCTTCGTAGTGCTCAAGGTGGTGGGTTTTTGTGACAATCTGCCACTTGTATTTTCCAGGATCTGACACCTCCTTTCTAAGAATGCTGTCAAGTTCTTGAAAGTCGGAAGCTGGTCTGGTTCTGTGGAGAGCTCACAATCCCGCAGTAGGCTGAAGTTCAACTTCGATGTTATTAAGTGTAATAATAACAGCGTGTCCCAACTGTCAGTGGGTTGACCTAAAGCCGCTAGGGCGCGGATGTGATTCAGTGAGACATCCAGCAAGTTCCTTATGCTATGACCTGCTTTTTTTCTACAGAAGTGAGCTCAAACAGACACTTCATATGTTTTTGTATGATGATGCTTTTATTCTTGTAGTGGCCTTCCAATAAACTCCAGTCTAATGAGTAATTGGAAGCAATTAGCTCCAGGGATTGTATCAGTTCAGCAGCGTCACCCTTTAAAGATGACCTCAGGTAATGAAACCTTTGCACATTATTCAGAGATTCATTTGTATGAATCAGTGCATTGAAGGTTTCCGAAAAAGATAACCAATCTAAGTACTGGCCACTGAAGCTGGGTAAATCTATTGAGGGCAGCTTTACTTGGATTTGGCTTTTTGGTGAGGTAGTTGATGGACCATTGCTAAAGTAGATTCATTGGTAGGTTGTGGGATTCGACTGTGCACAGTGTCTTCACCTTGAGCTGCTAATTGGTAGTACAGAACTTTAAAGACTCCCTTTCTTCCTCTTGTGAGTCGCTTGGGTCAATGACCTCTATTTGTGATTGTATTTCTTCAAATTCTGATAAATGCTCTATATCAAATAGCTCTAATCTAGCTAGTCTTAGTTTTAGCTCTGTCACACTAGTTGTTTCTGATAACGAGTCAAGAAAGGTCTTAAATCTAGATAGCTTGGCTTTAGCTTGTCCTCTTTTCTGAACCAGTTGTTTCAGTTCTTGACTACTATTATTTTATCACCTGCCATTGTATACAAAGTAATGACAGACCAAACGAAAATAAAATGAAATGATAATTTAAAACAAACTGGTACTAGTAATAGTGAATCAAATGTGATTTTAAATAAAAATGAAACAATCAAAATGAATAAATGTCAAATGGCAGTTAGAGACGAGGGTAGTTTACTACAAGGTTTGTTTTGACAGAAGAGAGTGAAAGGAACAGCTGAGGGTGTAGAAAGAGAATGTGAGTGTGGAGTCAACGGTTGCCCTGAAGGAAAATGAAAAGAGGAAGGGGCTCACTAACATGTGTCCATAGAGGCGCGCAAGGGCTGGCAGAGGCAAGAGGTTCACAATGGGGCTGGAACGCAGTCGGCAGATGTTGAGGTTCTTTATGGGCACCGTGAAGTCGCTGGGCTAGCTGGAGACAATGAAGACTTCGGAGAAAGCAGGCGAGGGCGGTTGTCACCAACACCCAACTGGCACTACACTGGACTGTACAAGCTACACAATGTAGCTTAAGAACCACTGTTTCACTGCACAAGGTAATGTAATCCGTTTCGTATACGATGCGGCGCGGAGTGCTAAAACGTTAAGTATACGATCCAGCCCAGAGGACCAAAATGTTACGGCGTATGTATGCCGCGGTAAGCCAATTCGGAAACGGGTAAATTATAATTAATGAAACAAATGAGATGTGATCACTGATTTATTGATATTGAAAATAATGGTACTTGTTGATACAGTGACAAAACTTGAGATTAAAGTAAAATGTAACTGATCCATATAAATTGAAATGTATCTAATCTATATGTAATGAATCTAAATGTATCGAATCAATATGAACTCGTGGCTACAACACTGCAAGAGTGAGTGAGGCGCTACGCGAGACTGACTGCCCGAGGGGTAACGGCTCTAACCCACTCCCACCCCTACAGTAAAAATCAGTCTCAAACAGCCCCTTATCTCATTTATCTCAGTTTATCTCTTTTCATTGGCACATTTATAATTTTGTTACCATCTAGTTTCACATTCTATATTCACATTAAACAGTTATTCAAATTCATATTGTGTTCAATTATTCATACAATGACTACATAACAAACAGTTTAACCAGATACTAGCAAACAGCTAACGTAACATTGGTTTTTCGAACCGGATAATAGTGTCGGCGTACGTAGCAATAATCAGTCATTGATTGCAAATCGGATGATGATACAGTTCAACTTTCAGTGATAACACAAGAGGATATATTCAGTGTTCAGTGATTGCCTTCTACAGTGGCACAAGTGAAAACTCAAGTCAGTGTTGTTAAGCAGTGCATGATCAATGAACAGTGCAGTGAAAGTACTAGCCAGTGTTATTTCATCATAGTGCACACATCGAAACATCAGGGCCTACAAGGAGAAGGAAAGCAACATACAGGACAACGGGACTCTTCCCTTCCGAGAAGTCTAGCCGCCACCCTGGTGCAGCAGACAAAGGACCAGACAGGATCTTTGGCGTGATGAATGTTGGTCTCAATTTCTAGTTGTTTCAGAACACTAGGATCATTTGTCGATCTCACCTTGATGTACAAGCTGTCACACATCTCACACGTATCTGACCGTGGAAGCCCGAATCTAAGATTTAATTGTGTATTAAAATATCCCTGTAAAACTGCAAACCACATTTGATATCAGGGTATTTCTCTTTGAAAAGATTCCACATCTTTTCAACACATACACAAGTGATAACACTTAGATCAGCATGTAGACACCTTTTTTTACTTTCGTGTCTAGAGTAATGGTTCTCTTGTAACGGAAAAGCGTTAATGTGCTCGATTACAAGGTCTTTTGTAGTGTCTGGGACCCTGTTAGGCCTGTTAGCATGAGCACCACGGCCATCAAACAAAGGTTCGTTAAACTTTAGCTTTTCTACCAGCATTTGAACTCTACGTGGAGTTATTTGGTAAACATGACAAAGACATTTTTGGCAAACCCTGACTGGAGAACCGTTATCTTTTAAGTAGTATTTTATAGTACAATGGCTTAGAAATATCTGGGCCTACTCTATGTTGAATTATCTCACCAATCTGCACACAGGATTCTGCTAGGTATGTAGTTTGGCCAGTATTGTAGTCTTTCTCATAAAAGGTTTTGAACATATCTTGTATGTCTTCCAGTTTGAATTGTCCACAGTTAAACTGACACTTGCAGACTCTTTCCTGCAAACAATGACACAGGCGTTAAATTCGTAGACTTTATTAAATTTCATAATAATGAAAGTAAAAAAAATTATGCACAGAACTAATAGCATAGACCTTCTATTATACCTATTATATTCTATATAGGTATAATAGAAGGTCTATGCTAATAGTAGGCTAACATTTTATTTTCGTTATTATTCGTTTTAAGCTTTTTATTTAAAGTTTTTTCAAGTGTTTAAATAAAATATTTATTAGTATTTAAATGAATTATTATCAGCATTATTTAAATAAATTTTTAACCTTACAAACTTAAGCGAACATAATAGTAAAAATTATAAGAGCAGCAATACCGGTACTGACTGGAAAATTGACAATTGTTGAAGAGGATTGGCCTCTCTGCTCAACATACATTCAGACAGAGAAGGGCGGGAGTTCATCAACCCGGCACCAAGCTTTATATGTTATAAAAAAACACGTCAACCCGGCACTGGACCTTTCACTGGCCGCCATGACAGTATGTCAACCCGGCACCAGCCACCCCTCTTACCCATTCCACCTACACTACCCCCTCCCAACCCCTCCTTTCTCTTTCCCCTCCCCTAATCACCTCCCCTTTTCGTAAGGTGCCATAGGTTCGCGCTGTCCATGTCCGGGGACCGAGCTTTACTAAACGAAGGTGTGTGATGGTTTTAAAATGAATGGGAGTGAGCTTTGTAAAATGAAGGCAACTCTTTGTTCAATAGGTTAGGTTAGGTTAGGTTAGGTTTGGTTAGGTTAGGTTAGGTTAGGTTAGGTTAAAGGAGTTAGGGCGATGAGATGCCTAGGGTTCGAGGGAGGGAAAGAAGAGAATGAGGGGCGTATGTTTGGTGTTGTGGAGGGGGAACCCAGCTCCCCTACCTTCAAACTGTCTCGGTGCCGGGTTAAGTTGTGACATTAGTAACGCCTGATTAACCTTAGAGCGGTGGTCAGATTTGGTGCCGGGTAGACGTGCCGCCGGTCGGGCGTAGCCAACTGAGGAGGCGGTAGGTGGAGGAGGGGTAATTGGGGTTTCCAGTTGAAAATACTACGAAAACTTACTATACAAGAAATGATTCAAGGAACTATAACTGAAAAACTGAAAAACCTACTGCAGTGTCGCATGTAACGTTTTTGCACTCACCTCGTTTGGAGGAAGCTTTCCTGGCTTAGGTCGATTTTTGTGTCCCATATATGGTTGTCCAGAGTACCTACGTCTTTTATGAACATTCCTCTTCCATTGGTCGATGTTAATCTTCCGCCTCTTGCTCCTATTCAGTATATCTTTGTCAGAAGGTGTAAGCATACTACCTGGAGAAGCCTTGCTTTGGCACTAAAAACATTTTTGCAGTGAGAGGGCTGGAAATAACGGGAATCTGCCGGGCCCAGTGCTGCCTACCGAATTTTCTTAACTCTGAAATACCAGCACTAGATATGGAATGTCGTTTCAAACGTTTCTGCTTGGAAAAGGCCGATTTAGATTTTTTGGCGGGAGCCGTTCATGTATAGAACCTTGATCGCTTATGACTCATTATGTCACTCGTTGTATTGTTACAGTATTTAGGCATTGCTTTATTTTGATTGTTGGTCATTTTTAACAATTGTGTTTTTAAAAAATCGTCATATTTAGTAATTTGTGTAGGCCAATTTAAATCATATTAAATTAATCACTTCAAATATACTGTGAAATATTTATCAGTAAAACTAAAATATTTGAAAAGTAATTGTGTAAGAACTGTTTTCAAAGTAACAATTGTCGGTACTTTTCTCATGGAAATGGGAAAATTGAGCAAAATTAAAATGAATTATTTTAATTATATCATTCATACGGTTTGGTTAGGTTTACGTCTCTGTCCGTGAAAATGTTTGTTGTAACAATGTATTTAGTGTTATTTTCATGTATTGTAGTAATTCATTCAGCATACTTTAAGAAGTAAATAAAAAAGTGGCCAGATTTAAACTATTTTTTAATGTTTGGAAATTAGTGTTTATGTTGTAATTGCCATGAAACTATGATAGTTTATGTGAAATAATTTTGTATTTTGTTAAAAATAATTAATAAACCGTACAACATTTACAGAACGTAAAATAAATTGTCAGGTGGTATTTTTTACCATTACTGTTTAACGTAGTTTACTTAGTTTTCAGTAAAGCGTATCCTTATGTTTGTAAATCAAACTCTTCAACTGTAGAATATATGTATGGTAAGCTTCTTCCTAACCATTTTAAATTTTAACCGTTTTGAGAATAACAAGGTTTTAACAAGAATTATGATTTTGGAAAACATTTAAAGTAGAAATTCAATATTTTAGTAGACCCCAATTTTTTTCAGTGAATAATTTGATTTCACTGTTAAAAGTCTACTTTTCTAAACAAATATTATTATTTTTACAAAAACAAAATTACATAAAAACATGTTAACGAATAAAATACAGCAGCAATACCGGTACTGACTGGAAAATTGACAATTGTTGAAGAGGATTGGCCTTTCTGCTCAACATACATTCAGACAGAGAAGGTCGGGCGTAGCCAACTGAGGAGGCGGTAGGTGGAGGAGGGGTAATTGGGGTTTCCAGTTGAAAATACTACGAAAACTTACTATACAAGAAATGATTCAAGGAACTACATTTTACTCTGTCCGGCGGATTAAACTTCCATCACCAAAAAAACTGGACATAGTTCCAACTTCTCTCGCCAGTGTCGCATGATTTCTATATTTCTATATTTTCTTTCCCTTTAGAGCCCTCTTAATAAACTTTAAACCATTTTTTATTTAATCTTGATGGTCTTGTAATTTTTTTACACTGAACATCAAATATATTTATTTAAGGATCTGATGATGACATAAAAGCCGGAACGCATAATTCAAGAGAATGTACAGGATCACTGGCAGATTTAAGATAATTAACCTTTAATACATAAATCAGAAGTGATTAAAAAAATCAAAACCAAAATGAAAATTATCACATTGGTTAAAATACATATACATTAAACTAATATTATTACTTTTTATTGCAAGTTATAAATTTGCAATACAACAATTTACCATCATAGTATGCATGCACATTTAAGAATTTTAAGCTTAACTAACTGAAAAACTTATTTATACACTGCGTTATATGTCTTTCCTTTTGGTTTTCAACTAACTAAACTTAATGGACTGCTTACTCTAGAACAGGATACTTAAAATTGTCCATGGGAATAGCACACTTCACTCAAATATAAGCCTGCAAATTTTAAGGACTGTTCTTGAGACTTTTACATTCATTGCAGAACACAAATTAATAGGAGCCTGTACTCTTTCGAATTGGAATGGATGGTCTGTAGGAATTAATTGGATTCTAGGAATAAATACAGATTCTCCTCTAGTACTACTAGTAATAATAGTTGCTTCAATGACATTATTATGAAGAGCAGTTACTCGTAAACGTGTACCATCGCATAATTTTGGTGGAAGAAGGTTTCTGAGAAGCATGGCCGGTGTTCCAATTTTTAAAGCGAGTATATGTGGTGGAAATTCAGGTTGGTCAATGTATGCAGAAATTTAGTGGGAAATTGTACAGGATCATCGACTTGTACAGTTGAATCTATTGATAGGTATTCAGCTTTTATTTCTTAAAGAGTTTAGTAAAAAATTATTAATTTCTACGGCTGTCTCATTTTTTGAAGTCAATATTGCTTTTTCACAAAGCCCCACAGTTGATTTATGCTTAACTAATTATATATTATGTACATTAATTTCTTTAGAGTAATTACCAAATTTCCTAGTTCTGATGGCAAATTATGATCTTTACTCCAAATTCGGAATATTTACTATCACATTTTCTCTAAAGTATATCAGAAAAGTTTCCAGTAGTTTCATCACCTCTAAGATGAACTCTCATATTTTTGTAAGAGAGAATTTTATTGTAACAGACTCATAAAAAGTAGTCATAATAATAGAGCTTGACAGAGAAGCTTGAAGAATTCTAGGATGGGTGTAGAATGAACAGGATGGTTATTCATAGGATCAGAGGAGCTTCTGGGTGGACACGTACTCGTAGGTGACGAAGATGTTGATGTCACAGCAAGTAAGACGTCGAAATGGACTTTAAATTGTTTCCCTTAACCGGAAACGTCGTTTATCCCTTACATTCTCTCCATACTTGGCTTGAAAATAGCCATCACTATGTATTTTAAACTCGAACTTGGGGAAAATGAACCGCTGCCTTGAACTCACAAGAAGTAACGTAGTCTCACATTTCGACTTTTCGGATATCTATTGTAGCTTATTGGAGTATAGTTGGCCTACTCAACCGGGTATCATATTGAACTGTTTGAAACCTCTGTTAGTTGTTAGACACGTGATTTACGATAGCTACTTGTCTAGTTGTAGTCTAGGCGCTCGAGACGCTAAACCGTGTACAATATAACACTTGGAGTAAAATAGGCATGCACCATCCCCAATATCACACGGTGAGGAACATTCTCACCATCAACGACTATATTCACAGCTTCCACTATGACTTGTAAAAAGACAAGAAATAATAATCTGAGTCATATAAAAAATGAAAATGATCAAGCCTCTCTTCCAGGGAATTACTTCGTTAACTTTAACTTCAATTACTCGTACACGTTAACTTCAATTACAAACTTCAGAAAGAATTATTTACGTACAACGAAAAACGTAAATAAATTTTGATACGCACTGGCGATTAAGTTTGCCTTGCCTGAGAGATCATTTTAATAGTTTGTGCAGACGTTTGTTCGAAAATTACTATAAAATCAGGATTTGATCAGAATATAATGTAGTATTCGAAACTTTATGTTCTTTTTTAATTATATAAAAAAACAAATTTTTTTCTTAAAAAAAAAGTTCAAAATTATTTAGGAACAATTTTTTTGTGATTTGAAGTTAGAATGTTTATTTTCCGAAAAACAATTTCCTAATTAGTGACTATGTAGCAAATTCTAAAAATGAATAGAATTTGTATATCTTGGATTTGTATATCCAAATCCAAGATATACAAAATGTGCAAAATGTTATCTTAAAAAAGAAAATACTAACTGAACAGAACTTTTTTCTGTAAATTATTTGTAAAAATGGACATTTATACCCGTCTGGAATGTGACTGGCGCCAGCTGTTCTTCTGAAATCCACAAGTGATCTTTGGCCAAAGGCCAATCAATAAAAACGAAAATATATTATATGTTTTATAAAATATTATATGAAGTGAACATACGAAAAGAAAGTGCGTAATTTGCCAGTATAATGTTGAGTCCGATTTATTAGTTGAATGTTCGTAAAGTTTACCAATATTACTTCTAGGTTTTTATATCTAAACTGCCTTTTAGCTGTCAAGACATTTTTAGATTTTATAACAAACTAACTTGTACTTATTGATAGTTTAAATCTTTGTGTAATTGTTCTTGTAAAAGATATTTAACATAATTAAAAATAGTTTGTAATTTATAGAAGTATAAAAAAGGCGGTCGAAACAGTATAGACAGTATAAAGAAGTAGGCCTATAGTTTATCAGTCGAGCCAGCACTGTGTCACTTTTAAATGAACTAGAGCAAGTAAGGGACATGAACAAAATCCATTTTAAGGAAAACAAAAACTGGTTTCTAAAGTTAAAGACCTTACAAAAAAGTAGGCCTATTTCTCAGGCGAACTCCATAGCCCAACACGAGTGCCTTAAATCCTCAGGCTCTTTATGTATCATGTTACATGTTGTTTCTCCATATCTCAACCTTAGGCTAAGGCCTTTAAATTTGATAGTGGACAGTCAAGGCTGGTCAGAAATCCATAAAAGAAAGTTTGGATAGGGAGCTTAGCCAAAATAGAATTGTACTTATGCTTCTCTTCCCTCGAGCCCAAAATCAAAATCTTTTTACTGTAGTAAACATGATACATGCATTACAATAGTCAGAATAATCATGCGAAAACATGGATTTAAATAGAATAAATCATTTTAAAATTATCAGTATAGGTCTATATTAAACAAAGAGAAAAACATACATAAATAAATAAATAATGAAAAACAATAAAATAGCATGCTTAAAACAAATAAATAATGAAAAAAAATTAAAATATCATGCTTAAAAATATAGATCACCTACCACGAGGTAAAAATTCGTCAACGCTGTATGGACGTTTTTGTTTAAAATAAGTAGACATCTACTTATAAGCCAATTCTTCAATGTAATTTTGAATTTAGTCCTTTCCAGAAATTTCATATATCTTGGAAATTTGTTATAAAATATTTCCATAACACACACGTATGAGCTGTTTACAGTTCGATTGTAATGTCTCCGTGATCTAAAGTAATCATGCCTTTGCCTTGTATTATGGTCATGTACATTATTTCAGTATTTGACTATTGCTTATATTGAAGTTATTTCCATCCTTGACCAGATTTATAATTTTTATAAACATATAACCCAAATAATGTAAGTAACTTCACGTTTACATACAAATCTCTACATGAATGTCTACAATCCACTTTTGTAACAAGTTTTATAACTTTTGCAACACTTGTAACACTTTTTTTGTAACAAAAATATTCTTTTCTGTACGAGTAATAGGTACAAATGGTACAATCAAACATAGCAATTCCATAAGCAATATAAGGGTAAACACTACAAAATAAACAGTCCCTAATCTATATGTATCCAAATAGTTTGAAAGTCTTCCCGAAAAGATACCACTCAATATTTTTTTGCTCCAATTCAATTTCCAATTGAGATATTTATCAAAATATAACCTAAGAATTTACAACATTCATTGCTATCAACATCGATACCTCATACCACAGACTTGCTGAACAGGTAATTCTTTCAATATTAACTGTGTGAAATTTTAAACAAGCTGCCTGAGTCTCTAAGAATAGAATCTTACTCTACGAGATATAAAGATAAGATTTTTGTGTGTCTAGTAGATAACCCAGTATGCACTTTCTTGCCAACTCTGAAAGTATGAGTTCTTTGAAAATGTGGTGAAATATAAGTTTATATCTCTTAAGGAGGTTGATTTCATCCGCGGAAATTTAATTTTTTACCAAAAATCGAAATCTAGTATTTTATATGATAGTGAAAAAACAACTTGTTTAAAAATCGTTACTTTTCGACACATTTCTTTTTCATTTCACGTATTTTTTTAATGCTGAACAAATGTGTAATTAGTTTTTGCAGTCAAATTATTTTTCAGACCGAAAAATGCATTTTTAGTGACATAACCTAACTTATCCTATTGATTTGAAACTGTCCAGTATCTCCAACCAGTGAAAGGGTAATTATAAGCGGGGAAAGGGTATTAAACGGGAGAAAAGGGTAATTTCTGAGGGAATTACGGGAAAATTGTAAAATATTTCTCTAATTCAAGTTGTAATGAGCAAAACTGTTTCCTACACGTTAAAACAATTGCAAGGAAGTAAAATAAGCAAACACATATTGCCCAATTGGAAGACTATTACAGCAAATTTGTGCTGCTAACAATCATAACCTCACTTTAGTAAAGACACTCCTAAATTAGCGACTTACTTGATCGCATATTTCAAAGTACAGTCAGATGTAAAAACGTCTGCGCATGTAACTTTTGAATATAGGAAGTTCCACCGTCGGGTAGTAACTTACCTAATATAGTACATTGGTTGGGCCTCAATGTTAAGGTTTTGCGATCAATCCACAAATGACAATATATCTTGCACTTGCCAAGTCAATATTATACATTAAGTATATAGCTAAATAATTTTACATAGTCATTATTAACTATACACAATTAAACAAATATTTTCAAAATAAGAAAACTAAAAATACATAAAACGTATTTACCTTTAAATCAAGGATGTCGGAACTATTTTACATGACCGCCAGCCACATATTCCTTGACGCTGTAATGGCATTTATCAATGAGGTATGTTTTTACCTGACGCAGGAACTTAGTGCTATCGGACTCCATCCTCAGTGCATTTGTTAAGCTATTGAAGATTTTGACTCCATTGTATAGAAGGTTACGTTTAAAAAAAGAAGTAGAATGAGAAGGAATGTTAATCATGTGGTTATTGTGGAGGTTGTAAATATGGTTAGAAGATTGTTGAACAATGGTAGAAAATTTGTTTAAGAAAGCTCAGGGTTTCTAGAATAAAAATTGAACGTTCGGTAGTGTTCACGTCAAGAGTCATGCCTTTTTAATGAAAATATCACCCTTATTGCTTTATTTTGCAATCTAAACAAGAATAGCGTCCCCCGAGACTCCCCACCCCCACACGGGAGTTGCATATACAAGGTGTGGATACAGCAATCCGTAGTAGGTAGTGAGAAAGACCTCAGGGCCCACAGTCCCTGCCAGATTCCTTAATATGGAGATTTCAGTGCTCATTTTATTGGATACATTCATAATATGGGGATAAAAACTCAATTTATCGTCTAGAGTTAGATACAGGAATTTCACAATATCCGATGATTCTAGTTCTGTGTCTCCATGGAAAACACTGAACCCAAAGTCAAAATCAGACGAATTTTGACTAAGGTGAAATTTAATGAGGTGTGCTTTAATGAATTGACTTAAAGTGAATGATCCTCAAACAATTGAAGGAGGTTATTAGATTCCAGAAGAGCATTGATTTCTAATTGTTCTCGAGAAGGAGCGGACAATGAGAGGGAAATGTCATCAGCAAAAAGGCAAACTTGGGCAGTTTTTACTGTCAGTGGAAGATTGTTAATAAAAATTAAAAACAGAATTGGGCCGAATATAGACTCCTCGGGGACGCCAATAATTAATTACATGTGGTCACAGCAGAGGAATGACGCACTTGATAACCCGCAGTGTTCACTGCGGATATTTTCACGAACTGCCTCCCGACCCTGAAGATAAGACGAAAACCATTCTAGAGCCATTTTATTTAGCAACAAGGTATGGTTTACTGTATCGAAGGCCTTGCTCAGATAAAAAATAGGCCGGCACAGTGGTTTTTCCTATCTAATCCTCTAACTACATTATCTAGTAGAGAGAATATAGCATTGGTCGTTGATTTTGTCTTCACAAAGCTAAATTGGTTTTCACATAGAATACTGTGTTTCTCTAAAAACTGCTCAATCTGTTTAGAGTTATTTTTTCAAAGATTTTTGACATGGTGATGAGAATGGAAATTGGCCTGTAGTTATCACACTTAAGCTTGGTGCCTTTCTACAAGATAGGTTTCACAATGGCGAGCTTCAATGACTCGTTTATCAAGTAACTTATAAGGCCAGCTGAGTACTCGTTCATTTCTTTTATCTAAGCGTCAGGTATTTCGTCATTACCATCTGATTTCATACTTTTTAATGATTTTATTACACAGTTTACTTCTTCCTCTGACGCTGGGAATAAAAAAAGGGATTCTCTGCTTATTGATGTGCCATTCTGGAGTATTCTGTCTGATGAACATATCTGAGGTGTTTTCTTATTTTCTCCAACATTATTAAAAAAAAAAAAAAAAAAAACTGCTGAGTATGTTGACAATGTCACCAGGGTCGTAAACTAGCTCACCATCATATTTTTCAATGCAAAACTCTGATATTGTATTTGTTTTCTCCGACGGTGCTTTATTTTAATTTATTATACCCCATATAACTTTCGATTTCTGATCTGACCATTCAGTACTTGTTTTAATATTCTCAGCCTTGGTCTGATGTATTGCTTTCCTGTATTTGTTTTTTGTTCTAAGAAAATACTGCATCATAAAATAATCAGAAGGTAGTATTTTGTGTTATATATAACAACAGAGATCTTTCGTTGTTATATACAGTTCAGTCATCTCTTTTAGTTCAAGTATTTATTTTCTTAGTTTAATTCTATGAGCTTTCTTATCTTTGATCTTTAGCTTTTGGGATACAATCAGGTTTTTGGGGAACGATACTTCAAAGTATTGCTTTAACTGGGCATAAAATGCATCAAACTTATCGTTGAAATCAGCTGGTTTATACATATCGTTCAGTGAGAGGGGAAGTGTCATCAGCAAAAAGGCAAACTTGGGCAGTTTTTACTGTCAGTGAAAGATTGTTAGTAAAAATTAAAAACAGAATTGGGCCTAGTATAGACCCCTGAGGGATGCCACTAGTTCCTGTGGTCACAGCAGAGGAATGACGCAGTTGATAACCCGCAGTTTCTTCGTCGGTGCTTTATTTTCATTTATTACACTCCATATAGCTTTCGAGTTCTGATCTGACCTTTCAATTCTTGTTTGTATATTCTCAGCCTTGGCCTGATGTATTGCTTTCCTGTACTTGTTTTTTGTTCTAAGATAATACTGCCTCATAAAATTATCAGAAGGGAGATCTTTCGTTGTTATATACAGTTCAGTCACCTTCTCTTTTAGTTCAAATATTTCTTTGCTTAGTTTATTTTATTTTTTATTTATTCATAAGACGCCGATCGTCAAGATATGGGCAAATATGGATTTCGAATGAGTCTGTGAGTGTAGATGAGCGAATGATCGTTGAAATCAGCTGGTTTATACATATCGTTCCACTCTTCTTTATTAAGCAAATTTCTGAAAAGCTGCTTGTTTTCTTTAGAGAAAATTCTACCATATCTGGATTTCAACGTATAAGCTTCGTAACTGGTTGATGTGGGATGTCAGCTGTCTGTGCATAGTGGTCTGTCACCACCACTGTCACACTACCACTTCAGTCCTTATTGAACGAGAATATATGGTCTATTAGAGTTCGATACTGTAAGCTCTCTCTAGTATACGAGGTGACTAGGTTCTGTGAACCAAAACTGGCCATAATGCTAACAAATCTATGTCTTAAAAACGAGCCCCTTGCCAAATCTATGTTAAAATCCCCCACCACAATGGTCGTACAGTTCTTCCTCATATTCCTTTCAAAGAAACATGACAGTGTTTCAAAAAATATATCATGCTGGTTTGTAGGTGGCCTATAACCCACTAGCAGCAGCAGCAGCTTCTTACCCTGTCTTGACTGCAGTATTGCCGCAGCAAGCTCACAGTAGCCTTCGATACAAAATGTTGTCACATCCATCACTTCAGAAGTTACCTCAGCTTTACACCAGATTCCCACTCCCCCATGTTAAGCGATGGCCTGCAATAGGCTGTTACATATACAGCCATCCAGTATGATGTTTTCAGCTTCTGGGGATTTTAGTGAGTGTTCTGACAAGCATATAATATCTGAGTTCTCTAAATAAATAGACGCATTCAACTGCTTTATCTTCGATGCCAGACCCTTAATATTCTGGTGATCTAGTTTAAGGCAGTTCGCGGGGCGCTCAGACTCTTGCTGAGGTAATCCCTCCAGGGTATCTCTTATAAATTGTGGGTTTGATCTAAAAAATGTTTGTTATAAAAAGTTTTACATTTTGGTTTATTTACCTTCTTGCTGAAGACCACCCTGGCCTGCTTAAGAAAGTTGTTAGAAAGTGGATTAAAACTGTTGGAGGAGTAATAAGGTTTATGGGGAGCATTAATTGATTGCGGGACGGACACTTCACCGAAAATTGCCTCCGACAGCACGACGCCTTTTACCGTGCATGTTGAGATGCATACCATATCTGGTGAATAGACCATGTCAAAGAGCCGATCGACACGCAAGCCACATTCCCCCACCGACAGAGCCGGTTATGGAGTTCAGTATTAACACTTCTTACCAATAGTACATGATTACAGTGTAGCATCATCGTGCCTACGAGGCAACTCCACCACCAGCACCGTCGGCGCGAGAACCGGCATAATTGCACTGCTCAACTCCTCAACAATGCCATTTCAGCATCCGTTCACAATATTGTTTGTACCAGCAATAATAATAACAAAATCAGTCGAGCTTAAACTAAGAGCTTCTCGCTGGAGCCCATCCAGGACCTGGACTATTCGGTCACCTGGCCTGATATAGGAAACCACTTCATAATCTTCACCAAGTTTATTTTGAGGCAAATTGTTTAGGAAGCGTCCATGGCCATCAGCGAATATTACTACTTTAGATTGTTTACACTGAAACTGTCTTGGGGGAGACTGCAGGGTCAGGTACATAGAATAAGTCGATATTTTTAGGTCTTGTCTTTGGGTGACTAGCAGGGTTATTTTGGACGGAAAGGGAGAAGTGTTTACACACTTTCCATTGATCCGAACTGGTAAATAAATTAGAAATAGACTTACAATTTATAACATGTTTGGTTTGTTTTTCGGAATGTTTTTAGGTTTTTTAACTTTTACACCTATAATCCGAGATATCGCGTTTCCGGCAGCACTTACACTTTCAGGTACGGTTGTCAACACAGAGAACCTGTTATTGATGGGTACATTGGACTTTTCATATTCATATTTACTATTAGACTTACTTTTATGCTTAACAGTTTCCCAAGATGTGCTAGTTATTTTTTCTAGTGGTATTTTTACTTTTATCGACAACTTGTTCATACTACTGTACATAGGTTTTGCCCTACTGCGTAACGGCTGGCGGTTTGGCTACTTACTGCAATATGTTCCTGAATAGCTTTTGACGAACAGTGAGGTTCAGCAATACGACTGGAGCTATCAGAAAACCTATAACACCAATCAGGGAAAGGTTGTCGAGAGCGAGATGGCAGTAACAATTTAGTATAATCATTCAGTTAATAAGCACGTTCAGACCACATTCAAAACTATTATTTTGCTGTACACAAGGCACTTCTAAACAACGGTTATTGCTAAGATTCAAGTTGCTCACCAGTTGCCATGCTAATTTAGAATTTAAGTCTGGTATGGAGTCAAGATGGAAAGCAAACTGATTTGTCATGTCAAGGAATAAAAGGCTCCAGTGAGTAGCACTGTCCTCTCTCTGTCCGGCTGGCTGCCGTTACAGAATACATAGTTATAGTACTTACGATCTAGTTCATGGATTTGACTATCCATATCGTCTTTCTGGCCGTTCTTAAGGAACTCACTGATAAATGGCCCTACGAATACTGCTTTGCTGGTGATGGCAGAGGGATGAATACAGAGAATGAATGCAGGATAAAATTCCATAACAAACATACCTTTAGGCCAAAAGTCTTCTTTGAGAATAGTATCAAAATCTCTTTCTGCTATTTATTTATTTTTTATTTATTCATAAGACGCCGATCGTCAAGATATGGGCGAATATGGATTTCGAATGAGTGTGATGAGTGTTGATGAGCGAATGCTATACTAACTTTAAAACTTTTGTAACTTGAGTGTTTAGTTTTAAACTTTTCACAGTTAAAATCTGTTATACTACCTTTAGTAAGATAATCTTCCAGGTCCTTAGCTTCAGTACTAGTGTCACATCTAGAAACAAAAATCCACTTCTTTTTCTCAGCGCACTTCAAACTATCACAACCGACTTTGAACCAATTATAATAGATTTTGCTGATCTTTTAAAATTGTTTTCAACAGAATCTGACACATTACTGTATCGAAGAATTTTTAGTCATAACATTTAATCTAAAATAGGAAATTCAATAAACTAATGTATGACTGTGCCTATTTCATGTTCTATTGATCAATGGCAATAAATATTCTTTATTCTTGAACGATTGTGAAACTGCCCAACTTCTCATCCAAAAAGTAGGACTGTTAATTCAATATCAATAGTTTCAATATTAAAGGCTGGAACAAAATTACCAATACCAAAATGTAATAACTCTTGGTATAATATTATTATAATATTAGATAAATTCACTTTGAAATCTATTCCATTAAAATATCCACAGAAAGAATTGATGAAATTAATTAACACTGTTTGTGAAGGACTTCCACAGTGGCGAAGTCATTCACAAAGGAAATATACAGGAATGGCCCCAGGATGGAGTCCTGCCGATTCACATTCAACAACCCGACAGTCAGACCTCCCTCTCCTCACGACCATTGTCAAAAGTAATTGCTGTACGTTGGAACCTGTATTTGAGAAAAGTGTGAATCAATTTCATAATCCTACTTGGATCTCCATAGTTTCCAAGTTTACGCAACAGAATATCATGATTTACTCTATTGAAGGCCTTCGAGAGGTCCAAGCACAAACCCGCCACTTTATATCCTAAATCAAGTTTATCAAGAGCTACATGAAGAAACTCAGCAGCTGCAGAGATTGTGCTCCGACCTCTTCAAAAGCCATGTTGAAAATCGGCAAAAATTCCCTTAGAGATCGTTCAAGAAAGGTAAAATAACCTTTTCAATCAATTTACTGAACGTAGAAGCAAGGGATAAAGGCCTAAAATTCTAAACATCAGTCATATCACCCATTTTGTATAAAGGTTTAACAATAGTAAACTTTAATATGTCTGGAAAAATTCCGTTCTGCAAAACATAATTGATCAAATAAGCCAAAACATCAGCCAATTCATACTTACATTCCTTCAACAAATTTGGAGAGGAAAGTCCCAGCCTGATGAAATTTTGTTACTTAATGTATCAATAAAGGTAACTACATCATCATATGAAAATTATGCTGTACATCCACATCAAAACAAAAAAAAATCGTAATCAGGTGATTCACTGTCCATACCAGACCTTTGAATATTAGGCACATCATTTTTAATAACATCTATAATATAGTTATTACATTTCTGTTATATAATAGCAGGATCATCAATTACTTTGTTGTCTTCTTCAGTCTATGATAAATTGGCATTAGGCCTATTTACATATTTACTTCCTCTAATACTATTTATAAATGCCCAAGCACTTTTTGAAACATTATCAGAACTAGCTATTTTAGAATTTATTAGATCAGACTTAATTTGACCAACTTCCTTACGAAGCAGGTTTTTGTAAGACCTATATTGTTTTTTTTAAATCACATTTTAGTGTTCATAAATAGAAATACATATTTCTCATACCTACTCGTAGATTCAAGGCATAATTACTCAATGTTTTCTAACCTAATTTGGTATAACATTTTTTCACATTATTCTTACGAACTTTGATTATAGGGCAATCAACATCCAAATGCCAAGTAATTAAATCCATAAAGGCAATCAATTTATTATTAACCCCAGCAGCAGAGAAAACAAAAGCCCAATTTTCACGTGCAAGGCTATGTTAAAGAAGTGATATATTTTCATTAGTAAATTTCCTTTTTTTGCAAACAAGAATCTAACCTATCTATATAGGGCACATTTTTAAGATGAATTAATTGTGCAAAGTGGTCTGAAACAAATTTATTTATCACAACAGCCTCAAAACTATCAACATCAGTTGCAATGTGATCAATGGAGGACTGTTTATTAATAGTAACCCATGTGTGTCTTTTAAACCATATGAGTCAACAAGATCCTTAAAAGAAAAGATCTTTTTTCAGAAGTTTACTGTAAAGTAATCAACATTAATGTCACCTAGTAAACATAACCTATACATATCATTTTTACAGACATTAGACATTTTCTAATTTATCATGGAAAATATTATACAACCCATTTGGTGACCTATAAACTCCTAAAACAATTAAAACTAAATTACAATATACTAATTTACCATGGCTACTTCAAAGTTCACATCAACACTAATGTTCAAAGTTCTTGACCCAACTAATCTGCAATACAAAGTTAAGATAGCAGTCTTTCATATACACAGCTACTCCTCCGCCTTTATCCTCGACTCTTCAATAATAGGCAATATGAGAATAAGCTTCAAATTTAAAATAAAGTTATTTCTTCTTCACTTTTCTGATGAACAGTCAAAACGAAAACGTCTGTGGATGAATCATATAAAAACAGTTCCACTGTATCGAACTTGTTACCCAGCCCTTGAATATTTTGATAAAAAAGACGTAAACTATATTGTGATCTGTCTCTTATTAAAAAAAACTCCCCACCCCCCTTCAAAGCCCAAGTCAGTTTTAGGCTGACTAACTTTGTTTTCAATACTCCCTCTTGATTTGAAAACCTTGCGGGGAAAATAAAATTCCTCAACAAACATACCTTTAGGCCAAATTCTTCTTTGAGAATAGTATCAAAATCTCTTTCTGCTATACTAACTTTAAAACTTTTGTAACTTGAATGTTTAGTTTTAAACTTTTCACAGTTAAACTCTTTTATACTACCTTTAGTAAGATAATCTTCCATGTCCTTAGCTTCAGTACTAGTGGCACATCTAGAAACAAAAAAAATCCACTTCTTTTTCTCAGCGTACTTCAAGCTGAGAGAACTCGATCATAGCTATTTGTGATTTGGACACGCTGACTGCGATCTGAAAGGTAGGATCTGAACCACTTCAGGGACGTTCCTCTAACACCATACGCCTCCAACTTGTAGAGAAGTCTCTCATGATTTACAGTGTCGAAAGCTCGACTAAGATCACAGAAAATTCCTGCAGTAGACTGGTTATTGTCGATGGCTGTAATAACTTTTTGAAGAAATTCATTGATGGTATCAGAAGTAGACTTTCCTTTAATAAATCCAAATTGAGTAGGACTCAGAAGATTATATTTACTTAAAAATTCAGTTAACCTGGTACAGATGAGGCGTTCAAAAACCTTACTTACAGTTGGGAGAATGGAGATAGGTCTATAGTCACTGAGAGATGATCTAGAGCCTTTCCTTTCTTAAATATTGGAATAATTTTGGCCAGTTTCATATATGAGGGGAATATACCTTGTGAAATGGAGTTATTAAAAAGAATAGTCAATGGAGTGGTAAGAGGAACAGCCACTGCTCTAAGAATTTTGGGAGATATGTCATGAATGTCTGTAGATGTACTGGGTTTCAAAGACAATATAGCATTATGAACCTCAGAACAGGAAGCTGGAGATGGAGAGATGAAGAAGCTGTAATGGGTCTGCACTGAAATATTATTGGAGGAAGAAACAGCAGGCGCAGACCAGTTTGGATGTTGATTAGTAGAACTGAAGTGATTGTTAAACAATTCTGCAATTTTATCAGGATTCTGCACAGCATTACCGTTGTGATTTACTTCCTGTATTATGCTACTTGCTTTGCCGCCTCTACCGGAGTAGTCAGCTACAATTTTCCAGGTAGCTCTTCCGATATTATTACAACTTTGAATGTATGATTCTGCGTATGAGCATTTTTCATTGGCTATTAAATCGTGATACTCTTTTAGTTTCTTTTTGTATGTAACTCGATTGAGTTCAGTAGGAAAGTCCCGCTGAATCATATATAGATCTTTAACATTCTCTTTAACTTTTAGTAAATCACGTGTAAACCATTTGGGCCTAGACTTCGTTTTGCATCTGGTTTTCACAAGTGGAAATGATAAATTAAAATTTGACACTATGATATCCATGAATATAGAAAACTGTCTATCAACATTGTCACTGTAAAAAACGGCGTCCCACTGGTGCTCTTCAAGAAGAGAGTATAATTTATCGACATTGGTTTGAGAAAAGTATCTTCTGTAGTTCATAATTATGGGTGGTCTTGGTTTTTCATCGTGGTTGACAATGGTGGCAATCTGTGCGTAATGATCTGATATACAGGACATAACTACATTTGTCGATATATCATCTGAGTCAATATCAGTGATTATATTATCAATGCATGATCCACCCGATGCATTTGGTCTGGTCACATCTTTGATTTTTATATCCAATGAAAAACTATTCAAGATGTCTTGGAGATGGAGAAAACTTGGCTCAAAGGAATCCCAAAAATGTATATTAAAATCACCACAGACTACCACTCTCATTTTCTTTTTAGCGAGAATGTTTAATGTTTCCTCAAGATTTTCCAAAAAAACGTTAACATCCCCAGCAGGAGATCTGTACACAGCCAGAACAATTAAATTTAGGGCAGCAACAGAGACTACAGCAGACTCAAAGTGCAACTCGTTGTTAAGGTGGGAGATAGATTGAAGATCAGTGACCAAGTAGGTGAAATCATTCCTGACTAAAATACAAACACCTCCCCTTGACGATTGAGTCCTGCAGAATATACTATTTACACTGTAACCTTCAACCTGAAAAGCAGTCCGGTTGTCAGTTGTGAGCCAGTGCTCGGTAATACAAGCTATATTCACATTGTGAGAGTGCAGAAGAGCTTCTAAAGGACATATTTTAGTTGCAAAACAGATTGAATATTTTGATGAAAGACGGTGATCTCAGAGGTATTACAATTAGGATCAGGTATGTCGGATTCTATAAAAAAGTCTTCGGATCTACACCAGGGCCCAGTCCATTTGGCAACACACAAAACAACCACCCACTCAACTTAGAACACACCAATTGTTTACCTTTTACATTCAAGTGCTGACCACTTCTCAAGTAGTGGCCGGTCTGAAGACAGTGGTTTACAAGGATAAATGGTGTCTCTGTCTGCATTGCCAAATTAAACAGCATGGTGTTACCTTGGTTAATCTCATATTCTTTAATATTACCACAGCCAACAAGAAGAGGAATCTCTGTGAGAATAATTTTACATGGTAATAGTTTTATTAAATCAATTAGTTTAGCGTTCACTCGAGAAAAGTGGTCAACACTCGTATTGTTAGTCCCCCCCCCCATTAGGATAACAAAGTCATTCTTATGTAATTGACCTTTGCATAAATGTAAATGATTGATTACACATTCCATAGAGGCTCCAGGATAACAATGACCAACTACCCTATATTTAGGCAAGTGAGATTGTAGCATTGCTGCCCATATCCCTTACATGGCTGTCACCAAAAATAAATATATTACTTTTATCCTCAGTCTGATTAATGTTCTGAACATTAGTTTTATTAACAAACTTATCACTTTCAATAATAGAGTTAGGTAAAATGCTGCTCCTAGCTAGCAGAGTTTTGATTGACTCAGGTAAATCAAAACTAAAATAATCTGCTTGGGATTTGGCATTCTTGATTACCTCCATTCCACAGCTGTAGCTGTCTGTCTGTCTATTGCACTGTTTTTGTCTAAATACTAGCCTACCAAATTTAAGAACTTTGTTTATTTTTTTTGAAAACTCCAAAGCAGGTTGATAGTTAAGTCCTGGTAGAGAGTCCAAATGCCAATACTTCCGACCAACAACATCAACAGCAACCAGACTCCAATGTGTACCCTCTGTGTTCAGCTGTGTCTCAATGTCCAGCCCAGCATTACTTATAGGAGCAAGAATGACTTTAGTTGTGGCAGTTTTCCCAATATTTAAATTGGCAACGTCCGATGACTCGGGAGAGAATCTGATGTTGAGACACTCGGCAGTAGTCAACACATGAACCTTATCAGTTCTCAGACAGCTCATCCCATTCCAAACTTCCTCGTCAGTCAACAGTCTTCCACCAGCAACAGAAGCGAATATAGAATCAGACTGATTATCATTAACAACGCTAACGTCAGGAGATACCGGTACGTTAGTGACTGAAGAGCCACTAACGTATCAGTGGCAGAGTAAGTATTGTCTTTAAGGGTCAGGGCCAACCTGCAATCAGTGAGTTATCTTTTTGTGTGTTCCAGTTCACAAGTCAATTCTTGAATCTTATCAACAAGTGCGGATAGGGTATTTTTTTGCTCATTAATTTTGCTGATTAGATCATCCTTGGAACACAGTGACAAAGGATCAGTTTCAGTCCAGGCATCCCTTGTATCCTTGAAGTTGATAGTCTGGGAGACCAATGGAGAGAGGGGTAGACACACTGGTGAGCCCAGCGAGGCGGACGCAGAGGGTGACGCTGTCAATGAGATGGTGCGGTTTGTGACTGGATGAGGTCCGGTGTGTTGGTTTTCAGTGCTTATGACTTTGGTTTTCGCTAGATTGGTCTTCACAGCAGCCCCACAGGATTTTGCCAAACACCTCCAGGTCACTTCTCCACTCCTTGACACGTATGCCTCTCGATATTTGTATTTGTCAATTAGAAGACATGGTTTACCTCTGTTGGTCTGTTCAATTTTTAATGTAATTTTAAGTATTTATAGAATAATATATATTTAAATTTACAATGATAGTGTAAGCAAAATCTAACTAATAAATATTGACAAGGTTTACAAGATTAACAAAATTTGCCCAGGTTTTGAGTCACATTCAAATGTTTGATTGCCTAAAATGTCTACAATAAATTAATAATTATATCTAACTGCTTAACATGAATCAGGCACAGTCAATTAAAAAGAACTAGTATGAAATATACAGCATGGTCACTGTAGAAAATAGAGACAATGTGATAGACGAGGGCTTGTAATATTTACATACATAATATAACTAGGTTACCCTAACAAAACATTCTTGAAGAGTAAACATAATTTAAAAAACGAAACTAAGATTAAAATAAGTATATACAATTGTATTAAAAATACTAATAATATTAATTATTCTTGAAGCAAAAAGTATAAATGGTTGAAGTCAGTCTCGAACCATAGTTATCGTGATAAAAGAGTTAGCGCCCCAATCAGTTGAGCCACTGGAGACTATTTCGTAGATAAGAGAGCTGTTGATCAGTCAACAATGTGAGCGACGACAGCCAGTGCGGGCCAGCACAGGTGGACAATATGAGTTCATTTCTTGTTAGTGACAATGTTAGGTTAGACCACACAATTACTCACAAGCTTCCACAGCAATTGACGTTAACATATTTCACTGCGGGAATTAAAATACGCACTTGTACAAGTTACTAAAATGTTGCCCTATGTGGCAGATTTTAATGAAAACCATTAAAAAACAATAAATCAGCAGCAGAACGTGGGACCCAGTGTCAACAGTGTAGGACCAGCATATAATCACAATCGCTTAATTCATAGTATGCTTTATTAGGTAGCTTTACTTTTTTGAGTGATGAAGAATAAAACCATGACACGTCAGGAGATACAGGATTTTTTTTTACAAGTTGACAAATATCCTGTAGTTTTTTGCTGTAGTCCCAAAGCTTCATCTATGATATTTTATGTATCTTTCTTGTTTTAACAATTAGTTGTAAATCTCTAATGCATTTGATTTTCAGGTTTGGCAAGATGTCCCAAAGGTATCAAGTTATCCAATTATACAAAACAGTAAGTTGATTATTTATTTCATAAATAAATTATAATTATTTTGTGCAAATGCCAATCTGCATAATATATCATTAATGCCTTAATTTCGTAAATTTTGATTGTAGCCTCTGACTTTGGCATATAATTCAATCAGTTATTCAGAAAGTGTACATCATCGAAGTAAATAATACAACTGGAATACTGGGTACATAGTAGATAGGAATTGACGGATAAAAAGCGCGCCGTTTCGGCAGCCTTCCCCCACCACCAAGATTGACCCAACGCAGATGAGTCAGTTTCTCAAGCCGTGCACGCGGTTGTTAATACGCTCCTGGCCGCCTATACAATAAGGAAAGTGCAATTATACTTATAGATTCGGAATCTGCATTAAATGCAGAATCTGACCGTATAGATATAATATTATTTAAATTGTAATTCGAATTTCAATAACTGAAAATAATTTGAAATTATTACATCTTGACATTCAAAAGTTAATAAGCGAGGATTTTTTTGTTTATTAGTCAGAAGCAAACTTCAAGCGGCACAATTGTAGCTAATGAGATGATCTTCAGCATATAACCAAACAATTTCAAATAAAATTCGTTAGTCGTGTGTGATGGAGTGATTAATAGCGTGACGAGGTTCTTTATAAGTCGCGCCGCGGGCCGTCCTCTCTGGTTCCGCTGATCTTTTCGTTTACGGTACAGGGCCGTACCTAGGCTGTGGCGAAGGTGGCCCCTGCCAAGGGCGCAGGTTGGACAAGGGCGCAAAATGGGGAAAAACTTTTTCCCTTTTTTTACACTTATGCTACAATAACGGGTATATGAACTGCCGAATCGAGTTTATTTTATCAACAAATATCATATTGTAAATATAGATAATTGTATTTGTTCTGAAAAGTGGGCGCAGGGACGTTCTCGCTAGGCACGGCGATGTGCGTGGGGTGAGCGCGACACTTTTTTAAGTGTTTGTAGGTTGGCAACGCGGGGCGAGTTCTTTTTGTTTGCAAGCCTGTCTGTCACTTGTCACGCCACTCCAGTCTCAGAGCTAAGTAGGCCTATCTATTAATACTCTTGCTTATGAAAAACGTGATAATATTACATTCATCGCTTCGCTTCATCCATCAGACCTCAATTAATATTAAGGTAAGATCTGTTTAAAACTAATTACATTGTATAACCTATCAGCCATCAGCTCCGTTTTAGCTTGCGATGGTTAGAGCACAACTACTGCATAGTACATTTGGTACCGTAGCGGTAGCGTAGACCTATATGTAATGTAAATACCCTAATACCCATTGTCGATTGTCTCAAATGTTAATATAAATATCCATTATCAACATTGGGAAGTTTTTAATAACCCATTGTAACATAAATTGTAACAAAAAAATAAACAGACTAACCAATTGTGAGAAAGTATGTGCCAGTTCCTGGTACCGTTTATTTATACATAAAACAGTTATTCGTATATCTGTTTTAGGCCTACTATTTTGCGTGTTTGATGATTGTACGTCTTAAGTTCATGCCATTCATTCAACTATTCTGTAAAATTCTGTTTATGAGCCCACTTCCGGATATTATTTTTAAATCTAGGATTTATATACAGTATCAATAAATAAATAGTTATACAAAATTTAATAAAAATACAAAATTTTTTTGTAAAAGTCTTTAGTAAAAAATGAACTAAAGAGCAACAAGGCTAGATATTTCCTGTTATTGTATTGCCTATTGGATTTTATGTTCAGGGGAAAATAAATAGGTGTGCACAGTTTATCAATGAAAAAGCGCTGGTAGGCCTACAGATTTTGGCATTAGCGTAAAGCTATCGTCACCAGCCCTAATTTATGTTTATTTATAATATGTATTACGGATATGTAAGCTTGATTTACAGGAGAGCCATTAGGGGAACAATAACATGCGTTTATGCTTTATGGATGCAATAAAGGATCCTTGACGGTCTACGAGAATTCGTACTCCCTAATAGGGTTGGTGACGGTGGTATATAATATGGTTTCTCTATTCTATTAGGAATTGAACTGTTTTCAGAAATGGGTCCAAAGAAGAAACTTTCTGGATGTCAGTTTAAAAACATCAGAAAAGAAAAACAAAAAGAGGATAAGAAGCTAGCATCAGCACTTGGTGGCTGGCTTTTAAATGAAAATAAAGAAACGGAAAACAAAGATGCACTTACTCAAATACAAGAAGAAGAAAAAGAAGGAGACGTCGAAAACGAAGAAGACGAAGATGATACTACTATCAGAAGAAGGTGGCAACAACAACCGCAGCTACATCACTCCAACAATGCCAATGGATGTCGACACAAACATCACTACTTTAGAAGAAGACTGTGATCCTGAGATGGAACCATTCACAAAAGAAGGTCGTTTGCGTGCTGCCGTCGAGGAAGGATGTAGTTGTACTCCAACAAATTATACAAAGGAAATAGAAATAACCTACGACGACCCCAAGCAATGGCCAGACAATTTTCGATCAGATACCATACGTTGTAAACTTGTTGAACGAGGTCCACAAACTGTCGATTTAAATAGCTTTAAATTTCCCTTTGCAGATGATGGAAGGCACTTTTCTCGTAATTGATTTTTTAAAACTGTAAGAAATGGTGAAACTGTACAAAGGCAATGGTTATTATATAGCCAGTCCAAGAATACACTGTTTTGCTTCCCTTGCCTTTTATTTAAAGACGATAAATCAGCTTTCTCTGATGTAGAAAAGGGGTTTAATGATTGGAAACACCTCAATCCAACACTTCACAATCATGAAATTTCAACATCTCACCTACAAGCATATGGCGATTGGAAAGAACTAGCTACCCGATTGCAAACTGGACGTACCATTGACGCAGAGAACCAAAAATGTATAAAAGCGGAAGCTGAAAAGTGGCGCAGTGTTCTCAAGTGTATCGTAGATGTAATTCTTCATTGTGCCAGGAATAACTTACCATTGAGAGGGGGTTCTGACTCTATAGATGACAGCAATTGTGGTGTATTTTTAAGTACTCTGGAGCTCATCAGTCACTACAATCCACAACTATATGAACATATAGCAAATGTAAAAAGTGGAAAATATGTCACAAGCTATTTCTCTCCAAAAATTCAGAACGAGGTTATTGAGCTTATGGGTAAAATGGTTAGGTCTGAAATATTGCAAAATATTAAAAATGCCAAGTACTTCTCAATTATGTTTGACTGTACCCCGGATACAGCACATTTATAGCAGATGAGTCAAATAATTAGATATGTCAAAATTGTGGATGGAGAGTGTGTAATAGAAGAAAGCTTTGTTGACCTTATCATAAGTCATCAGAAAACCGGAAGAGGTATATCTGAAGAAATATCGGACAAGCTAACGAACGACAGCTTAGATATCCAGAACTGTCGGGGGCAAGGCTTCGACAACGGTGCAAATATGGCTGGAAAATATGAAGGTGTCCAAGCTCATATATGCCAGCTAAACGACCTTGCAAAATTTGTTCCTTGTTCAGCACATAGCTTGAACCTTCAGCATGCATATCTCCCGGGGAAGTCTTGTGAGTCTGCCCTCCATTGTCTGGTCAGACACCTTGAACATTCCCTGGAGAATAAAGAAATCGCTCTAGGAGCCTTTTTGGATATTGAGGGGGCATTCAACAACACCTCATATCAGTAAATTATTCGTGCTCTGGGACAACGTGGTGTAGAGCCTACCATTTGTAGGTGGGTCGACCACATGTTACGGGGCAGAAGAATTCAATCAACCCTTCTAAGTGAGGTGGTGGAGATTTCTGCGAGCCGGGGATGCCCGCAGGGGGGAGTTCTTTCACCCCTCCTGTGGGACCTGGTGGTGGATGATCTCCTAGTCAGCCTCACTGAAAAGGGCATTTTCATACAGGGCTATGCGGATGATCTAGTCCTACTGGTCCGTGGCAAGTACCAGGGCACTGTTACGGACATCATGAACGACAGTCTGGAAGCAGTGAACTCCTGGTGTGCAAGAGAAGGGCTTGCAATAAACCCTTCCAAGACAGTAATAGTTCCCTTCACCAGGAAAAGGGTTCAGGGCTCCTTCAGAGGCCTGGCCCTTGGGGGGGTGTCTCTGCCTGTTTCATCGTCGGTTAAGTATCTGGGAGTAATCCTTGATCAGAAACTGACATGGAACTTGCATCTTGATAAAGTCATCCGCAGAGCTAAGTGGTCCTTTGTGACCACTAGGCGCTGTGTGGGCTCTACATGGGGCCTGTCACCCCATGTCTGCCACTGGCTTTACACAGCGGTCATCAGACCACAAATTACTTACGGGGCTTTGATCTGGTGGCCTAAGGTCAACCAGGTAACAGTCCGGGGTAGGCTTTCTAGCCTACAAAGACTTGCCTGCATATGCATGACAGGGGCCTTTAGGTCGACCCCTTCTATTGCACTGGAGGTTCTTCTCAACCTGCCGCCCCTTGATCTCTTCATTATTGGGGAGGCTCGGGCGGCGGCTTATAGGCTTCAGCTAACTGGCCACTGGAGGGGGTCCTGCATAGGTCACTCCTCAGTGACCAATCTAGTAAATGACGAGATACTCTCAATGAAGTCTGACTTTGTTGGGACTAAGCTCCTTTTCGCTAGACCCTATATTGTGGACCTCAGGTCGAGGGAGTACTGGGACGGTGTTGGTAGCCCGGTTTCTTCTCACGACCGAGTTGTGTGGTTCACAGACGGGTCTAGAATGGGCAACAGAGCTGGATTTGGCGTCTATACTGGCAACCCTAGGACCAACGCTAGCGTGAGCCTGGGAGCGTATGGCACCGTCTTCCAAGCTGAAGTCACCGCAATCCTTCATTGTGCCGCCCAGGCGGTCGAGAGAGGGGTTTGTGGGAAATACATCCGCATCCTCTCAGACAGTCAGGCGGCCTTAGGGGCTCTGGACTCCTGGAAGGTCTCGTCTGGTCTAGTCTGGGAATGCGTGGAGACCCTCAGTATCCTGGGATCAAGAAACCAGGTCACGCTGGAATGGATCCCAGGACATAGGGGACTAGAAGGCAACGAGCAGGCCGATGCCTTGGCTAGGGAGGGGGCTCTCAAGCCCTTCACTGGTCCTGAGCCGGCCTGCGGCGTTTCGACTGCAGCTGCCAAAGCAGCAATTAAAAACTGGGTCAGCGCCAGACATCTGGAAAGATGGCGGCGATTCCCAGGGCAAAGACTCGGCAAGGTTCTTGTCAAGAAGCCCTCCCAGAAGTTGACAAAGTCACTTCTTGGATTAAACAAATCGCACGTTAGGCTGGTGGTGGGACTCATCACCGGCCACGGCAAATTCCGGAGGCATTTAAGAACGGTGGGACTCTTTGCGGAGGATCCCATCTGTCGCCTCTGTGGGGAGGACGAAGAGTCGGCAGAACACATTGTCCTGGAGTGTGAGGCTCTTGGTGCCAGAAGAAGAGCACTTTTTGAAGGCTCACCTCTGGGACAGTTGGAAATTACCAATCTAGTGAAGAAGCTCCTTGACTTGGTCAAGGGCAGCCAGCTTTACGACGATTAGGCACCGGGATTGGCACAAAAAGCCTTAGGCTTCGTTGCAAGGGTTGGCTGGACCAACTATATATCCCCTTTTAAACTAAACTAAACTAACTAGCTTGAACCTGGTTGGAGTGCACGCAGCAGAAGTATCAGTTCTCATGATGAATTTTTTTGGAAAAGTTTTGGAGTTTTTTAATTTTTTTAGTAGCTCTACAATGCGTTGGGAAGCCTTACTTGATTGTGTAAAAACTACCCTGAAGAGACATTGTGATACAATATGGTCTTCTAGACGACAAGCCGTGACAGCACTACAGAAGAACTTGCCATCAGTATTTAAGGTGTTAAAAACATGGCCGACAGAAACAACAACTGGAACTCTGACACCACTTGTGGTGCTATGAACCTGCTAAGACAAATTGATTTTGAATTTGTATGCCTCCTAGAGATTTGGACTGATGTGTTGATCAGCTTGGACTGTACCAACAAATCACTGCAAGGAAACAGTCACTCTTGATGTAGCATCAAGTTTATTATCTGGCTTGGCAAAAAAGATTAAAAATCTACGAGAACAAGGTGTAAAAAAGTACACAGACAAAGCCAAACTAATCTGTGCTTCTATGTCCATCGACAACAGTTTTGCTGAAAAACGACTTAGGAGGGTCAAGAAAATGGCTGGGGAGATGGCTGAAGATGAAGCGCATTTAATTAGCCCTGAAAAAATCTTTGAAAAAGAGTGCTTCTGTGTTTTTGACAAGCTTATGAGTGAAATGAGTAATAGATCTCATATTTATCACACCATTTCATCAGACTTCAGTTTCTTGTCTGGAGAATCTTTAATTAAGTAAGAACTCTGTATGTGACCTTCAAAAGTGTGCAGCGGACTTGGGTGCGACATACAGCAGAGACATTGACACTTTTGAACTGGCAAATGAAGTAGCTGCTTTTAAGTTCCAGGCAAAAGAACTTGTAAAAGACTTGGAGAAGGCCTCTCACTTGGATCTCTTAAAGATCATTTCAAAATATGAATTGAAAGATGCTTTTCCAAATATAGAAATATCCTTACGTATATTTTTAACGATGCCTGTCAGTGTTGCTTCTTGCGAGCGTAGTTTCAGCAAGCTCAAGATAATAAAAAACTACTTGAGATCGAGTGTGTGCGAAACTCGACTGACAAATTTTGCAATTCTGTCAATAGAGTATGACAGGGCATCTAAAATTGATTTTAATGAAGTAATCGATGAGTTTGCCCTTGTTAAAGCAAGGAAAGTGCACTTATAAATATAATGAAGTAAAAAACCTAAGCAGTTTTTTATGTTTTGTTTTTGTGTAAGGAGAACAGAGTTTTTACTATAATTGCAATAATTTTTAGTTTGGAGTTGTATTAACTATTATTTAATAAAGTATTAATATTAATTAATTAATAATTTATTAATTTATTAATTTATTAATTAATATTATTTAATAGAATTTAATAAATGTAGGCTATACGCTCGGTAATATCAAACAGTTATTAAATAATAGTAAAACATATAAAAAAATATTATTATTTTATTTTTTACTATTATTTAATAACTGTTTGATATTACCGAACGTATAGCCTACATTTATTAAATTCTTCTTTTGCCAACTATTGTTTTACATAAACATTTTAAGCTGTTAGGTAAATATTTTTCTGTGTAGTGTGTTGTAACTTTATTAAAATTAAATTCCACAAACAAGGATACGTTTGTTTTCTTAGTTACCTATGTAGCTTATTATACATTGTGGTGAAAAGTGGGATAACAGTTGATGTTATGTTTTATAAAAATATATTTGTACACCTACCAATTAAGCACAAACCGTAAAAATGATTCATTATAGTTTAGCAAGAAGTTAAATTTGTGTATACAATTACAAAATCTGAATCATTTGGAAAATCGGACGGGAAATGCTTATACGGCCCATATACGCATTTCCCGTCCGATTTTCATACGCGGTACACACGACTTCCACGGCAGCCGGAATAGACCTAACTCCGCGCCGCGGCGGTAAGGTTAGGTTATCATATATACCATTGTTGGTCATAATAACAATAGTATGTATCATAACCGAACCTAACCTTACCGCCGCGGCGCGGAGTTCGAGTCCATTCCGGCCGCCGTGTAGGCTAAGCCATACAGCATAAACGCTTGGGATTTTTTACCCGCATTTCCTGTAATTGTGAGCTTGTTTTGTCACACAAAAAAACAAACTATATGATCGTGTTCAGGGTGAAATTCAGCACAATTTGAGTACCCGCAACGTGTTCTCCGATTAAAATTAGTTATCTCAGTTTCCGATTTTCCGGGTTTCCTTGGCTTTTCAGAAAAAAAACGACAATCATTTTCGGATTCATAGGGTGATTTTGAGTTTAAAAAAATCAATTTCGCGTGAGGTTCGGACGTCGATATAATTACCATTTTAAGAGCCAGAATTGCTTAAAAATGTGTTTTACTGACGCTAAATTTCTAAAATTTTCCGGGGGAGGGCCCCCGGACCCCCCTCCTTGCCAGGGGGCATTCCAGACCCCCCGGAGGGGCGCACTTTCAATAAGTTTGCCATGTAAGAAAGAGCGCCTAGGTACGGCCCTGTTACGGTACTCTCAGAAACTTTCTGAGTACAATCAGTACTTATATTAAAGAATTTTTATTACAGGTTACACTACAGGTTAAATACTGTATTATCACCTTCTTGGTAAACTATTTACATACTATGGTACTGTAAATTAAAATATAAAATGTAGACTACATATACGGGGACTGGTAATCCCCATTTGTTAACAAGGAATCGTTTACTATCTGCTTTATTTGGTATTTAATGAGAAATAGCAAATAAAAATGTTCAGAACAAGTAATTTGTAAGGTCATAAATACTAAACCTACGAAGTATTAATGTAAAGGCAATAGCAAAAAATGTTATTATAAATTTACAAATCGAATTGTTAGAAGTGTTCCTTAACAATAGGAGTGTTTTGATAATGTTACAAAGACACGATTAGTAAAAAAGTGTCTGAGTCCCTTTTTATTTTGTACAGTATATTTTTTAAATTCATATCACATACAAGAGGGTTAATAATATTTAACAGTATTTCTAAGAATATGTTTTACTTTCCACAATCATTTTTAAAACAGTACAAAGGTTTGACTACATGTTTTGAAATAAAACCAATTTCTTGAACTTCTGTCTTACACCTAACTTATTTTTATTACATAAATTCATGATGTTCCTAGCATTGGAGAAACAAACTGTTTTGAAAACAGTGTCCCTATCATTTTCATTAGTTTTAAAGCGTGACTTTCGTCAGAAATGTCATTGCTTGAAACATGGTTTGTAAAAAAATTTCCTTGAAATTTCATACATACCAATAGAATGCATCTATGAGAACTAAACTTAGGCGAATCTTTATTTTGCAAATCGCAGGTGCAGTGGGGACGCAAGGAACCGCTGCTCTGCACGCCATTGAAGTGCCTTTTTAATTGGACTTTGGCAATTATTTTTTTTAAATATAGGAATGAGTATACAATTAATAATTTTATTACATTGAATGTTTCATTCAACGGAGCGGACAACCCGTTTTCAAATAGTTTCTTCAAGTCAACGGCAGCCCGGTGCCGGTATTGACATTTATCTTCTATAAATATATAAAATGTATGATCACATTTATAGAATGATTGCATTCTTTAACTTAAATCAACTATTAAAAAAGTTAACATTAATTTAACTTTACAATGATCGAGTAGCCAAAACGTTTTAAAGAATTGCTGGACTGAGGAGGTTGGTGCGACATAAAATCAAACTCGTCACGCTATTAATCACTCTACTGCAAAATATCTGCGCACTTTATTGTAAATTGCTTGATCATATGTTGAATATCATATCTTTAACTACAGCTCTGTCACTTAAAGTTTTCTTCTAGCGCAAAAATAAAAAATGTCCTCGCATACTAACTTTTTCATGTCACAATGTGATAATTCTTAACTCTTTTTAACTATGGAAATTCTAGTTAAAATTACAAGTAAATGTATTTATACCATTGCACTCTGCATTTAAGGCAGATTCCGAATATATAAATATCATTGTACTTAATCCGTGTTATTGAAGGCTAGGAGCGAGTTAATAACTTCGTGCACCATTCCATGAATTAGCTCATTTCCGCTGGGTCCATCATGGTGGTGGGGGAAGGCTGCCACAACGGCGCGCTTTCGTGAACTCATACTTAGCGTTCCAGTTGTATTATTTACTTCGATGGTGTACATATGTATTGCTCATTTTAATATTTTGTTCTAAACTTCAGGATCTGCTTTCATCATTTGATTAATGATGCTTACTTAAAGAATGCTTAAATGCCTATTTATGGCATTGATTAGAAGCAAATAGACAGACAAGAGCAAAGCATTTACTGTAGACATGCTGCTATCTAATGGTGAATGGTTTCAAATTAGTGCACGGATAACTCCTTGGCCTACTATTAGCTGAGTTATTAATGACTGTAGTATGTGCTTGAAAGAGACATAAAGAGTAATGAAGAAAGGGAATTTACTTGGGGAAACCATACAGCTCAAAGGGGATGAAAAGAGAGCATGAGAGGAAAGAAAAAAACACAAGAAAAGCACAACTATAATTGGGCCAGGTTGAAAACGATCTGCATTATGAATTTAGGTGCATGTAGGAGTTTCAGCAGCAGAGGGGAAGTGTTCCACCACTCCGTCTCCAGTTGGCGTGAGGGGCAGTGTTGGGAGTGGGGACAAAGGACACAATCAGCTAGTAAAATTGTGGTGGGTTGTGGCACTTCATCTCCTTCGTTCCCTTTATTTGTAGGTTGTGTTAGTAGCGGAAACGCCTTGAACTATAAAAGGTAAGCTTTCATACTTATCAAATTAAACAGGACAGTGCCTACAGAGTTGTGCTTAAAAACATGCACTTTTCCACTTAACTTCAGGATATAAAAGCTCATGGTTATGCTGTTAGAAACATATAAAATCTGAAAAGTTCTAGATCTAAAGATCCACTGTTTATATTTTTTGTACATTTAGAGCCCGCACCCAATAACAAGGACATATTCAATGTAAAGTTCTGACTAAATGCTAGACTTGTATTCGAACCTCCCTATAAACGTAATGGCGTGGTACAGTGCAAAAAGTGTCAACAGTACGGGCATACCAAATCCTACTGTTGGTACAAAAATCGCTGTGTGAAATACGGTTCTGATCACCATACAAATAGTTGTATCAAATCTAAGGAATCTCCTACTACATGTGTACTATGTTGTGGTGAGCACCCTGCCAATTATACAGGATGCTCTGTATATAGAAACGTTAAAAACAAAGCTTTCCCTACTTTACGTTTGAATGTTTCAAAAGGACCAGGGACTTCTTCACCACCGGGGAAAGACAAAGATGTTAAAAACTTACCATCGCCTACTGCTCAGACTCGAGAATCTTCATTAACAACAACTACATCATCTCTGATTTACGCAGGCGTAACATCAGGTCAAATAAATGCAGGAAAAAATTTAAATAAATTAATCGATGGATTTGTAAACATATTTGAAATGCTCATGTCACAACAAGCCCAACAAGTAGGTACACTGATCAACCTACTAACAACCGTCATCTCAAAACAATGTTAGGTTTCAGGAATTCACGTCAACCCTTTCTCCCACTGAGGCGACTGATTACTCATTATGGAAAGTGACTATAAGGATTACGCAGCCACAAGTCCCAATCCCTCCTATTTACAAGTCTGACGGTTCTTGGGCTAAAAGTAGCATGGAAAAGGCAGACTTGTTTGCCAACCATTTTTCAAATGTATTCAAATCTAACCCTGCAGACAGATGTCAGATACAATGACATTGTCCAAATGTAAAAGAATTCCTGGACACACCTAATCAGTTTTAATTGCCAATAACCTCATTCAAACCATCAGAAGTAAAGGGAACAATCGAAGGACTTCATGCTAAAAAATTTCCTGGCTATGACTTTATTATAAGAAAGGTGCTAAAAGAGCTCCCTAGGAAAGCGATTGTTTTCCTTACTATATTGTTCAACGCCATGTTGATACTCGAGTACATTCCATCTCAGTGGAAGGTAGCTGACATTATTGTTATTCTTAGACCTGGCAAACCACCTCATCAGGTTACTTCATACAGACCGATAAGTCTCCTACCGGTTCCATCAAAACTGTTTGAAAATTTGTTTTTGAAACGAATAAATCCATTATTAACTGATCTAAATTTACTTCCAAATCATCAGTTCGGATTTCGACCTAACCATTCAACAATTGAACAGGTGCATCGAGTTGTTAATAATATCAGGCAAACCTTAGAAAAAAGGAATTTTGGTCAGCAGCATTTCTCGATATAAACCAGGCTTTTGATAAAGTCTGGCATGATGGGCTGTTGTTCAAAATTAAATCTCTTCTGCCTCATAATTTCTACAATCTAATAAAATCTTGACTATCCCAACGATACTTTAGAATAAAATTTCAAAATTGTTATTCAAATCTGAAATTAATTGAATCTGGAGTTCCAATAGTGTATTGGACCCTTTATTGTACAAAATATTCACAGCTGATATTCCAACACACCAAGAAATTCTAACTGCAACATTCGCAGATGATACTGCAGTCCTTGTTTACCTTCGGAACCGTTTTATAGCTTCTCAGATCTTGCAAGATGTTTGAAATTCAATGACAGATTAGATAAAACGTTAGATATCTAACAACAAGTAAACGAGAGTAAATCTATACAAATTGTTTTTACGCTTAATTTGGAAAACTGTCCAAATGTTTCCTTAAACAACACTCTAGTAACTCAACGAAATGGTGTTAAATATCTAGGAACTTAGATAAGCGACTGACATGGCAGATCCATATCTGGAATAATACGATTGCAACTAAATACAACATTTTCTAAAATGTATTGGCTTTTTCGAAAAAGATCCCACCTCTCTACTGAAAATAAACTGTTACTGTACAAAGTTGTCTTGAAGCCAGTGTGGATATATAGCATACAGTTGTGGGGGACAGTATCATTATCAAATCTGAACATTATTCAACGTTACGTTCGCTCATCTACACTCATCACACTCATTCGAAATCCATATTCGCCCATATCTTGACGATCGGCGTCTTATAAATTTAAATAAGGAAAAAACAAGCATAACACAGTTTAAAACTCAAACAGTAGTTTTAAATGATGCATGATGCAAACAAGTACGATGGGGCGATAGCAGAAACAGTGAAATTGCTTGGTCTAGTTTATGACTCAACACTCAAATGGAAAGCGCATATAGAATATATTATTTCGAGGCTGAACAAGGCAATATTTAACTTGTCATGTCTGACTCATATAGCGAGTAGGAGAATTTAGTTAGTGCTGTATTTTGCGTACTTTGAATCCATATCATGCTATGGAATAATTATGTGGGGACGTTCAAATCACTGGGAAAAAATATTTAGAGCCCAAAAGAAAATGATGAGTCATGATGGGTATTACGTACTAACATAATGATGTAGTGGAATACAAATTTATAATAAAATACCACAGAAATACAAAAGCTTGGGGAATGCCAATCAGCTCTATAGGCAGTTTCTAGTTGACAGTTTCTAGGACGAGGTCGTTATACTATAGATACACTGAAAAATAATTTATTAAGTATGTTAGTGCGTATAAATTGATTAGTTGGTGATTTAACCTCTTTATTTTTTTATTTTTTCTTTTTTAATTCTTTAGGTTAGTAGTTTTGTAACAATTGACGCGTCACCACTTAGTAGCAGATTATCTGTTTAACACTAATGTAATTTTCTGTGACAATAAACCATTTCATTTCATTAAATAAATTTCCAGTCAAAGGTACTGAGAACTGTATTGCAAGCTCCATGGTATGTTAGGAATGCAGTAATCCACAAAGACACAAGAATTGACTACGTGCAAGATGAAATCTCAAAGTTTAGTTTACGTAACCTAAAGAAGCTTGAAGCACATGAAAACCAACTTGCTGTGAATTTTCTGGACAATAGTGAACACTTTTATAGACTAAAAACAGTAGTTTAAGTGAACGTTTTTAATCCGTTATGTTGTTTACAGTCTGGAAGGTAATCAACCATTGTTATTTGAAACAGGTCGAATTTACTTATTGTTCATGTATTGAATAGATTGTAAATATTAAATAAATGTTATAAAATATATATATTTGCAATAACAAAAACGTTTGCGTTGCAAAAAGAAAGCAGTGACTCTCCAACCAGCTGATCAGCAGCGCTAGTTAATGTCTATATGTCAGGTTAGTACAAGCACGCATGCGTATGCCGTACCCTTCTCCTCCGCTAACCACTAAGCATTTGAAAAGTAACTGTTTTGACGGCTTAAGATATTCCATGGCTACTGTAATTGTATATATTAATTAGAAAACACACAAATAATGCAGTTTTAGCACTGATACTGTTATTCTTAGCTCCAATTATTTGTAAATTGAGCAGGTAAATAAAAATGTCAACTATCAAAGTCAGCTGATCAGTTTCGTTATGGCAACGAACAGTGTTCGTATTGGCTAGTGTCGAAGACATTCGGTGATTTTCGTATAGTGGGGGGATCATTTCCTCTGTGTAAGGTCCATAGGCGCCGACTCCTAGGGGCTCGCGGGGCTCGAGCCCCCCCAATGGTGCCGTCTTAGGGGCTCAGCCCCCCCAACGAAAATAAAATAATTTAATTAACTATTATCATAAACTAAAGTACAGTATAGGCTACAAATTAAAAACATAGACAACGTATAGATACAATGTGCATTAGACACTCGGTTTGTAAAGCTTTAAGTGTATATGAGTATTGGCCAAACATTTATTATTCCTCATTCCGTTTTTTTATTATGTAGTATGAGCAAAACCAAACTGCCCTCTCAATCTAGTTTGATTTGGGTTGGCAATACTGTAGCAGACATACACCCTCTCCCCTCCCACTACTAAACTTCAAGGCCAGCGGCCAGATAGACAGCCAGTGGCTTGCAAGTTGCAACTACTGTTGTTGTACTGTACGTGTCTACTAATTGAGAGATCTAACTTGTTGTTATTTTTTACACCTTACACAGTTTACAGTTATTTAACGTAACTGTTTAGTGTACAAGTATTTAATTAATAAGTGATTATTAAATAAGTGTTCTGTTGAATTTAACTGAGTGTAGTGACAATATGGATAAGTTGTTGTCAAAAAACCACGCCTAGACTCAAGCGACGCATGCACGCCGTCAACAACTGAACTTCCTGCGACTGCGACTCCTAGCTCCTTAGCCAAAATATCTGCGCCTACCACATCATATTCTACAATTGGTAAGCAGATTGCAGTAATCTAGCTAGCGTAGAAAATTGCGTGTATGGCCTTCCTGACCTTAGTCATCCTTTTTCCCTGTCCTCCCTCCAAGAAGAGTGACGACGGTGGAAACCAGAAATGACAGACTGCATGCCCTGAGTGGGTCCTACGCAGTGCCTCTACATAAGTGATAAGTGATAAGTAAAGGGAAGAACTTTTCAGAAGTCTTGGATTGCATCGTACGGGTGGATTGAATTAGACGAACACACTGACAAAGTATTCTGTAAAATTTGTAAGGAAGCAAATTCTAAAGGGTTATTAAAATTTTGTAAGAAAAAGGAGGACAACTTTATTCATGTCGCATTTTCGAATTGGAAAAAAGCACTTGAGAAATTTAAAACCCACGAAAATTCAGAAACGCACTAAGAAGGTATCTCAAAACTGGCCTCCTTCTCTACTCCTAGTGTAGTGGTTCAGTTGAATGAACAAATGTGTGTTGATATGAAGAAGGCCCGTTCTTCCCTTATGGCTATTTTTACTACCTTGAGATTCTTATGCCGCCAAGGTCTTGCTATTCGTGGCCATGAAGGGCTAAGCTCTAATTTTCGGCAGTTAATCACTTTAAGACAAAGTGACATCCCTGAGCTGAATGAATGGATGGGATGTACAGGCTATAAATGGCTTTCACATGATGTTCAAAATGAAATCATTGAACTTTTAGCGGGCGCTGTTCTGCGTGATGTGGTTAACGAAATAAAAACATGTGAGTACTTTGCTATTATGGTCGATGAGACCAGTGACATTTCAATTAAAGAGCAAGTATCAATTTGTATTCGTACTGTGGGTACTGATCTTGATGTTTGTGAGGATTTTATAGGTCTATATGAAACAACAAACACAAAAGCTGTAACTCTTTTTGAAATAGTTAAAGACGTTCTTCTGCGACTTGGGCTATCCTTCGAGAAGTTACGTGGTCAGTGCTTTGATGGGGCATCAAACATGAGTGGCGAGTTTAATGGGCTACAAAAGTTAATTACAGATGTTCAGCCTCTCGCAACTTTTGTACACTGTACAGCACATTCGCTGAACTTAGCTGTACAAGATAGTTTGCGACACCTGAGTGTCATGAGGGACATAATGAATCTGGCCAAAGATCTAATTACCATGATTCGAGCGTCACCAAAAAGACTTCACATATTTCAAAACGTGAATGATGATGAAAACACAGTTGCAACAAATCTACGACCACTTTGTCCGACGAGCTGGACTATGAGATCAAGCAGCATTCGCCGAATAATAAACCACTACGAACAAATTTTGATTTTTTTGGAAAAGTTTTCCCAAGAAGAAAATTCAGATGCTGCTTCAAAATGCTCTGGTTTTTTGGACAATATGCTGCACTTCAAAACATTTTTCTTCGTCTCACTATTTTGCCAAGTGATGGACCCTGTGGAGGAAGTAAACACAACTATTCAATGTCCCAGGATTGGTGCCACAGAGGTTGAATCTAAGTTAAAGTGTCTACTTGAAATTCTAGAAGAAAAGCGTGCTGAGTTTGACAAGTTCTGTGATGACTGCTTAAAGAAAAAACCTGACGGCGTTGAAGAGCCAAAACTACCTTGCCAGAGGTTTGTGCCAAAGAAGCTTGAAGAGATCAATAGCTCAAAACCTCACGAATTTAAAAGTCCCATGGAATATTTCCGAAGAATATACCTCGGAGTGATTGACACGGTGAAAGGTTGTGTAAATGAAAGATTTGAATCTACTGGACTTAACAAAGTACTCATGATTGAGAAAGAGTGTGTCTCAGCTGTCAACGGAAGTAGTGTAAAATCTTTAAAAATTGATAAAGTACAAGAGTTTTTTGCAACTGACTTGGACTCTGACAGACTGCAGCTTCATCTGTCAATGCTAGGAGACATCGCAAGGCAGAGGAATATTCCCTTAACCACGATGAGAGAAGTTAGAAAGATGTTAGTGGATGATAAGACCATTCGAGAGCTTCTCCCAGAAGCTTACACATGTGTGAAGCTCCTCCGTGTTGTGCCTGTGACGACTGCATCAGCTGAGAGATCGTTCAGCGCACTAAGTCGGCTCAAAACGTATCTGCGATCGACAATGGACCAGAAGAGGTTGAATAATATTGCAGTACTGAATGCGCATCAAGCTGTATTGGATAACTTAGATCTAAGACCGATTGTGAACGACTTTGTGAAAGCTAATGCAGTAAGACGTACAACATTTGCATTGTTTTAGCACTAATGTCAGTTAAAAGGTGTGTAATTTCATTTAATCGTTTTTTTACCCCTTAACAGAAATAACAGAAAACCACTGTTTATGGTATTAAAAATTTGAGCAAAACCGATATAAGAAATTTTATATGATTATAATCATTCAAAATATTTTAAATTTACATCTATCATCGGTTGCCCAACAAATCTAAACTGAAATGGGTTCAGATCAAGAATTTAGGCCCTCCTAGGCCTATGAAATACTAGGTATTCTTGTTGTTGAATAATGTAAACATGTGCCATAGCAAATGCATTACCTAGATTGCCTTAAAACTCACTAAAATTAACTAAATTTTCAAAAAAATTTCTGGGGGAGGGCCCCGGACCCCCCCTTACCCTGGGGGGTATTCCATACCCTCCAGACCCCCCGGTAGTGTAGCTCCCCCAACAGTTTCTCTAAGTCGGCGCCTATGGTAAGGTCTCGTGGAAGAGCACGCTTTCCCCTACCTAGCCTTCACCACACAGCGCTCAAATCAATGACTCATCTTCACTCTTTGTTTTTGTTTAGTTGTTGGCTAGACGCTTCTGTGACGGAGTGTGGACGACAGTATGGGCTACGTAAAAGTAGTTTCTCAATTAGATGATTTCTTTCTGCAACAATGTCGTCCTGTCACACGTTATTCTGCTTTTGGGTTCACTGTATTGAGGCATGTAAATAAATAAATCATTTGTGTACAGTGGTTTGCTTGATAAATACTATTTGAGAGATTTTTAAAAACATGTTGTTCCTTTAACAGCTTAGTTTTTTCTAGTAATGCTTGAATACATTAATTTTGCTATATTGATACGAGAGCTTCTATTTACAGAAGTCCATCTTATGCTGTTTATTGACAAGTTGCTCCGAATGTTTGGCATGTAAGCATCAGCATCCTCTTAAAGAGGTCAATAATGAAAACATTCTCAGCATAAAAATAGACAGACACAAACTGTCTATACTTTTTTTCATTCTCTCTATTCTGAAATGTGATATCACAGATGCAGAATAATCAAAATTTACATATATCTGAGCACATTTTTAGATTAGATTATTCTACCTAATGCTCCTGTTTCGAGGCTGCTCCATACAAGTCCACCAAACTGAATACTGTAACTAAGCTTATGATGTAAGATTTAACTTGAGTTAATTAACTGGTAGTTTTCTCATCTTTAAAACCTAATTTAGTCAATATTTATCACAATTTCTTTGAGACTCTGTAACTTCGTTTTGATAAATTTGCTGATGCGCCATCCCTTCTTTACCTGAATATCCGAAAACAATGGAGAACCAGTCTCAGTTTGTGGCGGTTCTGAAGAGATTTTCTCAACCAAATGGCTGTGGGTTCTGAGGCCTAATTAGGTGTTGCTAGTACAGTGGACTATATGTACCCATGTGGGTGTGTGTGAGATTATTCCTTTATTTACTTAATTTTTATTTTCATTTTTATAAATCAAATTTGTTTTGTTGTAGATTAATAATTTAAGGATATTAATTTTCATTATACAGGGTGTTTCAAAACTCTCATTACAAACTTTTGGATACTGTCCCATGGACCAAAAGGAGCCAAAAACTAAACATAAGTAATCGTCTATATCTTTTCATTTATCTATTCAATGAAAATTCAAACAGGTACGATTCATCGTCTATACACGTTTTTTATTTGATAAATAACTATATTTTTTGTAAAAACTCAACTAAATTTAGCCAAGCTTCAGAAAGGTATTTAATATAACTATATGTAATAAAAAAAGTTTGGTTAAATTTGTCTTCTAAGTTCCAAAATGGCAGTCGTTTGAAATATTTAAATTTAAACAACTAAAAGTATTAATTTTATTAAAATAGTACTAAAATAATTTTTTTGGAATATTTTAATACAAATTAAACGGTATTTTAAGTTTTAAAATTGAATATCAAGTAACTGAATTATTGCATGTTTATTTCAATCGTGCATGTTCTTAGTGTACCTACAGAATGAGGTAACAACATGCACGGTCAAACTAAACTTGCAATAATGCAGTTATTTGATATTCGATTTTAAAACTGAATACACTGTTTAATTTGTATTAAAATATTCTAAAAAAAGTTAATTTAGTACTATTTTAATAAAATTAATACTTTTTTAGTTATTTTAATTTAAATATTTTAAACAGCCGCCACTTTAAAACTTAGAAGTCAAACTATACATACTTTTTATGTTATTAGATATAATTATATTAAATATGCTTCTGTAGTTTGGTTAAATTTTGTTGAGTTTTAAGAAAAATATAATTATTTAAGTAAAAAACACATACAAACAGACGGGCAATAAACGAAAAGAGATAGACAATTGCTTACATTTAGTTTTTTGCTCCTTTTGGTCTATGGAACAATATCCCAAAATTTGTAACGAGAGTTTGAAACACCCTGTATAGTAAACAATTTTTTTAATCTCCCAGTTTATGTATTTATGTTTAAACATTGTTGATTTGTTAGTCTTAAGAGGTTAATTTAAAAAAAAGGGCAATGTTGCCCTAATTTCGCATCAATAAAGAAGTTTTTCAGTTCAGTCTCTCATATCATATCATATCATATCGTAGCCTAGTATCCAGTAAAGTTAACTTAACCTGTAAAGATTTAAATTAAAAATGAAATTGTTGTTACAGCTGCTACATCTAGGAAAAGATTATCCACAGGGCTATGATTTTTTTCGCACACGACTAAAGCAAGCTTTTATGAAGAATCGTGATGTTCAAGATATAGAGAAAATAAAGAAAATGATAAAACATGGCGAGTTTATAATTAAGGAATTGGAGGCATTATATATGTTACGGAAGTACAGAACACTGAAGCACCGATACTATAATAAACCAGAAGATGAGATGACGAAGAAAGGAAGTTTATAGTTTGGGTGGATACATTTTGAGGATAGTAAATATGATAATTGCTATGATCTTGTTTATTGAATAAATTAGGGTAAGTAAGGAAGCAACTCATTCACATTCACTGGCAAAAAGTTGGAACTTACTACATAAAAGTCGTATATACTCTTAAAATTATCTTCTTTTAGTAATAGCTATTAAGATGAGGTTAATGGCAGTACGTACTTGAATTTTGTGTTAAAGTAGAATCCCTCTTAACCGGTCACCTTTCAACCGGCCCATTTTCTTTCAAAACTGTGACTTACTTTCAAACGGCCATTTATCGATGGGACATCATTTTAACCATTAGTGATTAGCCGAAAATGGCCGTCGGTGACATTAGTAATCTCCACGATCCAATAAAAAAAACTGCCACAACGTATTTACTGTTGTATAAAGAATTATAATTATTTTTCTAGTCTGTCAAGAGCTTCGGTGGTGTTATGATCATACAACTATAGTTGTAGAAGTCTTCCTTTAAAACATCTGTCTTTATGATTAATTATGTGTTTTGTGAATATACAAATTAGGTGAGAATAGTAGATATTCTAATAAATGAAAAAATTAATTGTTTTAGATAAACTGCAATATATAGAGGTTTTGAGTACCTTGGCTTAACTGGTCCAATTGTTATCCTGTCGGGCCTCCGGTCATAAAGTGGCTAGTTAAGAAAGAGTCTACTGTATTGGAATTTTGAATTTATATTTTCACAATCATCATTTTAAAACATTATACTTTATAATTAACCCTCAAACTGTAATTAGATTTCCATATAACGCCAGATTTTTCACAGATTAACGGATTTTTTTTTAAATTATCTAAACCTACTTATGTAATAAAATATGTTAAAACATTTGTTTATGTCACCTGATATCTTGAATAACGGTTAGGAAAAAAGGTGGTGGTTAGATATGAAACAATATAATATTACTAATTTAAAAATTCCAAGATATTCAAAATATATTCAAAATTGCTTCCTGGTTTTTATAAAAATCTGTTGCAGTGGGAACAGTGTGTGTCTAAACTTTCCTAAAAATATATTGTAGTCCTTATAGACTTCTAATTAGAACTAAAATTTATATTTAAAAATACTCTAAACAAAAAATATCTTTGAGCAATGGTGTCCTTAAGATGTTAACGTAGTAGTTCATAATTGATTGATTAGCCATTTAATGTTGTTTATACCTAATTCACTGTTGTAAAATATGTCCGATCATGCAACCATTGCTCGGGGCAAATTTTAGTCGCATATGAAAAATCTAGGGCAATTTGGAATGAAAAAAGAAATCTAGATGGTACAAATAATTAATCATTGGTAGTTAAAACTCCCTGAATAAAATAAAACTACATCAGAAAACCCTTTTTACAGCAATCCAACCTTTTTCAGATGACACAACAATGTCTTGCTGATATCAGCAGCAAACTTGTTTACAATATAACTGCAGACAATTGGCAAGACTATAATCCGGGTGACAGTGTGTTTTGAAGCTATCCAAAATCGTTTTTATTCAAGGTTGTTTGTGTAATTTAATTTAAGGACTGTTGTATTTTAATTGGATATTTTAAAATATACCTGTGATCCAAAATAATAAATATCAAATAGTTTTTATATCGTTTTATGAACATGAAATAATTTTTTTTCAAATAGTCAAAAAACTTTTTATACTGCTTGTGTTTGAAATGTAATTCATTGGTCTTATTAGTGGAAAAATTTGATTAGTCAGCAGTTTCAGCACAGTGCTGTAACCCAAGTACTTGGCAACAAAGTGTTGTGGAGATTGTAGGTGATAGGTTCTATGCTAATTTTGTTCGGATTCCACATAATGCTGTAGATGTCTTAGTTGTCCTTGCTATTAGGCTTTTAACAATGACTGATTGTACTGCAGTAAATAACAGAGAAAATGTAATTTTTCTGATTGTGTGCAAAATTTGTCTTGTGGTTTTGTTCAAGTCAGTAGACACAATTATAAAACAGTTGCACAAACATTTTGCACATAATCAGAAAAATTACATTTTCTCAGTTAATTACTGTCCGATTGTAACAAATGAGGTACCAAAACATTTGCCTCTTCTTAAGTTAAAAATTAGGTATCCTAACAACTTTTTCACAACACTACCATGAGTTTAGCTGTTTTCGTTAAGTGTTTATAACCAGTGAAACGTCATATTTCCCACAGCTGTCTATTGTTGACAGTCAAAAGTAACATTGTTTACGTTCGAAAATTTTCCACTATCAACAACTTAATAACCTTCAAAAGCTTTTAAAAACATTCTTGTTATCGTTTCGCCAACTGAAATGGAAGTGCCTGTGCCCTTGTCGTTAAAAAGTAGAGCGGAGGAAGTGATACATGATCTTCTTCCTAAAAAATCAAAGGAAAGATACAATGAAGAATAGAAGAAGTTTTGCTTGTGGCTGGAGAAGGAAAATGTAGAACGTGGTTCTGTAAGTGATGACATTATGCTGGTTTATTTGTCAGAGCTGTCAAAAGTTAACAAGCCCACGACTATGTGGATCAAATTCTCAATGATAAAAAGCAATTTTAATATCTTTGAAAATATAGTTTTTTCTACCTTTTCAAAAATCATTTCTTTTTTGAAACGAAAATCAGATGGTTATAAATCCAAGGTTTTTACCATTGATAAAATTCCTAATAAAGGAATATCTATTTCCAACAATCATAACTGTACAATTAATTTAAATGTGCATTTAAAATAGTAGAGCTGATTTTATAAAATGTTCCTAATTAAATAAAACGTTAACATTCCAACATTTATTATTCAGTAGTGTTGTGAAAAATATCGTTCAAAACTCAAGGTGACAATTTTTGCATGTTCTCAACCAATTGAAGTATTCGACAAATCTCGCACTTCAAACATATGGTCTCGAACATGCAAAATCTCATTTTCCACTCTTGTTATGAAATATACTATTTCCTGCATTGTTACGACTTGAACCAAAGCCACTTCCCTCTTCTTGGTTATAATGTTTGTGTTCATTTTGTTAATCTATGTGTCTTAATGTGTTTTGCTTGGGTCTTTTTTTTTTTTTTTTTTTTTTTTTTTAAAGAAGAGGCCGAACTCCTCCTTAACCTTACTCTGACCATTCCCCATAGATCATTGATCTGTGCGAGGAACTTATTCAGTCAGAGTAAGGGGGCGAACCTGTACAGTACAAGGTGAATATTACTGATAAATCTTTTCAGTCTAGGCCGGATTCGAACCAGCGCTATCTCTAACCCAAGCTCAAAGTCCTGACGCCTTAGACCACTCGGCCACCGGCTCGCCCATTTGCTTTGGCTCAACCAGGCCCTACTAATTGTTGCTTCAAGAAAGACTTTCTGCTTCGGCTTGTCGTCACTCTTGCTTCAGACTTTGTCACTTTCCATTATTTCAGCCAAGAGTTTGGGTAAGTTTTCGGTAAAAGATATGGCCTTGTGTTTAAGTTTTCTCAATATATTGTTGATTGGTTATAGTAAATTTGTATTTGCTTTAAATAAAATTTAGTTTGCTTTTACAGAAATTCTGCACCAACCTGCCTACAGCTATTGTTTTTCTATATATATATATATATATATATATATATATATATATATATATATATATATATATATATATATATATATATATATATATATATGTATGTATGTATATTTAGACCTGTTTATATATGTATTATTTTAAAATTTATACATTTTGGCAGTAAATGTTCACTTTTCTCTCCTTCCTAGTGTGTTTCCTTTTAAACATCTTAATTACATATCTTATTTTCCTTTTTGTGTTGTGATATTTTTTGGGAGGCCGCAAGAAATAAATTTGTGCTGGACTTTGTAGCTTACCAGCTTCAGGGTCCAGGGGGGAGGTGGATCATACCACGCAGTCACCTACAGAGTTCCTGAGGCGTACTGATGTTTCATACGGATGGTCTGCTGTCTTCTTTGCCAACCCAGTGGGGACCCCCAATCAATTCCCCCTCTTTCTGTACCATCAGCTTGGATATCCAGGTGATACACTTCCTTTTTAGACCGTGCCCCAGCCCTTTTTCTTCTGTTCATCTAGCTGAGACTATTTAGTAAAGTTTTTTGTTTTTTGGCGACTTCCAAGGACTAGGAAAGTGGTTTTTGTGGATTCTGAGGGAGGGGTTGTAATAATATTATTATTACAACTTTTAATTTTCTTTCCTTTTTAATCTTTGTCGCCTCCCCTTACAGAGCTACCTTGTTTAAATGACAGGGTTCTGAGGTTTTTTGCGTGTAACTAATAAATTGTAGTACTCTTTTCTTTTTTTTTCTAAATTGGCCAACCAACGTATACATTTTTTATTTTATAAAGTCAGGTCTACATATTCTGGGAAATCCTACTGTAATTGTTACTTGAGATATTTATTTATTTATTCCTAAGATGCCGATCATCAAGATATGGTCGAATATGGATTTCGTAAGAGTGTAGATGAACGAGTGTACTCATTGTTACTATCTGACTTTGACTTAGCTCAGAAAGGACTATTTATTAATAGCCAATAGCCAGGGCAACTATGGGACCTACAGCTTTATGTGGAATCCGAACCACGAAGTGTTGGTCTGATTTTCACCTGACTGACAAGTCTGACACTCAGTTCTCTTTCCTACACAACAATTGAACCTTGACTACCATCCAACATGGACACCCCAGACTTCTCTAGTAGTGTCCATGTTGATGGCAGCCATTGGACAGATGCTGTGTAGGTATTAAGAGTACAGAGGATGGAACCTATCGCCTACAATCTCCCAAACACTTTGTCCTCAAGGAGCTGGGTTACAGCACTGCGCCACCAGTGCCGACAAGGCCCCAATCATATTGCTACCATTTTTATATTTTTAACTATGTTCTGTTATCTTTATTTGTATCTATTGTCTATTATTATTGTTTCCAATATTTTACATTTTGCAAGGGTTTATTTTTATTGTTTTTATAGATTAATATTTTATTGTAATTATTTGTATTTATGCTATGGTAATTTGTTTGATTTTAGTTATTTTGTAATATTTGTTTTCTTTATGGGTATACTTTGGAAATGAGGTTTAAATATTTACTGTACTTGGTCTTAGTTGTTTTTTCTAGTCTCGAGGCAACTATATTCTAAATTTAATTATTTCAATGTCCATTATGTATCACAGTGTTTTCTTTCTCTTTTAAAACTATATTAACATATTTTTTTTCTTCCTCATGTAAACTTGTTTTTTCTCTAATTGTGATTTGTTTTCTTCAACAATAAATAATATTAACTATGTTTCAGCTTTTATTTATGCTTCCCCTTTGAGTTAGTGTATTGCCCCCCTCCCCCGGGTCACACTCAGTTTTTATGAGGATAGGTTACAGCAGTAAAAATTGCAAGTTCAGACACACATGAACAAGATGGGGTTTCCAACTCCAATTCTCTTGTGTAGGAAATGTGGGGAAGTGGAAGAGTCTGGCCACACATCCTCTTTCACTGCCTGGCCCTAACTAGGAAGCGGGCTCTCACCTTGTTCGGTGTATTAGAACATGGCCAAGGTGTAACATAGGAAACCTCATCAAGGCAATCTCAAGTTTCTCTAAGGATCTTGGATTGGATGACGTTTGGAGTCCTGTAAAGGAAGGCGCACAATAAGCCTTTTGGCTTAAGGGCTGTTACCAGGTATTGAAGCCTGGAACTCCCAATCATAAAAAAATGAAATGTACAGAACAGAACGAGTACTAGAATCTTTAAAATCTAGTAACAGTTTTAAGCTGTGGTCTTGTAATATTGGACACAGCAGATGCTATTTTATTGGGAATAAAATATTTTTTACTGTTGGTTTGCACATAATTCATTTTTATGAAAAATAAAATATTTATACATGAATCGGAAGTCCTTTTATCACAAAAAAATAAATTTTAAATTAATTTAAATATTTCCTTAATTGGAGATATAAACATAATTATTTTACTGAATATTATAATAGTAGATGATTAATGATATATTGCTGTCTTCAACTGGTTTTGGGTTTGTAGGGTAATAGACATTTCTAGTACATACATTAATCATGTGTTAGCAAGAGTTCAGAAGAAAAAGATAAATGTATAAGTAAGCATGATTATAACAGATATCACGACCATGCTATATAAGTTGTGAGCGTAGAAGTTCCGGCGAGTGACACATTTTCTGAGCAGCTTGATTACCATGTAGACTCAGTACTCTTCTTGATTACCATGTAGACTCAGTACTCTTCTTGATTATTCTGACTGGACTGATCTCTACATTGAAAATAATGCTTCTGTTCATTTTGTTGTTGATATTTTTATTCTTACGTACGCAGAAGATATTTTACCATATTTTAAACGCTTAAATATGTACAAAAATTAATTTTGATTAAATTTGAAGTTAATTTAATGTAAGTTTTAGTATCATGAAGGAACATAGAAGTTTAAATTTATAATTTTTAATGCAATTTCAGTGTAGATGTACAACAATTATCATGAAAAGTAAATATAGACAACATTTTTACCATTTTTTCTTTTGAGACAAATGCAGTACCTGCCATTTATAATAATACTATACACAATATACAAATACGCAGTAATAACCATAGTAGAATAATTGAAAATTACAAAAAGACACTTTCATACTAAGTATTCAACAAAATAATATCCTAGCTGAAACAGGGCCTGACTGGGACCTCTGAAAGGGCGCTGCCCTTGACTAAGAAAGGGTGCAATCCGGAGAAGGCCTTGCTCGAAAAATTTTCAAAATGAAGTCCTTGAAAACCTATTTTTAACACCTTTGTTACTTAAACATACCTGGCAAAGCATCATTAAAATCCTTATATTTTATGGGTTAATTTTTCATATCATGGTATCTCGGCTAAAAATGTATTACCATAACACAAAAACATATTTTATTATTGGTATCCAAATAGCAACTAAAACATTTTGCTAGAAATAATAAATTGTTTAGTAAAATAGAAAAAAATAACATTGTTTTAAATGCACCAAGTAAGGGTTTAACAAAAATATTGTAAATGATTTTTCAAAAGAAAAGTTTCAAAAAATAAAATATTGCAATTTGCTTGTGTTACAAGGTACACATACAGTATTAATACAAATAAAAGTTACTGACGATTCAGTCAGTACCTGAACGTTTTTACAGGGCATTGCTCTGAAATTCTTTAGGATAGCAACGATTCAACTGAACATTTGTAGTTAAGCTTATCCAAACCCTTCAGTTCAAACGTGATATCAAACCGATAGGCGTTGTTTACTTTTTAGGGGTAAAAAAAATCCCTTATTAATAAAAAATTAAAAATGACAGTCTAACTCACAACGTTTTTACACTCAGAATATATTGTATTTCCTGTTGTAGAAAATAATTCATTTAAATATCATACGTTTTAACCCCCCAAAATACCACCCCTGCAGAGAAAAATGAATTAAAAGTCAGTTTATATGTTGAATTAATGATTGTATATTTAACATGACAGTAGTTTCTTGTTCTAGAACATGATTTATTGTACCTCATTGTATTGAAAAACCTCTAAAATCCATCCCTACTGAAACAAATTTGTTCACAAGAGACATGTGTAGGCCTACACACGCCGGTGGAGCAGGTGCAGTTTGGAGGTCAAAGCTGCTTGGTCTCGCTTCTTTTCGTTCGGCACGGCTTAGAATAGCATGAGAAAAACTCGGAATAACAAGAAACATACTTAAAATTTTTCTGGAGATTATTCGGGCAACGTTTTTTTTTCAGTAGCCTAATGAATAGTTACAATTTTTTTATTTAAAATAATTTATTAGTAATAAATAAATATACATCTTAGTGCGCTTGATACGAGAATGTACTCATACACGTGTAAAACAGCATGTTCACGTCTATTCATAATTGCTGCAAAATATCCTTGAATGAAATGAAATTGGTTTTTCAACGATAACGCCTTTGATTTTTAAGGTATCCAATCAATCAACCAAGAATTTTGTAGGGAATTTTAAGCGCTATAAGAGATGTGAATTCAAAATTTTTTAATTATTTAAAAAAATATTAAGTTGCTCTAATACGTTGAGTTTTGCTTAAGGTAAAATGTTAAAACAGCGGTATCTAAGTTTCCATGCTAGAAAAAAATAAGGTCATTTCAGTAGTAAGTAAAAGGGGGTTAAAGGACAACAGTTATCTCATTAATATGCAAAGCACGTGCCAAAACCTCATTAGTATGCATACCGCACACTTCCGCCTACCATATATGGTAATACAGCCTCATGAAATGCATACCAGATAAGGTCAACCGGCCCGAGGTCATTGACCTCACGCAAAGGGCATTGACCTCACCCAAAGGTCACTGACCCCGTCTAGAGGTCATTGCCTCCTCCAAAGGTCATTAACTTTTGACCTCTGGGTCTTCGTTGTTATTCCGTTCACATATCGGACCAGATCGGTATTCAAGTCGCATGTGTGTGTGTGTTTTGTGTTTTCATTTGATATTCCATTCTCGTATTAGATTTTCATTAGTATTCAAGGTGCATACGCGTTGCCTTTTCGTTCTTAATCAATATTCCAGCAGAGCAACATTACGTTTTCGTCTTCAAACATCAACGTGTTTCTATTAAAGGCGCTGTAAGGTTAGATTTTATGATACATTTTAAAACGTTAACTTGTCATTGTGCAGGGCCATACGTATGATTGTTGCGCCATTCTTGTTTACTATTAAATATCGTGTATTTGAATCTGTTATTGTATTTTTTGTCACATAAATAAATATATATATTTAATTAAATAATATAATGATTATACATGTTGAAGAAAATATATCTGCAGGAAAATCAACTTTTGGAAATATATTGTGTGATTATTTAAAAGATAATGGTTATAATAGTATGTTTATTAATGAACCTATTGATGTTTGGTTAAATTTAAGTGGTATAAATGTATTAAAATTGTTTTATGAAGATACAAAAAGATGGGGTTTTATGTTTCAAGTCTTAGAGTTATTGTCTATATGGGAAAATGAGTCTAAAGCTGAGGAGTACTCAAAATTAGGTAAAATTGTGATAGTTGAAAGATCTGTTAGAGATAGCCTTGAGATTTTTTCAAAACTTATGTTAAAAAAACTTCTACAAAATGTTTTTAAAAAGTTGTATGATAAATTATCTAAAGATATTAAACAAAATAAATTCATTATTTATTTGAAAACTGAACCAGAGATTTGTTTTCAAAGACTATGTTCACGGAATCGGGGCGAAGAAATAGATTATGTATATTTGAATTATTTGAAATATTTACATAATATTCATGAAATGATATTTACTTTTAATAATAGTATGTTTAATAAAGTGATAATAGTGGATCAACAGCCATTTAACAATATTAAAGAGGTTAATATATTGTTCCCGTTAAATTCGAACTTGTTAAGTGAAATAAAAAAGTATCAATGTGGTATGTAACCAATTATAATATATTTAATCAACCAGTGTTAGTTAAATATTGTTTACATGTACACAAACATGATGAAGTATAGTGCTATGTGCAAGAGATTGTTATAGTGATAATCTATTCTTAACCATATTGCATACTAACGAGGCCGAGTGAAATATTGAGCGCTACTTGTATCATTTGGCGCGATCTTGCATACTAATTCACTACTATATATATCCCCTTGTAAGAGTGGGACTTCAGAGTTCCTGCAACAGTTTCATCCTCGTCGTGCAACATGGTCTTCTCTTCTTCCTTAGCAATCGTTGTGCAATATGGTCTTCTCTCCTTCATCACCAACGCTGACACTCTGACATAAGGTAATTATTGTTCTGTTTTACAGAGCGAATATAATTTAAAAATAAACAAAAATTAGTTCTTTGCTCTTGTAATATGTTGAATAAATTGATACAATTTATTTTTTTAAAGATTAAATATTACTCATATTTGTTTTGATAAATTATTTTTGTTAATAATAAAATATACAAATGATATATTAAATGTAATTCATGTGTGCGTTAATAATTTACTTTAATCCCTGGGCAGCTCCAAATTAAAGAAAAGTAAACAAACGTTTATAAATAATCCCCTTTAGTGGTTTACAAAAAATTAAACAATTAGAAAAATATAGCACGGTACCGTTCTAGTAAAAATTCACTTCGAAATACTGCAAATCATACAAATAAACTTAATCAAACAAACAATTAAACATTAATCACTAGGCCTAAACATAAAAATAAATAATACCGTAATTTAACCGTAGAGACCTAACAAAATAAATATAAAATTTTAAAAATATAACAATAAAATAAACTAAACAAACATTAACAATAACAATAAAAGTAATGATAAATTTCTCAGCAAAAATTATATATGTATATAATTGTATATAATTACATGTATACATTATACATGTAATAATTATGTGTAATTGTACATAATTACATGAATATGGGTGGAGCGCGGTAATTTGCTGATTTGGGAATGAAATAAAAAAATTATGATCATTAGAAAAATTTATTTTATAACAATAATATAACAATAAAATAAACTAAACAAACATTAACAATAACAATAAAAGTAATGATAAATTTCTCAGCAAAAATTATATATGTATATAATTGTATATAATTACATGTATACATTATACATGTAATAATTATGTGTAATTGTACATAATTACATGAATATGGGTGGAGCGCGGTAATTTGCTGATTTGGGAATGAAATAAAAAAATTATGATCATTAGAAAAATTTATTTTATAACAATAATATAACAATAAAATAAACTAAACAAACATTAACAATAACAATAAAAGTAATGATAAATTTCTCAGCAAAAATTATATATGTATATAATTGTATATAATTACATGTATACATTATACATGTAATAATTATGTGTAATTGTACATAATTACATGAATATGGGTGGAGCGCGGTAATTTGCTGATTTGGGAATGAAATAAAAAAATTATGATCATTAGAAAAATTTATTTTATATTTCAATTATACTGAACAGTAATGGAATTTTTAAATTACATTGTTTTAAATAGTGTATCTGGCAAATGTCGACCTTCGCTATCCACACACTGCTGCATACGTTTTCTGAAGTTTTCATGAACTCTAACAAGCATTTCCACTGGTATTCTGCCAATTTCAGTTTCAATATTGTTCCTTAGGTCTTCCAAGGTGTTGGGGCGGTCGATATACACCTTAGACTTCAGGTAATCCCAAAGGAAAAAATCACATGGGGCTAAATCTGGTGAGCGTGCTGGCCAGTTCACATCACCCCTCAAAGAGATAAGCCGTCCAGGAAACATTTGCCTCAAACAATTCATGGTAACCCTCGCTGTGTGTGCAGTGGAACCACCTGTTGGAACCATGTATCCTCTAGTTCCATTGCCTCAATAGCCGGCTGAAAATAATCCTGTATCATAGACAAGTACCGTTCGGAGTTCACAGTTATGGCACGACCGTTATCCTGAAAAAAGTAAGGACCAATGATGCCTACTCGTGATATGGCGCACCACACAGTGACACGGTCCGAATGCAGAGGTCTCTCGTGAACTTCTCTGGGGTTTGTTTCATTCCAGTAACGCATATTTTGTTTGTTTACACACCCACTGAGGTGAAAATGTGCCTCATCAGAAAAAAACACATTTGCGTCACGGGGTACAGTTGCTAAAATGTCTTCACAAGAGGTCCGCCGAGTCAAATAGTCCCGTGCTGACAATTGAGGGACCACGCACATTTTATACGGGTGAAAATTCAGTTCATCATGAAGAATACGGTGGAGAGAACGTCTTGAAATGCCAAGAGCAAATTATTGCTTCCGAGCAGAGCGTTTCGGAGATTGCAGTACTGCTGCTCTAACTCTCTCGATGTTTTGTGGTGTTGTAATCCTTCTCTCAGGTCCCCTTCGTAGACATGACACATTCCCTGCTGTTCTGAATGCATTCACCCAATTTACAATTGATTGCCGTCCAGGAACACGTCCGCGTGGAGGAACAGCGAATCGTAAACGAAAAGCACGCTGCACTGCAATGATCGAGTGGGCATTTAAAAAATACGCTTCTACACAAAATGACCTCTCCTCACGTGTCCACTGCATGATGGCAACTGAAAGTCGAATGAATACAAATCTCCCGTCAGACACTGTAAGCCACGCCCACTCTCCCCTCTCTTCGACCGACAGTGCCGTCACAGCATGCAGGGCAAAAAAGCAAATTACCGCGCTCCACCCATATAATTCTTGCTGAGAAATTTATCATTACTTTTATTGTTAATCTTTGTTTAGTTTATTTTATTGTTATATTTTTAAAATTTTATATTTGTTAAGTCTCTACGGTTAAATTATGGTATTATTTATTTTCATGTTTTATATATATATATATATATATATATATATATATATATATATATAGGATGTAATAAAATAAAAAAACTGAGTACCCTTAGCATTTTTTATTAAAATTGATTCACACTACATGTTTCAACTTTATTGTCATTTTCAAGTGTAAATTAAATAATTAAATTAAGTATATAATAATCCTTTAAATAAAATTGTAAAACATGTGGTTTTTATAAATATTGATGAATATGGATAAGTTTGTGATATTTTTTAATTATAATTTTTAATGTTTCTAATCTTATAAAAAATTTGGATTGTACAGTATAATTGATTTGTGTGTTCAATATGTTCACTGGATTTTCTTGTTGTGCTAAATATATATGTAATTCTTCTGTTGCATTCATTTTCTTGCCCTTTTTCATAAAATTTAATATTTTCATGTTTTTTTCCATTTTTGTGTACGTGTGGTCTGTAGAGAGCAAGTGTTCTGCGAATGTGGATTTCATTGTAGTTGTGTTATAGCTTCTGAGAGCTTTTATGTGTTCTTGGAAGCGTGTTTTGAATGGTCTTCCAGTTTGTCCAATGTAGAATTTATCACAGTCTGTACAATTAATTTTGTAAATACCTGATTTGCTGTAAATGTTGTCATTATTGTGTTCTTTTTGCGACTTTTTATCTAAAATGTTGAATGTGTTGTTGCGTATTGAGAAACTTAGTTTGTAATTTGTATTTTGAACGGTTTTTCGAATAGCTTTGTTTAGGCTTGTGTTATATGGTACGTTTATATTTGATCTTTGGGTCTTGATTTGTTGAGCTGTTATTTCTTTTCTTATTTTTGTTTCTTATTAGTTTGTCAATTAAGTTTGGTTTAGAACAAAATGGAATGCACTGACCTGAGGACTGAAGAGAAATAATATTTCTATATTTATTACCTCTGTTGGAGCGGATTTTACCTAAAAGAGAATAGTTCTGTCGATGTACATTTGTGTTTAAAATAATGGATGCATAATTATTCAGATCATTTTCATCATAAGCGTACTCATTAGGATTATTCATAAATATTAATTCGTATAATCTACGTGTTCCAGGATATAACTTTCCATCAATTATGAAATCATTTTCAAATATTTCCACCTGTTTGTCACCTATTTTCCATAAATCACCATCCACATGTACACCATAGTTATGATATATTTCCTTTTTTGCTGCAACTAATTTCATAAAATATTCTTTAGCTAAATTTCTGGTAAATGTATTTTGTATGTATCTTTTAGCCATTAATTTATCTTCAGGAGTTTTTAACAGTTCCTCGCCCGAAGCCTGTTGTTCATAAATAACACGTTGTCTTATTGGTGTTGATAACGGATTACTAACTATAGTTTACATCAATTCAGGTGACTCTTCAGCGTCCATATTTTCGGGCGGTTCAACTGCGACTCTTTTTGACACAGGCGTTTCAACAGTACCATCATCGTATTCATAATCACTTTCATAATCCGGTTTCATAGGTAAAATAATTTTTTGTTTTCTTTTAACACCATGTGGTGGTACAGGAACGTATCGTTTTGCGGGTGTCACCTCGTCTTCGTTTCCTTCAACGTTTTTTAATAATTTCCTTTTACGTTTATTTTTCACATCCCTAGTTTCTTGTTCTTCTTTCGTCTGTTCACTATCTTCCACAAGTTTCCTCAACGGTTCGGCAATAGGTATTAATTGTTTTTCCCAAAGTTCTTCCGTTTCCAACAGCTCATGTTTTAACGCTCTATGTGTTTTCTTAATATTCTTACGTAATTCGGCTATACTCTTCACTATTTCCTCTTTAGTTTTATTACTAAACCAGGACTCGTCAAACGTTTCCATGCTCATTCACTAATGACTGTACAACAAATGACTATTTTAAGATATTAAAATTGAATAAATATATCAAAACCTGATCGATAGCAACTTCTGTTTAAAGCGCTATCTTTGTCTATAACTAAAAACTTATTTCGACCAGATTTCCATCTTAACACACAGATCTTTAAAAAGTTAAAACTCATAACAGTATTTACATGATCATTGTAAATGTGTTGTAAATCTCTGTTGTCCTGTTTAAAAATAACTAATAAATTTGCATTATCACGAACTAACTGTTTTTTTAACTGTAAGTTTGACATATACAAAGAGTATCCAAATCGTTGTGACGACCCATTGAAAAGTAATCTTTTATATTTCTCTGTTTTCCATATTATACATCATCAAAAATCATTATCGATCTCGGTCTTACCAGATTCGGTGGTGGAATCTGCTCATTATCTGAATATGGAAAATACTTAATTTCTGGAATGCTCTTTAGTACACATTCAAGTAATTTGTACTTACCCTAGTGCAAAGACTTTGAATAAATGGATGTAATATTAAAACAAACATACTCCATTAGATGAGAACAAAAGATTTAATATTAAATTGGTTTTTCCACAGTTTGAAGGACCACATACAATACATCTAAATGTATTGGGTAAAAGATCACTGTGTCGTCGAACTGAAGTTATACTTTTCTGCACAACAAACTTATCTAAATTTACAATAGACAAATGTGTATTTTGTTTAATAAATTTCATTATAGTAAATCCTTTTTTAATACCCACATATTTTTTATGAATCCATGCTCAACCACTTAACTAAATATTTATTACCTTTTTTTCCTAACAATTTTTTCTATTAAATAAACTTCGTCGCATTTGGTTTTACTTAATTCTTCTTGATAGAATCCGCCTTTCAATATCTCTTTGTTGTCGTCTTGTAAAATAAAAGTGACTGGTTTTGTAGGCTGAACTCTCCACACTGTGTATATCTCCTTACTCCATCTTGTAACAATTGTTAATTGTTGCATTATAATTAAATTAGAAAAATTGTATTTAGAAAATGTTACATTTTGTAAGAACTGAGGGGTTTAGGAGTTTGTTTTGTTTTCCAAATGTTTTCGATATAATTTCTCCAAGTTTTGAGAAAAATTCAGAATCTTCCTCTTTCAAATAAAAAAGTAGTTTTTCCCATATAAAATAGTTAAATAACCATTATTTTCACGTTTGTTAATTTCCTGTCAATTTCATGTGACATGTTTTCTGAAGGCAACATGTTTGGTGAGTCTTACCTGTTCAGATGTCCTGGTTTAGAGGGTTCTAATTGGTTGGTTTAGCTTCTAGAGTTAAAGTGGGGGTAAGTCCGTTGGAGGAAGCGTGCGGCCGTTTCGGGCAGTTCTCCAATAACTTTCTTAGTGGGACCACGTTCGCTCCGCTTTCGTGTACACGTCGACTTGTACCGTTTCGGTTTTCCTATACCGTTGTAGCAATTTTTCTGTAGTTCGCTTGTGAGTGATTGTTTAAATGCCGGACGAGCTTTGTTGTGGTTAATTTTGGATTCGAAACCTCCAGGACAGCTACGTAAGTAATTTTTTTTACAAGTTTTCTTTAGTTAGAGTTTTTTAGTAGGGTTTTAGTAGATAGGGTAAGATCCACCAAGCATGCGCGGTTAAACTTTTTTCTGGCAAGAAGTCACTATTCTAGTGACAAATTTTAGAGTGTTTTGATTTTCTTTGTCTTCCTGTTTAAACTTTGTAAGTAAAAGGAGAAATGTTTCAAATCACTAAAAGCTGGTTATTTCTTTTGGTTCCAGATCTCCCGGAGGCAATTTTAGACAATTTAAAGAAAATTTAGAGAATTTTATGAAAGTTTTAGACTATTTTTATGAAAATTAATACAATTTTGAATTTTTTGATTTTTAAAAAGTTTAAAGAAATTTATTAAAAAAGTTAAATAAATAAAAAAGGTTCTGGTCTGAAGATATTTAATTTATTATTTTGGAAGAGTTGTTTTAATTTATTTATGTTCCATTGAGTCAGTAAAAGAAGAGATTTTTATTTTCGTTTTGATCATTATTTGTAGAAGAAACCAATTTTATTTGTTGAATTTATTTATAAGAAGATAAATAAAGAAACATTTTTATCACTGGACAAGTCTTACTTTAATCTCTCGTTTAAGTTTGTTCAACATATCAAAAATAAATAGTAGCTTTAATAAGGCTACAACCTAGGTAGATAGCCTTTGGTGAACAGATGTTTCACACGAGAAGCAGATGTTTCCGAAATTCAGAAAACAACTTCAAACGAAGAATGAAAATTTTTTTCGGAATTATAAAAAAATACAGAAATGTTATTGAAGCTGAAAAGCATATGTCACTAAATCAATAATTTCATTCAAAAATGTTTCCAAAACTGTCTGGGACATCATAAACAATAAAAATAATGCACATACACAAATTAAAATCGGAGATATACTTGTGGAAAATACGGCTGAGATTGCCAACGAGTTTAACCGATTTTTCGCGTCGTTTGCTTGTAAGCAGGATAATTGTCCATCTCCCTCACAAGTAAACCCACCATGCATCCAAAGCCCAGTAACTTAATTGGCACTGGCTTCGGTTTGTGAGGAATAGTTCAAAAATATCTAGCATCTCCCAGTCAAAAAATCAAATAATATTAATAAGATGTCTGTATGGCCCATTAAAAAACGCTCAAAGCATATTGTGAGACCATTACCCCAATTAATCAATTTGTCCTTTCAACAAGGTGTTTTTCCCTCACTCCTAAAAATTGTTAAAGTAAACCCAATTTTCAAGAAAGACGATCCACACCCCTTGAGACTATATGCCTGTCTCAATTTTGCCAGTTATGAGCAAAGTATTGGAAAAAGCTTTTTTGGTAAGAATACTTCAGTTTATGAATAAACACAACCTGCTTTCCTGAAGATCAGTTTGGTTTCAGCAAGGGCAAATCGACAATTGACGCTGGCCTTGAGTCTAGTCGATTTGGTTGTGAAGGGACTAGAATGTCGACATTCCACATTAAGTGTGTTTCTCGACTTATCTAAGGCACTCGACTGTGTTGACCACGATAAACTGCTTGACAAACTTGAATTTCATGTTATCAGAGGCATGCCTCTCCGATGGCTTAGATCTTTTCTGAACCACAGACAACAAGTCGTTCTAATTTCAAATAAATTCTCTGAACAGATTCACCTGAGGTACGGTGTCCCTCAGGGACCAATATTCAGTCCGGTTCTCTTTCTGGTCTATGTCAATCATATTGGGTCATCACTACGGTACGGAAAAGGTGTACAGTATGCTGATAACACAACGCTTTTTTTAACAACAAATCGAGAGCAGATCTAGAACAGCAAACTTTTGTTGACACCAACTATTGTGTCCAGCATTTCAACAGCCTCAATCTGCAGGCGAATTCTTCAAAATCAAATGTCCTGACTTTCGCACTGCGAATAGAAGATCCAAGTGACGAGCCGGTTGTCATTTTGGATGGCACCAATCTGGATGTAGTTAACTGTTCCAAATTCCTGGGAATGTTACTCGATAGGGGTTGACTTGGAATATTCATATAGACCATGTTTACTCAAAACTTTCTTCAGTAATTTTTTGTTTTGAGGTCGTTAGCAAAATATTACCTTACTCCGGTTCTGATGACCGCGTATTACGGCTTAATTTATCCCCACCTTACCTAAGGTTTGCTATTGTGGGGAGCTTGCTCAAACGGTCAGTTTTTCAGAGCTTTCAAATTGCAAAAACAAGCGATTCTCATAATCTCGCGGTTGAAGTTCAGAGAATCTTACAAGGAAGCATTTAAGGAGTTGCAACTGTTGACCCTGCCAAGTCTCTATATTTTAGAGACAACCTTATTCTGTATGTCTACTGTAAATATGCTATGACCAGTGGTCGAGACATTCACACATGTGACACACGAGGCAGGAATATCTATCAAACTGGGAGACATAGGTCGGGGGTTTACGAGCACTTGCCCACACACATCTGGGTCATTACCGACATTGGCATTAAAGTCCCCTAGCCAGGGCCGTATTTCCAATAAGGCCGAGTAGGCCGTGGCCTAGGGTGGCAAATATCCAGGGGCGGCAAATTTCCATGTAACATTGATATGAAAATATATTTATAAATGTAAAATGTGAATAGAAAACCCCGAAAATATAAACATCAATACAGTACTATGATAGCTGCAAAATACCATAGCAATCACTTGCTACTGGGGTTATCATAAATATATATTTCATTTATTAAACCTAATGCAGTGTCGGCGTGTGGTATATCAACCATACTATAGTATTTGTATTATCAACTGGGAGTGTGCCTAATCACCATTTAGCTATCTGGAGTCCAGCCGCACTCCTAGTTTGATAATACTTGTATAACAGTGTCAGACGTCCTGGTCTCACGGTTCTCAATCTGAGATCACTGGTTGGTTGGCGGCTGGGCGTGTGTATGGTCAATCATTGATTTAAAAGCAAGAAGCATTGCTTTCAATAGGATATATTCAAGACTGTTGGCACAACTTGATGACGAAAACATTTACTGGCGCAATATTTTAACCGGAGTAGTTGCTGCCGTTAGGTCTCTTACTTCAAGAGGTCTGCCTCTCACTCCATTCAATGGAATGGAAACTATTTGATGGTTTTGGAATTAATCGCTGAATTTGACCCTTTCTTGGCAAAACAGATATCCTGGCTCCGGTCACACAAATTACTTATCATCTATTATATGTGATGAAATGGCTGTGAGAGTGAAGAATAAAATATGTGAGGAGTTAAAACAAGCCAAGTGTTTTAGCATTGTAGTTGACTCTACGCCTGATGTATCTCACATTGACCAGCTAACACTTATTTTCAGATATGTTCTATCTGATGGTTCTCCAAGTGAACGATTTTTCACATTTATCCTCTCCGTTGGATACAAAGCAGAACAAATGTTCAACTATTTAATTCTGTACTAACAGAATTAAATAGTTTTAATATCAATATCAGTGGTTGTCGAGGGCAGTCTTACGACAATGCCTCGAATATAGCTGGACTCTTTAATGGCTTGCAAGCTAAGATAAAGCAGCTTGCCCATTTGGCAATGTTTATACCATGTGCAGCTCATTCACTAAATTTAGTTGGGTCATCAGCGGCAGTCTTGTAGTGAAGCTTGTAATTTTTTTATGATCCTTCAAGAGCTATATTTTTTTACAAGCTCAACAAAAAGATAGGAACGTTTGATAGTCGAGTTCGATAAAGGAAAACATTAAAAAAGGTATCAACTACTCGGTGGTCGGCCAGGAACAATGCTTGCCAAGGCCTTAGAGAGTCATGGAATGAAATTTTATCCGTTTTAACTTCAATAGAAAATGACTCCACAGAAAAAGTCACCACACGATGTGAAGCCGTGTAGTATTTTGGATGGGGACTCAAGAAATAAAGAAGGACTTATTTCCTATTACTATTCATTAGATACTAGATGTCATGTAAAAAAAAGGATTGTAAAAAATACAACTACACAACAATTTTTATCGTTTGTTATACATTTTTAATTAATCATTTTTATAAGAAGTTGAGTATTTTAGGATAATATAGACAAAAAATCATATTATGTACCTATTTCAAATAATTCAAATGTTATAATAATAAAATAAGTAAATTGTTCCTATGGAAGTTCGATAAAAGGGAAAATATAAACTTTACCGATAATAGGTCTACAATAAAAATTTCGATACAAGTGTAAAGAAAATATTTCAAAAATAGTAGTTCTAAAGATACATTTTTTCAATAAACTTATATTTTTGCTTGATGATAGATTCAAATACGGTTTCTATTCTACGTGTCTCATATTACCAAAATTGTACGTAGAAGACAGACGTAACGTTGGGGGGGGGGAGGGGGCGGCGGAACCCGGCCGGCCTAAGGGTGTCATGAAGCTAAATGCGGCCCTGCCCCTAGCATCACTGTTACCCCTTCAATGTCATCTATGGTTCTTTGGATCTCTTTATATAATGCATTCTTCTCCTCCTTTCTGGCATCTTCACTCTTTCCGTACACCATTATAAAATTCATTTTCCCATTTCACGGGATTCTAAGGAAACTGTAATTATTCTCTCTGATACAAATTTCCAATCTTGTATTTTGTTTTCAATATTTTTGTGAACCAACAAGGCTACGCTTGCCTGAGCTCTTGTGTTTTTGGGGACTCTGCTATAAATTAGTATCCCCAGTAGCAAAAATTGTTGGCAAATCGTTAGCCCAATGTAGCTGCTAACGGTTGGCCAACGGTATGTTTTGGCAGTAAGTCTTACGGTTGGCCAACAAACCAATTCCCAACGTAGGGCCAACCATCAACTATGTCGTTGGGCCAACCAATAATAAAGTTGTTGGGCCAACAGTTTTGAAATACCAGCAGCCAACTGTAAATTTGTGCCCATAAATAAAACCAGAAAAATGTATTGCTAATTTTTTTCAAAATTAGATTATTTGCACTTTAGCAGCCTGAAATATTTTCGTACTGTTACCCAATAAAACATCTGTTCAAATCCCATAATTATTGGAGAGTGAAGTGTAAAATATTGACATTCAATATCTTAAGATAATTCAAATTCCATGAAATTGAAATAATACTATCATAAATATACCATGACACTATGCTCACTAATAATTCTTGAACTACTTTAACTTTGCACGATACTATGGAATCCAAAAATAATCTGTAGCCATGGCAGGAAATAAAATATAAAACTTGTACATTTATGTTTGATATAATAAAATTTCACAAACTTTGTATTATCTATTAATAATGTAGAAAAACTCTTTAATTCCATTATTTACAAAAGTTAACCCAACATATGATCAACTGTCAAGAATCTGAAATATTAAGAAACTAGCAAAATATGTCCGGTAACATTCAATAATAGTCAATGTTGGAATTAATATTTTATTCTAATAAAAAAGCTTTTTTACTAAAATTGACCTATTTCCTTTAAAAAACTAATTGTATCTACACAATATGAGAGCAATGGGTTAGAAATTAAAGATATATGCGACATAATTATGATTTATTAAAACAAATGGACAAAACATAAACTAAAAAGTATATACATAAAAACCTCTTTACCTCAGTGACAAATACATTTTTTGATACATGTTTATACATATAACATGTTGCAAAAACTTACTATCGTTGCACACAAGAAGTTTTTAATCCTCAAACTGGCAGTTATTTTTTCCCAGTGGAAGGCCATTTTTTACCAAACGTGCAGATGTTTGTTATATAATTCATAAACAAATAGTTATTTAATATAAATCTACTTATATTAGGTATCATTATGTTAATAAATATAAAAGCTATCATATAAACTATGAATTATATCAAACAAGTTTTTCCTTTTTTCACTGTATATAACATATATGTAAAATTGTAAATTTATAAATCATGAAAAGAGGAGGGTACCCCTTAAAACAATGTTAAGATAATAAAATTAAAAATGTGAAACAGCCAAAACATTCTAAATTGCATCTAGTTTTATGAAATATATACATTATAAATCATAGAGGTGAAAATAAAATTTATTTGAAATTTAAAACCACAAACACTAAATCAGCTGATCATTCGCCCATATCTTGACGATCGGCGTCTTACGAATAAATAAAAAAAAAAAAAAATAAATAAATCATTTGTTACCATGGAAACAGTAATATTAATAAATGTTCAATAGAATTCAGTATACACACTGCAGAGTTTATTTTTATACAAAAATTTGGCTAAACACACGCTCTATTTTATAAATAATGATATTTAAATATATATAGCGATAAAAAAATATTTATATACAGAATAATAACCTTTCAGGTTATGACATATATAAATATTTCAAGAGCTATTTTAGCCTTATATATTTCCCTGATATTTCATTTTATATTATTATAATATCATTAAATACACTCCCTAATACACAATGATTAACAAACAATCTAAAACACATAATCACATAATAAATATTTTCTACATCCACATATTTACATACAATTAGCACTCTAATGGCAAATTTTTCCTATTCCTAATCGTTATATATTAAATGGATTTCTGCATCGGTGGCTTGTTGGGTAGCCTATGTCGATTTTTCCTGATAATTCCTGAAAAAAAATTTCAAAACTAATTTTAAAAGCCAAACAGAGCAAAATGTTTAATCCTTAAAACGCGGCATCCGTATATATACGCATGTTTACAATTGCCCGTAATGTGTTATATGTAATATTTCGCGAGCTGATAACAATAATCCTAGAACAGGCCTAATACACTGTAGCGAGTTCTAAGATTCAAGGTCAAGACTATTTTCAGGTTATTATTCATTTTCGAGACCTTTGGACTGGTTACTAGGCAACGAATGTAAATAATATGAAGTTTTCATTCATTATTGCCTCTGTCGAGGTAACCGCTAGCGCTCGCAGCGAATATATACGCATCTGCTAGTCACATGACGCTGCAACCGGCTGGCGCTCAAGTCAGTCTGCAGTTATTAGTTGTCTGTATCGTGCATTGTACTAACATCCGGTGTGTAAACAAAGTTTATTATTTCGAATTTACTCTATATTTTTCATTGTGAAGTCTAGTTTTATTTTTGTTGTAAATAGTGTTTATTTTGTGTACATAATCTGTTGTCTTATTGAGTTATATTGTATATCTTGTTATTGAGTATATTGTATACTGAGTTCTATATGTATTGTATATTGTATATCGTTATTATTTTTTTTTTTACATTGTACTATCCTGGTTTAGATTTTTAAAAAATATAACTTTACAAAAACTAAAATTATATTTCTTCAAGCAAATTAAGCGTTAATTGAAAAATTACAGAAAATTGCTCAGCGTTTTAAGGGTTAATATTTGCTTATGATTACTGTTATACTTAAAAATTATAAATATAAAGCAGTCCTAACAATCAATAAAAATAAAACATTTCCAAACAATTTTGATTCAATAAAGTTTCAACAATTTTATGGTGCACAGTGCAATGAATTAGGTAAGCCAATCTTAAAACATAATAACAAACTGTAAATCATGATAATGTTTTTAGTTTGTTATCATAGTTTAAGTTAAGTTCACTTATATTATTTGTCAACTTGAAATTAATTTGTTAGTAAATAAATAAACATGTTATGGATATGTTTTTTTTATTGATTATTGGGACTAATATATATTATACTTTATTAGATTTCTACTTAGTTTGTGATGTGCCACAAAAAAATTGTAAAAAGGTCTCTATGCTCATCCAAAAACAATAGACTGCATTTACAATTTAATTAAATCTGCCTTCCATACATTAATTAATTTGCTATCAGGCATACTTTAGAATGTCACCTCTAGGAATGTTTGCTTTTTAGGTGGTCTCGTATTCTCCACTGACTCATTACAACTGTCTTCGCTTAACACTGTCAATAGTGGAATTTTCATTTTTAAATATAATCCATTGCAAAGTTTTGTATGCAAAGGAATAACATTGCAACTTCAAAAACCAATGTATTAAAATATCATTACGTTGGAAATTTGTTTAAGATGAAGTTAAGCCTCTGCAAGAAGAAATTGTTACTATTAATTTCCAATTTATTTGAACATTAGCTTACCTGGTATCAGCTGTACAACAGCCAAATCCTTCAAAGGTTTCTTGTTCTGTTTCCCCGTCAAATTGTACTCTACTGGAACTGTGTTTGTGAATATTGCTTGGAGCATATTTCTAACTGCGTGAGAAATCTTTATTCCACCCAATATGCCAAGTTTTGACACCTAGAAACCATAAAATAAAAAACATGTACTATCAAGTAAAAAACCCTGTTTCACACTAATGCGATACTGGGACACACAACATGGGTCTCTGTTTAATTTATTTGCTTGGAATCGAGTTTAGTTAAACAACATTTTGAATAGCTGAGTTCGGATAACCGGTAGACCACTGAATCTATTTGATTGTCTTAGTTATGTGTAAGAAAAAGAAAGTGTTTTAATTGCGATATTTAGAAACCATCACCAATACACAGTTACTTGCAATTATATTAAGAATAAAAAAAATTTTAATAATTTCCAAAACAGGCTGGACAAAGTCAATACAAATCAAGATTTAATTTACAGTAAGCAGTTTAAATCAATATTAAATTAGTAGTATACATAAATCTTTCACATAACATACCAATACCAACCACATTCCACATCCAAAACATTCCATTCCAAAAACATTCTTTTTTTTGGAGTCATCCACTCCTGCCCTACTATAGCCAAACCACCCCCAGAATTTTTACCTAATTCCACAACAAGAAACATCTCGTAGGCCTATGAAACATAAAACACAATTTTTCAACTTTTGTGTCAAATCGAATAATGGAGGGTAACATAAATAGCCTAAGCTAATGAATTTTTGATTGGGCATGCTAACCTTTTTTTTAGCTACACCACTGTTAAACCTTCTTGAACTGACTGAAATAAATAGATAGCCAATTATTCAATTATTATTTAGGAAAGAATAGAACTACAACACTAAGGTTTTATGGTTACGAATCATTATATAATCACTGCCATAAGCAAAAAGGGCTGAGCTTTTAGATTGAACTTCCCTGAGAGGCTATTAATACAATCAAACAGGTGAACAATCAATGTTTAGGTAATTAAACCAAGTACTAATAGTAAAATATAAGATATTTAAATTGCAGGTATCAATATTATAACAATTAAACTAAACAATATTATGCCTATATAGACTAAACTAAAACTAACTAATAAACTAAACTACTAAATAAGTAAGCGTAAGTAAATAACTGTCTTGTGATTTAAACAGTAAACACGTGGCATACGTCAACTCAAATGACAAAAGTAACCTGACACTTGTCTACTAATTATTCTATACTAAACCTGCTCTACACTAATTCTGTTTATAATGATAGAAGCCTATCCTTCTGTTTTGAAATACAAATTAGATATAAATTTATACACAATATCTGTATTATAATTGAGATCAAATTATTGTTATTAACTGCCTTTGGTAGGCCTAATAAAGTTTGTCTGTTTTACAAGCCTCTTTTGAAAGCACAATCACAAAAATGGTATGTCTTGGTCAAATGTATTTAAAATATTGACTTTTTATATTTAAAATATTCTAATAAAAGTCCATGTAAACATTACAAAACAAGATAATTGTATAATTATATACAGCCTAGAGGAAATTACCTTAAGAGCTGGCAAGTTTAGGTTAAAGCTCTGGAGTGTTTACTTTTAACGTTACTCTAAAACCATGAATAAATGTAAAAAACTAAAATCTTACTAAAATTTTGAAAGGTTGCTCAAAACGTAACATTCACCTGCATCCCACCCAAGAGTTATAATTAAGATAATTGAATACATATAAAATTAAATTGAGCATTCAAAAATATTGCTTAATTTAAATAACTATATATTAATAATAATAATTATGCTACTATTCATAATTTCAGACTAACTCTAAACATCTCGCATTTTACTTACTAGTATAATGACCGACGAATTTCTTCTTATGAAAAACTGCCACAACTTTGAAACTAGAACTATACAAAACGAACGCAACGCTAACCTACATTACAACAAACACAAGAGGAAAGTTGAACATAAAAATGGCGGTAATGTGGTGGCTGCCCTCCGGCATCGCAGTTCGCTTCAGTCATATGTACGCGCGCATGCGCATCGTGCAAGATGAATCTTCGTCGGCGTCTACGAACTTACGTTTTCCAGTTATCAAATGAAGTCCGTTACATATATTATTTTACTTTTACTTGAAGTTTTAAACTTTTAACTTTAGATTACGTGTTTAACACTTTCACTGCCGGTGGGTTATATATGATACTTCTATAGAATGCCGGCTGATTTTTACAGTTTTCAAAAAATCATAACTCATAAACTAATATAGATAAAATTTGGGTACTTACCTTTTTTAAAAAAATGCATCTTTTTCTGAATAAAATAATTTTTGTTATTAATGTCTACCTTAAGGTAATTTTTCCACAAAATTGTCTTTGCATGATGTTTTTTACAAAAAATCAAAAGTCAACCAAAATACACACTTACTGAAAAAAACTAAAATAAATCCAATTTTACTGAAATTTCTTCTAGAATTCAATTTTATATGACTAATAATATATTTACAACTATTTACAATAACAAAAAATATTACTATGCAAAATTTTTCCTCGTATGAAAATTTTTGAAACAGGGTTCTTTACACATGGCAATTTTGCACTCGCTACACTGATACGTAGTGTCCTTTCTTGCAGATTTTCCAGATTGTTTTTTTCCTACAATAGAACACACTTTACATCTTTTTTGGACTCTGACTTTTCCTTCAGGAACTGGTATTTTTTCCAAAAAATGTTTCCCAGTTTGAAGCCGACTCAATTGCCTACCACTTGTGCTTGGTGGAGCATCATCTTCTTGTATTACCATTTCTCCACATAACTTCTTCATAAAGTGGGTGATAGTGAGCTTCTTTCTGTTCAGTTTGTTGTACAAAATGCATCCATTGGCTAAGCACATAAGCATCATGTGAAAAAAAAGCTTTCGCCACCATTTTACCGATTTATGGTCAAACGCACCATACGACATTCTTTGGTCGGACAAGTCGACTCCAAATTTGTGTTTGTTATATCCAATAACACAAGCAGGTTTGGTCAGTTCTTTTGATTGTTTATTCTGGTAAGTGACCATTGAAGCTGTGTGCCTAGTGCTTAGCATATGCACATCACGTTTATCTTTCCAGCACACAGCCAACATGTTACCATTCCTTCGAAAAATCTGGTCACCTTTCTTCAATTTGGGTTTCTTCAACTCCAAAGGTAGGCCCTTACGATTAGGCATTACAGTTCCCACAAGACCCGTTCTTACTTTTTCAAGCTCAGATGCTAATGTAGGACTTGTATAGTATCTGTCTGTGTACAGCGTTCGCCCCTCATTAGCTAGATCACCCAGCAGATTTTGAACAATATTTGTAATGATATTGCTTTGGCCACAGTACACTTGAAAATTCCAAATGTAACCAGAAGTACTATCTGACAGCATATACAGCTTGATGCCATATTTACTAGGTTTTTGAGGCATGTATTGCTTGAAGACAAGCCTGCCTCTGAATTTGCACATACCCTCATCAATTGTAATGTTCTCTCCAGGGCGATATGTTTGCTGAAAACAAGTAGATAATTTGTCTATTACAGGTCGGACTTTATAAAGGGGGTCATAATTAGGTTCACCTTTTTTTGGCTGAGACGAATTGTCATTGAGGTGTAGATTTGATAGAAGCAACAGAAAGCGGTTTCTCCCCATTACATTTGGACAAAAATTGCACGACACTCCTGGATCAGTGCTCCAGTGATCTTGTATCTCGGGCCTTGTGCTAAAGCTCATGTGAATGATGATGGCCAAAAACTTTTTAATTTCTAGAACAGAGACTGGTTTCCATTCTGACATTCTACAGGTAGGAGATAGTGCTTCTTTTGCCCTCAGTTTTCTTATTCTTTGAGAAGCATAAAGATTTGTTTGATGCTTCATCAAATGTATTGTGTCGGTATCAATGAAATGTAAAAAAAATTCACTTACCGAGCATCCTTCTTGCAAATTTGTACCTGGAAGCATTTCACCTTGTCCAACAAACACATCAATGTTTGGCACAAAGTCAATTTCAGACCAATTGCTGGCTGGTGGTTGATTCGTTGTAGGCCTAATTCTTTGATGCGTCGTCCTAGCTGTAGCGCCAGTCGGTTGCCTTGGAATGGTTACGGGTAGGGCCTGCTCTTCCACTTCCATGGGTTCATCTTCCACACCTACAACATATAAAACAAAATATTTATGGATAACATTTGTGCACATAAAAGTTTATTTTAGGTTATTCCTAAAAAAACAATGTAGTAAAATAAATAATAATTTCAAAATTGAAAATAGGCTACCGTTTACTTACCTGAACTTGAGTCTTGTAAAGGTAAATTTGGACTATTTACATCAGTTTCACGAATTAGACTAGGCCTAAATACATCAGGTTCTGGGATAGGTGTAGCTTGCTTACTAGGTTCAGGCCTACTCTCAAATTCATCTGCATCAGAATCTGAAAAAAAGTAGCCTACTATAAAACTCAGTTATCGCTTATATTGATGATTATACAAGAAAAATAAATAACACAGTAGGCCTAAGTAAGAAATACGATACTAAAAACATGTTTCAATTATATAAATGCAATTATAACATTGTTTACTAACCTGAATCATCAAACAATTGATCAACAGTGAAATCAGGATCATCATCTGTGTCGTCACCAAATAGATTACTGTCTTCACTGTCACTTGATAATCTAAACAATTCGTCCAGTACTTCATCTTCTTCAATACTTTTACGATCCATATTGTATTATAAATAAATTGTAAACAAAAACAAACTTTTATTTACAACAGCAGCGCTAGGCAGACGGTAGCGGTGACAGCAGACGCTCAAAACAACTGGGAAATCGGTAGTTTTATTCTCGATATTTTAATCGATAAATCGGTTGTTTGATACAACTAAATCCATAGAGTAATAACAAAAAACATCCAAGAAGCATATAACAAATGCAAACACCGTCATTATACGTCAAATTGCATTTGCAACAATTAAAACATCGGCGCCGTCAAATGACGTTCTCGGCATTTTACCGAAGATCGCGCGCGCCGTCAAATGACGTCGTCGGCAGTGAAAGTGTTAACCACTTGATAACACACATTTCATTATTAAGTCAATAAATAACTACCGGCCAACAGCGGGCCAACAATTATTTAATTTGTTGGGCCAATGACGGTAAAAACATGTTGGCCCATCGTTGGCAGACGGTTGCAATTTTTGCCAACGATTCCCCGACCATGCCAACCATTTTTCAACGTTGGGCCAACGGTTGGTGCTACTGGGGATGTGTTTAGTATCTACCTTTTTTACTCCTCTGCCTTCCTTTTTGGTTTCAGTCAAGGCTAAAATGTCTAATTTGCTCCTCTCGAATTCTTTTTCCTTTCCGGTAATTGACCGAACGTTTCAAGGGCCAATTTGTATAATCTATTTTCCTAACCAGGTCGTATCCGTATTTGTCCGTCCAACGCTTTGTTTGTTACTTTTCATAAGTTTAGCTTCAGGCAGATGATGCATGGGCCCATTGTACCCTAGAACAGTGGAAGGGCTGACTTCTATAGCATCTGTTCTTGCCGTTTGTAGTGCTTCAGCTGCCTGGTGTCTTGGCTTATCTTACTTTATGGGACAAGCACCTGCACCAACCAGGCTGCAACTCCTCAGGACCTCCCATGACTGGGTGATCCCCCTAACTTGGTTCTGTATGTGGACTAACACCCAGTGGCAGAGGGTAGCTCTACGCAGCTAGCAAGTGTGAGTTGTGGAAAAGTCTGCCGAACCCACCCCGCATGCAAGGGGTGGTCGGAACTGCTCGAAAGGTTCCGACCACCCCTTGTACCCTCACTGGTACTACCACTCCCTGGTACCCTCCTCCCCGGATATATATTCAATTGTATTAAATATATATACCACATAAATATTTCTAAGAAATCAATTACAAAGTATTTGAATAATGGTGGTAAAATACATTGTAAACTGAAAGCTTGCTTAACATTTCAATTATATAATCAGACCGGCGATGTGGGTGGGTCTTTTATTATACCTTACTAAGTATAATAAAAGACATAAACGTCAACTGAATATGGACTAATTAAATAGTAAATAGTTAATTTATTTTGCCTAATTCATTATTCATTGTAAGAGCTGATAATCACGATATGGGCGAATGAGTGTGATGAGTATAGACGATGAGTGTAGTCATTGATACTAACTAAGGTTGACTGTTTTTCAGAAAATGCTATTTATTAATAGCCAGGGCAACTAAGGAACCTACAGCTTTCGAAAAACTAAAATATGCAGTCTTTTACAAATGTATAAATATATAATGGTATGACAAAACTAAAGTGGTATTTCCGTTGGAGTTAATAAAAGATCATCATATAAAATTACTAGAACTAATTATTGTATATAGTGTTATGGTGTAACTCGAGTGGGGAACAAAATCCACAATTTAAAAGTGGCAATTTTGACGTGGCTCCGATTGCGCATGTGCAGATGAACCTTACGTGGCAAAAGGCAGCTGTTAATGTCAAAATTTCGTGTTGTGGTCGCACTTCTGTCTGACTTATTGTTATTTTTTTAGTGATTATGTGGATTTAAAACTTATATTTAACAATAACTGTAGAAAAGTGAGTTTCAAACAATCTAATTTAATCCATAAACCAAATTTTATTTGACAGTGAGTAACTTCTGAAGAATTGGCTCGTCAGTTTTTGCTATATGATTTGATATAAAATATGAACTATGCTTAGGATAGGCTGACACAAATTTTCTGAAACTGTAGTACTGAAAGTAGTTTGAATAATTGATAATATTACAATCCGAATTTAATGGCTGAAATCTATTTAAATATTAAAACATTATTTTGATTGTGCAGAAGAAAGTTGATTTTTAATTGATAGTTATAACTCCAGCAATTTTCAATACACCAGAGCTTTTAATGCATGTTTTCCTTAAAATTCAAACTGATATGCCTACATAATTAGACAAGGGTGTAGCAGAGCATAAACTGTCACTTATCTTATTATCTAAGATTGTTTGATTAACCCTTTTAGTGCTGTCAATTTTTTTTGATAGATGTTTCAAAAGTGCCGTTGATATTTACATAGGGTGTATCTAAATGTGCTGAAGCATTTTTACTCAATTTGCTAGGGTTTGGGGAAAACGCTGTGACTCCTTTTGTTAGTGAGATATAATAAACATTTATATACCAATTTGAAGCCCATTAACCAGGGAACAGCACACATTATAGATATATAAATAATAACCACAAAAAAGCACAAAATATATTTTTTTAATCTTTCCAATTTCTTGTCTTTTCCCATACTAAATAAAATAGGTAAAATAAGACAGGTATACTGTTCAATGCACAATATAATTGTCTATTTGTAGGTAACAATTCATAGTGACTATTTCATTGACAAACAAAATATAAATATTTTTATAAAACCACACTGACAATTTTGGTACATATGCTGTACATATGTATCATAATAATGGTATATTTTTGTTTTTATGATGTAAACTAAAATGTTTATGAAAGAACAGTTTGTCATTCGAGCAGATTCATATAAAATATAGCCTATGCAAAAGTATGCATTTACTAATTAATTAAAAATTTATTTGTAAACGTAAGGCTTAACAGTATGTTTACACTTCTGGGACCTTTTTAAACGTCTGGCTTAAGAGGACGTTTACACTTCTAGCACACTCCTAAATGTCCGGCTTAATAGGACATTGGCACTGAAAGGGTTCAAAACAAATTTAAAGGTTATTTACTATTTGTATAGTTATGTTGTCATTTCTAATAGTAATAGTAGTAATACTAATGCTTATTTCCAAAATCTAGCATACTCTTAGTATTGAACCTCTAGGCTACTGACTGAACAATTAATCTGAGCTCACGCACGGCCAGTGACAGCTGGACATTGGTGAGGAGTGAAGAAGAGGCTCTTTTGTGAAAACGTTAGCCTTCTCAAACAGTTGCCTTAAATAAGTGTAAATATCTATTATTACTAGCAGCGGATGCTTATGATTGTCTTATTTGTTCTTACAATAATAAACATTGGTAATTCCATAGTATTACATAGTCAACCTCAAATGTTTTTATACTTTGATAATACATTTTTGGGATGCTAAATACCAATATTTAGTAATAATTAGGTGTCGGAAACATAGAGTTAGTATCATTAGTGATACATTAGTATACACCGAGGCCGCCCATATACATAGCGCTGCGGCAGTTATGGTTAGGTAAGGTAGCATAGCGTATAGTAGAATATGTTTTTACAAATTCTACTGACTGAAAAGTAGTTTGCAAAAGTGAGAATATGTTAATACAGGTCCATTTTACAGTATAATAACCTAACCTAACAATAACAACCGCGGCGCTATGTCTCCGAAATGTCAGTGATAGCACGTAGACTTTGGCCACCTATATACATCACGCTACAGCAGTTATGGTTAGGTTAGGTTAACATAACCTATTGTAGAATATGTTTTTACAAATTCTACCAACTGAAAATTGGTTTGTGACAGTAAAAATAGGTTAATACAGGTTAATGTGACAGTACAAAAACCCAACCATAACTGCCACGGCGCGATGTCTCAGAAATTTCAGTGATAGCGTATGGACATTACATCTTATCGCTTTGCAACGTGAACGATGGCTTTCCGACACTTGATTTTCATTTTTCTTACCAAGTGAGGACTACCTTATCATCATATAAAAATATGAAAAGAATTGAAGTTGATTAAGTAATTGTATAGTTTTTACCTAAACATCTTTTTTATAACAAATATTATATTTGTTATTTGTTCACACGTTATCTCCAATTGTTTCTATTGTAGCCACATTACACCGGTGTTGTTATTAACTTTTACCTTTGTAATACAGTTAGTGAAAATAATAATAAGCTGCAATTTTTATAAAGTAATTTTTACAAAGATAGGTGCCTGCCCTAAACCACCTAATGTTGATAATTACTATAATAAAACAACAAAAATGTTTAAAAACATGTATTTTCTTTACTAAGTTTTTTCATTTTTTACTACCATATAGGATCTCACAGACAAGTTTTGCATAATTTGGTGAGGCCTAGATTTTGTATACAAATAAATGAAATAAATTAATGCTTGGGTTGGATTGGATTGTTCAATCAGTTTTTAGGTTGGATCACATTTTTTTTTTTTTTTTTGTATCGCTGAGACTGATGCCACATCACAGCAACAATGTCTGGTTCTGTGCAAATAGTATAGCACCTTAACTTGGTTGTCATCGGAAAATATAGATTTCAATTATCTAAAAACTACTTTTAATAGTTGTTAAATATATCTTAAATTTTAGCAAGGTTTGGAGTTTCTCCAACCTGGATTTCGATAAGATTTGTGCAGTTGGCATTCTTTAGTTATACAGTAAAGCGTCAATAATTCTTACATCAAAAATTCAGACCGTATAATAATAATATGGTGAAAAATTCGAAACAATATGGTGAAAAATTCGAATTATAATAATAAATATTGTATACCATAAATTAAAGTTTAAACACAACTTAACAGTCTGCTGTGCGCCTACTTAGCGATGTTTAGTTCACGAGCGACCAAGTTAGCTTAGTGAACGAGTAAACTATTTCATTCATTATGAGAACTAGTTCAATTCAAAGTGAACAACAGAGCTGGGAAGGTTAGAAATAATACATAATGACTGAGTCTTCAGTCAGTTGTAACCTAACCTAAAACTGCATTAATGGAACAGAAGTGCTTGTTAGTTCCTTAGTATGCTAGAGAGGGGATTGTGCATATACAGCTATATACTGGACCATCGAACGAACTGCATAGAATGAACGAACTACGTTGTAATAGGCAAACAAACTACAGTAATTATTAATTGTGCCCAATATGGTTTCTTTCGAAAAGAAGCACACACTTCTAACAGTTGCAAGAAAGCTGTAAAGGATTTTTAAAACCTCTGTGTAATTTACAATAATATTTTTAGAGCTGTGTATTATAGTGTGCTTAGTGGGTAAAAAATTTAAAGTAAGTGAAAATGTATGTCAATACGGTACACTTTAGTGTTAGAATAATTTGGTACACTAATGATATTTATTCATTAAAGTTTACAACATTGTTGGTAAAATAGTTTGATGTTAAAAATCACCATTGGTTTCATTTATCTGCCCCATTTCCCGTCAACCACTAACATGAAAGACAGCTGATTTTAGAGTCCTTTTTACATTAAAGACATCTTCCGGCTGTTGTACGAGTTAATTTAGATAATCTGAGTATTTTGAAAATCCAGGAGGGAACCGTTCCCAATTAATCCGAATTTTTGACGCTTTACTGTAGTATGTACTGTAGTTAATTGTTGCATTACTAATGATTGATGGGTGGTTTTACAATGCTTTTCACGTTTTGTAACAGCTAACCTGATGATACTCTGCTGCTGTTTTTTTTCTGTAAATCAAACTGTAAAATAACTATTTTCATGTAATTTGGGCTGCACTCTTGTTCAGTGTAGAACAAAAATTGGAATTGTGAACGATTTACTATCATATTACCAAAATAGTAATTTTTAATGCAATTTCATTTTAAAAACGTAGTAGGTACTGTACGGCACATTTTTCATATCAATTTTCAAAACGGACACAATCCCTTCATTATTGAAATTAATTTATTTAGTACTGTTCAAATTATTTGAATTTAATTATTTGTATAAAAGTTTCAAAAAGCAGAACAGTAATTACATTTTGTGTTTAAGGATGAATCCTCAATATCTGTCACAACCACCACCACAGCAACAAACTGGCTTTGGTAGCTACCATAATCCTCAAGGGATGGTGCCACCATTTCGACCTCAACCTCCACAGAATGGCCCTTCTCTTACTTCTGGACAATTGGGTAAGTTTTAAATCACAAATCTAAATGTGTCAGTATATAAATAGCAATTGTATACGTTGACTCTTTATTGGCGCATGTGGTTGCGTGTGACACTGATTATACGTTTTTAGGTCTCTAAACCAACCGGAAGGAAGCATTTAATGGCGAACCATACAATCCGAAAATTTGATAATTATAATCTGAAATAGGCTTGGTCCGATTAACTTTGGATAGTCACATCCCTAGTGTAGGCTATAAGGTTTTGTGATTGACATTATATCTCATAACTATACTTCATTAACAACATTTTATACATTTCAAAAAATATGCAGCCTGCAGTATACCCAACAATTCCTTAGCACTGTTAAAATACAGTTAGTTTTTGGAAGGTTAATGCTCATTAATGCTTCTTAGATAATTCAACAATAGCATGTTCAATACGTTTTGAGAAGACGTTAACTGGTCTAGCTAACAAGAGCATTCAAGATCTCATTATTTGTCAATGCTTGGTATTGGCATCAGGTTTTATATCTCCACCAGTAAGTAGCTGATAAGTTCACAAATTTTGTCCTGACTACTGCCAAATTCTGTATTCCATGGGGATTTCATACGGGCTTCATACCATAGTGAAGCCACAAATAGTGTGAATCTTTTTTTTCCTTTTTTTACGACAGTAACAACACACAAGACTAAGAAATAGCTGGTGTAGTACCTCAGTGGCTAAGGCTTCGGACAGCGGAGGGCAAGGTCCACACTGAGCCAACACTAGGTACTTCACTCGTTGAATAGAGTTCACACACAGGCCTGTAAGCCCATGTAAACTGGCAAGTGAAATTTTTAAAAAAAGATGAAGATAAAACAGTGAACAGATTGTACTATCTTTTTATTTATGAAGATAGTACAATAAGAAGGGAAAGCGGGTTAACACTTAGAAAAATTCAACTTTACCTATATTGTAAGTAAGCATGTTTGATAATAATATTTGGAGATTTCCAATGCTTCTAGTGTCTAGTAAACAAACACAACGTTTCGACAGTTATAACAAACTCCTTTCGTCTTCAGGTGTACTTACTAACTTAGCCTACATCTAAAACTAATTTTTTGTTTTCTTAACCCATTCTAAAAGACTTAACACTACATGCTTAGATACTATATATTACTGTTGTGAGTAAACAATTTTCTTAAAAAGCTAAATACGAGGTACGTCCAGAAAGTAAGTTCCATTTCCATTTATATCCGCTGCAGCGCTGCGATCGCAGTTCCGCGCATGCGCGGCAGACGCTCTGTATCAAGGAGAAGAAACGTGCGCCATTTTGAGATCGCTGTCAGTCTCGTACGCTTTGTTGTGCTTGTTTAAAATGTCGGTGTTGATCGAAAATCCCGCCGCTTGTGAAATCAGATCTGTGATTCGTTTTCTGAATGCTAAGAAAGTGAAACCGATTGACATTTATCGGCAAATTTGCGAGGTTTACAGACAAAATGCGATGAATGATTCAATGGTGAGAAGATGGGTCCGACAGTTTAATGAAGGACGTAATGAAGTGCATGATGAAGAACGAAATGGGTGTCCATCTTTGATTACAGAAGAACGATGTGACGAAAAACCTCATACAGGGATTTGGCTGGGACGTGTTTGACCATCCTCCGTACAGCCCTGACCTCGCTCCTAGCGACTTTCATCTGTTCTTACATCTGAAGTCTTTCCTTGGCGGTCAACACTTCAACGATGACGAAGAGCTGAAAGAAAATGTTTCCAAATGGTTGAAGACACAAGCGGCAACCTTCTATGAAGAAGGCATAGAAAAACTTGTGCCACGCTATGACAAATGCCTGCAAAATTTCGGCAGTTATGTAGAAAAGTAGTTTAAGAGTTGTAGATTTTAGTGCAATAAATATTTTTTCTTTATCTGTAGACAAATTATTTTTATTACCAAACGGAACTTACTTTCTGGACGTACCTCGTATCTATGACACAACATAATTATGAATTGTGTAACGGACTAAAAATGAATGTTGTAGTAAAGTGTCAATTTAGTAGTGTTCACCACTTTAGATTGGATATGGATGACATAAAAAATATAAAACACAATCTGAAATATGAAAGAAATGCAAAATATGAAACTATTCAACAAAACAAAGAGCAAGTTATTAAATAGACAAAATATGAGGTATAAAAATGTTGTATCTCTTATTTTGTATATTTAATAACTTGCTCTTTGTTTTGTTGAACAATTTCATATTTTGTATTTCAGATTAGATTTATATTTGTTATAATTATGTAATGTGTCATAGTGTTTTGGTTTTTTTAAGAACATTTAACTTTCACAACAGTAATACATAGTTGTATGTAGTGACTTTCACTACATTATCTAAGCATGTACTGTAGTGTTGTCTTTTAAAATGGGTTAAGAAGAAAAAAGAAAATAGTTTTAGATGTTGGCTAAGTTAGTTAGGGATCAGGTGAAAACGACAGGATTTTGTTATATCTGTTGAAACGTTGCGTTTGTTTACTAAACACTAGAAGCATTGGAAAGCTCCACTTATTATTATCTATCATGAACAATCCAATGCTAACAAATAACTTTCAAACAACTGTAAGCATGGTTGTTCTTGAAGATACTCTACTCTTAGATCTTTGTACAACAAGACATTTTTTTATATAAATCATTGTAAATGAACATAACTTAAAGATACTTTATCAAAGTCAGCTCACTAACCAGTAACCGGTTGACAATTCATTAGCTCACAAATTTAATGAAATCAAGAATTGTACTCAATCATCATTATGATATCAAAAGCATTTAAGATTGAGTTTGGGTGCTTGAAGATTAAGCTCTTCAATGGTCTTGTCGACCGAGAGGGCTGCTAGACCAGATAACGTCTTCCCAAAATGAATTGAACATCTTGTTATTGAAGTTGGCTCCAGACACGCAAATATTAACTACGCACAGTTACACTGTTACAGAGACAATAGATAATCACTTTATTTACACACTCGTCAAAATCATTAAAACGAGTCATGAATAGTTATGATGAAGTCATAAAAATGCTGAGTAATAAAATAATGTGTAAAAAATGTGAAAGTGAGGATTGAAAGATGCTAAAACTTGTCCAGGCTACTGACGGATTTCTCCAGAAACCAGTTCTCTTCTTTATTGTGTTTGGGCTGCAACTCCTGGATTCCACGGAAAGCTAGTTGCAGTCAAAATAAGACACAATTTTAGACATGATATGCGACTGGTATAGAATTTCAGACTAAAGAACACAAAACACAAAAATTAACTGTTCCTTTTGGTATTATTTGGGACATATTGCCTGTCCAAACAGAAAGGAAAATGAAGCAATTTAATGGTTATATCATTTGGCATGTTAGCTACATTATTAATTTTGAAAATCTTGTAAATGCTCAGGTTATTCATTGAAAAAATAACAAACAGATCTACTCGTACTATCTCAAATCCAGCTCTCTCTGAAAACCCTTGTTCACACAAACATAAATTTAATCATTCACTAAGTATAACATACTCTGGGACTCCATAATAGAAATAAATTAAACATTTTCATTTCATGCCTAATTTAAACTTATTCAGTTTAAATTAGACAGTTGAATCTGCTCACCCCAGTTAAAAATCTGTCCAGTTCCATCTAAACCCATTTCTTTCAAGAAAGTTTCAAACCAAAGGGCTATGCTTTTGGATCGGAAATTATACAATTGTTTCCGCCATCAAATGATTTCCAGGATAACGTTATTGGATGAATATTTCCCTATTTTTAACTGTGTAGTTGTGCATAATAAAGATTAGGCGATTGAAGTTGACTTTAGTTGCAATATAAGTAACTCAGGTGTGGATATGATCTTATTTAATCCTCTCAGAAGTGCCTATTTGTGTATCAAGCACACAGAACTGGGAGCCAAGGTAGAGGCTCAATACTAATGTTTTGTACATGTGTACTATTTATTTATTTATTCTTTCAGACGGCATCCGCCAATATACAATAGTCATAAAAATATGACAATAAAATTGACTAAAAAAAAAGAATATAACAATAGAATAATAACATTGAGTAAAAAAACAATAGAATATAACAATATAATAATAGATTTTATATAGTATAAACTAGCTGTAGACTATGACAAAACGAAAAGTTCAGGGTCATTTGTAAGTGTTCATATTACAGAGGATGCTTGAGAAACAATGAGTTGAGGAAGAGTTTACGGAAGATGATGACCAGGAAGGTTCATATTAACTTGAAATTATTGATTCTATTGCAGTTTATTTTTCAGTTGACTGATACTGTCAGAGAAAAGGTTGACATTTTCAGGAACCCCATTACCAAATCTACGAAGATGGGCGATAGGACCAAAGTAACTATAGTTGTTCGAGTGGTGGCTGATCGCAAATATATTTCTAGATCTAGTTCTTCCAGGAACTGAAAAGGATATGCATTGGAGAAGTTCTGGAAAATCAATAATACCATTGATAAGTTGATGCAGGAAAACTAGATCGAACACCCTTCTTCTGGAAGTGTTAATTAAACTATTAAGCCACATGAGTGCACATTGCTCAGAAGTGGGATAAAAACAAATGTAGCTATAGTCTACGGAACTCCTGGCTCTCCAATACGATCATGCAAGATGCTGTATAATGTAGGCTCTCATTTTAAGCGTGTCTGTTAGGATGGCTTTTGAAGGTGAGGGATTGATTTAGAGTAAATCCCAATTACTAAGAGTTTTTATTGAATTTAATTTCAACATCATTTAAAAGTGTGTTCGGTTTATGAATAAGCTAACCTTTTTTTGAGATGGAAACTCGCTACATCTATTTTTGAGGGTTTTTGATCTAGCTCCCAAGTTCCAAAAAACTGAGGAAATCGCAAGATAATTTCTTATTGACAGTTTTGTCTGTTGTAGATCTGAATGTTGATTTGCTAATAGCGAATATAATATCATTACTATAAATAAACTTTCAAAATATAAAGAGTCCTTGAGATGTATTTATTGTACACACATTTAATAGTAGGTGAGTGTGTATGTAGCTTAGAGTGTCCCATAATCATTAATCAAATATATATATAAAAAAGGAATAATATAGGTAGATTTTTTATTTATTTCCAACTAGAATATTGGAGAGATAGGACATCAGCAAACTTACCTTAGAAGACAAGTTCACTAATACCAGAGTAGTAGTAACATACACAAAATAAACACATAATCACACAAATTTTAAATGCCACTGGCACTTTCTTCAGTCTCTCTCTCCCTCCCTCCCTTCCCTCTCACCTGATGAAACTGTAAGTGGCATTGAACATTTGTGTGATTATGTGTTTTATTTGTATATGTTACTACTACTCTGGTGTTAGTGAACTTGTCTTCTAAGGTAAGTTTACTGATGTCCTATCTCTCCAATATACTAATTCCTGGCCTAGTGCCCTTTAACCTAACCTAAAATTATTTATTTCCAAGTATTTAAGTGTTAGAAAATCATTTAGATTATAAAAACAATTGTTTTTTTACCGTGGACAAAGAAATATGTAAAAAAGTATCTTAAAATCATGCTTATTTTTCAGAAGGATATGTTCATAGAATGCCACCAACGTCTGCAATGCCAGGATTGCCTCAAATGGGATCAACACAACAACCACATCAAAGCGGGCTTCAGACACAACAATCTCAAACCTCTCAATTTCCTCCAAACTTTCAAATGTCATCTCACTTTGCTCCAGGACCTCAAATTAATCATTTACCATCTGGGCCTCAAGGTCTTCAACATCCTCCAGGTCCTCCAATGCCCCAAAAATCTTCATCTCCACAAATTTCTCAACAACTTCCAGGTCCTCCTATGTCCCAAGAACCTAACCACCAAATACACCAACCATTAGAAAATCCAGTGCCTCAACAATCTTCTCCCCAAGTTCAACAGCAAGTCCCTGGTCAGTCAGCACCCCAAGATATTTCTAATCCACATGTGCCACAACATCCTTCTATTCCTTCATTATCTAAACAGTCTCAAGTTTCTGACTTCCCTCATCAAGTAGGAGGATCTGGTCCTCATATACCACAGTTGTCTCAAGGGTCTCGATTACCTCAATCTGGGCCTTATAGTCTACAAAGTGGTACACAGATTCAACAACCAAGTGCTGCGATGCAGCCTTCTCAAGGACACTCGAGTGGAGCAGGTCGCCCGATGCCTCCATCCTTAAGTGGGCCAATGCCTCCACCCTCAAATGCCCCACCTGGAGGTTACTTACCCCCTCAGTTACAAAGCCAGTTGGCGGGCATGACTATAAATGGTCCAAGGATGCCACCACCTCAGCAAAATGTAAGTTTTCTGGGTTAGTGCTTTTAAATTGAAACAAAGTATACTATTTACTTCATTAATAAACTGTCCACAATCAGGTGTTCGTGGACCGGATAACATTATCAAACTACTGAGTTATAATATTTATTAAACTCTAGATCTTTCTAAGACAGAGATGGTCAAGAAAAGGGTGAATATGAATAATCTAATAATTAAAAACGAATGTATGTGTGTGTGTGTCCTTTATGCGTAACTAAACCACTCATTGGATATCCATGAAACTTTGGGAAATTGTAGAGTTCACTCCCGGGAAGGTTTCTGGCTTGGTTTCATTCACTTCCGACTCTATGGCTCTGCCCCACCAGTCTTTAAGGGGGCAATGTATAGGCACTGGCACAAATAAAATTACTAGGAAAATTCATTACAATCTCGTTACCGTTCAACCAATGTTCAGACAAACATATTACATACTAGCTGTACCCACCCGCTTCGCCGGTCATAATATTGAGTTTTGATTGTATCATTGAAATGCAGCAACCTCTCAGTTTACACAGTATCCAATTTACAACAGCTGATGTTTTGTGTAGTTTACTACTATACTCAATTATTTTTAATTTTGAAAGTTTTGCCTACCACAATTTTATTCTATTTGTTTTTATTTAACAGCTGTTAATCAAATAAATCAATCAATTAATATAGCTTCACAAGAAATCAAAACAAAAATATAAACAGTATAATTTTGACATATTTAAAACCCACAGCTGAGATTCTTTTTATATTTGACTTATTATACCTTCATGCATCCTGCTATTTGATTAACATCGAAACTTTAGAAGTCCAAGGGATGAAGCCCTGAGGGATTAAAGAAACGGGAATAGGACAGAAACCTTCCCTGGGTTATATAGAACAACTTCCCCAAGTTTCATGGCAATCGGCTGGGACGGTTTGGTAGCGCATAAAGGATAGACAAACAAACATACATTGGATTTTATATATATAGATAAATTTGCAATATTAGTTATGTAGCTGTCTAAAATTGATACTTTGTTCATAAGGCTCTGAATATTTAAAAAAATAATACTAAAATTACAAAGTTGAGCTATCTTAGGTCTTTCTAATTTAGGTGAAATAGGTAAAGGGCCTAGAATTGTTACATACTGTGTTTTGGTGGAACATTTTGCTTTGGCTTAAATTGAACAGATTTAGATTTAATGCTGTTTGATGTGCATAGTTTTTTGTTAAGTCTTAACATGAGACGGCATTAAATCTAAATATGTTCAATTTAAGCCAAAGCAAAATGTTCTACCAAAACATAGTATGTACCCTAGTGTACCAAAACATTTATATCCTAGTGCTAGTTAATGTTGAAGATATCCATAAGATTCTAAATTTTATCTAGTTTTAGAAAATATATGGTTATATTATAATACATACCTATGTATATTATGATTGGTGGTCATATAACTGCAACAGTGCGCAAATGCCAAATTTTGTTTCTAAGGTAACACTATTTTTCAACAATTTATGTCATCTTTGCAGTGTTCCTGCGTGTCGTATTGGCAGATGACTTCAATATGAGGGCTATAGAGTGGGGCATGGCAGTCACTAATTGCAGAGGGAGACACGTCCTGGAGATAGCCTTAAGGCTTGATCTGGTAGTTGCAAACAAGGGTTCAAAGTCAACTTATGAAAGACCTGGTTTTAGTTTACTTTCATAAGTTAAGTCCATACCAGACATTAGGCTGGTATCAGGTGAGGTAGCTGCTTTGCTGTCTGGATGGGAGGTGATGGATGTCTACACTGCTCGTGACCAAGAGTTCATTTCATTCCGACTAAACAAAAGATTGGAGGTCCAATGGACGAGGACCCAAAACCCAATTGTCTACGATTTAGCCAAGCTAGACAGGGGGAAGTTTTTTAGTGAGCTGAATTGACGCCTTGAGGCCAGTGCAATACTGCACCTGGAGTCCATGGACAAGATGGAGGTAGAATACTTCGTAGAATCTACCATGGAGCTGATCCTCCAGAACTCATGTGACTCATCAATGCCATGGAAAAAATTCTTTAGTGGCTGCAAATGTGTACTGGTGGAGGGGCGAGATCACATAACTCAGACGGACTGCCCTGATGCACAAAATGAGAGCTTAGCATGCTCGCAATCGGCGGAAGCTGCAACAAGTTTGGCAGAACACAAATCTGCAAAGAAAGCTCTAGAGCGTGGTTCCGATCCATGGACCTCTGGGTTATGGGCCCAGCACGTTTCCATTTTTCATTTTAAGACCCATCCCAAGAAAGGAAGTTGAGCTGTAACGGAGGATGGCTCAAGTCCAGAAGTGACAGGGTCACGGGCAGCACTAGGAGGGTTAAAACGTAACTCGGCAGCTGGGTAGAAAAGACGATTTATTGCAAAAATAAATAATAAAAAAAGGGCTGAATGTCACAAGAGCAAAAATTACAGTCATAAAAGCAAAAGTTACAATCAAAATGCAAAAACCACAATAAAAATGCAAAAATTACAAAACAACATTTTAAACACAAAAATAGCAAAAATTACAATAACAAACCATAGCAATGTTTATCTGCAGAAAAGCCCAAAATTAATTAAAAAAAAAATTAAATATAATTAACATTCAATAAAAAATTAAAGCCCGAAATTTCATAAATATAAAAACAAAATTAACAAGAATGAAAGAAAATTTACTTTAAAATTTAGAAAGTTGAACTAACAAATCATCCGGCAATTTAGCCCACTTCCTATAATTCTACCGAGTCTAGGAAGTAGGCCGGTATTCCTAGACAGCTCCGAATTAGAAAAATTGTAAAACCTCAAATTAAATAAGCAATACCCTATTGGTGAAATTTAAATTAAGAGAATAAAAATAAAATATAGGACGGTAGCGGTTTATCAGAAATCCTGACTGAATATGAGAAACAAAAATAAATAGCTACACATACAAAAATTAACAACTAGGCCTAAACAAAAGATGCTGTCAGTTCCAAACATTATTTTAAAACAGTAGTAAATATTTAAACAGAAAACGAACAATAGGAATATAAAACTATAAAGGAAACAAAAATGTAATAATAAATAACAATTAATATAAAAAACAATCTATTTAAAAAATATGGCCTGGTTAAAAAAATCAATAACAGGTTTATTTGTATATATAACGTTGTTTTTTAAGAATGATTAAATTTTAAAAGAAATATGGCTGTGAACTTAATATTGCGAAAGGTTTTGAGACAACGTAGAATTTTTTGTTTGTTTTACAAAGTAGAAAATATTCATCCCCCAGCTTGGCCGTCTGGGACAAAATAACGGACTGACCTGAGGACAGAAGAGCATCCCTACAGTTGGAAAGTGGGCGGCTAAGAAATAAACTTGACTCTCATCACATGGGCCCCAGGCCAGACTAGCACAGTTCCTGTAGCGGAAGGTCGAGCGGCGGCAGGCTGAACGTACAAGTCCTGCACGAGGACCATGAAGTTTTTGGGTGAACTAGCCAGACATGGTACTTCCTAACAGGAAGATGGCAAACGAAGAACAATCAAGGCGAGACGTCAAACCGGCGGACCGGGAATCGGGACAACGGAACAGACCAAGGTTTGCGCCAACGGCCATTTAGGTAACAAGCAGACAGCGCAAGGACGATCTCTAGCTGCCTCGTACACGAAAGCGTAAAGAGTACAGTAAAGAGTACACGGTACAGTGCTCAGTGTTGCGACTAGCAAGAGCAAGGCACATTATTGGAAAAAGCTTTGCCAGGATGTGGACTCTGACCCATGGGGTAAGGAGTAAAAACTGGTAATTAGAAAGACCGGTGGGATGGGGAGAAACAGAAAAGTTTTGATGACTGTAACAATAACAGCCACTCTTGACAATCTCTAATTCATCAGTTAAGGAAGGAATAAATAGCAGGTTGCAGAAGTCCTGGAATTTTCAGAACAGGAACTCGAGGTGGTGTGTCATAAAGAACAAAGAGCACCAAGGCCTAATTACATCCCTGCTGAGAGACTGAAGGTTATTGTGGATAGTCACCCACAACTGCTGCTATGTATGATGAATGCATGCTTGGTAGAGGGGGTGTTCCCGTCTGGATGGAGCACATTTTGGCTGGTGTTGATGGGGTAAAGACAACCCAGACATCCCATCGTTGTACAGGTCGCTTTGTGTGTTTGACACAGCTAGGAAGCTCTTAGGGAAGCCGAGGCTGCAGTGTGCCATCGAGGCTGCTAAGGGATTATCATCGTCGTTGTGCAGAATTATCTGATGGACCGAAAGCTGACGTATGAGACTGAAGATGACTGAAGAACGAAGAAGATCACTGGATGAAGAACGAAAAAGACTAGAGGGGCCCAGGGTCCCCTCTCTGGTTCATACTTGGTTCTGATCTCTGGAATATCTCGTATGATGGCCTTCTGCTTTTCAAGAGGCCACACGATTGTATTCCTGGTAAGCTACGTTGAGGATAAAGCCGCAATTATTTCTAGAGCACCAGAATTGACTCAGTTATGTCTGAACTAGGTTGAGTCAATTCTTAGATGAGGAGCCATGGACTTGAGCTGGCGGTGGCCAAAACAGAAATCATAATCACCTGACGGAGAATACCTGCTGTGATCCCAATGACTGTGGGTTCTGTTGAGGTCCAAACAAAAGCTGCAGTGAAGTATCTGGGTGTGTTGCTCGATTGCTGCTTGCAAAACTGGGAGCACATATAGATGGTTTGCGACAAGGCAGTGAAGATGGTTATGTCACTCAGCGACTGACAGGGAATGTGGTTGGCCCTAGAAAAAGCAAATCGAGAGCAGAAACCTTGCAAGCATGGCAACGAAGATGGGTTGGGGTGGGTATCGATGAAGGCCCAGTTAGGTCTCCTCAGGATACTTACTGCCTCGAGAATGATGATGTTTATCATACGTTCTTTGGGTCTGTGCGTTTTACCAAGGAAATAAATCGGAGTCTCTCCATTATTGGTGCTGTTTAACCCAATACCATTGTTAAGGCAATGTTACGAAGCAAGGATGTGTGGAAAACTATTTTTGCTTCTCTTTATGTGGTCCTACGCGAAAAACATGACTGACCCTAAATAAAGTGGCTTAGCCCCAAAAGGAAGTCAAGACATGTGGGCAGGCATGAAGGGTGAGTGCCACATGCTTTGCATAAATGCATTACTCCTACGTAAAAAAAGCCTGCTAGACTTGCGTCCTGTCAGCCTTTACTGTCGAGTTATCGAGTGGCCAGGTAGTGAAGTTTTACTGTGAATGAAATAAGAGCTTAGTATACCATTTCACATTTTTTCTTGTACTGTTATTGTAGAAAATCATCAAATCAGATTCATCTGTTGCTTCCATATTAATTGATAATATAATTAATCTTGTTCCTTATACCTAATATTTATAGTATTCATTACATGTTTATTAACAGTATATAACACTGTCACTAGTACGCAATCACACTGTCTAACATCATTTTATCATCATACCTAACAATACTAAAAATTAACTAAAAGCGGTACAACGTGCCAACCCCGACTCTCACTGCGTTCGATACACCTTTGGCCTCGGCATGTGACTTTGACTACAAAAAATAGTAGATTATCTGTACAACGTAAAATCACAATATTAAATTTATTTACAGTATTTCACTCACTCTACTTGCATTGCTACCTATTTATTAGTATATGGTATTACTTAGCCTATTTCAAATGTGTTTATTTCATTTGTTTTTGTTTAACAGCTGAAAATTAAACTCTTAATGCATCAATAGGGTAATGTCAAATATACAAAATAAACATGTTTATTTATTTACGTGTATTTTACATGTATTTACATGTACAGCTGTTATTAACCCTTTGCGATCAACATTGAAATATATGGGTTGTCCTCTGCGGACGCGTGGCCTGGCTCACGGCCCACAGCCATTTTTGCGCCAACTCATATTAGTTTAGACTTGTGTTGTCCTCAGCGCACGCGTGGCCCGGCTGACTGGCCACTATAGAATTCCTTCTACGGTCGTATGGCCTGTGTGACTGCCCAATAAATTCGTTCTCCATTTAGAAATAATTACATTGTGCTGGTGTAGCCGTAAAGTGCTGACATCAAACGAGAAACTATTGAACTAAATGAAACACCAGCTGTTTTTATTTTACTGCCAATCAAATCACAGGAGAATATAAAATAACAACGTGTCTTCCACTGCCTATTCACGTAGGCTATTGCAGTGAATGTTTGACAGTTGTTTACATCCTTTTTATGCTGTTTTGTGGTTAGTTTCCTGTGGAAAAGAGAGGAAAAGAACAAACTTCTTTTGCAAAACATGTGCAAACAATCCTGGACTCCACATAGGTGAATGTTTCGAGAAGTACCATTCAAACAAAAAGTTTAAAACCCAATAATAACCATGAAACGATTGTAACTGCAATAGCCTAATTAATTGTTTAATTTCATTTTATTTTGCAATAATATTTTAATTTCATTTTATTGTAGTGTATATTGGTTTCAATAAATGTCTTTTCATAATTTTGTATTTTAATAATTTCTTATTTGTAGTTACACCAACACAACAGTTACTTAAGGATATAAACAATCATCATAATAATTATTTAATTATAAAACGTTGGTAAACTATTTGTATTTACGATAAAGTAATGAGACAAATCCATTAATAGGTAACAAATATAGAGAATTTCATTATAAAATAAATAGCAAGGTAAACTTTTTTAATTTTATCGAATACTAATAACTTTCAATATAAATGTTATGTACAAAATAGACAGTCAGGATATTAATTATTATAATAAAATAGCAAATTTTAATAGTGACTGCACAAGTAGATTTGCAAACTATCATTTATTTAATTTTTTAAAATAAGTAACCAATGAAACTAGTATTTTACAATTAAGTTGACGTTCATATTTATTAAATGGTCTGTTTAAATGTATAATTTACAATAGTTTTATAAAGTATCGGGTACTAGTTTTTTAAATTTTAAATATCCGATGTCAATATTGCCGCTTGTAGCAGTAAATAATTCTGAGTTGATGGCAGGTAGCCGCCATGTTAAATACCAAGCTGGTGCTGAGAACGGCACGGCCCGGGAGACGGGCTACGCGAGCGGCGAGGACAACTCACCAATAAATTATTCCGAGCTGTCTGGAATTTGTTGTGGCCCGGCAGCCGGGCCGCACGATCGCAAAGGGTTAATGTACTAAAATCAACTTAATGTTATTCTTATGGAAAAAAGGAAATTTTGAAGGGTTGTTTGTACCCCTTAGGAATCAAATTTCGAAAAATCCTTTCTTAGTGGGTCTCTTCGATACTAAAGCTAACTTTCTTTAAAATTTTGTGTAAATCTGTTTGGTGGTTTTTGAGATTTTGTGATCAGTCTGTCAGTGAGTGGTGTTTGGCTTTTATATATATAGATTAGTAGACAAGTATTATGATAATGAGGAAGTAGTCTTTACTCATGGTATTTTGACTGTTGGCGTCATATGTCTGCGGTGGTTGGATGTAGAAGGCCTTCTGCCTCACTTAACTGTTCAAAGACTGCCCGGAAAGGCAACAGTTTACTCTCTTGTAACAAAACCTACATGTTCCATGAAACCAGAACTTCAAGACTACGATTTGGCCTTTAAACAATTATCAGAGGACTTTAGGGAAAAGGGTTTTAAACATGTTGTTTGCTCGCCTAACCTGAATACTTAGCAGTACTGGAGCTCCTGTAGAGATAGTGTCAAGAGTATTGTGTAATGAATAGTTCTAGTTTGTATGGAAGGTGAAATGAATCGTTGCTCCTGATTTTATTAATATTGTTTTGAGAAGTTAATTTAAAGTTTAAGGTTTTCAATACAACTTCTTTGTTGGGCTGTACAAAATAAGCCTTTAATTTTGAAGTCATAATGTATGATATTGTCTATATAATTTTAGTTTTTCAACTGAAATTATTTCCTGTAACTATTTGAAGGATGCTATAAAAATAGTTTTCTCTGGATTATTAAGTTTTATTGATACAATTTTAGAGTATTCACTTTACAATAACTCCATAAATAGTAATAGTAATTTTGTTTTCTTAGAACTTCCCAGGGAGTCCCATGAAACCTCCTGTAGCGAGCAACCCACCCAGTAGCTTTCCGCCGGCCGTCAATGGAATGTCTCCACCAGACCTGATATCTCCTGGTTATCTGAATGGACCTGGGGTTGGACATAGGCCACCCCCTCCCCAGCCCAACAAGTATCCCTCCCCTCAACAAGTAAGTATGTTTAATCTGACTTAATTTGTTTTGCATGTACATGCATGTATTATATCAGAAGCTACATTTATCTGTAAATCCAACTGTCTTAATCCTTGAGAATTTGACCACTAGACCAATAGAAATTTTCCATTGGTAGTTTGAATAAAATAAAAAATATAGATTACAGATTACTTTACAATATGGGTTAACTTATAGAACATTAGGCTGAAAATTAATATATAGGAGATATATAGGATATGGCAGCTAACTTATATAGGAAGGTAAACATAACGTTTTTTTTTATTATAGCTAAATAACTACATATTTATCAAATAATCTGTTTAGTAACTTTTACAAATTTATTTATCAATACAACAATACATTTATACCGTCAATGTTTGGAACAGTTTATTTGTGTTACAATTAAATGTTGCAGTTTCTGTTCTAGTTGTATTACGATATATAATTAACCACACCCCTTTGCTTAAAATTACACTGTAAGAACCCTACTTTTATGTAAATTATTTATTAGAGAATGAAGTTTTGATGTAAGTTTTTTTCAATGATTTATAAATTCTATGTAATTTTGATTTCTTAATTTTGATTTCTTTTTAAATTAATTGTATGACTTTTACTATATTATGATGTATATTCTTGATGGAATTTGTTAGGTTGTAAATAGAAAGTAATTTTTTAGTAAAATTCCACAAATTCAATTTTTATTAATGACTTACTATAGTTGCAATTATTTGTTATTTGTAATCATTGACAATGTACCAGTTTGTGTTTGTTGTAACAATAGTAAATTTAATGTGCAATAAAACTATTTGATATGATGTTATATAACAATCTGAATAGCATTAGGTTTTATTACTAGCTTTAAAATTATTTTGGCTAGCAAAATTTCATAAAATATATTTTTAGTGATCACCTATGGGGGTTACACCAGTTTAGTAAATAAGTAAACAGTGAACACAAAATAGTTGACAGTATGTAAGTCCTAGTATAATGTCAAATAATTAAAAACTACTTAACATTTAAATTAATTTATTCCCTGACATTGATTTTGGTTGCTTGGTTAGTTAAGTCTTCACCTAAATGTTATAGGATCTGTTTCTGACAAAAAAAAGCATCACGCTAAAAAAAATTATTTGTTAGATTGGTAAAACTTAGATTTAGATTCCTGAATCCTTAAACAAGTAAGAGCCTGGTGAGTGGTGAGCTGAATGATTCCTTTTGAATACAATATTCTATACAGTTGAAAAAAAATTGAAATGCCGAATAGAAAATTAAAGTCATTAAAAAGTACAATTAATTGCCAACCTCAAAGATCAAGTTGGGAAAGCAAATGAAGATAATTTACTTCTTACATCTAATCATAATGATTCAAACTTATTATTAATCTCCAGTCGCAGTGACATGAGTTTGCTCAAGTCAAAGGGCCTTTCAGCTCAAGAAAAACTAGTATTAATAAGTAGGTTATTAAACCCTCAGCATGAATAATGCTCTTTCCACTAAATAAGAGACATTATTGTCACTTAGTTAGTTATCTGAGGAATTAAGTACTGGTCGGTTAAAACTTAAATTGCAAAGCTCTGTTAGAGCTTTGGCTGATGATGTTACCTTTTTACACTCAAATAAAAATGTACGGATAATTCAATTAAATATTCAACAAGTAATGTTTTTACTAAAGAAATGGTGTTTTAAAATAAAATGATTTTGAACATCAACAAAACTATTTTAATTTAAATTTTGAGTTGCCTATTAAATATCATAATAGAAGCTGTTTAGAAAATGTATTAATTAAAATCCATTTTGTAGCCCCTGAACTGTTGTAAATAGAGCAAAATAGGTTTACTTTACCTTCCGTCAAACAGTTCACAGCGCTGTAAACTGTTTGACGGAAGGTAAAGTAAATGTATTAACCCCATTTATACAATGCCTATTTTCCATTAAGCAGTAATTTATTGTAAAAAAATCAAAATAAAATTTTTAGTTGCTCATTTTTGTTGTTGTTCTGTACAGGAAAATAAGACATGATAACATTTTGAAACTTTGATTAGCCTACTTTACCTTTTTTGCTTATATATGAATATGTAAATAAACAAACTTTTACTTGAAAGTAAGCCTCAGGCATAGATTACTTATACAGTATGAATCAATACAAAATATTATTACTATTAATAAAATATGTGTAATTGAGTACATTTACTTGTACATAAACTGATAAAGACAGGGCTTGCACATAACACATATAATAAAAAATAAGTAAATACATATAGCACTTGAATACGATGTATTTAGTACCTTCCACAAAATGAAAATCTGCTGGATTATTTATATGGACACTTAAACTAATAAATTACAAACATGTGTTAAACTAAAGTAATGATAAAAACAACTAAATACACAGTTTCAAAGAGGTGAGGCGGCGGACAATGACAACCGCTCGGCTCGACAGTAGCTGAGCGTATATGCACTTGTGGCGTTGGGCAGCATAGAGGAAATGTATACTGCCAGACAAAAACCAATCTCGTAGTCATTGACAAGCGAATAAAATGTTGCGAGTCGCACAATTTGTCTCTCATGTGCCAATGCCCATAACCCAAACGCACTACCGGATTAAATTAGAAACATTATTACTACATGTATATGCGCTTAAGGCGTTTAGAGCAAAGTCAATGTATACGCATATATGCGCTTACGGCGTAATAAGGGTTAAATTGCTTTACTGTAATGAGATATTAGACAAGTTGAACTTTTTAATTATCTAGTTGTAACTTTAAGTGCAAAATTATCCTGAGAAAAAATATTACATAGCTTAATTCAAAAATTAAATTCCCCATAAGGAAATCTTATAACTTAAGAACTGTTTGTGATATTGATTCATTTTGTAGATTGTATTTTGCGATGGTTCATTCCAGACTGCATTACAGAATTACATGTTGGTTGGGAGCTTTTAAAACCTCTATAAATTGTTTAAGATCTCTCAAAACAGAATTGTATGGTTTATTATAAAAGAATAAAAACAGTAAGTTCATTTCCTCTCTATACAGAATTAAAAATCTTTAGAATTCAACATTTTAATTTTTTCAAAGTTTTGAGACTATTTTATTTGAGAAGTGTCAATGAAGGAAACAATTTAGCATATATTTTGAAAATAATTTCAAATTTAAGAATTTTCAGATTACCGAACGTAAACAAGTCACGTTCAAGTTAATCCTTTCAATATTCAGCACCAAATCTTTGTAATCAACTTCTCCAGATTGTTTTTCTAATCAATCAAAAATGATTATTTACAAAGATTAATATTGATTTTTTTATTCTACTTTGAAGCCTAATGTATTGAAATTTTACTAAAAATGTGTATTTAAATCCTTTTATAAATTAGTATAATTTGATCCCTTGTTTATATTGTAGTTATATTTATCTCATTCTTTGTTTTCGTTGTTGTATTGTGCAGATGCCTCAGATAGCTGCTGCTGTTTGAATGTATTTAAAATGGCTGGGCCGAAAGAATTGTATGAAATGAATTATATCTATATATTTATTGGAATAGGTTTAAAAGTTAATTTATTTCTTTTGTAGCTACTAGTAATTGTAGCCAGTGAATTTTTTCCCTAATAATTAATATGTTAAAGTTTGGGGTATGTTCACAAAAAGAAAGAAGTCATTAATTCATCATTAGATAGTTTGACAACACCATCTCGCAAAACTACTGCTCTACTTGAGAATCAACCCTCAGCCATTCAGTCTAAACATTGTCATTAAGGTTATTGAGTTGGGTTCTGTTGGTGATGTAAATATGTAGCTCAAGGAGCTTAAGCTTCATAGTTTAAAGTAAATACTACTTTGAGTTAGCAATAGTTAATGTTCTTATGAAAATTTTCAAGTGGGAAAGTAATGTAAACATGAGCTATGATGCACGCTCACACTAGTCCTTTGTTAAATGCAAAGTTTGCTGCAACCCTGTCTAACAATCTCAAACTTTCTGTTTAACATGTAACTTGTATCCAGCTGAACATTACTTTTGAGAGTGGCTTAGATGTGCTAATAAAGTAATATTGTACTGTACTGTTGTATTGAATACAGTATTATTGTTTTAAATCTAACAAATCAATTCTTTTTCTCGTCTGAGTGTTCAAAAAATTGTATAGTGGTACAGTAAACCTCGTTTAATCCGGACCCACGTTATCACGTTCCAGTTTATACGGATCAGCTGACCAATCTAATGGACGGTAAATATTTCTTTTCTAAAGTTGTTATACCACCATGGAAACATTAAATGTTGTTTTGTTATGGCAGCGCCGGCGATAAACTCATTACAGCCGTGTTGCTTGTAAGACAACAGCGTTGTAGTATCATAGACATGCACGTGTGCAGGCATGGTTCCCGGTACACAGCAAACTGTACATACTGTATTGTATTTGAATTTGTTCTTGGGCGATCCACGCGGAGCGCTAGCGTTGCTAGCTGTCATTTCGCATGCTTTTTTATTGTTTCTATTAGTTGCTGCTGAGTTGCATACATAAACATTTAAGGTTATAGTATGGTTATGAATACGCAAAATACTGCCTAGTGCTGAATAAATACTTTCTAGTGTGACAGTAAACGTTATTAAACTATATTTTATATGGTATAAAGCTGGTTTATTCATATGACCTTCCTATCTAGACATTTATCATTGTCCAGACCATCTTAGTCACAAGAATATCCAAAAAAATGTAGGCTATTGTACGGATTTCATCCTGTAGATTTTGCTTTTTGTTGTTCATTTACATAAAAACACCGACTTTGGTCAAGTAAAGTGAGGTGACATATTTTTATCGGGCGTTCTTTCAGTTTTCAAAATATTATCACACAAATGAAGAAAGGCCGGACCGTTTGCGAGCCTCTGTGAAGCATACATTGCCTATTGTACCATCTAGGTGTTTTTACGGATATTTATCCAATTTTTATTATATATTTTTTTATCTGGATTGATGTGTATCCGAATCAGGATACCGCCACACTAGTCCGAATAAAACTACGTTTACTGTATTTGATAACACTTATTGTTTTAATTTACCTAAGTTATATAAGGAGAAAACTAGCGATACTTGTAGTGATAACTCATCTTGTAAATTTTCACTGATCAAAAGAAAAGAAACTAACATACAGAAAATTGTTAAGAAAAACAATTGTAAAGGAGGTAGAAACTGTGTCAAAAATGAATTTTATCTATGGAGGGGAGAGGTGAACACCAAATGCAAGTTAAATACTGATAGTTTGTTTTATCTACGGAGAGGAGAGGTGAACACCAAATGCAGGTTAAATACTGATTAGTTTGTTTTATCTATGGAGGGGAAGGGTGAACACCAAATGTAGATTAAATACAGGTAGTTTGTTTTATCTATGGAGGGGAGAGGTGAACACCAAATGCAGATTAAATACTGATCGTTTGTTTTGTCTATGGAGGAGAGAGGTGAACACCAAATGCAGGTTAAATCCTGATAGTTTGTTTTATCTATGGAGGGGAGAGGTGAACACAAATGCAGGTTAAATACTGATAGTTTGTTTTATGTATGGAGAGGAAAGGTGAACTCCAAATGCAGGTTAAATACTGATAGTTTGTTTTATCCATGGAGGGGAGAGGTGAACACCAAATGCAGGTTAAATCCGATAGTTTGTATTATCTATGGAGGGGAGAGGTGAACACCAAATGCAGGTTAAATACCGATAGTTTGTTTTATCTATGGAGGGGAGAGGTGAACTTCAAATGCAGGTTAAATACCGATAGATTGTTTTATCTAAGGAGGGGAGAGGTGAACACCAAATGTAGGTTAAATACCGATAGTTTGTTTTATATATGGAGGATATCGTGAACACCAAATGCAGGTTAAATACCAATAGTTTCTTTTATCTATGGAACGGGAGAGGTGAACACCAAATGCAGGTTAAATACAGATAGTTTGTTTTATCTATGGAGGGGAGAAGTGAACACCAAAAGCAGGTTAAATACTGATAGTTTGTTTTATCTATGAAGGGGAAGGGTGAACACCAAATGTAGATTAAATACCGATAGTTTGTTTTATCTATGGAGGGGAGAGGTGAACTTCAAATGCAGGTTAAATACCGATAGATTGTTTTATCTAAGGAGGGGAGAGGTGAACACCAAATGTAGGTTAAATACCGATAGTTTGTTTTATATATGGAGGATATCGTGAACACCAAATGCACGTTAAATACCGATAGTTTGTTTTATCTATGGGGGAGAGAGGTGAACACCAAATGCAGGTTAAATACAGATAGTTTGTTTTATCTATGGAGGGGAGAAGTGAACACCAAAAGCAGGTTAAATACTGATAGTTTGTTTTATTTATGAAGGGGAAGGGTGAACACCAAATGTAGATTAAATACCGATAGTTTGTTTTATCTATGGAGGGGAGAGGTGAACACCAAATGCAGATTAAATACTGATCGTTTGTTTTGTCTATGGAGGAGAGAGGTGAACACCAAATGCAGGTTAAATACCGATAGTTTGTTTTATCTATGGAGGGGAGAGGTGAACACAAATGCAGGTTAAATACTGATAGTTTGTTTTATGTATGGAGAGGAAAGGTGAACACCAAATGCAGGTTAAATACCGATAGTTTGTTTTATCTATGGAGGGGAGAGGTGAACATCAAATGCAGGTTAAATACCGATAGATTGTTTTATCTAAGGAGGGGAGAGGTGAACACCAAATGTAGGTTAAATACTGATAGTTTCTTTTATCTATGGAGGGGAGAGGTGAACACCAAATGCACGTTAAATACCGATAGTTTGTTTTATCTATGGGGGAGAGAGGTAAATACCAAATGCAGGTTAAATACAGATAGTTTGTTTTATCTATGGAGGGGAGAAGTGAACACCAAAAGCAGGTTAAATACTGATAGTTTGTTTTATCTAAGGAGGGGAGAGATGAACACCAAATGCAGGTTAAATACTAATAGTTTGTTTTATCATGTAATAATTATAATAATCTATTTTAGGACTTGTACAATAATAGTGGCTACAGCAGTGCCAGCAACTTCCCTCCGGCACAGCAAGGTCATTCTCAGCCACAGATAGGAGGTTACCCCCCACAACCTGGCTACCACCCACAAGGAGGATATCCCACATCTCCCCCTGGTGCTTACCCACCTTCTCAACAAGCACCTAAGAGGCTTGACCCTGATCATATGCCAAGCCCGGTACGTTTATGTGTGCTCTAAACTGAATTTAGAACTATAGTACAGTATTGATCTATAAATTTCATCATCTCGCCATAAATTACTTCTTTGTACTTCGAATATAATTTTTTATAGATCTGCATTTCAGGTTTGAATATGAATTTAAGATTAAAATATATATATATATACATAAATTTTCATTGATTTGTTGTATACTTTTTGTCATTACATTATTTTGTTTATTTAGTAATTTTCATTACAGTATTATGTTCTATTACTATTAGTTTATTTCAAAATCCCCCCTGAAAATATTTTTGCTATTCTGATCCTAAAAATCTCCTACTGCCCATCCCTAGAATAAGTATTGGAGATATGCTGCCTGTTATAGTTTATTTTTTTATTATTGTATTTTTCGAATCAATCTTGAGGTCTGTAGCTCCAAAGAGACTTCTTTGGAAAAGTTCCTGAGCTTGAGCCTGACATTGTTTAGATACATCTAGAATAAATTAAGCCTTTAAATAGTGAAATCATATTCTTGTGTTCAGGAAAAAGATAGTATTCATTAAATAGGAAATTAATTATTTATTTACTGGCAATACTATTATACAACCATTTATATCTGGTAAAAATTTGTATGATATTAGTTTATCAGTTTGGCTTTTTTAATTTAGGGAAAATTGTTTTCACAGTGTCCTTTAAATAGTAGACATAATTTTTATTTAGTTTTGGTAATCGCTATTATAAATGCGTGCCTCTTTTTTATTTTATTGACATATATTTACTGTGATTAAAGATGAACAAACCTTGTATATAATATCATTTATAGATATTTTACTCTCAAAATAATTTGATAAATAAAAATTAATACTAATTAAGTATAGTTAAATGAATGGTACATATCTTATGTTTGTAATGCAAATAAGATATCAGATTTAAAAAAAAGATGTATCATGACAAAGTCTCACTTAGAGTGACCTAAAAACAACTAATTTTAAGGAGGTATAGAATATTGAAAGCTACTATGATAGAAGTTTTATTGTTTCCATGATAAAAAAAAATGTCAAAAATCATATTACTTACAGTTAGAGAAATAAACATAAATAGTAAAATTAATTTGCTTAAAACAACAATTGTTTTATTTTTCTTTCTAGTTTATGCTATTATACTAAAATCTCATTTCTAGAATTTCATGAAGGTCAGTTCTCTGTTATAATTTTTGAAACATGAAATTTCAAATTGGTGTAGGCTTAACTAGAATCTACATGTTCTAAGATTGGTGTAGGCTTACTTCAGATTTTTTGTTGTGATTATTTTACAATTTGCCAATGTTAACTCACATGTTTCAAGTCTTTTTGGTCCTAATTTACTTTTCTGATATAAGTGATATTACTGTTTACCACTTAAAAAAAAAAAAACTTTCTTTTTAAATTATCTGTTGAAACTTAGTTATAAGGTTACACATATCCCTTAAGCAAACCACGTTTCATATCTCTGTTATATAATATTTAAAAACATACAATCACAAGAGAAATATTATTTACAGCAAACTTTATTTAAAAATTGTTACTTAGTTTACTTTTAATCATAATTGTTTACAAGATTTTCAAACCAACTCAGTTGCATCAGGACTAAAACACCAGGACTTGTGTGATATATTTATGCGTAATATTCCATTCTTAAATTGTTTTACAACAAACAGGTAATAAACTGAAATTGCTGCTACAATCACACCCTGTGTTATTGTGAATGATCACAATCACATTCAAAGTTTTAGCAAACTGACAACATTAATTTCCCTCATTAATAAATTATGAGGGAAATTAGTGAAACTGAAGTATTTTGAATGATCAATTTTGAGATTACAATTTGAGAGGTTCAAACAATTAAGACTTTTTTTTATTATAAAATCTTGTATTCACTGGTTGTTATGTCATCATGTCTTTTCTCATTCCCAATATGTAGTTCAAGACTTGAATTATGTCTAAAGGATTTTATCTTAAATATGAAAAATAATGTTGAGAAACTAACAAGAAATTACCATTCACTGTGATATTAAGCGGTTATTTACAAGCATTTTAAAGTATTAAAAATTTTATCCTGTCTTCAATCTTAGACTTATAAGTGACCACATTTCTTTGAACTCAGACTCTTATGTTTCAGTTAGAAGTAATGCGTGAGGACCAGAAGGCTAATGGAGGCGTATTCTATACCAACCAAAGAGGCCAGGTGCCGCCTTTGGTGACGACCAAGTTTATTGTTCAGGACCAGGGTAATTGCAGTCCACGTTACTTGCGCTCCACCATGTACAGTGTACCAGTCAATGTAGACATGATGAAACAGGTTTGTTCTCTCAGAATAGCGTTTATAAAGGAGTTATTTTCATTTTTAATAATTCAAAACAACACTAGAACCAGTAAAATGAATAAAACTGCATCTTTAACATTTAGTGTTAAAAGTGACATTTGGGTTTTAATGATATGATATTAAAGCACATTTTAGGAGGCCAATGACTCTACTCCAAAATAGTTGTATTTAACATTTAGTAAGCTCATTATATTACCAAAAGAATGAAATCTTAAATCCTCTTAGTAAAATATATCACTACATTATAAATTAAGCATTGCATTTGTGGAAATGTCTGTAGACTTCAAGAAGATATTTATAAAATAAAAAAAGTAATATAAATGAGGAAATTGCAGAAACCAATGAAGAGATACGACAGTTTGTCAGCGGCTCATCAAATTGTACTGTGGTCGACACATCTTCATTAAACCGCCAATACTAAACTCGCCATGGTCTCCATTTAAATAAGCACGGAAAAAGAAAGCTATGTGCAGTAATTAAGGTGGCGATCCTTTCAATAAATCCAAACTGTGGCGTATTAACTTCATCTATCCTTTCTCAGACGGGAGTTGACTAGCCCTACAAACACCATTCCGATCCAGCCTTTTGCACCACCACTGCCACATCAAGAACCGTTCCTGCCTTCACTACCTAATACACTTTCAACCAGCAACAGATCTGTTGGAGAGGGTTTTAGTTTTCTGAAAACGCCTAGTCTGCGAGCTACTGCAGCATCTCCACTTCGCCATCACACTAAAGATTTTGATACATCACAGCCTGCATAAGACATTGTACAACCTCCTTTAAACTCAACTCTAGCAAAACAATCTTTTTAGGCAGCTACTCTTCGCCACATCTTGCCGTTCAAAGAACTGTTTAGACATTATCTGTAAAAATAAGTTTTGTAGCAATAGCCAATAATGTTTCATTATTGTTACATATTAACATTAGAAGCATTGCAAGTAAGTTTGATGAGTTACTAGTAGAGTTAGACCTTTTAAATAACAAAATTGATGTACTTTGTGTATGTGAACATTGGCTTACCAATGAAAATAGTAATGTAATAAAAAGGTTGAGTAGGTTTGATATTATATCTTTTTATGGGTGAAAAACAATGTAAAAGTTGGACGGGTCTTTATGGCTGTAAGAAATAGCGTGTCATGTAACCACCAAAAACGCAACAGAGCAAATATTGAGAACTTAACAGTGGACTGGGTATTGGAATGCGCAGCGATGGAGTTCAGTAGCGGTGTTGTGCTTCGACCGCTGTACGTGTATGATTGGGCGGGTGGGTCAATACCACTGTACGTGTATGGGTGGGAGGGTGGTCAATACCACTGTACGTGTATGAGTGGGTGGGTAGGTTAGTACCACTGTACGTGTATGGGTGGGCGAGTGGGTCAATGCCACTGTACGTGTATGGGTGGGCAGGTGGGTCAATACCATTGTGTGTGGGTGGGAGGGAGGTCCATTCCCACTGTAAGTGTGTGGGTTGGAGGGAGGGCCGTTATCACTCTACGTGAATAGGTAGGAGGTAGTGCCACTGTATGTGCTAGAGAAGCCTGGAGTGTCATGTTTTGTGGTAATTAGAGTCCGAATGTTGTGAAGGGAAGAGAACTGAGTATAAAGTTTGTTAATTAGCTGAATAACTAATGTAATGGGTAATTCAATACCACTGTACGTGTACGGGTGGGTCAAATACTACTGTACGTGTATAGGTGAGCTGTTGGGTCAATACCACTGTACGTGTATGGATGGGCGGGCCGGTCAATACCACTGTACGTGTATGGGGGGGCAGGTGGGTCAATACCACTGTACGTGTATATGTGTACTGTAGGAAGCAACATATTCAAGATGGGGTAGCTATATACTTGTGTGATTCGCTTGAATTAACTTACAGTAAAATAGATTTAAATTTTCTATGTGAGGAGTTTCATTTTGAGGCCACTGGAATTGTAATTCGTGACTATAAGTTAAGTCACTTTGTTTTACCCACTCTTGGCACCGATAGCTCTTTTTGTCCGTGTAGTTGGATTAGCTGTTTACGATGTTGGGTCAAGATACAAAATGGAAAGATATAGTAATCTGTGGAGATTTGAATATAGACACTCTGTCTGAAAGTTCAGCCAAAAAGGAACTATTTTGTCTGTTTGAATCATATGGATTGATATCACACATCAAAGTAGCCACTAGGGTAACATTACAGTTGAAAACTGCCATAGTGATAAATGAGCAGCAACTGAAGTAATAGATCTTGGTATTTCAGACAACGCCCAAGTACTTTCATCAATAAATATAAACACGCTAAATTCACAGTAGTAAAAAGAAATTTTAGTCAGAATAACAAACTTCTATTTAAACAAAAACTTGCTGAAACTGACTGGGAAGAAATTATTGTTCCAAATCCTGGAGTTGACACAAATTTTAATCAATTTCTTAACATTTTAATTTCCATGTTTGAAGAGCGTTTTCCTCAAATTTGGCAAAAAATAATTTACGTACGGGTTAAAAACTGATGCTTATAAAAGGTTTAAAAGTTTCTCTGGGCAAATAAAGAGAAATGAGTTTACAGCTGAAACGTTCACAAAATCCAGATTTCATTGAATATTACAAGGTATATGTCAAATCAATTCAAAAAATTTATTCAAATTTTAAAAAACATGTCATAGTAAAGAAATTAAAAATTCTGAGAACAAACCAAAAACTACATGGAACATTATAAGAAGGCAAACTGGGAGATAAATATTTAAACAAAACATAAATTCCATTTTAGTCAAAAACAAAATCATAACAGATAAGGTTACAATAACAGAACACTTCAATATATTTTTTATCAATGAATCATCCTCTGAAGCCCCCAGGGCATGTGTGACCAAAGCCCTTCATAGACTTAGTCAGTATAAAGAACCCTTGATTTATTCTATGTTTTTATAGCCAACAAACATACGAGAAGTATCAAACACTATAATATCCCTGAAGAATAAAAAGTCGTCCGGTTGGGATGGAATTTCAACAAATCTTTTAAAATTTTGTGATGATGAAATAGCTGTTCCTTTACAAAAACTTATCAATCAATCGCTAGAGTTAGGACAGTTCCCAAACAAATTGAAATTGGCGGTAATTAAACCCTTACATAAGAAGGGGCATCGATTGTTAATTGACAATTACCGACTGGTAGCATTGGTCCCAACTATATCCAAAGTCTACGAGAAAGTATTTTTAACACAATTGAGTTCTCATCTATCAAAACACGCGGTAATCTCAGAAAATCAACATGGCTTCAAAAAGGGAAAGAGTATGTCAGCTGCTTTATACAACTTCACAAATGACCTTCTTCGAGCCTTGGTAGAATTGCGGACCATAAGAAGTGTAATATGTGATTTATCCAAGGCATTTGACTGTGTCAGTCATTCCATTTTGCTTTCCAAACTCTACCATTATGGTGTAAGAGGAATAGCGTTGGATTGGTTTCGCTCCTTTTTATCAGGAAGAAGGCAGAGCGTTGCTATAAACAGTGCCCAAGGTCCATTTTCTTCTTCTTGGGCAGATATTTGTGTGGGTGTTCCTCAGGGCTGTGTACTTTCACCCTTACTCTTCTTGATACTCATAAAAGATTTGTCATGCAGTGAAAGAAACACTCCCATTGTCATGTATGCGGATGATGTGACTTTGTTGGCATCTTGCTCAAAATTAGAAGATATAGATAGTGTAATGATTACAGCGGTATCAGAGATAACAAGTTGGTTTCAATCTAACGGTTTGCTATTGAACATAATCAAAACAAAAACGCTGACGTTTCATAGCAATCAAAAGAAGATTTTAAATAGAAACCCACTACAAATAAATTCAACTTCCAATACACAGTTCAATACATCTGATGTTTTCCTCGGTGTAAATATAGACAAGACTGTCTCTTGGAAAAACCATATAGAAACACTTTTAAGGCGAATGAGCTCTGCCACTTTTGCGGTCTGCATGTTAAAGCCAATATGTAGTATACTGGTACTGTCGGATGGGGGTATTGTGAGTCACTGATGCGGTTTGGTTTTGGTATTTGGGGAGGTTCTTCACTATTAAATAAAGTACTAAAGAGCCTGAAGACAATTTTGAGGGTTATTTTTATCCTAAACAGATCCCGTACTTGCAGGGAACATTTTAAAGAACACCAAATTTTCACAGCTTACTCTTTGTACATTTACGAATTGTTAGTTTTAACATACAACAATATTGCATTCTCACCTAAAACTGGAGATTTTCATAGCTTTAATACAAGACATGAAAATAACCCTAGCTATCCACGGCACAGAACTACAAAATTTGAAAATGGACCACTTTACTCAGGAATCAAAATGTTTAATCATCTATCTGAGTCAATAAAAACTCAGAATAGTTTAAAACTTTTTAACTATGGAACTGGCAGAGTGTGCTAAAGCGCACCCAAAACATGCCCTCAGTTATCTTTCGTTATAGTACCTATATTAAGCTATGACAACGGTTTTGGTATCTATGGAATCTACATTAGTTGCCGCTTTCAAAAATATGAACAGATCATGACAGATTTGACATGACATAATGATTTTGAATAAAAGAATTTTGCCGTTGTCAGATCTCTTATTGTATGTAAATATATGACCATGAAAATGTATTTAAATTGTAATTAGATGTTTCAGACTGTTTATCAGTGTGTATTAGGGAATGTATTTAGTGATATTATAATAATATAAAGTGAAGTATCAGTGTAACATATAAGGTCAAAATAGGTCATCAAATATTAATTCATGTCATAACCTTTTTATGGCTGTATTATTTTGTGTGGCTATAAATAGTTAAATAACCTTATGATTTATGTATTTACTAGGGGACACCCCTGCATGCTTCGCATGCCAACCCCGATGCTCGCTGCAATCGATACACCTCGGCCTTCGGCCTCAGCATGTAACTATTCAATGCAAAAAATAGGAGATTAACTATATAACGTAAAATCACAGTATTAAATTTAGTTACAGTATCTCACTCACACTAATTGCTTTGCCACCTATTTAGCCCATTTCAACCATGTTCATTACATTTATTTTTATTTAACAGCTGAAGATTAAACTCATAGTAAAATATTAAAAATGCATCAATAGTATTTGAGTAACTGAGTATAATGTCAAACATACAAAATAGACATGTTTATTTATTTACAAAACAGCTGTTATTAATTTACTAAAATCAACCCAATGTTATCCTTATGGACCAATCTTTTAAGGGTGCTTTATACCCCTTAGGAGTACTTTATCAAGATGAAAATACTTTAGTTGTCCTATTTAAGTTCTAAAGAAATAGTGTACAAAATTTCAGCTCTCTACCTACATGGGAAGTTGGAGAATTAGTGATGAGTGAGTGAGTCAATCAGTGAGGGCTTTGCCTTTTATATATATAGATTTGACAGATCATGCCTTTAGCTAAATTTTAGTATAAAAATGAACTCTGTAGTGTTTATTATAAATTCAATAGGTCATTTTTAATATCATTGTTTCCATGGCAACAAATTTTCAGCTGATCTATTGTTAATGGTTATACATTTTTAGTGCATTCTTGCATTTTAGTACAATCTTGATCTAGACATGGATTGTCTTATTTCTATGCTTTTACTTTTAATTACTCAATGTGACATGATTCTTAAACAAAATGAAGATAGTAGAAAAAAACTTTGTCATTTAAGGAAACTGCAGCTTTGGAGACTAAGCTAATCATGAGAAAAAACAGAGGGAAGAAGACCTAAACCGCTCTTTTTACTGCCAGAATTTAGATCAAAATGAAAAGCATGTACTGTTAGAGAAAATTAAAATAATGGAAAAGCAGCTTATCTCCAATAAATATGAATGTAATGCACTAATAGAAGAAAACAAAAGTTTACTGCAAGACAAAAACAAACTAATAGCTCTTAAAGACTCACTGCAGGAGAACTTAAATTTCAAAGATATGGACATCAGTAAGTTAAAAAAAAGTATCAACACCTTTACAAGTGACAGTCTAAAGGGTCTTGGTGCAAAGATAATGAATGGGTCGATGACTTGGTACTTAACAGTTACTTCTCTCCTACTGCTGATAACATTGACTTGGAGGATATACTCTTCTTAGGCCCTTCAGTGACAGCTACAATTAAACTCAGTACCCCAGATATAGTGGCAGAGTGTATAGAGAAAACCTCCTTTAAAAGTAAATTTGCCTTCCTATGCATTAATAATGTTGTTGATGCTGACAAAGATGATTCTGGCTCACACTGGAGCCTCCTGTTTCTAGATAAGATAAATGGTAAGGCTTATCACTTTGACTCTCTGCGCTCTACAAATGGCATATCAGCTCAGTTAGTAGCAGGAAAATTAGGCTATGAGAAAAGTATAGTTTTTGAAGTGCTTTGCATCCAGCTAAAGCAGTCCTTTGAGTGCGGAATGCATGTTTTGGTTCACGCTAAGTACATCGCCCATCAATATTGTTTAAATGGAAAACTCTAGTCATCCTTTTACAGAATGGTTTGCAGGAAAAGTAAGCTGTAATTGCAATCGTAATACTGTACGAAACAAACAAGATGCATTATAAACAAACAGTACACGAGAAGTCGCCTCTGTTAGTAACAATAGTAAACCGTATCATAAACCTGAAAAATGGCACAAAGTTATCAATAGAAACAAATCTTTAGAAGGTAAATCCATTATAAGTATAGATGTAATAACCCGGAATAGGTTTGAAATACTTGATAGTGTCACTGATTGCGACAGTAACAAATCTGACTCAATGAACACACGTAAACATCCTTTCATTAATAATCAAAGTTCAGCTAAATAGAATAAATCTGTCAGTAATAACAACTCCATAACAAAGAAACGCAATCATTTTACTGAGAATATTATAAAACTAAATAATATTATACATATTGGGAGTGATAGCCAAGGTCTTGTCTTCTTATCTTAGACAAGCAAGCTCTGCAAGTTTTAAAGTATTTAATACTTGCCATCCTGGCGCTCCTCTGGAATCAATAATACATTCTATCACAATATCCAATGATTTTAGACAACTACCAAAAGATGACTGTGTCGTTGTCATAGGAAGTACAAATAATGTAACCAAGGTTTCTTCTGGTAATCCTAAACAGTACCTGCGATATTTTCAAGATTTTCTTGAAAAGCAACAAGATATGTTTAAACACACTAATATGATTTTATCTACGATACCTTAAAGATACTATTTAGACTCTTAAGATTCTGGAAAACCTGATCATTAAAGAAGCAAATGTAGCCATTAGGCAACTGTCATTTAATCATGCCCATGTTGAGCTTCTTGACTTGTACTTACTACAAGTCAAGAACAAACTTACTACTTACTGCCAAACAAGAAATGGCTTACACATTAATAAAAGTGGGAAAAGAATTGTATGTAAGTAAATTGTAAGATTACAGAAACGTTATTTATCTGTCAATACAAGGATTCGTCAATGTTGAATCCAGTATCAGTGTCTATTCAATCTAATGGTGTGGTTCCCACTAAACCAAGTACAATGAAAAATTGTCAGATCCCATTCAAGTTACTGAAGATGATATGGAGAACTTTGTGTTTTCAGGGCAGTAGTGATATCGCCTTTGGACATTGTTTCTCTGCGAACTTCCAAGATCAAAGACACACAAGTAGAGTTGTAGCGGTGGTTTTCAGGAACGAATTTGAGAGGCCAACGTTTTCTTATCTGGTCAGCAACAATCTCTCTCTTCAGTTTGGTATACAAGCCAAATTACAATAGTAAACCGTCAAATGAGGACTACAATGCAGCTTTTCAGTCGCTTATCTGAAACCTCCAACTAAAAAAAGTTAAAAAGCTTGTTTGTTCACCCATGGAATGTATGAGAGATGAAATTACCCCACAATTGTTTGCTAGAAATATTGTTCAGCTTTATCATAGTAACAATATCTTAGTCAACATAATCATATAAGACGAGAGGGCTACAAGAGCATTGTGAAATGGCCTCAAGCACCAGTAGTTTGTAGCCCTTTTAAGGAGTTGCATTGCTCCAGAGATAAGCCAGAGAAGCCCCACTTCTTCAGTCCAGATCTCAAGCCTAGGAGAACAGCACACCCACAACCCACACCCAAGACGAGGGATGTCGTACCAGTAGAGGATCCTGATTTACCAGTAGTGTCAGTGATTGGTCTGAGCGTAGGGGTTAATAGTTCAGTGCAAAGATTGTGGAAAGCAAATTTGGTTGTAGAATAAAATAGCAGTCCTGTTAAGAGCAGGTTTTCCAAAGCCACAGAGATGAATGATTTAAATTCTCAACTGATAGGTGTAAAGCAATCAACTTAAATAAATATAATCATATACAGTTCCCATCTAATAACTTTTCTTTTTAAATATCCAAGGTCTGAACAATAAAACTACCATCTTAGAAAGTGTCCTGATTGTGTTCATGAAATATGTCTTTCTGAGCACTGGCTGAATAAAGACGAAACAAGCACCTTCAGTCCTGAGGGCTTTTAATATGCAGCTTCTTATAGTAGATCCAAGCAAATCAGGGGAGGTACTTTAATTTGTGTACATGCTAATATACCAGAAAAGGAATTTAATATGTATAATTTCTGTCAAGAATTTTATTTTGAAGCTTCAGCTGTTTTATTGAGGAATTATTGAGGAGTACCTCTATACCATTCCCCTTCAGGTGACACCTATACACTTGAAAGCCTTCTTATGTATTTATGTACGTGGTCCAGCTTCACCATTGTTGTAGAAGGTGATATTAATTCTGATTTTGACATAACAACCAGTAAAAAAACAGTCCTCATTTTCCAAAATATTTTGAAACAGCACAATTTTCATTGCCTAAATAAGGCCTCGACAATGGGCAATACCTGTCTGGACAATGTATTTATTAACACTCCATTTTATCAAACATCATGTACAATTTTCCCATTTCCTTACTCAGATTCTTGTAGGCCTGAGTTCTTGTAGGCCTCAACAGAAGTCACAGGAAAACACCTATCGCCTCATCATTTTCTGCCAACAGGTCTCAATTCTTTATTCTGAAATCAGTTTAAAATTATATATCACTTCATTTAGACTCCTACGTCTGGGATGTTGTCATATCGGAGTTCCGCGGCAAAAGAGCTATCTGTAACTTTAAATACTTCTTCAATTTAATTTTAAGTAATATTAATTTCTATAAAAAACAAAAAAACTCAAGTCAAATAAATTTTCCACTCCCCGTTCTAACTGGTATTCACATGATCTACTAAAGATGAGAGGCTGTTTGTTCTTTATAGCATTGAAAAAATCAACAATCAGTCAAGAGTCTTGCTACTCTAGGAAGAAACAGTATAGGAAAGCCATTAAGGATGCTAAACTTTCACACAATATAGAATACATAGAAAGTAGCAAAAATAGATGAAAGGCAGCTTGGAACGTAATCAGAAGCAATCAGGGGGCAGTAAAACATGATCAGATATCTTTCTGAAATAAAAGACAAAATACATAATTCAAAGTCTAGTAGTGACAACTAAAGTGTCTTTTTAAACAGCTCTGAGGTAAATCTAGCCACCTTTAATTGGACCACAATAACAATGGAGGACTTTCTTGCAGCTTGTAAACGACTGAGTAATTCTGACAGTTGCGATGTATATTGCATGTCAAATAATCTCATAAAATTCATCCTCCCTCCTAATTCATCTTATAAATAAAATTTATTTTATAAAACTTTATCAATCCCTCCCTCACATACTGTATAAATTTATGTTTAAAGGAAGGTGTATTTTCTGATACATTAAAAGTCTTTAAATTGTGCCCTGTATACAAAAAAGGGCCAAAAGACAGGTTAGAAAGCTATCGTCCAATCTCAATTATTCCAGTTTTTTTTTGTCTAAATTAATTGAAATTATAGTTTTTGATTAGATTAATGATTTTTTTTGAAACAGATAAATTCTGTAGTACTTCACAATTTGGATTCAGGAAAGGTAAATGAACATCACATGCAATTGACAGTCTTATTAGAACCATAATTCATACTTTAGAAAATAAAGATCTTGCTCAGGCCACTTTTTGTGACCTGAGCAGGGCATTTGACTGTGTGAACCATAGTGACCTTTTTAGTAAATTATCTTATTATGGCATAAATGGAGTACCACTAATTTTTTAGTCATACCTCATAAACCACATACAAAAAACTTTTATTAATGGTGAATACAGTAGTTGAATGAAGTCACTATAAAATGTGGTGTTCCCCAAGGATCTGTTCTTGGACCTTTTTTATTTTTAATATGTATGAACGACCTTCCTCATTGTTTATTTGTTTCTACTATATTATACATTATGACACTACATTTGTTAGCATTGGTAAAGATATTGAGGACATAAAATTATTAACGCAAAACACTATTGAAGATGCGTCCAAATAGTTTCAAACTGATGGCTTTCTTTTGAATAGTGAAAAAACCAAAAATATACTATTCAAATTCAAATTCTTTATTGTTACAACACATTTACAAAACTTAGCAAAGCTAATGAAACAGGTAACATTGTCAATAATAATAATAATAATAATAATAGTAATATTAAAAAATATTACAGTCACAACTAAAAATAAATAAATCTAAGCTATACAAATGCAATAATCAATAGATGAGGATGTAAACTATCACTATGACATCTGGGTTACAAATTAATATCATTAACATACTCTTGAATGCTATAATAATTTTTCTCCAATAAAAATTCTGTAAGAGTCCTCTTAAATGAACCATCCCTTACACAATTTCTAATTTTTAAGGGTAATTTATTAAAAAGCCTTATCCCCATATAAAAAGGTGTTTTCTCCACTAACGTCAAATGGTGTATGGGGTATTGGAGAATATTTTTATGTCGGGTATTATATCTGTGTTCAATTTGCTCATTTTGTATCTGATTAATTTGACTGAACCATTAATAAAATTTTTAAAATATAAATATTGGGAACCGATAACATTCTGAGATCCTTAAATTTTGGCTTACAAGAGGATTTCCAAGAAGATATTGTCATTATTCGTAAAAACCTTTTTTGTATTTTAAAAATTATTTCAGAATCAGATGACGCACCCCATAGTTCAATTCCATAAAGTAGTACTGGATAAAAATAGGCATAATATATCATTATTCTTGTTTTTAAATCAACAATATTTCTTAAGATTTTCATCTGAAAACAAGCTGATATCAATTTATTTGATACATTTTCTATACATTTATTCCATTTAAAGTTTTCATCTAGAATGAGACCCAAAAAATTTGTATTTTTTGGTACTGACAAGAGTTGTCCCTGAAAATCAATAACCGAGTTAAAATTATTCTGACTTTGAGCAGTACAGAATTTTACTAATTGTGTTTTGGCTTGATTTAACTTAATCTTATATAGCATAAGATCTAGTACTGCCGACAATAATAGCACCAATGGTTTTCATCTTGCGTGAAGTTTTTGGGCGTTTACATTGATGAAAATTTAAGTTGGAACCAACATATAGAGCATATCTCCGGTAGGCTATCAAGGGTAATTTTCCTTTTAAGACGGTTAACATCTTGTGTTAGTATCATATATATAAAAATAGCATATTACGCTTATATTCAGTCCATTCTTAGATATGGTCTAATTTTTTGGGGTAATTCTAAACGGGTTCAGAAAATACTAATTATATAAAAGAAAGCGATCAGAATAATCTCAGAATCAAGTTCATTTGAACACTGCAAACATCTCTTCCGTTCCCTGAAAATACCAACTATTGTAAACTTTTATTTATACGATCTCATTGCCTGTGTTCTTCAAAATCCGCAACTACTAAATTTTAATTACAATAATCATTCCCACAACACCAGACAGAAATGTAATACATCAATACAGTTTTATAGATTATGCAAGTCCCTTAATAGCCTTGTTGTTTTTTGTTCAAAGGTATACAACTTTCGTGCTCATCTTATTGATAAGTATAGTCAAAAAATGTTTTTAACCAAGTTTTACATGTGGCTTTTGGAAAACCCATTTTATACAGTAGACGAGCGTTTTAATTTTGTTAACATTAAATTTTAACCTCACACATTGTATCCTTGTATAATGATGTACTATCATTTTATTATTTATTCATAATGAAATTTTACATTTATATGAATGTCTAGGTTAAGTTTAGGTTTAGTTATTTTATTTCTTTGATTTCTTATATAAATATTTTGACATTGTCATTGGTTGCAAACAATCCAACGACAAATAAATAATTTATTATTATTAATGTATTTAAGATGTGTGTTTGAAGAGGTAGTTGAGTGTATTGAGGGCGGGTGTGTTTGAAGAGGTAGTTGAGTGTATTGAGGGCGGGTGTGTTTGTAGTTGAGTGTATTGAGGGCGGGTGGGTTTACATTTGTTTCTAAACCTTACTTTCATGTTCTGTGTTTTGTCCTTATTAACTTGCAATCCTACTTTTTTACTTCTGTTAAAAACTGCTCCTTTAATAACAATGATGAGTAAAAGCGGGGATAGCCCATCTCCCTGTTTAATCCTGTGTTTATATTAGGGATGGACGAGTCTCGAAATTTCGGGAATTCCCCGGGAAATTATAATTCTCGTCCTGCGAGAAGGAAATTTTGTTACGATCGGGAATTCCATTCGAGAGTTTTTCTAAGATGTAACCAACAAAATAGTTCGATCTCAACAACACGGTTATAATCGACATTCATGGTCAAGTTCGGATTTTTTCAATCAATATAAATTAAAATGAAAGGTTAATAAAATTATGATAGGCCTGTGTCTCGATTACCGTGGAATGTAATTTATTGCTTATAGTGTGGCAGTGAAGTTACGTAGTGACTGACGACTGACAGTCGGAGTCGACAGTTGGGGTCGAACGTAGATGTGACGTTCTCACGACCCGTTCATTTGACAAGGCTCATCTAAGTGAACGAGATATCCGGATCACGATGCTAAAAAAAACTATTAAAGTCGAACAAGTTACCGAGATCTATGATCCAACTAAACAAATCTAGTATAGGACAGAACTGTTGACCGAAACCCAAATGATAATGAACGAAAACTGAGTGGGCCTATATTCCAATGTTTGTGTGTGTCAGTAACGTAAAATCATTCAATCTAACTGTTCCCGAGAACAGGTCACTTTACTGTCCAACAAAACAACAAATCTTTCTTCCCATGGCAAAAGCCCATTTCTCTCATGTACATACAATGAACCGTTCTGCTCGTTTCCGAATTGAAATTATCGTATATTTCCCGTGAGGTGATTGTGATCCGTTTTGGTGTTTACTCTGAGTAGGGAATCATCCCATGATTTGACAGAAGAAAATATCGTATCATATCATATAAAATATCGTGATGGCGTTCAAGTATCGTGCGACGTAACAATATTTATTTATTTTCAATTGAATACAAAATAAGTAGATATATCCGTAGCGAATGTCAATTAATATTTTGTTTGTGAACACTTTAGATCGCCAAATGTGCATGTAACATTTGCAGGCATGCGATATTTTCTTCTGTCAAACTGTCGATCGGTTTCCTGACTCGTTTAGAAAGTAACACAGATGGAGTGTAAAATGTATTACAATACGATAATTTTGATTTGTAAACTCAGTGAACGGTTCCCTGATCATAATTGTTACTACTACGATGTTAAATGCAAAACAATTCAATCCAAATCTCTTCTGATTATAAAACGGACGGATTTAGCATAATTTTTATTGAACCCAAACTTTATCATACTTCTTGTGTATATTTCATAAATTTATAATTTAGCTGCACAGATCTACTTTGTATCACCAGTTGCCAGTTGGCATTTTGCTGATATTTCAGATTGCATCTCGTCTGGCTAAGCATACATTTGCCGATTACGTAAACCGTTGTCACTCCAATACGTCAGAAATTCCTCGTGATGAAAAGATTATCTTTCTATGTATCGAAGTAGTTTCGAGTTGCACACATTCATTACCAATCATAATTTATTAAAAATAATTGATCGTAAACGACTTTTAAATTTATATTTAGGTGCACAATTATTAAATTATTACTATCGATCCATTAAACTACCGGTATTTTGGCATCTAGATTTACAAATTTGATTATATTTCACAGCTTATTTCCGGTTTATTATAACCATTATTATATTACTGAATAAAATAACTACAGATCCACTTTTTATGGCGTATACAAAATCAATTTTTTGTTGAAAAGCGACAATTTTGAAAGCAATCGACTGTGTTTGGCGATGACGCCTGAATCGTAGAATCACTTGATCCAGCTTTTGCCCAAAAGCTTCGCTACCGTGATCGGAACTACCAGATAAACCAGATCGACCGTCTGTGTGATTAGTTAACAATCACAGAGAAGAAATAGAGGTTGCTTTCTTATGACTACAGCGGCAGTTATTAATAGAATTAAAACAAATGCACATCTCTACAATAGTCAATACATGTGCAGTAATAATTACTAAGTTTATCCGTGAGGATTGGGGGGGGGGGGGGGAATAAGGAAGGGACTGCCAAGATGCTGGCTCTTTGTGCAACTTCAGTTCCTAGTTATAATGTAGTTGAGTTAATTAATTGAAGAATTCATGTCTAGTTTTTATGATAATTTTAATTAAAATTGGCATGTAATATGTAACTACCATTCTTTTATTTCGCTTGTTACAATTTTAATTCAGTTATATCAAATAAGATTGCTTTGTTTATTAAGTGTGTAATCTGTTATTGTTTAGTCTAAACCTGTTTGATTTTTTTCTGTTTTGTGGATAGCAGGCAAAAAATAAAAAAAATTTAATAAAATAAGGAGTACATAAATGTGCCTTAACATTAATGGTTGATTAATGGTTGAATTTCCTACTAGATCACGTACCAATTAATTATTATTACTATAAAATGATTTAGTTTATTTGTTTTATCTACTAAGTTTGAAAATTAATGTATGATAAGCTGGGAAAAATTCCCTCCGAAAATTTCTCTAAATTTGGGAGGAAATTAATTTCCCTCCCGTTTCCCTCCCGAAATTTGGGAGGAAATTAATTTCCCTCTCGTTTCCCTCCCGAACCTAAAAATCTCCTCTCGTCCATCCCTAGTTTATATAAAACATTTCAGTATATTCATACTTTTACTTTGGAGATTTTAATACACACTTTTGTTGGCACATTAATTTCTTTGATTTATTTGCATATCCCATCAAGGACTAGATTTTTGTCCTTTTAATACTTTAAGTGCTGGACCTAAATACGAAATCCATTTGAAGAATGCTGGCCATTTTTGGTACTTTTTAAAAATTCATAGATTTAAAACCATTAAACATACAACAGCTATACTTAGATTGCTGGATTCTATATTTCTTCTTCTTTTTATCAGTATACAATTAAAAATCACATTTTTTCATCTTGTAATATCAGTTTTTTAGTAATAGTGTTTTACAACAACAAAATCAAACCAAGGGCAATTGAGCATACAAAATAATTGTGAACATAATTTAATCTCTCTATTCATACAAAACTAAATAAAATAAGTAAAAATAATTACTAATCAAATACGTATTTCTTATTTACATGCTCTATTTACACTTTGCAATAGAATCCACTCACTAAATAATGGTTCTGAAACATGCAGACAAAAGCAGTGCAATCTAGCGGCTACAACTCAATCATTTTGGCTAAAATCAGTACAATGTGCGTATTCTAGCAGTGTAATGGCTCACTAACATCACTAGAGACCATTAGAGTACCAGGCTCTGTATAAATACTCAATAGGCTATTTAACAAAATTAAAAGATCGATTCCGTAAAACTATGGGATCCGCATCCTTCGGAAGTTATACTACTCCATAAAAATACGGGACCTGCATTCAAAGGGTTGATAATAAAACATATCTTCTTGAAGTCAATAAAAACTATATATAGCTCCTTATTATATTCCCAATACTTACAGGCTAGCTCTTTTGTTGTAGTAAATATTTGGTCAAGCGTTGTCCCTTCTTCATGAAGCCTGCTTGAAGAGCCTTGATAGTTTCCTGTGCTTACTTCTTTAGTCTGTTGAGTATTGATTTTAAAAGACCTTTTTACGATGTTTTTAATAAGGAGATGCCTCTATATTAACACAGTCAAGTTAATACCCGTTTTTGTGCAATGGCACTGTTATGGCTTCTGTCTGTTCTTGGGGCATTACCTCTATTTTCCAAATACTGAATATCAATTACCTGTATCAATTTGTACAGGTAATCTATGATTTATGTGCTTCCATATTACAACACTTCCACTGGTATTCCTCTTCTTTGGATGTTTTTCGTTCTTAAAAGTCTCAAGTATTGTTTTGATTTCTTCTTTTGTTGACTCCGGAACATATTGTTATCTGTCTTCCCTTAAGTCATTGTTCGGTCTATCTTCTTCTTCTGTTTTTCTTCATCTATTCAGCATTCAGCAGCTCCTCAAAGTAGTGTTTCCATATGTTGTCACAAGTAGTCTTCCCCCCCCCCCCCCAATGAAATTTGAGAATGATTTTGCCTTTCATTCTAATTATTTTGGGTTTGTAGCTTTTTTGAAAAAAAATCTGTAGAACTCTCTTGTGAAACTCTCCTCCTCTGCTTTCCTGTAAGTGTTTTCAATAAATAATCTCTTTTCTTAATGTCCTGATTATTTGTTTTTTAATCTTTTTATACTCTTCTTTTGCTTTATCGGAACTATGAAGAATTTTTAAGAGTTTCTTCTTATTGCACACTTAAGACATAAGACTAATTGTTCTACAACATTTCAGCCTCAGAGGTTTTGTTTAAACATTGTGATCAATACATTTACATTCAACATTCACTTTCTTTGTATTAATATGGTACTTATAATCATGGTGTCTATAGCCCCTGAAATTCCAGATATCTCCGAAAACACCCTGATTTTCTAAATGGGTTTCCGATGTCCCTGAAAAGTCCCAGAATATTATGAAAAGTCTCTGATTTGTTCAATAAGTCATCTACATTTAACAAATTTGCTGCGGCTGGGTTAGTACTGATCCAAGCCTATCATCGCTCGCACCCGGGTGATTCAGTATAGTCACATACTACGCACCGTTCTTTTGTTGGCCAGGTATTGCTGTTACTCTAAAATAAGGTAGCAATAAAGTGCCTTAAAACATAAATACAAACTAAGAATTCTGTCTCTGTGCATTGAATGGCATTAATTCAAATTGGAATTATTTTTTTCACATCAATGCATTGAATACAAATATTTGTTACATTGTATACCCCTAATTTTAGGGGGAAATAGAAGAAGACAATTAGGAAAAAACACATAAGAATAATTAATTAAAAAGGAATTGAATAACTTATATTTTTCCTTTAAATGAATGGAAATTAGGAAACTATAATTTACAATGTACCAATTCAAACTGTTTTAAATATGAAACATTAATTTTTCAATCTGTAGATAATGTTTGGAGATTTCCAATGCTTCAAGTGTAGAAATAAGCATGTAGTGTGTTAAGTCTTTTCTTGAATTAGTATGGGTTAAGAAAAAAAAAGTAGTTTTAGAAATAAGCTAAGTTAGTAAGTACCCCTGAAGATGGCAGGAGTTTGTTGTACCTGTCGAAACGTTGTGTGTTTCCTAAACACTTGAAGCATTGGAAATCTCCAAATTTTACCTACATATCATGAACAATCCAATGCCAATAAATAACTTTCTAACAACAATTAATTTTTGCTGGTAAACATTTAGGCCATATTTAATTTTACATTTTAATATAATTAGACATTGTATAAATAATTAATGAATTAAATTACACTTATCTTTGTATAAATATGATCCTGACTCATTTGTTTTAGATTTTATTGAAGACATATGTCAAACAGAAACAAAGTCGTTAAGTTGATTATCAAGGAAGTATACAGCCGTGTGAATTAATTAAAGAAAACTTGATTAAATTGTATTTTACAAATAGTTTTTGCCTGGTGCTCTTTTTAAGGCAAGAAGTGATAAGAAGGGGCAGGATAAAGACAGGATTTAATCATTGGTATCTCTGTGAACAATATCGTAGCAGAAGAAATAATTTATTTCATTTTGTCAGGTAAAGGGATAGCAACACCTACTATCAATTCCAAAAATCAAATTTGTTGACTAACTAAAATAGATCCACCGTCTGTATGGTGACGTTAAACCATCTACCATCTGCATACAATCTTTATGATACATATTGTTTAGTAACTTATCTAGATAAGAGATATAACATCCACATTAAAAACGTGAATTACTAGCGATCCAGTGTTCATTTTCTAATGAAGTTTGTGCATGTGATCATGCTTTTTTATCTTATTCATTCAGAATCATCATTCATAATGCAGACAAACTTTAGTAGTTATAATTTTCCAATTATTTTGTTGATTGGTTATTTTTGTGGCTTTGGCCTAAGATTTCAGTAAAAAGTGAAAGGTAAGGAACAGTTATAAGCTAAAGTAATAAACTGGAGACAAACACTCAAAAGTCAAAGGACAACTGGAGAACAATTGTGTTATACTGTTGCACTGTGATACTTTCAATGTATCATTATATAAAGCAAATCAATTTTCCAATGTTTATCAATGTGTCACACACCCCTGCTTAAAGAAAAGCCCTCAAACATTCAATAGATAAATAATTAGATACAATTTTTTGAGTTAATTATATTTAATTTTAACAGTTGAAAAAATATGTTCTAGGAGTGTATTATGTATTATAGACTTGTCTTCTCTATTAAGTTTGCTGTGTCCAATTGCTGATCACCTGTTAAACTACAAGAGTATTTTACCCTCACCTATTTGTTTAAAATTATAAAATGCTAGTATTTTGACAAGAAAAAAGATATCCATCTGGTTGCATTTGAGCCCTCTACAGGTAAATCTGATGCTGGGAATGTTTTGTTTCTCTCTTTAAAATTTTACCCTTATAGTAAAATACAGAACCTTGGGTGCAGAAATCCAGATGCTTGCTTAGTGTGTTACAAATAGAAAAAAAGACAAACTAAAAAGAAATACTCATTAGTGGTAACTAACACTAATGAGAAGAAACCACTTTTTGTGGTCATTGTTTTGAATTTGAATAGCTGTATATAATAATATAACTGTTATTACCTGTCTTTTATAAGAAATAAAACAAAAAAGAAATGTTAATTTACAATTCGAAAAACATCGTTATAGGCCTAATAAAAACATTTTAAACTAACATATTAGTGAATGCCAAATCAAAAGTATCATGAAATTAATAAATCATTCATTATGTTTTCGATTGATTCCTTATTTTATTAAGGAACTATTTGACAGCAGCCTACTCTAGATTTGAGTAGCCAAATCATGATGGAACACAAATTAATATGTATATATTTAAATTTTAGATCACAAAGTATTTGTCTGCATGCTTCTAAATTAATAGTTTTTAGTGTTAGCTCTGTCTAATGAGTAGGTTGTCTAGTGAGTACTCTTTTAGTGAGTAGGTTGCTCTCTGGTCTCAATAGAAACAAGCAGTGAAAAGCAGTGTTTATTTCATTGAAGTGATGGCCATCTACTTCATTGTTGTGATGTCATGTATATGCTGCTTTAATGTTCCAGAATCATCATCTTTTACACAAGAGTTTAGGATTGTTTGATTTAAAAATAAAGAACTAATTATTTTAAGAATTTAATTTTATGGACATTTTTAAGCAGTGATTTTGTTAATTGCAGACGGCAGTTCCATTTGGTTTGGTTATCAGCCCCTTAGCTCAGCCACTTGAAGAAGAACCTCCCCCTCCTGTAGTGGATATGAGAGAGCTAGGACCAGTTCGCTGTGTCCGGTGTAAGGCCTACATGTGTCCTTTTATGCAATTCAACGACGGCGGACGGAGATTTCAGTGCCTCTTTTGTAAAGCTACATCTGATGGTTAGTTAATCTATTTATTTTCCAAATATTTATTTTTTGCTAAAGAGAAAACAAAATGTTCAATAGAAGGTTCATATATGTGAGAGTAAGATGAATTTGACCATGGTCATTTTTACCATGGCCTCTCCAACTTAATTCTGCTAACTATCCCTGTCTTCAGCACATCCTTCATAATCCCCACAGTGTCTATATCCTTCAGAACCAGACTCGACCACCTTAGGAACCCTTAAGAACTCCCTGCAGAAAACTCTTCAATGAGCTCTTCTCATTCCTTCTGAGAATATTGTCAGCTAACCTTAATCTTCTATTTTTGATTTCCAACACAATATCCTGGGTCTTTGAAAAGGTATTTAATTTCTCGGTTGTGCCTAATCCTTCTTATATACTCCATCTCCATATATTGATCCAAATATTGACCTCAATACCTTATTTCCAAAAGTAATGATTCTCTCCTTCGTTCTCTCCCACCATAAAGTAGCACCGGTCTTACTATTACCTTGTATAATCTAATTTTTATCTTCCTAGATAAAAGTGAGGGAATTTAATGTTTCAGGAATGTCAGCAAAAGTTAGGGAATTTCACTTTAAGCCAGGGAGTTTTCTTAAATTTATTGTATTTTTAAGTATAAGCTACATGAACATGAAATATATTGTGCAGCAAACAGTTCAAAAATTACTCTTTTAATATTTACAATAAAAATATAAAGATTCACAATCAAGCCATCAATTACAAGGGGATTAAACTGATCATGTAGTAGTCATACTGTTTTAACTATTAAAAGTGTAAAAGTGTTAAACAATCAGATATTTTTTCTTGTTATTAGCATAGTTTAGTGACAATACTATTTCTCTAGTCCAAATGTTTGGTCGGACTGACCAATTTGAATCTGTTCATTTGTGTTTACAAAAATCAAAGGCATGATCGATGAATTTTTAACTGATGATTTGATCGATTGACTCATTTTAACTTATTTATTATTTGTTAACCTCTTTGTAATACTGTACAGTTTTTGCAGTTAAGATCATTTTGAAATTTCATGTACAATACCAGTTGTGTTTAGTTGATTACCAGCTTTGTTTCTATATTTTTAGTTTGTAGTTATAGACCTTGTCAATTGCATGTAGTTACAGGCAATAAAAATATTTTGATTTGATTTTAATGATATCATCTTGCACATAAGTGCATCCATGCATCTTACTGGAGGAGGCTGGTTCTTAATAATCAATTGATTAAATTGTTTAACACGTTCAGTGCTATAGTAAAAACACTCTAACCGACACGGGAAACTAAGTACTATAAAATTTAATTTTACTTTTCATAAGGTATAGACAGCCCAAAAACAGCAAAACAAAGTTGGTTGTAGCATGGGAAAAAGTTGTTTATGACGTCATAAGTTGTGGTCTGGATACGGTCCATCAGCCCCTTGGGATGCTGGAAAACCAATCAATAGGTGAGCCATCACCAGGTATGGCCACCAATAGCTTATTGTCCTTCAAAAAGTTAATTTTTTTGAGTCCAGCAGTGTTGTTACACCAAATAAGGTTCAAAACTTCATCATAATCATCACTTTCGTCACTTTCGGTGACGGAATCTTCACTTGTAATAATGTCGTCACTCAAGTCAAGGTCATCAACAGTGTTGTCAGCCATGTTTCAACAATAAAAATTACACTAAATACTACACTAAACTCACTTATTTACATAAAGAACAAACTTATTTACATGAAGAAATCACTAAATTACATCAATAATTGTAAAACTCCGCTCGAAAAAACGATAGATAAAAACGGAAAACGCAAAAATATAGAACGGTTCACATTCGTATAGCGGCCGACGTAAGGTCTACCTCGCGCAAGAGCTGAGCTCACACTGACTGCATAGCAACAACAGTGTAGAGTGGTATGGGCCCGGTCCACGCGCTCCCAGCGCCCGGCCGGCGGTGGATCGTATACGGTCCACCCGCACTGAACGTGTTAATAAGAAGTACTATCGACCAAGAAATGCTTTGTATGATCATCAAAGACAGGATGTCTACTGGTCACGAAAAGTCATGAAAAATAACAAATTTTTAAAGTCGGTCATGGATGTCATGAAAAGTCATGAAAATTGCTTCTAAAGTCACGATTTTTTCTAGGGTTCCAAAGCTTTACTAGAGGGAATTTGGGAGGCATTTGGAGTGAATTGGGAAAAATGCTCAAAGCGTTTTTGGCAAATAATTTCGCCAAAAGTATTTTTGTTTCATTACGATGTTGTTCTAACCATAGTCTTTTCTATGATATAAAAACTGTATTGAGGATGCAGAGAACCAGCCAGCTCTTTGCCTACTCAAAATTATTGAACTTCTCTTCCCTCTATTCAGGAAAAGAGAATGGTGTAATATATTAATCAGGCAACCGTTGGTCATCATTCCCACAAAATATCGTACGTTTGCTACAATTAGTACCGTTTGCAAAGTTATGCGTTCTTTCTGTGTACAAACGGAGTCAAAACACTGTTGTGAATTGTCAATATTACAAAATGTTTTTATGTTATACATTTATATAACTGTGCAATCTATAAATTTAAAAACGTTTTAGTTACTTTTGAATTTTTTTTCATGGATGAAAGTGATTAACTGTGTGCTTTACAATATTTTAATTCACAATAGGCATTTAATATTGAAACGTTCTCCGTATTCCAATTCTCCATTGCTGTATGGACGGAAATAAGAAAATACAGCTCGCTATTGACGGCACCGGACCGAATGTTCGTTGATCAGTGTATTAAGTTGCACTCTCAGGGAAAAAAACATAGCTCGATAGAAAATAACCTAAAAAGTGGTAAGCAAATTATGCTAGTTCACTGTTTTAATCAAAATAGACATTTATCTGATAACCCTATGCCTTCATACTCTATGACTAGGCCTAGTATAAAATATAAACAGATACTGACACAGGTAATTTATTAAAAGCTTCTCCTACAAACAGAATCTTCATTTTCTAAAGAACAGGCATCACCAAGGCTTCAAAGTTTTTTATTGTCTGAGAGTGTGACCAAGGCTGAAATGTTATGGGACTGAAGAATTGTTTGTTTGTATGATTTTTAATTGTGTATTGAAATTTTAAATTTATATTCACTACAAAACAATGACAATTTTGTTTATCAGTGTTTATAATAGTAAATAGGAGCACATGGTGGTACATAGGAAAACTTACAGTCTGTTTACAAGGTAAATTAATCCACTATATATTCAATTTACTGTTCAACTTAGGTTAGGCCTTCTTGATGCTAAATTAAGAATTGAACCTACTGCAGACATGTGTCATCATCACATAAATCATTGTGAAAATATAAGTAGGTAATGCTCAATTTGCATGGTTTCTGGAGTCTGAACCTGCTTTTTGTTTTGTTTTTATATTAATGATGAAATATGTCTGCAAATCCATTTTACTCACACAATGCTGGGCTTCTTTTAATAAATAGTGTTAGCCTATTTTAATCTGTTGTATTTTATCTATATTTGGTCTATTAAAGGTTAATAATGGTATCATGAATTTAGTAGAATATGACAAGAAAATAATGCGATGTTATAATGTGAACCGTATTCACCATTATTCGGGTTATGAATTTACATGTTGTAAGGTTATGAAAGTCATGAATTTTCATTTCTATTTGGCAGTAGACACTCTGAAAGAGCATCTTGGCTTCAGAAGACGTAAGTCTGAAGGTTTTTAAGGTTACTGACTACATACAGTTAAAACAAGGTCAAATTGAAAATCACTGACATACTTTTGAACTGTTGGAAGGAGAGTTATTTTTAGATACATTTTGGCATTTTTGTAAGCAGGTGCACCACTATTTTACTTATGTATAAAATATTCTGAATAAAAAGTGATCAAGAAAAACTAAAGCAGTTCCTGGGAAATCCAAGATCTGACTTGATTAGAAAAGCGCTTGGAACTAATTTTTTGAACTGGTTAAGGGTTTTACTCACTAACTTCTCACACAGTGAATTTCCCCTAGTATTGCAAGCCTCAATACCACTGTGTGTATGGGTGGACAGGTGAGTCATTATCACTGTTCAAGTTTAGGTAAGCGGGTGAGTTATTACCACTGAACAGGTAGTGATAGGCCAATATTACTGTACAGTACATGTATCGGTAGGTGGGTGGGATACGAGATAATGAATGTAAAACTAAAAAATAATATTTCTGTAAATATAATCCTTTATTTCAACTAAACCTCATCCACTCACCCACCCATACTCGTACAGTGGTAATGACCCACATGCCTTCCAATACAAGTACAGTACAATTTTTATAACCATGGACTCAGCCTTACTCTACTAACCTAAAATGCGGTCCGATGACCTAAACTGAGCAAATTTTTGTAAGGCGCCCTTTATAATAATACTCTTCCTCAGCTCTCGCCTACCGCCACTTCAAGAGCCCTAGTCTACCAATATAAAAATTGAGCTGTACGAGGTATTTACCTTCCCGCCAACCTGTACATGTATGGTGGCTATTGATTGTTGTGACATGGCAGAAAGAACCAAAGATCTCCAATCTTCTAAAACTATGTTAACATTTATCAGTGTAGGAAGAGACAACAGGACTACATTAAACAAAATTGAGTATTTTTAAAACTATCTATATTTATGAAAGAGGATGTTTGTATATATATTTGAAGTTTATGCGCTGCCAAACCATCCAACCGATCGCCATGAAACTTTAGGATGTTGTCCTGTATACTCCCGAGATGGTTCCTGTAAAGTTTGATGCAGATCCGTCCACAGGGTCCCGCCCCACAGGCTCTTAAAGATCCCATGTTATTCAAATGGAGAATCTGAATTGTTTACAAAAAACATATGACTGTGTGGTTTAATGTAGTTTCACATGCCATAAGCAAATTGAAGTTCTCACAACAACAGTACTGTATATGTTTTGATTTATTGTAGTTCTACATTTCACCTTGAGAGTGTAGCACACACTACTTTTACTTGATCGGGTGATCTGTATTTGGTGTTAACCTTTTTTCCTCGGTAATTAAAACATGTGGTGAAACGTGAAAATAAAAAATAAATAATTATTTGTTTTGCAGTTTACTTTTTATGACATGCCTCCTAAAAAATCTAATATTGGTAGAAGAAGCAAAAATGCTCGAATTCTTTCACCTATTAGGTTCTAAATCAAACTCAATATTATGACCGGCGAAGCGGGCGGGTACAGCTAGTATATTATAAAGACAGTATGTAAAAAACTCACAGATATAAATGTACAGTAGAACTTGGATAATTAGAACTTCTTTAATTCGAAATTGCCTTTAATTCGAAGTTTTGGGTTGGTCCCTTGAACATTGTAATATTACCAATGTAAAATAATCATGGATAATTCAAAGTTAAATCTCTTTAACCCTTTCCACTCAAGTGGCGGGGCAGCCCCGCCACGCAACTTACCGCACTAACTCCAATGTCGGGCCGGGCCCGACGTCTCTATAAAAACGTTCTTTGATTGTATTTAGACTGACGTAGTTACATTATTGACCGCTAGGGTTGTTGTTTGATATGTGCTGCTATCTGTAGAATTTTTTCGGAACTGTTTGAATTTAGTATCGGTAAACAAACCTCAGAAAATGTAATGTTTGTCGTCTGTGGCTGCTCTGTAAACAGCTGGCTGACTGCAACAGCTATCTGCACTCACTTTGTTCCGTCATATGTTATCGTTCGTAATGAGCTTATAAAACGCATTGTTGTTGCTAGGTTATCGTTGTTGTTTTACTGTTTATTCATAATATTTTTATTTTTACGAAAATGAAAGAACGTTGCAAGTAGGCTATTAGATTTTGTCTGTTTATATTTTTAGCTGATAACATGTTTTGAATTATTGAAAAAAGCTTTACTTACAAATTTGGTCTAAATTATGTACCTTTTGACTGTTGCTAAGCAATAAAATAAAATTTATGGAGCAAGTGTTTACTAGTTGCAGTAAAAATAATTTTTTTGGTAAAAATGTTGTTTTTCAAAAAAATTCGGTTTTAGAATTATATATTTTTTTTATGTATAATTTAGTCCAAAATATTTGAAAATGACTTTTTTTTGTTTGTAAGGATACAAACAACAAAAAACAAACAACAAATACTATTCTTCCTATTTAAAATTTTTCAAAAATTCTTCTTGTATCCGTTTTTTTTGTTAGAAATTCAATTTTGTTCCAATAAATATATATAATTAAAAAATGTTGAAAATAAAAATATATGTTTTATTTTATATTAATCTATACTTTAGTCATAGAAGAAACAAAGAAAAAATACATCAGCTTTTTGGAACTATCAGATATATGTTTTTCCCACTGAACAAATGTAGTAGGCAATCTTTGCTTAAAAGTAAATGGAGCTGATAGGGAAACTGGGTTCCCAGTAATTGGAGTGGAAAGGGTTAATTCGAAGTTTTTACATCAACGGTAAAAGTGAAACATTGACTAATATACTGTAAACAAGGTTCCGTTTGAGGTTTGCATTGTTTGGTCAGTGTGTCGGCAGGCAATCACCTTCTGGGAATTCCTAATCCGTCTCTTCCCCTCCCCTCGGCGCGCCCCGCCATTATGTTGCGATCGTTAAACCTTCATTATTGTAATTTTTACATACTGTATGCCTCTATAGTTATGTTTAATATACTGTAGTGAACTTTAAATGAATACATTAAATTTTATATCAAAAAAGTAATTTGTGGGTATTATTTTAAGCCTTTTAGGATCATGAAAGTTACATAAAAAATACAACTTGGTTAATTTGAAGTATTGGATAATTCGAATTTTCGCATTGGTCCCTTCAGGTTCGAATTATCCAAGTTCTACTGTATTTGTATTAGTTTTCGATTTCGAATTCCCCTAGTATTTTCATGTGTATCTGTTTCATTTGAAATTAAATATCTTTACTCATTATTGACTCACAAGTATTCAACATTTTATATAAATTTTCTGATTATATACAAATGTCACAATTATATTTATTTTTGTAAAAAACTCTTATTAGTTCAATTATGAGATTTTTGTTGATAATTTTTTTAGTTAATAATGATAATTTATACTTTTTTAATATTATATGTTATGTTTGGACAGTTCCTGAACCGTATTTCCAGCACCTGGACCATACAGGTCAGCGTATTGACAGGCATGAGAGACCAGAGCTTGTACTTGGCGCTTATGAATTTGTTGCCACAAAGGAGTACTGTAGGGTAAATATTTTGAGATCTCTTAAACTAGTTTATGTATCTGTATAAAAAGATATCTTTATTTTTAAATAACCTTCACATTTATTCAATAAAACTGTTTTTGAGAGTCAAATAAGAAAAAAGTATTTACAAAAATTTTTCTGTGACACTGAACAGTTTACTAGTACATCTTAAAGTCAGATAATTAAAAATAGACCTCTTGTGTGAGGGGCAGGTGGGTGGGCAAAAGAGCCTCATATATACATCTTGACTTGCTTTTAGGTTAGAACTAAAACTCAAGGTTTTAGGTTGTATCACTACAAGCAACAATGGAAGACACAATAATGGGTTTTACGCTATGGTAAATCAGCTGTTTTAATAGATTAGTCAATTAAATCAGCTGCTGTTTTAGTAGTTTGGTATTATAAATCAGCTGTTGTAATGTTTTTCCTTATAATAATTGAAAAGGTATTAAATTACAATGTTACTACATTATAATAAAGCCCATCATTTGTGTCGTCCATTGTTGCACTCTGAGTCCATTCTGTGCACACAGTAATACACAGTGTCGTACAAAAATGATTGTAATACTTTTTTGTAATTTAATTTTCAAAAACAAGGTATCATTTTAAAAATTAATACCTTTTTTAAAATATTTGATAGGCAAAAATTAGTTGATAGGCATTAAAAGCACTAACTAATAAATATCCTAGTATTTTTATATAAAATAAATTGTTTTTTGACATTTGTGTTTAAAATTTTAAATAGTAAAAAACACATACAGACAGTAAACGGAATGAGATAGACCATTGGCTGCATTAAGTTTTTTGCTTCATTTCACCCAAAGAACAATATTCTAAAGTTTGTGTAGAGAGTTTTGTTACACTCTGTATATATATAACAATTTAACAACAGTTAGTTGTGAACAATTTGAATATGGTAATTGATTATTTATGTTTATACAACCTTGTATATACCTGTTGATGGCATTAATGAGGTTGAAATGTACAAAATACAAATAAATACAAGAAATGTGTTGATAGGTAATATATTATTAATTTTTTAATTCTTATATACACTCTCTGTAGGCTACAATGTAATTATAATAAATACTATTTTACTTATTTATATATATATAGATATATATATACATATATATATATATATATATGTGAAATAGTGAGTGCACATATATATATATATATATATATATATATATATATATATATATATGTGTGCACTCACTATTTAAGAAGAATTGAGTGATGTATAAACTGTTAACAGCCTTTGTCACTTATGTTAAGTGCTTACCTATGTTTTGTTTTTCAGAATGAAAAGTTCCCTAAGCCTCCTGCCATGATTTTTATGATTGACGTCTCCTATAATAACATGAAGTCGGGTCTGGTGCATCTGTTGTGTTCACAAATGAAGGACATTCTACGGAATTTGCCTCGAGAACCTGGTGCTGAAAGATCAAGCATGCGAGTGGGTTTTGTTACCTACAACAACTCTGTACACTTCTACAACGTCAAGGTAGTCAATACCTTTGTGTATTTATTATAAAACTTTCTAATAATAATAATAGTAGTTAAGGAAACTCGCATGCACACTTGAAAATTTGCACTAGGGGTGAATATAGGACTCAAAAGTCCTCTCTGACTTTTAACCCTAGTGCTACTTAAGACATAAATAAATAAACCGTCAGAATTAAATATGAAAGCCCCATCTTGCCATGGTTTAAATGTAATGGAGCTCTGTAGAAATATCATAGTTAAAAATAGCCCTTTAACATATGTATCAAAATAACCTATGGAAGTTTGGGGTCCCAAATAGTTCCAGTCTAGGCCTTTGTCCCTGTGTTATAGTGGATGTCTGCCTAAAATAACCTATGGAAGTTTGGGGTCCCAAATAGTTCCAGTCTAGGCCTTTGTCCCTGTGTTATAGTGGATGTCTGCCTAAAATAACCTATGGAAGTTTGGGGTCCCAAATAGTTCCAGTCTAGGCCTTTGTCCCTGTGTTATAGTGGATGTCTGCCTAAAATAACCTATGGAAGTTTGGGGTCCCAAATAGTTCCAGTCTAGGCCTTTGTCCCTGTGTTATAGTGGATGTCTGCCTAAAATAACCCCTTATTCAATCTATCTCTATGTGGATTATGCAAATTTAAAGATAACTACATCAAGGAATAAGAAATCAATCCTTAAAACACGGAATCCGAATATATACGCATGTGTAAAATTGTCCAAAATGCGGTATCCGTATATTTACGCTATTCGATATTTATAAACTTAGATTAAATTAAATATGCAGCAGCGAGCTCTACGGTTCAAGGTAAACACTATATTTAGGTTGTTATTCGGTTAGGAATCATATCAACTGGTTACTAGGCAACGACTGTAACAGATATGATGTTTTTACTAATCACTGCCATTTTTGAAGTTGCCGCTAGCACTTGATGCGTATGTATGTGAAACGTGAAGACAGACGACACACCGCTCAGAGCTCAGTCGCTTGTTTGTTGTGTGTTCCACACGTAATTACTAACCTTGTTTGAGTAAACAACTTTTATAATTTGCCCTTTACTTTATATTTTTTTCTAGTTTCACTTATTTAAGTTATATATAGTTTTATTTTATAACTATTTTATTACACAGTCTAGTTGTATTCTGTAGGATTGTAAATATTTTAATATTGACTAACCCGGACGATTTAGATTTTTGAATAAAAATTGTAAAAATGTATCTCATAGTTATTCAACCTGGCAATAAACTGGTTAAAATAGAAAAAATATATCTTTAGATAAAACAAAAATTATATAAATAAAAAAATCTAGCGTTAATTGAAAAACTACAAACAATTAATTACTTAGTGCTTTAAGGGATAAGACTTTCTATGATCAACATTAGAGTTATATAAAACAATTTTCTTATCCAATAACAAATTTAAAAACAATAGAATACCAGAGTAACCAACTCAGCAAGGTAAAAATTGTAAGTTTTTGAGTTTTTTATAGACGAAAACTTTGACTGGATCACATTGGCAATTTTGTGAAAAAGTCATTTGGGACTTTATATTTTAAACATTAAGAACATAAAAATTATTTGTTTTGCAATATATGATTTCCTATTTTTTGTATAGCGGAACAAAAGAACAATATGGATAAAAATGAACATTACAGAACTAATCAAAATTAAAATTTTAAAAGATTGGGTGTAATGAAGGTTTGTAGTATATTGTGTATAAACCTTCATATAGATACTACAAACCTTCATTTAGACACAAACTCAAAATCCAAAATGCTTTATAACTGTTAACCCTCCTAGTGTTCACTATGTATCCTGAAAATGTTGGGCGGATTTAGCTTGATTTCCAGACATTTGTTTGAAAAATAATATAAAATATATTTATTATTATAAATACATACTATTATATATCATTTTATTTATTATATTACACTGAATAGTTTACAATATGTTTTATGTACATACCTTCATTTTGAAAAATTTTGTGCATCCAAAACTGAAGAAAAATTTTTTTTTCGTTGTTTTAGAAAAGTTTTCACTGTTACCATGGAAATAAAATAACCCAAACAAACAAATCCAGGATAGCCATCTTGTTCAAAATTTAGTAAACTTTAAAAATATATACAATATATACAAATGTTTTGCTCAGCAAAAATTGGAAAGGACAAAAACAAAACTATGTACACACAACGTAAATCGACTTTTTCAGCTGTTACAGCTATTTTGTAAACAAATCACAATTCTCTCGATGCGTGTAATCGATCACACTTGACTATCGATTATTCGGTATCATCTCCTGTTTCGATTGATACCACATAGAGTATTATTGACGGAACGATAATGCCAGAATAGCATATTTAACAATGGACTGCACAGTTGCCGACGCATCGGCAATAAACATTTACAAGACTTACTGAATTGCCGATGCATCGGCAATAAACAACAGGAGGGTTAAGAATAACCAACTATACTGTATTGTGGAAATATTGCAATATGATCTTATGTAAACAAATCAATTAAAATGAAAATCACGTGTGTAGTGCACACATTTTTAATATTCTATAGCTTTCAATAAAATATAACATAAATTTAAGAGGTTAAAAATATATAATTAATTATAGTTTCCAACCTACTGTACTTTGGGAGTATAAATAACAATAATATACAACAAATATAATATGCAATTTGTCATGTAGCATGTTGAGTTCATTAATATGGATGAAAAGAATATTTTTATAAATACATCTCTATTCTGTTTGTAGCACAGAAACAATTGAGGTAATTTTTATTACATTTGAGTAGGTGTGAAATTAAAATGCATTGAAAATGCATCATACTTGGTTAAAAGATAATTATTGTAGATTATCAATATAGGCTATACTGTATCATCTGATTTGTCTAGAAAATCATGTACTGTATTATTAATATAATAGGAGAAGACAAGAAAAAACAACAACAAAAAAACTTCAGAACAGAAGTTCACTAAGCAAAAAGAAAAATACATAAAGCACAATATAATGGACACACATTTTTATACCATGGCACCTTTAGACTTGTAGAGAAACTAATTGAGTTTCAACTGTCACTTGGTAGGTAGAGCTTTATTTAAAACACATGTTTAGTAAAACAGCTGAGTTGAGTTTGTTGGTAGTCCTATATCACTTCATCTCCCTCTTTGAATAACAACACTGTACACAGTTGAAGGCAAACCATGTAAAATGATGAATTAGTTACTGTCAGAAAATTTGAATATAAATTAAACTATGTTAATTTTAATCAACTCTCAAATATAATTGAGAGTTCTGCTATCAATATAGTTGAGCGGGATATGTCAATCTACAAATTAATAAGTCACTGGCTTTTGACCATTGCATTTCTGGAGACCTTGGACATGAGAGACATATTATGGCTGGAGTTGCTGTGAAGTTCAGGCAAGAGTTCAGGAAGCCAACTATTTGGAACTGCATCAACAATCATTTGACTTATCAAAACAGTGACAGTAGTGCAGGAGTCTATGGTTTGGTAACAAAATTAAATTATTTTGGGAAACCATCTTCAAAAGATTATGATGAAGCCATCACACAACTGACATCCAACTTTAAAAAGCTTTAAGCATTTAGTATGTTCACCGTTAGGTTGTGTCAGAGACCAAGTGCCACTTGAATACTTCATCTCTAAGATTGTACAGTTTATTAGCACAAGACCAATTTTATTTCATTCGGTACAAAACAAGAACAAACTACTAAATTCTTAGGACTGATAATTGACGATTATCTTAGCTGGGATTCACATGATCATGTGATAAATAAAATGTCTATATGCACTACGCCAAATGCGTAATGTATGCAATGTGGGAACCTTAAGGACAATTTACTTTATGCTGGTCCACTCACACATCTCATATGGAATAGGTGTCTATGGAGTAACAAGGAAAAATAATATAAATAGAATTCTAATTCACCAAAAACGAGCCCAAAGAATAATTATAAATATGAGATATAGTGAATCAGTCAAAAATAAGTTGACGGAATTGTGTATGCTAACTGTTTATGGATTATATATATAAATTAAACAATCCTTTATCTAAAGCAACAAATACAGTCGCCTCAACTGGACACCAATCATTGATATAATACTAGAATTAAGAGAAGAGTAGGACAACATAACTTACATTTTTTTGAAAAGAAAACATCTCTTATTAGTAATAAGTTTCTTTCACGAATTCAAAGAGATAACTTAGCAATTACAAATATTGATAGTTTTAAAGCTGAGTTAGAAAATTATTTTTTGGAGCTTGCTCCTTACTCAATTGAAGAATTCTGGAATAATAATTTTGAGTCAAATTGAACATAGCGTATTTGGTGGTAAATAACTCATTTTCTATAGCTAACATGGCATTTACATTGCAATATTTACAAGCCGAAATATTCAGATTGTCGTATTCACATCAGTACCAAATTTATAAACTAATATAGTACTGAATGTACAGTATATTATAGTTTGGCAGGCTCAACCATTTTCTTAAACTTAATTTATAAGTGTATTTTTGTTTTATACAAAACCCTTAAATTTCAAAAATGAAAGCACTGAAATGATGTAATCAATACATTATAATACTATTTAGTTCACCGAATAATTAATAAAGTTGTTTTAGAATCCATGAAATAATTGTATCAGTGATTAAACCAGTGATCTGGGCGGGTGGGGGGTAACATATTCATAAAGATATATGTTAGATAAACTGTAAAATATGTGAAATATTTGTATTAAACAATTTAGTTATTTTCAGACTTATTAGTTTCTTTTTAGATACACATAAATAATTGTGCATTTTTATATATGTATATCATATATTTTAAGAAGCTGGATTTAATGTTTAATATCAGGTGAGATGAATGCAGTCATAATAATTTGTTGGCCTAGTTAAAAATAATTCAATTTTTCAATTAAAAACACATATCCATATACTGTAAGAGACTATTTCACAAACAATTTAGGTTTAAATTTGTACTTTATGAGGCAGTTTATTGAGGTTGAACGTGCTAATACAATTATCTATCATGGTTGGTTTTTTGATTGTCTGTGTATTCATTTTAATATTGCTTGTTACAGGAGTTTAAATTGTTTGAGGGGTCCCTTAGGTAAATGCTTTAAAATATTTAGTTGTTTTCTTCCCCTAAGCCAATACGAGGTTATTGGAGAGGGCTCCAGGCTAGATATTTATGTAATAGGAGAGATAGGGCATCAACAAACTCCTGAATACCTCTTTCCCTAAGCTCACAGGAATATGTCAGTTAAGTTGGCATTTTATTTGTTATGTTTAATGTTTTCTGTAGTTCGTTTTGGTGTCAAGTGAAAGTGAATTTATCTTCTCAGACAGTTTTGCTGATGGCATATCTTGTTTAATATTAAGGATGGGTAAGTTCCTTAAGTTGGAACCAAAACCGAGAACAGATAGATGTTGGTTCTGTGGTTCTTATCCCAGAAAAAGTGAAAGGGGAGAAAAAAATCAGGATTTTTCAGGCATGAAATGTGCTAGTAAAAATAACAACCAACCATAATACAAAATATATACCTTAATTTTACATCCCAAAGCAGAAGAATTGAAATTAGTAACAAGGGGGAAAATATGAATGCATGTGAATTAACAATTTAAATGTGTGTTTCAGGCTTGTCTTGCTCAGCCTCAAATGTTGGTGGTTGGAGACACTAATGAAATGTTCATGCCTCTGTTGGATGGATTCTTGGTGGACCCAGTAGAGAGTGAGGCAGTCATTGATAGTCTAATGGAGCAAATTCCTCAGATGTTTGCAGATACGAGGGAGACAGAAATCATACTTGGGCCTGTTGTGCAAGCTGGTATGGAGGCACTTAAGGTAGGAAGGTCAATCTCACTTTTCTCTCTTTTCTGGTTGTAACCCTTATGTTCCAAATCAAACTTAATTATTGGTTTTCTTGGGTTCCAAGACCATACAGAAAAAAAGATGGTCCTTCAAGTATTGTTTGTAATCCTTTTATTGATGTGTATGTCATTTTAACTTGTAATTTCGTACATACTATAAAACTATTATTTGAAAAATATCAAAACCGGAGTACAAATTTTATTTAGCAGGCAAAACAATGTCACATAACACATTTTTAAATATAAGAAGTATAAGTTAAAGAAACTACAAATATTATGGCAAAATAATTTTCTTTATGAGTCCTTTTGCCCTGAATATGAGGGTTGTCTGTAAATTAAGGAATCCAACGAGCTCCTGTTGTGACAGAGTGAGCGAGTGCCTCTCTGCAACACTAAGTCTTGGCTTAGCAGCTGTTATTGATGAAAAATCAATGCATCCGCCAAGTGTGAATTGCAGTTTGTGATTATATTTCTGTGGTTTAAGAGGTCCACCACTTCTAAAATCTATCACCGGTTGACCATTGTGTATGTAGGTAAATGAATAGATATTCAAAATATGCATCAGTGGTGTAGGGAGTTTGCAAAAGGCCGAATAAGTGTGCACGACTAGGCCTGCTTCAGCCGTCCATCAGTTTTGGACGAAACAGTAATGAAAGTTGAGGAATGTTTGCTTTTGGGTCGGCGTATGATTGTGTGAGAGATTGTCGAACAGATAAGGAACATTTCTAAGATTTTTGTGGACAAGATTTTGAGGGATATTTTAAAGTATCTTAAAGTGTGCGCCAGGTGGGTTCTGCAGATGCTCACCAATGAACACACAAAGAAGCGCATTGAAAGTGCTCACAAGTTTCTGCACCGTTACCAAGAAGAGGTTGAGTAATTTTATACTAACTTGGTTAGCACTAGCACTAGTGGCACAATGATATGACATAACTATTCAATTCAAAACTAATTGAACTACTTGGGGACAAAGTTTGTGGAGACAAAGGCAATACGTTAATCTCGGTCCTCTAAATTACCAATACTGTGTCCACTCATTGGTTGCCATCGACATGAATAGTACTAGAGAAGTCTGGGGAGTCGATGTTTAGTGGTAGTCAGTCTGGATGTTGTGTAAGGGAGAAAAGTAAGATATCAGGCTTGTAAATTATTTGAGCATCAGACCGATATTACGAGGGTCATATTCCATGTAAATATGTAGGTTCCTTAGTTACTATGTCTAAGGGCTATTTATAAATAGCTCTTTCTTTGAAACAGTTGACCTATTAAGTAACAAAGACTACACCCGTTCATGTACACTTATCACACTCATTCGACCTTATCTTTAAGATCAGTATCTTAATAAAGAATAATAATCAATGATAAGTTTCCACAGTTGTTACCAACTAAATTGCCTTGGTATTAGGGGAATGACCATGTTGATATAATACCATTTTGGATGACTGTGTGAAGAAAATTTTTTGATGTTTTGAATGCATTGGAGCAGTCTATCATGAGGGTGGATAATGAGATGGAATTGCCTGCTCTGGATTACTGTAACGTATCTGAAACTTCAGTAATTGTAATTAATGCTCATATATTGATACAGTATTTCCTAGAAGACCAATATAACAATGTGAATTAATTTCATTCCAATCATGCTAATACTTTTATCCTCAATCTAGAGTTAACCCTAGATGGACCAAGGGAGGGTCATTTTGTGTCCACACTTTTTTAAAACTTCTTGCAACAATTAATTTTATTTCCAAAAATGTTGAAAAAATTATTTTGTGTTGGAAAACGATTACTTTAAATATTACAGTAACAATTAACCATCCAACGTATGTGTATATTTTTTAATAGGACAACATTTAGTAAGTGGACAATTTTTGACCTTCCCTCGGTCCAACTTGTAACCTCATCAGTTTAAGCTGTGGGATCTTATTAAATCAAAAATAAGTAATTTTTCTGTGATAAAACTGCATATTTACAAGTAATTTTATATAGTACACAGTATATCTTGTTGACTATTTTACTTTCGCAGTTGGTACCATTGAAACTTAGACTCAGACAACTGACATTTGTTGTGTTATTCATACTGTCAGTCAGTCACATGCTGGATTGTGTCTTATTAGAGGTTATGTGTGTTTTCTATTCCAAGTGTTGAGTTTCAAAATGAGTGATTACATATCACGAAGTGAAATTGACAGACTTTTATTAGACGCTGTTAGTGAAGATGATGGTGATGATGTGATTAGCAACGCATCCGAGGAAAGTTTGGTTAGTGAAACGGACGACTTGATCTACAATATAGATGACATAGACAATGGTGAGACGTTTATAGATGTGGATGAGTTATTTGAAAGTGGAAATGAAGGTGAAGAAGTAGTGAATAGCAATGACGAATTGAAGTACGTAGCAAAATCAGGTAAGGAAACGCGGGAATATCTTGTCCATAAACCTAGGCCTACACGTAGGACTAGGGCAAATATTTTCCGCCAAAACCCAGGCCTAAAAAGTACTGGAAAAGTAGGTACTGTTGTTGAATCCTTTCATAAAATGTTTCCAAAAGAAGCAATACAGCTTATAGTCACCCATACAAATGAAGAAGCACTTTTACGTAACATAGAACCAACAAACGAAACAGAACTTCTAGCGTTCATTGGTATATTGATATTACAAGGAGCAAATAACGATAGTAAATTAGACTATCATGATTTATGGTCAACTGAGTTTGGAAGAGCATCATACATCGCAGGAATGAGTCGGAAGAGGTATCGTGATTTACTCTCTATCTTGAGATTTGACGACAAGCAAACGAGGCAAAATAGGCGTGTACATGACAAATTTGCGCCGATTCGTGAGCTATTTGAAATGATAAACAACGGGCTGTGCTCGCACTTCACTCCCTCAGTGAATGTGGTTATTGATGAAATGTTGACCTTATTTAGGGGTAGATGCCCGTTCAAGGTATTTATGAAGGAAAAGCCTGGTAAATACGGTATCCTCATAAGAATACTGGCTGACTGCGAAAAACGAATGGTATTGAATATGGAAGTTTACGCGGGTAAAAGACCAGATGTTCCAACCGATACTGTTCAAGTTGTAAAACGATTGATTGCTCCCATTACAAATACAGGAAGAAATGTAACTACAGATCGTTTTTACACTTCAGTCCCACTAGCAGAGGCACTTTACGAAGAGCACGGACTAACTTTGGTAGGCACAATGCAAACCAATCGGAGGTTTATTCCGAAAGAAATGAAAGATGTCAAGGATAGACCCCTTCATTCTAGTTTTTTTGCCTTTACCGATCCTAAAAGTAAGAGGCCTCCTGTTACACTACAATCGTACATAACCAAGGAAAAGCCTAAGAGAAACCTAATTTTACTATCCACTCAACATAATGATGACAACGTGGCCATGGAAGGCAAAATGAAATCTGATATCAACCTATTCTACAATTCTACAAAAGGCGGGGTGGATTCAATTGACCAAATGGCGCGAAAATATTTGACAAAGAGATCTACCCGGAGATGGCCACTTTCAGTATTTTACACATTGATTGATGTAGTGTGTATAAATACATTTTCTCTGTACATTCTAAATTTTCCAGATTGGAATAAAGCTAAGACAAATCGTAGAAGGATTTACCTACAAGAGTTGGGACTACAACTTATCAGACCCCATGTAACCAATCGATCAAGAAATCTAGTTGGAGTTCAAACACGAGTTGTTATGGCCATGGAAAGTGTTTTAGGACGCAAAGTTACTGTACCAACTCCAGCCAAGCAACAGAGGGTGAGCGGGAAAGGCCGATGTTACATGTGCTGCTCTGCTGCTTCATCAAAGAAGGAGAAGCTCAATAAACTGTGCAAAACAACCATTGTGTGTTGCAACTGTGAAAAGTATGTTTGTGGTAGGCACAGTGAAAAGACCAATATTTGTCAGAGATGCAAAACAGAAGATTCTGAATCGTCAGATTAGGTTAGCAAATTAAAAGAACGGTGTCGAGAATGCCAGTTGTTTTTTGACGATGGTAAAATTTATCATAAATATATTTAAAATAAACTTTTTTCTCAATATTTTAATGTTTGACTATGTTTGATATGACATCTACCAAAACTATTGTAAACTGTACTAATAAACTGCATTTAAACATGTTTAACAAATGTGGACATTTTTTGACCCTCCCTTGGTCCTGCGCGTAACCAATTATATTTTGGTCCATCTAGGGTTAAGAATTTTGTTTATTACCCATGCTTTTCATCATCTAATTCTTCAATCATATAATTTCTTTTGTGTACAGGCTGCAGAATGTGCTGGTAAGCTCTTAATATTCCACTCATCTCTACCAACAGCAGAAGCTCCTGGGAAATTGAAAAATAGAGATGATCGTAAATTGTTGGCCACAGAAAAAGAAAAAATAATTTTGAGTACGTATTTTGTATCATTTTTAGTTTTCTAATCTATCTTTATTTGTAAATTTCCATCATTTATAGATATGATTTTATATTGTACCAGCTGTAACCGCCTGCTTCACTGGTCATAATGTTGAGTTTGATTATATAATCAAAATGTGCAGCAAGCTTTCAATTTACACTGTATCATATTTAAAACAACTGATGTTATGTATAATTTAATACTGTACTCAATTATTTTTAATTTAAAACTTTAGCCTGCCACAATTTTATTGAATTTGTTTTTATTTAACAGCTATTAATGAAATACAACAATCAATTAATATAGCTCTATAAGAATACCATGGGAATTTTAGAGGCCAGTGGGACTGATTTCTGATGTCAGAGAGGAATGTCCTTTCTTAGTGAGCCTCTATCTTATCTTAGGGCCAAGATAAACCTAGGCACAACATTTCAAGTCAATCGGACGTATAGTTTTGGAGAAATAATGATGAGTGGTAAAAGGCTTTTATATATGTATGTATATAGATACCTAAAAGACCCTTGGTTTCAAAGTCTAGACAAACTTGTAAGTCTACTTTTAGACTTTTAGGTACAAATGACTATAGTTGACTTGAATCAGTGAAGTATCAAGTTTCTTGCCATATTTAGCCATGTATTGTAAACTGGCTATAAATTTGATAAAATTAAATTGTAAATTTTCTGATTAAATCAGTTTGTTCTGTACCGGGTCTTTTGACCGGTACACGTGTGGTTACTTGTCGTCGTGGTTTGCCAGGCTGCTTAAGATCGCTTGTGCGCTGTCGATTTGTTTACTTTCGTGGCCGTTGGCTAGGACTATTTCGTTCCGTGATTCCAGCTCTCTGTCTGTCAAGTTGGTCTGTCGTTTTGACCTGTCTTCTTCTGCCACTGTACATGATATGATGACCGGCTAAAGGCTCTCAAACTCAAGGGTCCTTGAGTGGGACGTTGAACCCTCAGCCTGCTGTCCAGACGAAGTCCTACCATCTCTACAGCTAGCCTGGCCTGGGAACCATGTGATAGAGCCAAGTTTCGTCCCCGCTACCCTCTCTACATCTTTGGATGGGGTTCTTCAGTCCTCAGGTCAATGCGTTCCATTTTTGTTCCCGGCAGCTGAGCTGGGGGTGGGTGATCAAGTTAAAAAAAAAAAAAAAACAGAATTGAAAAAGAAAAAAAAATCTCTAGGCCACGCCCTACAAAAAATTAATCTGAACAGAGTTTTTACTTGGACACAGCCAGCCCAAGTTTTATAGGCCTAAACAGTTTTTTAAATGTATAAAAACAAAACATAAAATTATTATTACCTTTATTGTTATTGTTAGTCTTTATTTAGTTTATTTTATTGTTATATTCTTTTAAATTTTATTTTGTTAGGCCCCTATTGTTTGAATCATGGTATTATTTATGTATTTTGTTGTTAGGCCTAGTTATTAAGTTTATTTGTGTTATTTATTTTGTTAGTTGTATTATTGAAGTGAATTTTTGATAGAACGGTACCGTGCTATATTTTATTTCTATTTTTTTAATTTTTAAATTTTCACCAAAAGGGGATTATTTATTAACATTTCTTCTTCTTTAATTCGGAGCTCCTCAGGGATTCCGGCTGACTCCCTGGCCTCGGTGGAATCATGGGGTGTGGGCTAAATTGTCGGTCATTTGTGTTATTCAAATTTTTTTCTAAATTTTCACTGTACATTTCTTTTAGAGTTGTTGTAGTTTTGTCTTTCTAGTAAATCTGCATATAGGCACATCTGTTATGTAATTTTTGGTTTTTGTAGCTTTTGTTGTTTTTTTTTGTATAGGTTGTTATTCTTGTTTATTTTTGTGTGCTTTGTGGTTTTTTAGTGTAATTTTGGTATTGTGGCCTTCTGCTGGATTTTCTTAATTATTAATTCATCTTTTTTGTAATTAAATAGTTTTTTCGCTCAGCTGCCGAATTGTGACTTGACCCTCCGACTGCCGCCCGTGATCCTATTGCCTGTCTGGTTTTGAGCCATCCCCAGTACGGCACTTCCAGTTTTGGTGGGGGGATGGGTCTCAGTTTTCTTAGATAAAAAGGTTTCAAATTCTAGAGAAATCTGTAAGTCTACTTTTAAAGGGCATAAAGTACTATATTTGACTCTGAATCAATAAACTATTGTGTTTAGCCATGTCCTATGATCTGGCTATGCATGCTTTAAAACTAAATTGTTAATTTTCCGATTGAAAACAGTTTGTTCTCCTAGATAACAAAGTTTTATAGTCTAGAAAAATCTGTAAGTCTACTCTTAGAGGCCGTAAATTAACCAATTTTATTTACACGCACAAATTGAAAATCTAGGTCTACCTAAGGATGAAGGAGGTGAGATAGAGCAAAAAGTCATAGGGCCAAAATTGTAGATCGTCTCAAGTCAGGTGCAGAAAAAGATGTTAGTTTTGCTGTAGAACCTTTCATTTAGCCGCTTCAGTTCAATTATAGAAACGCTGTTTTTGGAATTTAACATTGTTGGCACTGAAAAGGCTGCCATCTTCAATTTACTAAGAATTGTTCAAAATCCCTTCTTAATGCACATCTACAACATAAGACCTTTGACTCTACAAAATTTCAGCCTCGTAGGCTTAGTACTTTTTAGTTACGGCGATGAGTGAGTGAGTCAGTGGTGTTTGCCTTTTATAGGTATAGATAGTGAATACGTGACTATCCATATCAATGTAGCAGCGAACCAATCTGAATAGCATTATTTCGGGTAGTATCCGGCCCATGGTTAATGGCCTGTGATTAGTGCATGTGTGGCAGATTTTGTCCCCCACCACACCTTGTCATATGTTCTTGGTACAGTCACTGGCATGGGTCAGTCATTACAACAATGATCTCACTTGCCACAGTGTTTACATTGGATTTTCTATTATGTTGTTTAATCAGTTGAGTTGTGTTGAAGTATCTTAATGTTTTAATGATAGAGTAATTGCCAGTTTCACCAACATAATTAAACTTGTTCTAACCACTGTTAAAATATTTTACCATCACTGATTTAACGTGTCTTGTACGTGACTGTTAACCCACAACCTTACAACCCACTGCCGCTGGAGAGGAACTGTGGTGGAAGAAGTAAAAATTCTTTCACCTCTACGCGCCATTTACTTTGGGTTTATGACTACACCAGAGTTCAAGGTCCATACAAGGATGATTATATTTCAAACAATAACTATATCTAAATTATGCGTATTAGATGCTGTCTGCACTTTTATAATTAACTTAAATTATAATTAGAACCATGATATTCTGTTAATTATTAATCTATTAATTCTAATATTAATTTTAATCTTTAATTCTTTTGTTACTTTGTGTTAGCAGTATAGTACATGTAATACAATGGCTAAGTAACCCCAGGGTTCTGATTAACCACAGAGGTAGGTAAACTGGATTACGCAGCTTAGGGTCTGACTCATACAAATAACGTGTGGTATTATGCTGCCACATCAGTAAGTAATCTCTAATCACAGCCAGACCCCGAGGAATAAGAAAACTGCAACCCGGACATTGTTGTTAGACACTTGCCTAGCATGGTTTTAAAACGTGACATTTGTAGTGCTATCACAAAAAAAAAAAAAAAAAAAAAAAAAAAAAAAAAAAACGCTAGTCATTACTACCTTATACCCTACAACACGTATGTACAGCTGGGACCAAAAAAAAAAAAAAATGTTTAAATAAACACAATCAGATTTTTAATAACCTTAAATTAAAATATAATTCTTGTGGCTGTACCAACTGAATAAATGAATGCTGTATCAGCTCTCTTTTCGATTTGATACTCTCCAGTAAGCAGTAAGTGTGTATACTCGTGCCTGCTCTGTACCGTCAGGCTTGTACAAGCTCCTTGATTCTTGTACCGGCTATATACTACCAATACTTCACCACAGTACTTCTCAAACAATTTATTCACAAATTACTACTTGACATACAATTAATTCTTTGTTACAGCTACGCCACCCTGTAAGAATAAATATTTTGGGATTTGAAAGTTGTTTCTTGGCTAAATACTATTTTCCAAATATTATTATTAATACATTACTAATAATAAGAAAAATAGTGTCACTCACCACAAGCGACTCTATACTCAACTCTTAACTCTTTGGCTACAAACCAAGGGCTGGGCTTGTTTTGTGTTTAGCGCTATGATCAGCTGAGTATAAGGTGGTGCTGCACCTTCTCTGCAAATTCAGTCATGCAGTTACTAAATAACAACCTTTTTGGGTTTGGATTGGTTGTAGGAGTAATTTTTTGTATTGGCCACTCTAATCTTTTTATTTAACTAGTGTGTGACTTTTTCATACAGGGTTGCTTAACCCTAAATCGTGAGGAACAACATAATTGATGTGACTCACAAAATACCTTCTAAAAGTGAGGAATGCTGTTGCATAACAATCAATAAAACATATGTTTATTATCAAGCAATCGCTACAAAGTTGGTACCAATCAACGCAGAATGTTCTGTTCTATACATATAAGATTTTTAATAATTTTTTATGCCATTTTATAAACATAGGAAATAAAATTAGAACGTGCAACTCGAAACTCCCGCTCAATTTCCGCCCTGCTGAGGTCTGGAGGGAGTAAAATTGCAGATGTTTGTCATATCACTGAAGAATAACCAGAAGACAGAATAAGACGTACCAAATGTCAGTCTGTAGAGAATGCAATACTCTATCCAACAAAACAAAAATTTCATTCTCTTAGCTGCATTGGGTATTTTACAAAAAAATGTTTTTGTATACCCTTGTTTACACGATTTCCCAAAAGTGAGGTATGGCATAATGTATGCTGTTGATAAAAGTTTAGCTAATAATTTATTTATTGAGATAAACTAAAAAAAAATTAGCTAGATAAACAGAGCGTTGACAAGTTGATCGGTGCCACTTTGAGCAAATTTTGTGCAGTAGGTTGGCAATGGTCACGTGACAAATTTTCACTTTACTGGAAGAAGTGTGTATGGATATTAGGTAACCTAAGGTACTGTACCTATTAGGTAACCTAAGTAAGTATTAGTGTAACCTACTTGTAATAATCTTAGAAACAAATTAAAAAAAAAAACATTTATTATTTCTATGCAATCTAAATAGAATGTTTATTTTATTTACGCAAAAACAGCATTTTATTAAATAGCGGGAAAACCTTATTTATGGCTTTACTGTAATAAATATTTTATATTTCTATTCAGAAATATGTGTTTTATCAAGTGTTACTATTCTAAAAATGCCCAAAATTTATTTTATATTTTTTATAATATTTACAATATGTACTATTTTTCTAGTGTCGTTTACACAATTTGCGCATGCTGGCTTATGGTGTTATGAGCTTTATACTTTTTGGAATATTTTCATATATTTTACATTTTCTTGTAGCTAATAAATTGTACTAATACAGTACATGTAGTACAAAATTATAAAAAAAATATACATATCCCTTATGTTTTAGATATTTATATAATTTTTCACTGAAATTTTTCATTTCCGTGGTAAAATTTTTATTTCCCCAATAAACTAAAAATATAAAAATTTGTGTATGGGTACAATATGACTATTTTTCAAATACAACTTTTTCTTGTCTATTCAATAGTGATTTTTTTGAATTTTTACATGATTACCTACAGTGATCATACTGTATCTTAGCACATTTTTGCGTTCTATGTAAACAAATACTTCCAAAAAAACCTATTAGATTATCTAAATGTAACAACATATTACTATAGTGCACTAAATAATTAACAATTTTGTTATCTTGGAATTATTTATAAATATTTTTAGTGGAGGGTTATAAGTTATAATTTACGTACAAAATGTTTTCAATCTTTTCATGACAGTAATTATATACTAATTCTTTTTGTAAGTGTTAATAGTAGTATGTGAAAGTACATTTCTTGAGAAGAAAAATGATATGATAAAATTTACATTTGGAGCATATTTAGTATTTTTTATGATTTTTACAAAAAAGCTTGCGCAGCACCGAAAAAAGGACCTAGCAGTAGGGAGCACACATTGGTTCACCTGATGCTCATGATATAGGGTTAAAGGAAGCGTATTTACACCCACAGTTAATAAAAACGAAGAGATTTGAAAAGCATTATCCAGGAAAAACTTCTTCAGATAACCAAACTTTTCTATAAACACAAGTCATTTTCTTTATTTTAGTTATCCGTAAGTATGTGCCAATTCCAAACTTTTCATGATTCCGATTTCTACTCAATTCTAAAATTTATCAATACTTAGTTCGATTCTGTTTCTCTAATAGTAGTCCCACTACAAGACTAACAAAATAATTAAAAAGGTAAAATATTCACATTTGATATAAAAACAAGGGATTTATTTTGAAATACTATAGTAATTATTCATACAGATACAATAAACAATCAATTTATTATTTAAGGAAAGAAATGTTATCTAATATACTGTAATTTAAAGCTTTCAATATAGGTACATTTTCCCTTTATAATCATTAACTATTCAAACTGTCTCATATTCAATGCAGTGTCAATATGTTTGAGTGCTTACATTAAGTAACATATTTAAAAAATATAGGCTTATCCTATTTTAGATTTGGACTGGCATATATGAATCAAACGACAAAAAACTTCAAAAAAGTAAAAAAAAAGGATGCCAAGCACTTCAAAAAAGTTATAGATAAACAAACCAAAAAAGATGTGAAATCAGAATGGGATGGCCAAGTACCTTCGGTACTCCAATGACACAAACAAACCATGCAAACAAATTGGAAAAAATATGGACATGAATGAAAATTTAAATTCTGGGCGGTGACTCTTTTTACCTCGCTCAAACACCACTGCCAAGAATATGTATTTTCATTCATGTCTATATTTTTCCAATTTGTTTGCATGGTTTGTTTCAATGGAATAAATACCAAAGGTACTTGGCCATCCCATTCCGATTTCACGTCTTTTTTGGTTTATTTATCTATAACTCCTAAAGTATTTGGAGTCCTTTTTTATGATTTCATACCTTTTTGGTTTATTTATGTATAACTTTTAATGTGCTCTGCATTCTTGTATTACTTTTTCAAAGTTTTATGTATCACAACCCAGGACAAACTAAGTTGAATTTTACTTCTTTTCGGCCTCCTCCATCCCCAATGCCTACCTTTTTCCTTCAATTCATTCGAATATATTTACCTTGGCATTTTTGTTGCTAGGAATACAAGTGTTGGATAATTTGGTCTTTTTGTTGCTCTCAACAGATAAATATTTTTGTCCCTTTAGAACTACCGTATTTTGCCTTTTATTCCCCTACGGATGCTATTTCCCTAGCCGCTTGATGTCTTTATGTACGATTATCAGTCTATTCCTTCGGATATAATCATCTTTGTCCCTCACGATTGTGCAATGAAATTAAAAACTTGCATATAAACAATGAAATTAAAAACATGCAAGCACACTCTGTTTGAGTTGTACTATGTAGAAGAATCCAATGGAAAAGACGAAGACTAGAGAATAAAACCTTGTATCGTGATAGATCTTGATATCTCACTAACAAATGAACAAACACTAACAAACCAATTTAGGTCATCGACCTGTCATTTGATTCTTTATAGGTGTATTGTGTAATGAAAGTGGTCTTTAATTGTCGAAATATCTAATACATTTCAAGATATTGAAGAAATAAGTTTTGGATGTTAATATGTTACTAAATTAATTACTGCTAAAATTAAATTAAATATTAGAAGAGTTTTGTTTCAATGTAGAGCTATTTAATTGTAATTGTTAAAACAATAGCTGCTGATATTTGTATGTACATGAAAAATATTATGAAGTAACAAATAGTATAGAGTAAAACACATCAATTCTCCCTTCTGAATCATTTGGTTGTGGTAACCTCACACTTCAACAACTAGTCAACATGTCTTCTCCAAAACATCTATCAACTGTTTTAATTTTGTAAATCAAGGCACTCTCTCTTTCTAAAATGGTGCCAAATTTCCATTAACATCTTGAATTTGTGTAGGCTCAAGCTTGTACTCTGTCCGCCTCTTAAAAACTTCTTCTCACTGTAGGTTTATGCTTCATATTAATATATCTTGATTGATTTTGGTAAACAGTAGGCTTAAGTGTGTCTTTATTTTGGTAAACAGTAGGCTTAAGTGTGTCCTTATTTTCCTTTCATACATTAAGTCATACGAACTTGATCCAGTTGAATTTGGAGATTGTCTGAGTTGCATAAGTAGTCTGTAAAGTTTTAGGTCTAACTTTCCGCCTTCTTCTTCCATTGATGTGAGGGACTTTTTAAAATTTTGAACATACTACTCAATCTGACCATTGGATGAAGGGTGGTACGGTGGTGTGGTTTTGTGTATTATACCATTTACAGATAAACAGTCTCGAAATACACTTGCCTCCATTATCAGAAACTAGTACAAGTCGAACACCAAATGTAGCAAACATCTTTCTTAGCTCTTTTACACACACTTCTCAGTAGACGTTACTTTGATAGGAACTATTTTAACCCATTTTGTAAATGCGTTCACTACAGTGAAATACCACTGCCCTTGAATTGGTCCCAAAAAGTCAATATGTATCCTTTTCCATGGTCCTTGAGGAGCTAGGCCACGGATGGTTTTGCTCCTTTGACTATTCTTCCATGTGCAAAAACTCTGCACTCAGGTTTTCATTTTATTCATACCAAAATGCCCGATATGTAGTTCTTTAAGCACAATGTTGTGAAGAGCTTCTGGGATCAGTATCCTGCTTTCTTTAAAAACAAAACCATCTTGGGAGTGTTAACTATTTGTCATTAAAACCGTATTGTTCCACAGATGTTCCTTTTTCAAGGGCATATAAAATAGATTGTAAGTATTTGTCTTGAGAAGTTGCTTTAGAGATTATTTTACTGTCCACTTGCAATGAGTTGAGTTGATTTAGTTGAAAGCGGCCGCTACTATCGATAGAATTAAGGGAAGTATGTTCTGTGGGAAAACGAGATAAGAAGTCAACATAAGCATGATCAGAGGTTTTCCTGTATTCGATTTCATAGTTGAATCCTGACAAAAAATGTGCATAGTTAAATAATCTGGTGGCTGTTATTGATGGTAATGTTTTTACAGGACTAAATATAGATACCAAAGGTCAAATATAGATGGTCTGTAATCAATGTAAATTTACGTCCATAACAATAGGGAAAACATTTTTTTAAACCCCCAGTGAATACTAGTCGCCTCCTTATCTATTTGGCTGTTTTTGTCTAACTGTGGAAAGTGAAACATATTGGCCTTTCAATTCCATCACTGTAACGATGAGAAATCACAGCCACAAGACCTACTGGAGATGCATCAGTCGCAAGTGTCAGGGGCAAATCTGGGTTATAGTGAACAAGAACCCTATCACTTGCTCTTTCCGATTTCACCTTTTTTGAAACTTTCCTCAGATTCAGAAGTCCATACGTAGGGAATGTTCTTTTGAAGCAGTCGGTTAAGAGGATGGAGGATTGTCGATAATTCTTGAATGTAGTAATTCACTAGACCAAGAAATGTCCTAAACTTGTTGATATTTTCTGGATGTTACTGTTTATTATAGATAATGTCATTTGTTTTACGAAGACCCTTTTCATCAATGATGTCCCAGATATTGTACACTGTTTTGGAAAAATTTGCACTTGTCTTTGTTCAGTTTTAGGTTTTTATCTTTTAAGAATTGCAGGACAGTGCTTAGTCAAGATTAAGTTCAATTAGTGTTACCTTATGTGTATCTTCTAGCTTTTGTGAATTGTCTTTTTTTTAGATCTTCTTCTTCACTTATATTTTTTTCTTTTCCTTGTCGCCACTAATATGTTACTAAATGAATTACTTGTAAAATTAAATGAAATATTAGATGAGTGTTATTCCAACGTAGAACTATTTAATTGTAATTGTTAAAACATAACAGCTGATGATATTTGTATTTACAGAAATTATATTATGAAGTAACAAAAAGTATAGAATAAAATACATCAGATGTTATAATCACTGGTGTTTCTGTAAATGATATCACCAGAATCACGTTTTAAATGTACTTAATTGAACAGCTGTTTTTGAAGATTATTTTTCCCATACTTTTATTTGAATGCCTCATTCTTTTAATGTACTTGGCACGATACTCTACTGCATCTCTTGATAAATTTGGTCGTCATGAAGCTATACAGCTACTGTAGAGACAATAGAAAACCTTAAGATGTAGACAAGGTATAAATCTACAAGAAACAGTATAAAATCACCACGTATTGCACTTTTAAGTTCAACGAATATGAAATAATATAAACAAATTAACTATGAATCAAACCAAATTACTTTGTATTCGATATAATTATAAGTAATAGTTTTTATTGATAAAATAACATTAATACTAAGAATAATCAATATATAGAAAAGAAATTACATTATCGGGTACAATCAAAACATACTAACTCACTTCCCCTTGTATGTAACCGTAACGTTACCTTAATTGTATGTGAATGGCGATGCCAAAGGGAATGAGAGAACAAAAAGTAAAAGCATGAGGAAGTTTTTTAAAAAAATTTGTATTGAAAAGGATCAGTGGAGAAATCAGCATGTAATAGAAATTCAAATGCAAAAACCTTTTTGAGGGATTCTCTACATATGGTAGAAGCTCAAAAAATAAATGTCCACTCCCGTTGAACTCTGACCTATCGGTTGAAGTATAATAGCTCATAGTATATCATTTTGAAGTATTTCATACTTACTACTAGTATTGGACTATAGATATTGGTGTCTAAATTATTTTTTCTAACATTTTCATACATTACAAAGCACATACGTGAAGACAACCAAATCATGTGCAATAAGTTTATTTGTATTTACAGATCCTCAGAACAAATTCTACAATACCCTGGCTCAAGAATGTGTGGGTGTAGGCTGCAGTGTGGACCTATATGTTCTTAACAACTCTTATGTAGACTTGGCAACTATAGGTCAAGTGTGTCGACTGACTGGAGGGGAGGTCTTCAAATACACCTATTTCCAGGTATAAATGAACTAGTCAATGATTTTAAATAAATATATATTATTGCTTAAAGATTACATTTTTCATAATATATTAAAAATTTTAAGAAGAGAAGTACTACTATCATGTTATAAGATTTTATAATCTACAATAACTAAGCTAACTGGTAATATAATAATATGTTATAGTTTCTTTCAGTAAAAAAATACTAAAGTTGGTAAAAATATAATATAATATTTTGAAAGTAAATATAAATTTTAATCGAACACAATACATCATTTATATATATTTGGTACAATTCAGTATTTTTATAATTGGATTCCTTTCATAAAAATAATAATTACATAAATAGGCTTAACTGTAGTAGAATGAATAATCCCAGAGAGGTACAGTGGTATTGAACCACCCATACACATACAGAGTTGTGACTCACCCGCCCTCCCAGAGAGGTACAGTGGTATTGGACCACCTACACACCCATACACATACAGAGTTGTGACTCACCCGCCCTCCCAGAGAGGTACAGTGGTATTGGACCACCTACACACCTATACACATACAGGGTTGTGACCTACCTGCCCTCCCAGAGAGGTATAGTGGTATTGAACCACCCATACACATACAGAGTTGTGACCCACCCGCCCTCCCAGAGAGGTATAGTGGTATTGGACCACCTATACACCCGTATGTGTATACATACAGTGTTGTGACCTACCTGCCCTCCCAGAGAGGTACAGTGGTATTGAACCACCCATACACATACAGAGTTGTGACCCACCCGCCCTCCCAGAGAGGTACAGTGGTATTGGCCCACCTACACACCCATACACAACCAGAGTTGTGACCCACCCGCCCTCTCAGAGAGGTACAGTGGTATTGGACCACCTACACACACCCATACACAACACATACAGGGTTGTGACCCACCCGCCCTCCCAGAGAGGTACAGTGGTATTGGCCCACCTACACACCCATACACAACCAGAGTTGTGATCCACCCGCCCTCCCAGAGAGGTACAGTGGTATTGGACCACCTACACACCCATACACAAACAGGGTTGTGACCCACCTGCCCTCCCAGAGAGGTACAGAGGTATTGGCCCACCTACACACTCATACACAACCAGAGTTGTGACCCACCCGCCCTCTCAGAGAGGTACAGTGGTATTGGACCACCTACACACCCATACACATACAGGGTTGTGACCCACCCGCCATCCCAGAGAGGTACAGTGGTATTGAACCACCCATACACATACAGAGTTGTGACCCACCCACCCCCCAGAGAGGTATAGTGGTATTGGACCACCTACACACCCATACACATACAGTGTTGTGACCTACCTGCCCTCCCAGAGAGGTACAGTGGTATTGAACCACCCATACACATAAAGAGTTGTGACCCACCCGCCCTCCCAGAGAGGTACAGTGGTATTGGCCCACCTACACACCCATACACAACCAGAGTTGTGACCCACTCGCCCTCCCAGAGAGGTACAGTGGTATTGGACCACCTACACACACCCATACACATACAGGGTTGTGACCCACCCGTCCTCCCAGAGAAGTACAGTGGTATTGGCCCACCTACACACCCATACACAACCAGAGTTGTGACCCACCCGCCCTCCCAGAGAGGTACAGTGGTATTGGACCACCTACACACACATACACATACAGGGTTGTGACCCACCCGCCCTCCCAGAGAGGTACAGTGGTATTGGCCCACCTATACACATACAGGGTGGTGACCCACCCGCCCTCCCAGAGAGGTACAGTGGTATTGCACCACCTACACACCTATACACATACAGGTTTGTGACCCACCCGCCCTCCCAGAGAGGTACAGTGGTATTGAACCACCTACACACCCATACACTTACTGGGTTGTGACCCACCCGCCCTCCCATAGTGGTACAGTGGTATTGGACCACCTACACACCCATAAACATACAGGGTTGTGACCCACCTGACCTCCCAGAGAGGTACAGTGGTATTGGACCACCTACACACCCATACACATACAGAGTTGTGACCCACCCGCCCTCCCAGAGAGGTACAGTGGTATTGGACCATCTACACACCCATACACATTCAGGGTAAAAATACAAAATTCCAACATTCCACAGTTATGGGGGATTTTTAATCAAACCTTGTGGCATATTATTCACAATCTCAACTGTCAGTAAAAATTTCACCCAAATAAGCAAAGAAAATGTAATTTTTTCTTATTGGATTTAAAGGGTGCATTTTATCAATTGTGTCTAGATGATGAATCAAATAACTTTGTTATTTTTCAACATATTTGGCATGTACATAATTTTGAGAGCTCCTTTCAGCCTCAGCTGCATGCCTGAAATGTTTCAAAGACTAGTCAGCAAAGTATTTGCAAGAAAGTGACAGTTTATCTTGATGGCATACATATTGCTAGCAAATCTAAAGAAGAAAATATGAAATCCTCAAAAAAGGTTTTGAGCGAGCTTGATAGTGTAAAATCAAATTTAATTTAACCCTTTGCACTAGAGAGGGCTCTTTAAGAAATGTCCTCTGGTTTCGTATGGCCACTGTGAGTGGCCACAGTCATTTCTGTGATAGCTTGGCATTTTTGTTGTTGTAAATGTCTTCTTAGATCGCAAGGCCACTGTGAGTGGTCAGTGTGAAAATTAGTTGCGTAATGTACAAACTACTGCAGAGGAACTGATTTTAGGAATCACAAAAAAAATCTCAACTCCACAGCCCCTTTCTTCTAGAACATCTTCCTCTATCTCCCTGCATACAAACCACAATAATTGACAGGTAAATCAGCAATAAGTACTAACTGTGAAGGAACTAACGTGTTTTTGGTGTTGTTAACTGGTAAGTGTCAAGGCCTGTGGGTTATTAAAAAAAACACATTTTCAATGTGTGTTTATATTTTGTATTAAAATTTTCCTTGTTAAAACTGATAGTTTTTATTTTAAATGTACATTTCCTGTATGCATAAATGTGTAAAAGTAAACAGGTTTTCTATTATTATTATATTGGTAATATACTGTGGTTCATCAGGCAAGTATAGATGGGGAACGATTAATTGAAGATGTCAAGTACAACATTGGTCGACCAATTGTGTTTGATGCTATTATGCGAGTAAGGACGTCAACAGGAGTGCGACCCACAGATTTCTATGGCCACTTTTTCATGTCAAACACCACTGATATGGAACTAGCAGCAATCGATTGTGATAAGGTATGTACATCAATTTTAAAACTTTTAAACCTGATTTCATATTAACTGAAATGCAGTGGCGGTAATGTAAGAAAAGTAAAGAAAAAAGTAAATATTATTAAAGGTGTGTGTGAGCCTGAATTTTTTGGTTGAACCAAATCCGAGTTTGAGTTTAGAAAAACAACAAAAATTATTGGGAGAGCCTTAAATTGTTGGGATAGTATTAGAATAAATGAAATATTTAAACTATAAGATGATATTGATTTATTTGTAGGGTAAAATTTACAAATAAAAAAATAATAGCCAGTCAATAGATATTTTTTATATCTTAATCATAATATACAGAGTGGTCTGAACCTAGGGTTTAACTACATAATAAATGTAATAAACTGGTGAAAATTTAAAGTTCCCCTTGTATGAATTTAGTAACATATTAGTGGCGACAACAAAAAGAAAGAAATATGACTGAAGAAGAGGATCTAAAAAACTGAAGAAAGCATGGACTATTGTTAAAAGACAATTCACGAAAGCCAGAAGATACACATAAGGCAACACTACATTAATTCAACTTAATATTGACTAAGCACTGTCCTGCAATTCTTAAAAGATAAAAACTAAAACTGAACAAAGACAAGAGCAAATTTTTCCGAAACAGTGCACAGTATCTGGGACATATTATTGATGAAATGGGTCTCGTAAGGCTTCACACAGGAGCAATTTAAATTTTTTTTCAAAAATCTTGTATAGGTTTTCTTTTGCGCTTATTACTCCCCTAAAACAATTGTTTTAAGGTAAATACTCAACATTCTCAAAATCTACCCAAATCTTTGAATAAAAAGACATGGTTTTACGTCACACTTATTAAAACTAATATGGGCTTTTTCTACGTTTAAGTTAAGTTTCATAACATTTGTTAAAAGAAAAATAATAAAAGCCCCCTCCTATCTCAGTTAAATTGTAGCTTACAGATTGATAAATAATACCAAAAACTTTCTTAACTAACAAGGGTTTTTGCAATACTAAACAACCTACAAATTGCGCCATTTTAGTAAGCAAAAAAACGAGTAAAAGTTAGAAAACACAGTCTGCCTATAATATCTCAATGGTATCAAGAGTTCACTCTTAAGTTGTAACATTGATGGGTAGTCTGCAAACATTGTTAACATTTCTTTGTATTAGATATACAAAATGTTTCTAACGAAACAATGAAGTAATAATGATTTATTCCAGCATTAAACTTTAAAACTATTTACAATAACTATACTCTGGAAATAGCTGACCACTCTTCCAAGTACTGTGGCCAGTGGTACAAATTTACAATCAAAACACTTTCAGAGTCCACTATGTTCATGTAATTGTCGTGAGCCGCACTCTGTGGCGTCTGTCAGGCACAGCTGACCCTTATCTGTAAGATAACACTGAACATTACCGATCAAGTATTTGTGGTGCACACTAATGATGTTTGAAATTAACTGCTACTCCATTATAACATTCAATATATTACATAACTAAATCAAAAACGTTTCTTATACAACAATTTTCAATGGCTATTTAAAAAATGTTATGTCACTATGACTGAACAACCAATTTTTAGTTCTCAAGCAAAAAGTCTTAATATTATTTATTTCTTTGATATCTTGTGGTAATCTATTAAAATATGTTGGTCCACTGTAAACAAAAGAATGCTTGAATGAGGATTTATTTACTTTATGAACTCTGAAAATTCGTCTTTTGATACTTCTAGTGGTATACAGAAGATCAGTTGTTCCGGTATTACCACTACACAAATAAAACAACCTTAAGACTTTAAAAACATATAGATGCTGGATAGGCAAAATCTTCATTTCTATAAATAATGGCAAAGAGCTTTCTCTCTTTTTTTTACTTAATATTATTCTTAAAAAATGATTTTGAACAACTCTTAGCTTGTCTATTAAATATTTTTATATTCCTCCCCAACAAACTATTCCATATTGCAATCTAGAATCAATTAGTGAAAAATATAAAGATCGTAAAAGTTCAGGGGAACAAATATTTTTCAAGAAATAAAATTTACGTATCGAGGACCTCAACTCAAGTGCCGTATAGTGCCCACCAACCCGCCCACCCATACACGTGCAGTGGTAATGACCAACCCGCCCACCCGATACACGTGCAGTGTTGATGAATATACACGCACAGTGGTGATGACCCGCCCGCCCACCCATGCACGTGTAGTGGTAATGACCAACCTGGCCACCCATACACATACAGTGGTGATGACCCGCCCGCCCACCCCGTACACGTGCAGAATGCCACTATAAAAGGTGCAAGGAACCTTCCATCCACACATCCTCATGCGGTGGTGAAGAGCCTCACACCCACACATCCACATACAGTGGCGAGGAACCTTCCATCCACACATCTACATACGGTAGTGATGACCCTTCACACCCACACATCCACATTCAGTGGCAATAAACCTTCCATCCACACATCCTCATGTGGTAGTGATGACCCACCAACCCATCCATACACTTACAGTGGTGATGACCCACCCACCGACCTGTACACGTACTGTAGTGATGACACACTCAACATTACTTTACCACGCTGTAATTTAATAAGGACAGATTAATAAAAAGTCCTTATTAAAAGAAAATAGTTTAGAGACTTGAATATTTTAATTGTCAGCCAAGTATAGTTGAAAGAATTCATTAATATATAATTATAGCCCACCTTATCATTAGATAAGATAATACCTGTTTTATCTTTTTTTTGGGGCAAATTACTGTTATGAAGTTATGGTCATTTACTTATTGGAAGTGAGCTAAAGATTTTGTTTTCAAATCAAAATTATGCCAAAATGCATTTTGTTTATGGTTTCTGTAATGGAAATGTGAGTGCCGCTCAAAGAGAGTACACCGTTCTCTACCCTGATCAGTGTGTTCCTAGTGTGCAAGTGTTTACGCGACTGCATCAGTCAGCATTTGGTTGAACGTGGATCTGTTCACAAAGAGTGGAATGAAGTGGGTGCAGCACCTTTGGATGTTGAAGATCAAGTCCTGAACTGAGTTAGAGAAGACCAAGAGATTAGTAGCAGTAAACTTGCAAATTAAACCAGCGTGAATAAAACTACAGTGTTAACTATTTTACACAAAAATAAATTACCTTACCATTTTATTAAAGTTCAAGGCCTTGAACATGATTATGTTGCTAGACAAGATTTCTGTCTCCACCTACTTAATTCGTATAATGTACAACATTACTTTTTCAAAAAAATCATATGGCCAGATGAAGCTATTTTTACAAGGCAAGGTGTATTTAACCTTCACAATGTGCACATGTTGAATATCGACAACCCTAAACAAGCCAGAGAATCATCCTTTCAAAGAAAATGTAGCATAAATGTTTGGGCAGCTGTGATTAGGGATCGCTTCTTGGGACCTCACATCTTTCAGGGAAGTTTAAATGGAATTATGTATCTTGACTTTTTGCAACATGATTTGCCTCAACTTTTGGATGTGATATACCCTAATCAACGACAAGATATTATCAACAAGAAGGCGTACCTCCACACTTTAATAGAGACATTAGAGAGTGGCTGAGTGAAAACTACCCAACGTGGATAGCACACGGAGGTCTGGTCACTTGGCCTGCAAGATCTTCTGATTTGAACCCCATGGCCTTTTTGTGTGGGAATTCATGAAATCTGAAGTGTACATAACGCCTGTAAACAACAAAGTGGAACTTCTAAACAGGATTCAAGCTGCTGCACAGAAGGTTAGGTAGAAAATAAGCTATAAATTGACTGTTCGAACAATGAGAAAGAGAGCCAGAGCCTGCATAAGGGAGAGTGGAGAACATTTTGAACAGAAACTGAAATAAAATTGTATACTGTAATAAACAAAGAGTAAGACATTTTTATTTATTTTACTACCCATGAGAAATTTTAACACTTTTTGCAGACTAACCATCAATATTACAACTTGTGTTATTCCATAGTTGACAAAATGTTAACAAGAGTAAACTCTTGAATGCCACTGAGATATTTTAGGCAGACCGTGTTTTTCTTACATTTACTCGTTTTATTGCGTAAGCCATTTTAGTAATACAATGGCACAATTGTAGGTTGTTTGGTATTGCAAAAACCCTTGTTAGTTAAGAAAGTTTTTGGTATTATTTATCAATCTGTAAGCTACAATTTAACTGAGATAGGAGGGGGCTTTTATTATTTTTCTTTTAACAAATGTTATGAAACTTAACTTAAACGTAGAAAAAGCCCATATTAGTTTTAATAAGTGTGACGTAAAACCATGTCTTCTTATTCAAATTTTTATGTAGATTTTGAGAATGTTGGGTATTTACCTTAAAACAATTGTTTTAGGGGAGTAACGGCCGCAAAAAAAAAATCTATACAAGATTTTTGAAAATATCTTAAAATTGCTCCTGAGTGAACTTGGTGTATGTGGGGAACTTTAAATTTCCACCATTTCATTAGTTTTATTTTTTTTTACAGTTAAACCTAGTAAAAAGTTTAACGCTAGGTCCAGACCACCCTGTATATTTTACAATTGTATTTTAGAAGATTTCTTTAAAATATTTAAAGTTAACAAGCACTAACAATATTTTATTAAACTTAAATAGCTGTATATGAAATTGCTTGAGTTTGTTTTCCTTCTGTGTAGTTCTGAGTGGACAGGGATGAGATGTACAATGATCAGATGTAAAAACCTGATAAGATCGCGATTACAAATACATAGTTCGACCAAGGGAATCACACTACTAATATGGTATAGATCCATCAATTAATGCATAAAATATGGGTACCATAATTTAAATGCTTGCGGCATACCTCAAATCAGTGGAACATTCCCATACAGACAGTCCATCTATTTCAGTTCATCAGCAATTATTTTGGGATTCGTATTTAATAAAAAAAATCATAAGAATTCTTACGTATTTACTATTGTTAATAGTATTGGAATACTTTAATAAAATAGATTCTTCTATTGTGTAAATTTATAAACACCGCTAGTGGAACACCACTGATAACAAGTCCCTTCATTATTCATTTATCATTTCCTGTCTGATATAGTTAAGATTGAGTTAAGATTAAGCACATTGAGTCTATAGTCCATCCTTTTTATGAAATATGGTCCTTACAAAACACAATTTTATTTTATTTTTGTTCATAAATCCATGTGTTGCATTTTAACAATTCACATGACGATTCATTTCTTAACACGTTAACTGTCATGACTACCCAATCGGGCCAGCAGTGATTGTGGGGATCACCGCCGGTCGGCAGATTGTACTTTAAAACTCACTTTCATTCAATATATAATCATGCTGGTAGAATGCAAATATAATTTTTCTTAGTCTATTTTTTAACGTGATATTGTGGTTTTCCATCTCAATTTTATATAAAAAACCACTCCTAAATATTTATAGTACGTGACCCGCTCAATTGTCTTGACAGAGGCATACAGTGCTGGTAGTGTCGCCACACACGTGTAGCTTGACTTTGAGTTCCACTGGTGGTCAACAAATAAGAAATTCTTACCATGAGAATATATTTTTATGGCATTTAACACAGAGCTATAGTATATATTTGCGTTGCTATACTTACTTACTTACTCTTACTCTTACTCCCATGGCCATCGATGCCCAAGAAGGGATTTGGCCTCACCAACAAGCTCTCTCCATCTTTCTCTGTTTTCTGCCTCCTCCATTGTGGTTCCAAGTGCTGCGGTGTCTGTCTTAACCCCATCCCACCATCTTCTTTTTGGTCTACCTAGAGGTCTTCTTCCCACTGGTCTTCCCAATCCAGCTTCCTTCAGTAGCGTCCCTTGTTCTCTACGCCATACATGGCCTGCCCATCTCAATCTTCTTGATCTTGTGGTTGTTATTATGTCACAGTCATTGTACTGCTGTCTTATCTCTTGGTTATGCTTGCGCCTCCATTCTCCATTTTCCAATGTTGGACCAAATATTTTTCTTAGTACGCGATTTTCAAACACGATGAGTTTGTTCTCTTCTTTTTTATTTAATATCCAGGTTTCTGCACCATATAAAAGTACTGGCCTTATTATCGTTTGATATATTCCTATTTTTGTTCGGTATGATATATTCGGTCGCCATTTGCGTTGCTATGGCGACTAATGTTGCTGGACCAATAGGGTCAGCATAATTATTTACAAATATCGTAAACAAATAAGATGCCAAATTATACTTATGCTTATGTAACAGTAAATAAATAGTATATTATTATTTTATACATTTAGAATAATTAGTTGTCTATACTTTTTAGGGTAAAATAAATACGGGTATTCCGATAGGTATTTGTTGATTAGAGTGTCTATTGGCAAAGCATAACGATTATTTTAAATGTTATACATTTATAAAGTTGGGTTACTAATTAATAATAATATTGGTTATCGCAGAAGATAATTTCTTATAGGACAGTTTAAGGACATTATTTTTGTCCATACTTAGGTTATCGGAAATGTTGTTATCTGATATGACATTTTATGGGTAAAATGTTTGGGCATGTCTTCTTATCGGATAATTTAATTTCTGATAGGGATGTTGTGGATAAAATTTTTGTCTTATTTTTTTTCCCTATTAGAGTAAATATTATCTGATAAGAAGTTTTTTAATATATAGTTTTTAATACGATTAGAGAACCATATCTATAATTTTTCTCAGTAAACATAGATAGTAGGTTATTGAAATTGCACTGTGACATAGGTTACAACCCACAGGTACTAATTACTGATAATTCAAGGTTCATTTGATCACTGGAAAACGCTAAAGACAAAATGCCCTTATCGGAGTGGCACAGTCTCTGTTATTATAACAGCAGACTGATGACACATCGCTAGAAAAACAAGAGCTGTAAAGCGCACGAAACTAGATTTACGCAGGAACTAGGACGCAACAAACGCAAGCGGATGGAACAACAGCTGAGTGCCTCATTTAAGTTAGCTCTACAGGCTGTACTACCAAACTTACGAAGAAAATACCATGCAGGTAATGAATTCAAAGAACAACCCGATTGGTTCGGTAACAAATTTTACATAGCCTAATACATTGAAGAAAATTCTCGCTGACCCTATTGGTACTAAAATTACACCCGCCACTTTTTATTGTTTTTTCTATATAATGTAATATGTTAACATATACATTGTCCCTACACTGAAATTATATAAATAAAAACGGTGGTTTAGTTTGGCAATACGGGAAACATAGTGAAAATGCCCATGGCAGTTTACATGTTAATCAAAACTACATGCATGGATGAATATAACATACTATATCACAGAATTTTTTAGAAGGATCATAATTTTGATTTAAGTATGATAATCTCTTATTATTTATCCAATTTATTGAAATTAATAAAACAGTATCAACATATCCAATAAAATTTAATTTATGGAATACATTGAGTGTTTTTATATTAAATTTAATTAAAAATATTTTCTATTAAAAAGTTTGAAAATAGATGTTATTAAAGTTGTTTTTATCAATTAATGAATTAACATTTAATGCAACTTTAAAAAAAATTATTTTTACTCATGAAACAAGAATATTTAAACAAAAACCAGATGAGATTGTGTTTTGTATGTTAATGTCTTGTTGAAAAAGAAGACTGTAGACAAAGTGATTTTTATTAAAAGGGCCAAAATAAGCAAGAGACTCCCCTCGTTATCAGTGGTGTTTGTAAAAAAAAAAAAACCCCTGCCCTCATGGAAAGCAGTGGGCCAACAGATATAACCTGTGTACCCGGCCTGCCTTTGGCATTTAAGTTGTGAACTCAGCTCACATCTGCCTTGAAGAAGGGACTAGACATGCAGCTAGAAACATTGGCCTATGTATATATTGTTTCTATATAACGTTATTATAGCTATTTCTATATAATGTTATTATAGGTATTTCTATATAATGTTATTATATAGACAATATTAATGACTATATAATGTTTATAATCAAAGTACATTTATATGATAAAATTTACATAGTAATTTAAAAGCTTAAAGAACTAATATCACAGGCCATAAACTCTTCAACAGAATAAAAAACCTTATTTTTTAACACCAGGAGACCAAGATTAAAAATCTCTTTACCTAAACTAATGTAAGTTTACAACAAAATGTTTTAATATAAATAATTAATTCATAATGTAATGGTTGTAATCTTGCAGGCAGTAGCCTTGGAGATAAAACACGATGACAAGCTTACTGAGGAAGAAGGAGTTTTTATTCAAGTGGCATTGCTACATACATCATGTAGTGGACAGAGGAGGATTCGTATTCTGAATATCTCTCTCAAGACCTGTAGTCAGATGGCAGACCTCTATCGGGCCTGCGAGCTTGATACCATTATCAACTTCTTTGCTAAACAAGGTAAGTCAGCTAACTTTAATATTTTTTCATGTACCAAATCAGTTCAGTTCTCAAATATCCACTTATCATTTCCTAATAAAGATTCAAGATCTTTATTAGTCTTTAAACACATGCAATAGTGAAATTGACTTTGTCAGATTACTAATATTCTAAACCAATACTAAGCATATTTCATGTTCAATTTATTGACATGTGACGGATAGATCACATGTTTATTAAAAATAGTAATTTAAAATGTTTTAAATCTTCTGTGTTCGATATAGGGCTTACAGATCATTGTATATTGGGATTAAATTATTTTAGTAGAAATAAATTCAAAACTAAAATTTCTGAATCAAAAGATTTCACTTCCAAAGATCAGTTTACTATAAATTATAATAAGCTTAGAGACAGGCTGAAGAAAGTTGACTGGACGCAATGTTATGTACTGGATGACCTTAATTTATGTTACAATAAGTTTAGTGAGATATTAACATCATGTATTGATTCATGTAAGACTCCTATTATACATTCTAAGTTAAGTAAAGCGAAGTCTATTGCACCATGGATGAATGTTAATTTGCTAAATAGGCTAAAAAGAAGAAGAACCCTATATACATTATATAAAAAAACGTCCTCACGATGTAAATTTCAAGCATTATTATAAAACATTTACCGATAAATTAAAAAGTGATATTAACTTAAGGAAACAGGATTATTATAGTAGGAAGCTAAATGGTTGCAACGGTGATTCAGCTCAATGCTAGAAAATTATAAATAATCTGAGTGGAACAGGAAAAAGTAGAACGTTAGACAAAATTGAATTGGATAGCGGAGAAATTGTGTCAGATGCTACTCAAGTAGCTGAGGCAATTAATTCTTATCTTATCTCGGCCAAAGGTCAAACCCACCTGCACTCACACTGTCCAACTGCCTCCAGTCCAGCCTAATTTAGAAACAACTTAGAATTTAGACAAACAATTTAGAAATAATACAAACAATAAAAAAACTTAAAAATAAAAGATCAAGTGGTATTGATAAATTTTTGGTAGATTGTGTTAAAAATATCTCGAATGAGATAGCTTCCGTATTGACATACATAGTTAACTTAAGTTTTGAGAAAGGAATTTTCCCGGAACAACTTAAATTAAGTACAGTTGTTCCATTATTTAAAAAGGAATCATCCTATAAATTAGATAATGTAAGGCCTATAAGTTTGTTATCTGTTTTTTCAAAAATAATTGAGAAATTAATTAAATGTAGATTATTGGGTTAGGTTAAAGGGCACTAGGCCAGGAATTAGTATATTAGAGAGATAGGACATAAGCAAACTTACCTTAAAAGACAAGTTCACTAACATCAGAGTAGTAGTCACAAACACAAAATACACAAAATCTCACAAATTTTCAACACCACAGGCATTTTCTTCAGGTGAGTAGAGGGAGAGAGAGAGGGAGACAGTGTCTCTCTCTCTCTCTCTCCCTCTGATGACTACTACTCTGATGTTAGTGAACTTGTCTTTTAAGGTAAGTTTGCTGATGTCCTATCTCTCTTAAATGTAGATTAGTAAGTTATTTGGATAGAATGCAATTTTTTAGTTCTTCCCAGTTTGGTTTTAGAAAAGGAAAATCAACTGAAGAGGCAACATTGGCAATTACTGAAAAAATTAATTTTAGTATGAATAGAAAAGAAAAAGCGACTGGTCTATTTGTAGACTTTAAAAAAGCTTTCGATTTTGTGGATCATGATATCTTATTAGAAAAGTTAGAGCACGCAGGAATAAGAGAAAATGCCCTCAGCTGGTTCAGGAGTTTTTTGTGCAACAGAATACAACATGTTAAGATTAATGATAAGTTTAGTAACCCTCTCACAGTTAAGGCCGGAGTACCTCAAGGGTCGGTGACCTCATCAATTTTATTCTTGGTTTTTATTAACGACTTGTTGCAAGTACCATTTAATGGGGAAATATGTGCATTCGCAGATGACATTGTGTTGTTTTATTCATTCATGGATACCGTCAGAGCTGGGCAAAATATTATGGAAGATCTAAATACTTTAAAAGAAGGGTGTTTAAAAAATAAAATGCAAATAAATGTAAGTAAAACGAAATTCGTAAACTTCAGTCACATAAGTTTTGATTTTTCCTCAGACTTTGTATACCATATAGATGATTGTAGTGAAAATCATTTAAAATGTCAAAAAGTAGAAAAGGCAAAATACTTTAAATACCTTGGAATTTTATTGGATGAACATATAAATTGGATAAAGCATTTAGAAAAAATAAATTGGATTAGCATGGATAAAAGCACTCTACAAAATAAAACAAAAATATTGATAAGAAAATTTTACTATTTAAGGAATTTTTGTGACGAAATGACTATGAAAACTCTTTATTTTGCTCTTATACATTCGAGACTTCAGTATGGAATACAGTGTTGGGGAAGTGCTAGCAAGACTTACATTTTAAAAATCAGAAAAACACAAAATCATATAATTAGAATAATTACAAATTAAAATCGCAGAGACAGTTCTTTTCCATTATATTATACATTAAAAATTCTCCCGATACAACACCTTTTTGTCTATAAAGTTTTAAGATTGTTTTATGTCAAAAGTGGTAATACTGGCACTACAAATTTATTACATAATACGAGAAGTGGGGCAAGTAGAACATTTAAACTCCCTAAAGTCTCAAAAAGTGTTTTTAAACAATCTTTTCATTATATTGGACCTAAATATTTTAATCAATTACCACATGACATAAAAAGTAGTACAAATTTGAAATTTTTTTCTATGAATTTGAAGAATTGGCTATTTAGGAAACAAGATCTAGACTATTTGGATTTTTGTTTAATATAAATATTGACACTTCTTGCAATTAATATGGTTTCTTGTTATTTTAGTCTTGTAAGGTATTTTATATAAGAAATTTTAAGTTAAGTAGCAATAAATATAGTGTAAGATGAATTTAAGATAACTTTTAAGTGTTTCATGCGCCACAGAGAGTTTTATTTTTACAATGTATATGCTGGACTCATGTTCCATGTTTATGATCTGTTTTTATTAAGTTATATTTTGTTTTTTTTAGTATTTGTAAATAATTTTGTACTGACCACAAATACTTGTAAGTGTGGTCAGTTTTTTCCGAGCCGTATTATTGTTTTATATTTGTAAAAATGGATGGAAATAAATCATTATTATTATTATCATTTACTCAATCCAGGATATTGGCAATTCTATAGATCCATATAATTAGCCTATACTATATAAATAAAAATACCAAATCTACTAAATAACATATCAACTTGGATAACATTTAAAGAAATTCAACAATAACAGTTATACCAAATAAATAAATATATTAAATAAATACTACAACAAAAATAACATTGTTCATTACTTAGCTGGAGTTATTGCTAATGATAAACAAAAGAAAATGAAGGTTGACAGTTGTTTGAATTATAAGAAGTTTAATATTAAAATAAGTTATCTGTTAAGTATATAACAAAGTAGAGAAAATTGAACATACATTATTAACAACAACAAAACAAAATATATATATAGTGTATAAAACAAGCACAAAGTACATTTATATGATAAAATTTACATAGTAATCTAAAAGCTTAAAGAACTAATATCACAGGCCATAAACTCTTGAACAGAATAAAAAACATTATTCTTTTAAATCAATTTTCAATCGTTTTCTTAAATCTAGTCAGGGGCAGACACTATGCTTCTTTTGGCAATATATTGAAATGCTTTATTTTGGTAAAAATGTGGCTGTTTCTAGTTTATTCTAATCTAATAGATATCAAATCAAGCAGATAGTTTTTCCTTGTACAATAATTATGAGTGCCTTGTCTAGTAGCAAGATAGTTAAGTGACTTTTACATTCAATAAACTACAAAATATAAACAGGTTTGGGAGAGGTATACATGAATCTCTATCTGATACATTCTTAATTACTCTAAGAGACCTTTTTTGCCATGTAAAAACAGTCTTTGCTTTGCAACTGTTACCCCAGAAAGTAATGCCATATCCAATACACAGAAAGTGTGAATGGAAAAAAGCACAGTAGGCTGAAATTAGCATTTCAATAGTAACACAGTTTATGAACTTACGTTTGATAATTTTTTACAAAGATGCTCTACATGACAATTCCAGCTTAATCTACTGTCTAAATGTATACCTAACAACTTAACTGGTTTTAAATCACTATAAATTGAATAATTTAAAGAAATTACTATATTTTCAGTTTTTTTATCATTTACTAATAGATAGTTAACATCAAAGTTTGTTTCTCTTCTATTAGCAATTCATTCAGATTATCATTACAGTTAAGTAGCGTTGTATCATCTGCGTATAATACTGATGAGCAAGGTACATTAAATGCAAAGTCATTAATAGCAATAATAAAGAGTAAAGGGCCAAGGATCAGATTTATTATAGCCGATCCTTGTGGAAAATCAATTTCTACTGGTTTAAAATCAGATTTATCACTGCCCAGGACCACCATCTGCTTTCTATTCCTCAAATCAGAAGTGATTAGTCTTCCATACTTAAACAGCTTTCCTATCAACAGATCATGGAGAATATAATTAAAAGCCTTAATATCAATTATTACAGCAGATGACAATAGCTTGTTTTCAAAATTTATTAGTTTTTTATTTACAATACGTTCAGCCGCGTTACTGTACTTTTCCTTGGAGTGAAACCAAACTGTTCTTTACAAAAGAGATTGTTCTTAACAAAAAAGTTACTCAGTTGTTGTTTTATACAAGACTCAAATATTTTACTAAAAATGGGGACTAATGAAGTAGGACGGTAGCTAGATGGACTTAACTTTTCTAACAAAACTTAACTATATTAACAAAATAACTATTAAATGTACAAGAATCTATTGAGGGTTAACAATTCCTTGTTTTACAGTTTGTCTCCATTTTTATTAATTTGGATAACGTGCATGCAACGTTGTGTTTATAAGTGGATTGTGGGGTTTGGTATAAAGTGGCAACAATGACTTTTAATTTTGGCAGTAAAATGGCAGTTACTTCAAAAATAAAATCATTGTAAAAATGTTCTAAGTCTATTGATACAGTTTCAATATTCTGTTTAACAAATATCACTTCCCCCACCTCTTGTATTTGGGGTTCTCCTTGTACATATGTTTGATAAACTACAGCCTTATAGAATATAAAGTGGAAATTTTTCTTCATATAACCAATGCTCATTAAGGGTTAGAATATCACAGTTTAAATTATTTAAAAATACATCAATTAAATTAAGTCATTTCTAATGTATTGAACATTACAATGGTATATACTAAGAGTTCTTGTAGTATTTGAACGTTCAATGGATGCTGTGCCTGCGTTGAAAGAGAGGAGTTTCCCAAAGGTGACGTGGTGCCTGGTGGAGGAGGTTTATCGTTATCTAAGTTCACCTGGCGTTCAGCCTTTTTCTTGGTGGTCAATGCTTCTGCTAGCCATGTCTTTCCTCGAAGGTTGAATTGTAGACTCTGACTTGTATGTAAATGTCTCTCACCTTTACTTGCCTCTATCAAAGTGACGTTTTGTATTTTTCACTGAGTTCTTGTAGATGTTTATTGGTTTTCTGCACGTCACGATTGACACATGACCTATGATTGCAGATCATACCAAATAATGTAGTATTTGGCACATTAACCAAAATGTCACTTGTTTTTTAACTTTATTAAGAGTCTCTGTTACACATCAGTAATTTCATCTGGTTCATTTTTTGCCACATCGTTTGTCCCGCAGAGTATTACCAAAACGTAATTTTCACTGAAATTTTCCCTTTCAATATTTTTTATTTTTAAAACTTGCCTGGCACGTCCACCTGGCAAAACCTACTGTTTCATACGTTTTTTGGAGTTTATTTATATGCTATGACTATCTGAACAGATAAGCATTATTTTCACATCTGGCTTAGCACAGTCTAAATCAGTGGTTTTTGTCAGATGTATCGTCAAGGATAATTTCACCTTCAACTTGAAGGACATCAAAGGGATTTGGTGAGAAACATCTGGCTATTTAACATTCTCCATAGATACCAACTTATTTTTTTTTCCTATTTTAACCAGTTTATTGCAAGGTTAAAAAAAAAAAAATATAACAAGAGATACATTTTTATTCATCAAAATCAAAATCGTCTGGGTTAGTCATTGTTAAAATATTTAGAATCCTACAGAATACAACTAGAATATGTAATAATAAAATAAAATTATTTATAACTTAAATAAATGAAACTGGAAAAAATATAAAGTAAAGGGCAAATTATAAAAGTGTTTGCTCAAATAAGGTTAGTAATTACGTTTTGAACACAACAAACAACAAGCGACTGAGCTCTGAGCGGCGCATCGTCTGCCTTCACGTTCCGCATATATACGCATCGAGCGCCAGCGGTCACTTCGAAAATGGCAGTGTTTAGTAAAAAGTCATATTTGTTACAACATGTTGTTTGACTAGTAACAAGTTCATATGATTCATAACCGAATAACAACCAAAAAATAGTGTTGATCTTGAACCGTAGAGCTCGCTGCTGCGTATTTAATTTAATATAAATTTCGACTATTAATAAATTTCGTGAATATATGGATACCGCATTATGGGCAATTTTACACATGCGCATGTATTCGGATTCTGCATTTTAAGGGTTAATTTCAGAGTGTATATATTTAATCAGTTCTTTATTTTATTTTTTTAGTTCCATACTCACAGGCTATTTTGAAAATATCACATTAACTTTATAACTGAGAAATAATAACCAAGCCAATGAAGAAATCACATTCACTTGTATCAGCAGATGACAATCGGCAAACATTAATATCTTAGACATTAACATTAACATAGAAATAAGGAGAGTGAAGCCCTTTTGAATTAATGTAAGTCGAATTTGAGTTACAATGGATTTTTATCTGTGAGTTGATAAATAGATATCACTCAATCCTTCAATTTAAGTTATTTAAGCCAAATCTTAAAATATGGTATTTATTGTTTGTATATAAACAAGGTTTTTATTCACATAAAAATACATAAGTTCTTACTAAGCTATGTTTTCCTTCTACATTTAGTAAAAAAGCAGCATGCAATATAACTAATTTACCTTAACATTTAGTATAAATTGTCCTCTTTGTTTCTAGCACTGTACAGGTTAGGAGAAAATCCACCTAAGCAGGTTAAAGACTCGCTGATTTCTCGATGTGCTACAGTGCTGGCATGTTATCGTAAGAATTGTGCATTACCGAGCTCTGCTGGCCAGCTGATACTACCGGAATGCATGAAGCTGTTGCCGCTTTACGTCAGTTGTTTGCTCAAGAGTGATGCGATTTCTGGAGGTAAGTTGATGGGGAAGAAGCATTTTGAATTTTGTCGTGAATGGTTTCAAATATTAACTATACAGAGTACCAACTCAACAAAAGACTTCATAATATTGTGAAGAATTGAGAATAAACGATTATTTATTTGCATTAAAACCAGAAACTCAAAATAATTCAATCAATGTATACAATGTTGGCATGTTAAATATTAACTGTAAAAGAGTTGCTCCATTAGGCCTCGCTCTTACTACAGACTTTTTCTTCTGCTGACAGTTAGTTGGTGTCTGGAGAAAAATTGACACCACTGTTCTAAATGAGAATGAGCACACTAGGAGACACCGACAAAACAGTCGGCTGACTGTCTAGGGAGGATTGTTGTTCGTTCAGTTCCACAGTGTATTTTATAAAATTTTAACTGTCAATATGTACAATACACATAATACGCTTAAAATAAGTTAAGTAAAACTATCTTGAACGAGTTGACACTTTGATAGTCATAAATTAATTGCACTTCTAGAAGTTAAAAAGAAAAATAATTTATGAGAAATATATTGAATAAGACAGATTTAGAAGACAGAAAAGGTACTCTAATATACCAAGCAGTACACATTATAGGATAGATAGTAAATTATAAGAATATTACAATGATTTCAAATGAAGAAAAATACTACATTCAAAGATGAAGACTCAAAAGCATTGCACGCCGTTATTACTATTAAAATTTAGTGATTATTTTTGTAATAAACTGACAAACTTTACTAATTTTGTTAGTTATAAAGGGGGCACAAATTATATATTATAAATTTAACAAATATAAAATATGGATGGGAATGGCAATGAATTTTTTAGTTGATTGTTTAAAACTAATCAAACACATGTATAGAAATATTTAAGAAAGGAAAAACTCTTATTGGGTACCAAAGGTTAAAAATGTACTGTAAAATATCTTTTTATACAAAAAATATAGCACAATAGAAAACCCTAAAAGTATTTTTAATACAGTCGGCGCAGAAATTATGTGTACCCGAATTTGAAGATGGTTTACTAAGAAACTAAGAGGCCTACAAAAAATCCAATCATAACATTGTTTTCCTTGTTTAATTATACATTTTCACATATGAATTTTAAAATGTTAATGTAAATTAAAGAATTTTTATCTTAGTTGGAACAAAAAAAGTGACAGAATTTGAACTAGTTTTCACTGTACTCAAGTTTACACCGTTATTACTCAAAAACCCGTTCATGTAGCGAATTTATATTTCAATATGTGGTTGATAGGATTGTTTTATATCAGTTTGATAAATTTTAAAATTTTAAGTTTTTAAGAAAAAAAGTTCTAATCAATTACCTAAAACATTGTTTTCTTGGTTTCTAGAGGCCGTCAAATAAAATATTTGGTCTTGTTGTAATCCTTATTAGTGATGGGTTCCTTATTAGTGAAGTTCTGAGTACTTTTTGAGAAAGTCTCAGAAAACTTTTCTAAACCTCAACGCCAGTGAATCAACAAACTATGTGGAATTAGTCAGTAAAAACAGTGCATAGTATACTGGCGATTTCTTCAAAATGAAGTATAATACACCCTAAAAATCTATAAAATGACATAATATTTCGAATAACTAGAGAATTGGTAACTTTTTATTTATCCTCAAAGTATGATTGTATACATTTTTTGCACAAAGAAAGTCATTACTTTAAATTAAAAAAGTATACAGTTTAGCTAAATGGAATATAATGCTCAAATTAGTATGCAATTGAAATTTACCTAGAGGAAATTACAAAACTTATAGGCCTAGAGGAAATTAAAAATAATCTGCCATTTTAGGTCTGGTAATATATATATAAAGAATTAAAGTTCTGTCGAGAGATGAAACTCATAGTGAAGAATTGATTAGCATGTGCTTTTCTCTCTGCCAAAAGGTTTTTATATCTCATATACCATTTTTTGTAATATTTTATTCCATAATATAAAAAGTGAAGATTTTAAATTCTGCTACTGCATTACCGTACCTTACACTGTATTATCAATAATTATGTAATTCAAAATGTAAATAGCATTTACAGTTGTTTGAAATACCTGTGTTTAAATTTTCTCTTGTATTAAAATTAATAAAAGTAAACATTGTACTCTTTTTTTCAAGGGAGAGTACAACACTGTTTCAACAGAGAGTTGAACAGATATTTACAACACTGTGTTGTCAATATCATGAAGACAACAATTAGCAATATTTTGTGATATTTGACAATATTGGACCTAAAAGTAAAAAACTAGATACTATTGAAAAATTTTACATATACAAAAAAAATCCATCATTATTACTCAATGACCAAATAAAATTTTACTGGAATATTATGTTCGATTCTATCATAAAGATGCAAAATTATAAAGTTTAACAAGATCTACAACTTATCCATCAACATTTTAATTAAAATTTTTATAGTATCAGCTGTTGAATTAATTATTCTTCAATTAGGTATAATTATAATCTTATATCTGTGCAACTGAAGATGGTCTTAGGAGACCGAATCGATCTTATTAAACATCACAAAAGATTGTGAAGTGTTATTGCTTAGTAAAATATTAAGCAATCTAATGGCTATAAATGTCAAACAAAAGATAACATTTTTCTTACAAGAGTGCTTATATTTCTAAATGTATATTTCTAAAAGTTGAGTGAAATGTTGAATTATTAGTGAAAATGAAACGCACACATGAATAAAAATGTGTGTAACTAATGATTTTCATCACTGAGGTAATTTAAATGGCCCATGGTGAGATGGTTTATGTTGTTGAGTTCATACAGAATTCGGGACAATTCCTACTACCATTTTAAATGCACAAAAGTATGTAGAAATTACATTCCACCATTCAGCGTGCTCTTACATGCCTATAGTTAAATATTCTATTCACAACAATAAAATTTTTCTTTGGGAAAGGACCTAAAATCCTCTTTGTTGAACCATTAATGCTTCATCCCCTAAGACGACAAAGGGCATTTATTTACCGTTTTCATAATTTGGTAACACTATGTCAGGCAACATGTTTAGCTGATCATTCTCAAGTCTTACATTCATAGTATTAAAACCAACGTGCATATAACAGCGTTATCTACCTCTATTTCAATTCCCAGATTAAATAGACATTTGTGTGCACTACCTCAAGTCCTTGACCAAACTGTTGGGTTGGAGCATGAATTCATACCTCTCCTCTCTAAACTGTCGACAGACAAAAAAACGTGTTGTGTGTATTAGCCCTTACATAAGATTTATTCTCTTTTCTAAGAACATCATTGCTTGCTACCTCACAACCTCACCATTTTCTAAGAACAACATTGCTTGCTACCTTACAACCTCACCCTTTTCTAAGAACAGCAGTGCTTGCTACCCTTACAACCTCACCCTTTTCCTAGAACAGCATTGCTTGCTACCTTACAACATCACCCTTTTCTAAGAACAGCAGTGCTTGCTACCCTTACAACATCACCCTTTTCTAAGAACAACATTGCTTGCTACCTTACAACCTCACCCTTTTCTAAGAACATCATTGCTTGCTACCCTTACAACATCACCCTTTTCTAAGAACAACATTGCTTGCTACCTTACAACATCACCCTTTTCTAAGAACAACATTGCTTGCTACCTTACAACCTCACCCTTTTCTAAGAACATCATTGCTTGCTACCCTTACAACATCAACCATTTCTAAGAACAACATTGATTGCTACCATACAACCTCACCCTTTTCTAAGAACATCATTGCTTGCTACCCTTACAACCTCACCCTTTTCTAAGAACAACATTGCTTGCTACCTTACAACATCACCCTTTTCTAAGAACAGCAGTGCTTGCTACCTTACAACATCACCCTTTTCTAAGAACAACATTGCTTGCTACCCTTACAACATCACCCTTTTCTAAGAACATCATTGCTTGCTACCCTTACAACCCCACCCTTTTCTAAGAACAACATTGCTTGCTACCTTACAACATCACCCTTTTCTAAGAACAATATTGCTTGCTACCCTTACAACATCACCCTTTTCTAAGAACAACATTGCTTGCTACCTTACAACATCACCCTTTTCTAAGAACAACATTGCTTTCTACCTTACAACCTCATTCTTTTCTAAGAACATCGTTGCTTGCTACCCTTACAACCTCACCCTTTTCTAAGAACAACATTGCTTGCTACCTTACAACATCACCCTTTTCTAAGAACAGCAGTGCTTGCTACCTTACAACATCACCCTTTTCTAAAAACAACATTGCTTGCTACCTTACAACATCACCCTTTTCTAAGAACAGCAGTGCTTGCTACCTTACAACATCACCCTTTTCTAAGAACAACATTGCTTGCTACCCTTACAACATAACCCTTTTCCAAGAACAACATTGATTGCTACCTTACAACCTCACCTTTTTCCAAATGAAATCATTCATAAAGGTATCTCATTATTTTTATGGGTCATTGTCACAGTGTTTGAAAATCTTACAATAATTTATTGTATCTTTTGATTGATGTTTATTGTATTATAACAATTGATATGTTCCAGAAGTGTAAAACAAGTGTAATGTATTTGTATACAGATTGTTGATACAACATTTAGATTCTGCTGTAGGGCACTAAGAGAGAGGACAATTTATTTAATGGGAGATAAAAAGAATTATCAAACTTATTTTATAAAAAAAGTCTACTGACACAAGCAAATGAATCAAATAAAAGACAAGGAGTGGTACCGACAAAGGTTCCACCACAGTTTTTTTTTTCTTTTTTCTATAAATTTGTTTTCTGAACAATCTGATTATTTCATTAAAATTTACCTCCAGTCTTCTTCTTTTTCCACCAATACAAAGGCACCATTGTCCTTCCTGATAGGTATATTGTGGCAAGTTTCATTGTAGTCACTGAAAGGATTTTTATTTTTGTCAATAACAAACTTGACAGCTCTTGGAAGTGCTTTGTCTAGATTTCATTACAATTTCACATGCATTGTTTCTGTGTCATATTTTTATATATAATAGGATTAATTTTTGAGCTGATTAAATTGTTTGCCAATTTTTTTAGCTTACTTTGTTTAGTTGCATCTTTGTCAAGTTCAGTTACAAAGGTTGGTCGTGATATTTTTAGTAACAAATTTTGGAATTTTACATTTATTTTTAAAGATTTGTTGGGGTTAAAATTTAAATTTTCTTTAGGTTAGGCTGTAGTCTGAAACATTATTGAATCCTTTTCAGACTTTAACATTTAGAATTTTGTTATATATAGCATATGACATTGCTAAACAATCAATTTAATGATGTGATATGAAATGAATGGCCCATAAAACAAATGCAAAATTACTTTTCTCTGTTGTTGCTTGTTTAATATTTGCAGCTTTCAAACACATCTGATAAAAACTCACTATCCACCACCTTTAGACCTATCTAATATCGTAGGCAAGTGTATTAACTTTGATTGAATATAAACCAATCTTTAGGCTGAAAAGATTTTATTAATTAATTACTTTAGTTGTAACTATGTAACAAATTAACAGATGATATATAAGTATTTAATTTATAAAAAAAGGAAGAAAATAATATGAAAATGTAATATCATATCAAACTAAATTCACAATGAAACATGAATGAATACATGTGAATGAGGCATGAGTTAAATTAAACTATTTCTTAAATTAATTGACATTATATTAATTATGTAGAATATATACTTTATATCTGCAGAAATTGTATGAGAAATATATCATTAAAATTATATTTGGAAGTTTTTATTCTGTTGTTGCCAATAATAATAAATAAAACGGCTGAAGTGTTCATTATGAGGATCTTCCAGTCAAGTCATGTGGACTCTGATTTCCAGGTTTGTTGTTTCGTGAACATGGGTTGCTTCTCCCACAGTGTAAGAAATACAGAAAACTATTCCTTGCTTTTACTTCTCTAAGCCAGATATTCATTTGCTTACCCAAACCTAATGTAGTAATTGGGTCTATTGTTGTCTCTTTTACCTTACAAAACGATTTCTGTACTTCATTTTCCTTTTGAGTATATTTTCTTGTAGTTCAGTATTTTATTCTCAAAAGTGTTATACTACAAATTTTTAAAATACCTACTTTGATTCACATGTATTTTAAAATACCTACTTTGATTCACATGTATTTTAAAATACCTACTTTGATTCACATGTATTTTAAAATACCTACTTTGATTCACATGTATTTTAAAATACCTACTTTGATTCACATGTATTTTAAAATATCTACTTTGATTCACATGTATTTTAAAATACCTACTTTGATTCACATGTATTTTAAAATACCTACTTTGATTCACATGTATTTTAAAATACCTACTTTGATTCACATGTATTTTAAAATACCTACTTTGATTCACATGTATTTTAAAATACCTACTTTGATTCACATGTATTTTAAAATACCTACTTTGATTCATATGTATTTTAAAATACCTACTTTGATTCACATGTATTTTAAAATACCTACTTTGATTCACATGTATTTTAAAATACCTACTTTGATTCACATGTATTTTAAAATACCTACTTTGATTCACATGTATTTTAAAATACCTACTTTGATTCACATGTATTTTAAAATACCTACTTTGATTCACATGTATTTTAAAATACCTACTTTGATTCACATGTATTTTAAAATACCTACTTTGATTCACATGTATTTTAAAATACCTACTTTGATTCACATGTATTTTAAAATACCTACTTTGATTCACATGTATTTTAAAATACCTACTTTGATTCATATGTATTTTAAAATACCTACTTTGATTCACATGTATTTTAAAATACCTACTTTGATTCACATGTATTTTAAAATACCTACTTTGATTCACATGTATTTTAAAATACCTACTTTGATTCACATGTATTTTAAAATACCTACTTTGATTCACATGTATTTTACTGTACGCTTTTCTTTAGTTTTGTTACAGACATAAGAACATCACACAGCACAAGCTTAATATAACATAAGTATAAAAAGTACAAATATCAAGGTATAATTTTACTAAACTTGCTTATCACCTCAGACTGTTGCATAATTGATATGATTGCTTGCTATCTTTTCTCTTCTTATTTCTAAAACCTATTATCATAAATTGTCTAAGAATCAAAATCAACCTATTTATTCCAACATTTGATACGATCCAATGATTTTTTTCTTAAATAAACAATTCTTTCTTTGTATTCATAATCTTTCCCATACTACAAACTTATATCAAATATTGATATTTTCATCAAATGAATTAAAAACATAATAACAGCAAATTTGTGCTTTGCTACATTTAATCTTTCAGGTTATTATTTTTAAAGACTGAAAAATGGTTTTAAATCTAGTGTTGAAATTAACAGTTTGTTCAATGTTAAACATCTATTAATTGCAGTTTACTCTATACATTTCACAATTACAGATCCCATCTTCCCCCTTTATTAGTTATCTAATAAGATTTCAACAGCTGCCATTATAATGATACAAAATAAGCATCCTGAGTTTCCTGACCTATACAAGTGTTTGATCTATAAGTAGTGTTAGTTAAAAATTAGTGACATTCCTTTGTGAGTTTCCCTGTTTTGAGGATGTTAAACAATGTTTACCATAAAGGGTCATTAATATTTGACATTTCTCGCACCTATATTAAACTTGTGTGACGTTCATTTATTTGTTATTTCTACCAACATGTAATATGTTATCTAAAAAGCTATTATTGTAGCCAAACAGATATATACTTAGTGCTAAAATATAAAAAAAATTTGATGTACAGTGAAAACTAGTTAAAATTTAAAATTTTGGTCTTTTGCAGGACATCAGTTTTAAATAATTTTTATTGATATAAAAAACTCGGCCCTGCGGGCCTCGCCAGGGGGCAAGCCCCCTGGACCCCCGGATCTTTTTGCTTAGAGCCTACGGCTAAAATTCAAGAAACATGGAACATGCTTTAGCTGCGCTTTTTCTGTTTGCTGGCTCCTTTTTAATAATTTCTGCAAATGTATTTCTCCGAAAACAACGAATTTTAGATTTCATGTAAGGAATTACAAAAAATATAAACATATCTTAAAAATATAAATATATCTTTACTTTTTAAATTTTATTGTTTCGCGGCTCAGGTTCTTACTCACGCGATGACTCATTACCACCTTGAAAGGAAGTTAATTATTATCTTATATAATCCTATAGACACAAAATGGATTCTCTAATTAGGACTTAATTTTGTATATTTTTAACAAGAGTTGTCATGGAAACTAAAGATGTACTTTGATGAACGCTTGCAAATAAAATCATTATTGAAGTCAACACTGATATGTCATTGTGTTTTCATGGTTACGCGTCACCCTCCCGCGTAACGTTTTCAGGCAGTTAGGTCAAGACTAAAGCATGTTCCATGCTAAAATAGTACATATAACATTTACAAACAATATGAGAAAAGCCACCACATGGGCTTCTGTCTGTGGGTGATGGCTGAGTTCATTCAGTTAATGAATTATTACTAAATGCTAAGTACTTAATACTAAAACATTTTAAACATTATGAAACTAAAAAAACACTGTGAAGACATGTAAAATGACGTATAATAATGAAAACTATCATAAAAAATGTATGATTGAAATAAAAGGGTCAGTTGAGCTTACAAATTCATTGCTGTTTCGGATGGCTTGCCCATATATGAGGTTTCTCGTGCGGTTTTGGAGTTTTTCCTACCCCACAGATTAAGGCATTCTTTAGCATCAGAAATTATCTATCAAGTTTAAAGGAGTGATGAACCACTATTAGATTTTCTTTCGGAAATCCAGGATATATCAGCATTGTTAGTGCTGGGTTTGTCGAAGCAAGAGCTTCTTGAAGTCGCATTAACGGGAATTAATCAACAAACCAGAGCGCAAATGGCGGGTTTCCTCATCCAAATTCTATCGAGGATCTTGTTGCGTTGGCACCATGAATTGAGGTCATCATTCGACAGCAGCAAAATTCAGAAACCAGTTGCTCTCATTCTAGCGTTGTTCCGTATTATAATAGGGGCATATGGAGACTATCCACTCATCATGGATTTTCAAATTTTTCACCTAATAGGTTTAATAAACTTCCATTCCAGAACTCCAATGGGAGGAACAATGATGGGTTTTGTCCACAACATTTTTCAACTTAGGCCTCAGTTGCCTCGACAACAGAATTTCAGGACTGCGGGACTAAACAATTTTTCAAATGTTCACTCTGCTCCAGGGAATTCAAAACAGTTAAACTCTCTCGGAAGGCATCAGTAGGCGGTTCCTGTCTTCCTGTTCCAATGCTCACCGTACATCTTGCAAAAGCAACACGTAACTCAGCAACGTGTAGGTAGTCCAAGCCCATATCTAATATGGCTCCCTCATTGCCGAAGCTTGATCTTTGCCAGATTGGTTTGTCTTTTGATAGCGTCGAACTGCATTCATTGGTCGATACAGGGTACTCATTCAGTATTATGTCCCTGGAAATCTATGGTTTTCTTAAGCAGCACACAAAAAAGCTGTTATTTCTATAAGTGAGTCCGGCTTGTCTGTTATGTCAGCGTCAGAGCAGAAGGTTGAGTTTGTTTCAAATGCGCTTGTTCATTTCAAAATTGGTCATTTGTCATGGGATTTTTCTTTTCAACTTTCATAGAGGTTACCAGTGCCTATTATTTTAGGATCAGATTTTTTAACTAAATCTCAAGCTATCATTAATATGGTTTTAGATTTATTAATGTGTAAAATGCATACTCACAATTGCATTTAAGTATGTTACTCCTAAAGTATTTAGCTTCGTTAGCATAAGTCAGACTCAGATAATGATTTTACTATGGGGGAAAACCTGACAGACACTCAAAGGCAGTAAGTCAGAAATTTGTTTGCCAAATATCCCGACACAATTGCTAAGGCCTTAGGCCGGGCCAATCTGGTTGAGTATCACATTAGAGTAAATTCTGATAAAGTTATCCGATCCAAACCATATCAGTATAGCCCCCCCCCCCCCCCCCCCGAAGATGGCTCAGATGAGGGAACACATCAACAACCTCTTGGAGAAGGGTGTTATTAGACCATCCTCTTCCCAATATGCTTCAACTGCATTTCTTGCTCTAAAGAAAGGGGGAAAGACCAGGATGGTTGTTGATTATCGCAAGATAAATCAGATTATTGACCTAGAAGTAACTCCAATGCCCACGGTGGAAAGCGCTTTTCAGCACCTTGGACAGGCCCGTTGGTTTAGAATATTGGACTTAAATCAGGCCTACAACCAAATTTCTTTGGATGAGCAGTCAAAGAAATTTACAGCATTTGTAACACCTTGGGCACAGTATTCAATATGCAGTTTCAATATCTTCCTTTTGGTTTGGCTTCTGGTAGCATGTTTGTTAGCTTCCTTGTTAAATAAGGTATTTGGCAATATAAAATTTCAGTATGCTTTCTCCTTTTTTGATGACCTTTATATTTATTCTGATGGGTCTTTTGAAGATCACCTGCTGAAAACAACCTGAGGTTGTCCGTTGTCTCAAAAACATGGGACTCACAGTAAATCCTGTAAAAATTACAATAGCTGCCAATCATATTCAATTGTTGGGTCATACCATTAAAAATCAGTCTGTATCTATTAATTCAGAGAAAACATAACCAATAGATCAGTTTCCCGTTCTGAAAAATCTTAAGCAATTGGCGAGATTCCTTGGCATGACGGCTTTCTACACCAAATTCATAAAGGACTGTGCTAAATAACTCGGCCTCTAAATATATTGAAAAGAAAAAATGCTAATTTGATTGGGGTCCAGAACAGCAAAAAAGTAAATATTAAGGGAGCTGCGGTTCGAAAAGGTTTGGAAACCACTGATCTACAGTATCACACAATGCATCAGGAGTACCAATGTGTTAGAATAATTTATTATGATAAGAGAAAATGACTAATTAATTGGAACAAATGCCATTTTCTATCCATTATTTTTATTGAGGCATATTTTCCAAAGAGTCCTTTGATGTTTTAAATAACATATTTCAAAATAAAATAACTTTTAAATGATTATTACTCAAGTTAGTTTCATTCTGTTTGTTTGTTTTGAATGGACAAGTATGAGCTTATATGAAATTTTTGTTAGAATACCACTGCTAGCAAGTCCCTTCCCTACCATGACCCTTCTTATCACTTTCTATGTGATAAAAATCACCTGGTATCTACATTCCATCCTTTTTGGAAAAGAACTTTCTTACAATCCCTTAATAGGCACTTTAGGTCCAAAGATTTAATAAGATTTCTATGTAACAACAATAAGTAATCTTTTTCTATGCTTTCCTAACATAGTGTTGTGTTTGGACACTTATTTTTGCAGGCTCAGACATGACAATAGATGACAGATCATTTGTCATGTACACTGTAAACATCATGGACATTCCCAGTTCTGTAGTATATTTCTATCCCAGGCTCATTCCTTTACATGACCTAGATACTGAGTCATCTGACATTCCACTTCCCATCAGGTGTTCAGCAGAAAAACTACGTGATGATGGAGCGTATTTGTTAGGTAAGTACCGTCACGTAACACATGCATGTTTAGCTGGTAGAATTTTAGTATAGTTTAAAAATAAATGTTACTTACTATTATGTGATGAAAATCTCGTAGAAAAACTATAAAACTTAAGTTGCCAGAATGTGTGCCTGGTCTCTTTTTATTTTATTTTTATTTATTTATTTATTTTGTTTGGCAAGCCAAACCAATTATTGAGTTGCCTCAACTGTGAGCCAGAGTCTGACAATGCTTTGATCTCATAAGAGATGCTTTATGTAGTAAAATTACACTAATAATATTTTATTTTCAAACAAATTCATTTATGAACATTAATTAATAAAAATTAGCAGTCAATAAGTAGAGATTTTTTATTAGGCCTTTTTTGACATTTCTTAAGAAAATGATTAACTTATACCCTACTTGAGTGAGGTAATTAAATATTAAAATTTCTCATTTTTGGAACAGTGAATCGCAAATATTTTGAATGTTCACAGCCTGAAAGTTATAGGATTGAGGAGAAAAACATTTATTGTCATGAACCATTCAAGTACGTTTTGAAACACTTTTCAGTTTCGTAACTTTTGACCATTTTGGTTTTCAAGGAAATGAAGTCTTTATATTTTAACTGTTAATATATAAAGAAATATATTTAGATTAAAGAAAAGAGTATTCTAATTTTCATACCTCATTTGAATTTCGTAAGTCAACTTTTTTCAGCTATTTAGTTCTTGGGGTAATGGGGCCATTACATATCCAAATTTAAAAAAAGTTTAATTAAAATTCAGGTGAAAAATATATGCTTTCAGATTATTTACATTTGAGTTCAATTGGAATTTAAATAGTATTTTTCATTTCTAAATTATACTTTAGTTTATTTCTTTTTATTTTTTTGAATGAGGGATAAATTAATCATACAATATGACTAAGGATAACCGCTCACAGCAAGTTTTATTGGTGACAAAAAGGTAATGATTTAAACTGAAGTACTTTGGATGTTTAATGGTCAAACTATAATCTTCCATTGTTTTTATTGTTAACATATCGCATCCCTTGGTTTCAAATTTCAAATAAGACTCAATATCTACCCTATTAAAAATTAATTAAAATTATTTTAAGTGTTGGCAATATTTAATCAGGTTTACATCTTCATATTGGACCACCCTTAGCGAACCTGAACAATTTAAATAGGGGGCTTCACCTAATATCAAACTCTAAATGAGAGATTTCTACTACCTGTCTCTACTACCCATCCATACAAGTACAGTAATATTTTTGACCTACCCACCCACCCATACAAGTACATTGGTATTGAATTACCCGCCCACCCATACAATACTGTAATACTGACCTGCCCGCCCACTCAAACACTTACAGTGGTACTGACCCACCCGCCCACTCATACACATGCAGTGGTACTGACTCATCCGACCATCCACACCCACAGTGATACTGGTCCACCCGTTCAACCATATACGTAGAGTGGTACTGACCCACCCGCCCACTCATACATGTACAGTGGTACTGACCCACCCGCCCGCCCAAACACGCACAATAGTACTGAGCTGGTGGGTGGATCGATCTTGGTTAATGTCAATAAATACACATAAACAACTAAAAAACTACCTTTACTATCTGTTTACCCGAGCTTTACTACAGAAAACACATAAAAATAGTAATGTTTTGATTTCATCAAAATAAAATACATTTCAATGAGCATTGAACACGTACAGTAGTACTGACCCACCCACCCGCCCTTACAAGTACAGTGGTACTAATCCACCTACTCTCCCTTACACGTACAGTGGTACTGATAATAATAATAATCGTATATAATATAAGTAATATACTTATATGGGTTATTATTATTATGGTATTGACCCACCAATACCACTGTGCGTGTATGGGTGGGCGGGTTGGTCAATACCACTGTACGTGTATGGGTGGGCGTGTACAGTGTTACTTAACATTTTAGTGTTCATTAACAGACTGACATGTGAAATGTTTAATGAAAAACATAAAAGGCTTCATATAAGGGCATTCAGCGAACAACCAATGCGAAACTTAGGCCAAAGGAGCATAAACAACACTAGGTTTACCTTAAATAGACTGTTGTGTGTGATATATTTAATTTAAATAGTAACAATAATGGTCTGTATCAATTCCAGACAATGGTATCCACATGTTCATGTGGTTTGGATTGGCATTGGCGCCAGAGTGGGTGCAGGCAGTACTTGGAGTTCCATCAACAGCACAAATCAACACTGACGAGACGAGGTTGCCAGACTTGGACAATCCCCTCTCACAGAGGGTACAAGAACTCATAGCAGTCGTAAGACAGGAAAGGCATCGCTTTATGAGGGTATGTACTCACTTAAAGTACAGTTTTAAGATAAATAAGGGAAATACTTAGTCTAACCTGATTTGTAAAATGATTTCAAAAACTAATTTAACACGTTAGCTGCCATTAAAATTTTTGACTTTTACAGAACTGCCGTGTAGGTCATATCTAGCCGTCACGTAAATTTTTGACCAGTGTTATTCCGGTCATATATGACCGGCAGTAGCCAATTGCGTTGTTATTTTTGAGGTTATGTGTTCCATAAAGTGCTGCGTTCTTGTGGCCAAACAATGAACTACTATCAATGTAGATTACCACTGCTACATACAGTATGGTTTTTATTGCTCTACGCATTCCTTTAGTAGTCAAACAAATGCTTTGGATTCGGGCTAGTTTATGAGCTCTAGTGCCGGCCATACCTGGCCGGCAGTAATTATTTCAATTTGTTGCCTATTTTTTATTGCAAATAATCAAGTTTTCTTGTCAAATGTGAACGTTACAGGCCTACTATAAATTAATGATAGGAAAATTCAAATTATACACATTACTGAACATAAGAATGGTATATTATTACATTGTTAAATCGTAAGTGTTTAATACATAATAATGCGTATTAAACACTTATCTACTTTATATAAATTCAAAATATGAAATAAAACTCCATAAAATATGGAATATAACACGTAATATGAACAAAATTGTAAAAATATGAAAAAAGTACATTAAAATAATCTTTTTTTAACACTTGTATAACATTCAAAACAATATAAAATATTTTTAAAAAATCAAGATGAAACACTAACAAAATATACTATTTTTAAGTTTTCACACTTAATATGTATAACATTATAAAATAATAAAAATACATTTAAATTCAAAATACATAATTCTTGTTAATACTTACTAATATTTATAACAATCTAATATATATACATATAAACCCGCTATTTACACAAAACAAATATACAAAATACTGTTACAAAATCATGTCGTCACTATTTATTTATGGATTTCACGGGAACAGTCCTTGCAAAAGTAAGGCTTCTCAGGGCACTTCTCACAAAACGTGTTTACTTTTCTTAGGTTTTTGGCTCCCTTCCGTCCTGTTCTTTCAACAGCTTTCTTGTAGCATAATTTGCAATACTTCCTTATTCTATGTTTGGTTTTTCCCTCGCCCGTGAAGTTTTCTGAGACAGAGAGATAGTGGTGTCCTGTGATCTTCACTGGAGGAATGATGCCTTCTTTTATTCCCATCAATGATTTGGCTAATTTTTCTTTGTAAAGAGTTATTGACATAGCATTCTTTTTTTGTCGCCCATCAGCTGTTGCTCTTGCTTTCGTCGCATCGTTGTAGGCCAACCACGAGTTTACAACAGCGGTTCCAAGAAGCATCTCTTCGGCAACTTTGTGGTACCATCTTCTTGATTTACGTACTCCCGTACTGTAGGACGACATCTGGTCTGATAAATCAATACCCATCTTTGATTTATTATATTCGGTTATAACCAAAGGCTTAAGGATTGGCTCGTTTTTCTTGTCTTTCTTGCCAGTATCTACAAAATCTAATCCATGGACAGTAGACAACATTCTTACTTCTCTCTTATCTTTCCATTTGCTAACTACTATGCCATCTGTAGTTTCAAGAGCCACCATATCTCCTTTCTTAAGTTTTGCCTTTATCACCTCACTGGGCAAACCTTTCCTGTTTGATCTGAGTGTACCTGTAAGGTGAGTTCTTTTCTCCAAAAGTTGTTTAGCCAATGGAATTGACGTATAGTAATTATCAACGTATAGCCGGTGACCCTTATCAGTGTGATCGGTCATTAGTTCCATCACAACCAAAGTCGAAACTTGTGCATTGTTAATATCGTTCACTGTACCTTTTCCCATGTAAAGTTTAGTTCGAAATGTGTAGCCCATTTTGTCACAAACCTTAAAGATTTTTAAACCATATTTGTGTGTTTTGTTAGGTATGTATTGACGAAACAAAAGCCGTCCCCTAAAAGGTATCATGCTTTCATCTACTACTAGATCTTGGTCTGCAAATTTTTTGCTCAAAAAGAGATCATTTAGCTTTGTTATCAGTGGCAAGATTTTAGAGATCCGCCCATCCTGTTCAATACGGGCATTGTCGTTGAAATGCCAAAACCGGAGCATTAGCTGAAACGATTCCTACTCATTACTTGGTTAGCTACAGAATTATTATACAGAATATTTTTGCTCCAGTAGTCTGTGATACGGGGAAAGCGAGCTAAACCCATCCACATAAGGATTCCAAGAAACTTTTTTATTTCATCCCCATTTGTAGGACGCCATTTTTTCAACCTACTACTTCGATTCAGACGTACATCTCTTAATACGTTGTTAGCATTTCTATTAGTCTCTAGGACCATCATCTCAATGATATCGTCAGTCAAAAATACATTGTAATAATCAATAGGAGTAGCATCATTTGGCAATTCAAAATTAAATTTTGAATCAGTAGTAAAGGGAAAATTTTGTTGCTTACCCATAAAAATTCCCCATTCGTCAACCTCACCAGTTCCATTATCGAGAGTTGCTTCATTTTCAGTGTTCACGTCACTAAGTACACTTTCAATCACACTAGCATCCATTGCTTCTTCCTCATCCGTGCTACCATCTTCAGAGTCACTTGGAGCAAAGTCCGGATCTTCATCCGTGTCGTCGACATAATCACTGCTAATATTCCCCAAATCACGCTCTTCCTCATCACTTGCTATATGATCAAATCGATCTGCTGCACTCGACATCGAACAATCCAATAAATGATCAATATGATCGTCATTTAAATTGGTACGTCTACTCATAATTAATTATGAAGCAATAAGAACGCAGGTCAAAATCACTGTAGAAAGCACACTAGGTCACTGAGTGCAAGCAGACTACAGAGCTTGATTGGCGGGAAACGCACGACAGCTGTAAATTGGCGGGAAACACACGACAGCTGTAAGTAAATTGGCGGGCTCTCGGGCTGTGTGACACTTTAATACAAACCTCACTGAGCGAAATTACTCACGAAAAGTTGAAGACCCTTGTGGTCAGATCTAGCCGGCAGTGATTTGTTTGGTGAAATACGTCAACGAAAAAAGCTTTGCCGGTCAGATATGACCGACATTTTATTAAGCGCATTCTGTGTGTATTTTTTATTATATTGGGGTACACAAGTAAATAAAAACCCCATATTATAATTATATTGTAAAAATATTGTTTTCTTTAGTTTGGCAATTACAGGGTTGTACTGGGCTATTGACCGGCATTTTGGGTAGGCTCGGAGCCGGTCAGATATGACCGGCACGGCAGCTAACGTGTTAATAATCTATATATTTTTAAAAATTTATGAAAATCTATTGGCAGTTAGCACGGCCCATTCTATTCGGCCCATTTCTTTCATTTTGGTTTTAAATTAAAGGTATTTGTTTACAGATCAGCCATCAAGTATTAAAAGTTACTTAGCTTTGGTATTTTTCACATTTTACCCAAAAATGTTTTCCTCCTATACATTTCTTATGGGGATCGGAAACGTACCGTTACCTTTTCTTTTTCAGTTTGAGACCCATCCCCCCCCCCCACCAAAGCTGGTAAGCGTGCCAACCGGGGGATGGCTCAAAACAAGTCGAGCGATGGGATCACGGGTGGCAGTTGGAGGGTCAAAATAACACTCGGCAGCTGAGCAAAACTAATATATAACCAAGAGAACAAACTGGCAGGCAGAAGGCCACAACAAAAGGAGGCAGAAGGCCACAATAAAAAAATGGCAGAAGGCCACAATATAAATTTGCAATTAAATAAATAATAACAAACACTAAAATTACCAAGATACTACACAATAATAACAAACGCTATAAATACCACAAACTCTACAAATACCAAAATTTAACAATTAAACAACTGTATGGCCTATCTGCAGTTTAGCCTGAGACACCCCAAAACGTAAGACAAATTATTAACAATTTAAAAATGACCATTAAGAAACAAATTTAGATAACCCCAAAATAAAAGTGAAAATTTAGAAAACTTCTGGAAACAAAAATTTTGGTATCATCAATTAAGCCGGCAACTTGGCCCACATCCCTTGATTCCACCGAGGCCCGGGAGTAAGCCGGAATCCCGGGGCAGCTCCGAATTAAGTTAACTAAAAGCACCATAATCCCCTTTTGGTGAGTTTAAAAATTAAACAATTTAAAAGAAAATATAACACGGTACCGTTCGAGTAAAAATTCACTTCCAAACACCCCTAATACACGTAACCCAAAAAAATAAATAACAATAACTAGGCCTAAACATATGAATAAATAATAACATGATTTAACAATGGGGACCTAACAAATATAAAAATCTAAACAAATGTAACAACCAAATAAACTAATTAAACTAAATAACAATAAATATAAATAAATAAATATTAACATCAACAAAATCTTTGTGTATTTTAAAAAGGTTTTTCTCTTTAATAAAAAATATATAAGTCCCCAATGGCTGTGGTATAAAATCACTGTCCAAGTTTAGCAGTTTAGGCCTAGGCCACATAAAGTTCCACAAACATGTTTTTTTTTCTTCTTTCTTCTTTTTATATCAGCAACCCCCAGCTCAGCCGCCGGGAAAATAAGAAAGAAAGCACTGACCTGAGGACAGAAGACTCATACCCAAAGATGTAGCTGGGGCAGAAGGGTCACCAATGGCCTCTATACATGGTCCTCAGGCCAGGCTGGCAGCGCAGATGGTAGAAAATCCCCGGACGGCAGGCCGAGGGTAGAAGCGTCCTACTCGAGGACCCTGGACTGTAGGACAACACCACAGCACATTAAAAACAGTCCAGCCATCACAACACAAATATTATACATAACCACTAAACATGACATGGCAAAACAAAACGGGCACAGACAAAATTATACAGGATTAGCACACTAGAAAAAATAAAAGATCTATTTTTTAGGTTATGAATAATTATGTTGGCAAACTCAGATTTAAGACAAATTACAAATTAACAAATTATAAAAGAATTAATTACGTATATGGACTTAAAAAATGACAAACTGAATACTAGGCTATGGATACATGAGCAATGGGTTATAACATGAAAATCAAAGAGTACAGCTAGGCTAGGTTATTGGCAAAGAACAAAAAACATGGTAAATCGGTAACTACAACTGTAAAAAGGCTCAATAAACATTATACAGAATTACAATTGAAAAATAAAGGCAGATATAAAAAGCATTAACGGTAATTAACGGTAAAAGGTAACATGGAAGCACATGGCTTTAACCTAGTCTGAGAAACATCTAGACAAAGAATACAAATTTAACAAAACCCTGAAAACACAACTAAGCCCGATTAATATTTTCAATGAAACAAAAGTATTTTCACCAAAAGGGTGATTAAATATTAGAAATTACCAAAGAACACTTACGTTTTGGGAACTTTAGCCCAACATAGTAATCTCAGCAGGCAGAGCCAAAGACAAAATGACGGCCAACCTGACAGACGAAGGCTCCAGAGAAACTAGAACAACTCGAACAATCTAGAAGACGGCCAACCTGACCGAAGCTGCTGGAAACCGGAACGAAACGGAACTGGGCCAACGGCTACCAACTACGCGAAACGCAGGGCAAAAGCGAATCTCAGGCAGCCTGGCAGACAACGACGAAAAAACAACGTAATGTACCGGTCAAAGACCCGGTACAACCTCCCTCTGCAAACCTCAACACACCCAGGCAGGGGAGAAAACTCGGTACCTCAGGGAACCAAGAGAAGACGAAGACCTCCGAAGAGTGGTGTTCCAAGGACGTCCAAGAGAACCTAAGAGGGGAAACCCCTCGAACAGGGAGCAAACTACCCTGACTGTCGGGCCCGACAAGAAAAAAGAGAGAAAGAAGACTCTCTCAGAACAGCCACCTAGGGCGCAGAGGTGATCAATCTCTTTGCCCCAAGAAACCCCCAGGAACACCAACTCCTGGACCAACCGTTCCCCGGAAAGCCTTAAGCTGGGACACATGGGCTTTCCTAAACACCCTGCCTGACTGGGGATCAACCAGCAGAGCAGTCACCGGTGACAAAAACCTGTCGATGCGGTGGGGACCAGACCACCGATAGCACAACTTTGCAGCTCTTCGTTCCGCGGCCGAACTGACCGGGTGAGCCTGACAAAGAACCAGATCTCCAACCTGAAAAGGGTTAGGAGTACGACCCTTATCATACCTCCTCCTTACTCTCTCTCTAGCACGTAGCAGGTTGCGCCGAGCAGCCCGCCACGTGGACACTACGTCAGTGGCACCTGGCGTAGGTAGAAGATCCTCTAACCTCCACAAGTTGGACAAAGGGTTGTTAGGAGGGTAGCCATGTAGAATCTCGAAGGGAGTGGCATTGTGACTCTCATGCTTGGAAGAATTAAAAGCAAGCTGGAGCCAAGAGAGACTCTCATCCCAGGTGTTCTGCTTCTCAGCATGGAAGGTAATAAGGGCAGACCGAAGATTGCGGTTGAACCGCTCTGCATGAGAAGGCTGTGGGTAATAAGGAGAGGTAGTCACATGCCTGATACCATTGCCAAAACAGAACCTACGAAACTCATGGGAGGTAAACTGGCTACCGTTGTCGGACACAAGAGTGGAAGGCACACCAAAGTGCTGGAAGAGTTGGGACTGGAGAGCACGGATGGTGAGCTTAGCCGTAGCACTCCGAAGTGGGAAAAGCCAAACGAACTTCGAGAAAGCATCCACACAAACAAGTAGGTAGGAGCTACCTGACTTGCTACGGGGAAAAGGACCCACGTAGTCGATGAACACCTTCTCAAAAGGACGCTCGGCCACCTCAGAAGATAACAACCCTAACCTTGCATTCTGACTAGGCTTGCTGAGAGAGCACAGGTGACAAGCCCGCACTCTGCCAGCAACATCCCGGTCCATGCCCTTCCAGATGAAGTACCTACGAATCTTAGCGATGGTCTTATGAATGCCAAGATGACCGCCCACAAGAGAAGAGTGATAATATTGAAAGACCATCGGTACTAGATGACTAGGCAGCACTACACGGGGTTCACCCCTCTGTCGAGGACGGCAACAGAGTACCCCTTTGGACAGAAAATAGGGAGGGTGGGCACCTCCCTCTTGAAGCTCACCTAAGATGACTGACAGCTCAGGATCTTTCTGCTGATGGGACAGTAGGTCGTCAAAAGCCAGAGGAAAATCCAGAAGAACAGCACCACACTGAGCAACAGCCTCAGTCGGTGGATCACTGGGTTCATGGTACATGCGGGAAAGAGCATCCGCGATGACATTCTGGGTACCCCTAAGATGTTGAACTCGGAACTTAAAGGCAGAAATTTTGACCACCCAGCGACCAATTTTCCCGAGCTGTCTGGGATGGGCAAGAAGCCAAGACAGTGCCTGATTGTCCGTCTCCAGCAAGAACTCAGCGTGTTCCAAGAAACGCCGAAACTTGTCCGTACCAAAGACAACAGCCAGACACTCTAACTCATAGATGGAAGAAGCTTTCTGTTCCTGGTGAGACAACGTCCTCGAAGCAAAAGCGATGGGCTGCCTGACCCCATCAAACTCCTGAGAAAGAACAGCAGCAATGGCGGAGGAGGAGGCATCAGTCTGAAGAACAAATTCTCTGCTGAAATCAGGCATACGCAGGACAGGAGGTTGCATGATAGCCTCCTTGAGAGCATCAAAGGCAGTCTGCTGAGCTTGGCCCCACACAAAAGGGACACCTTTCTTTCGCAGCTCGTTCAACGGGGCAGCAAGCTCGGCCACGTTAGGGATGAAGCGACGGTAAAAATTCACCATCCCCACAAAACGGGCAATCCCCTTGGCATCTCTGGGAGGAGGAAAATCCCGAATGCCCTGGGTCCTCGCAGGATCTATGCAGACGCCTCGAGAAGAGATAAGATGACCCAGAAAAGAAATCTCAGGACGAGCAAAAGTGACTTTCTCTGGATTGACGGTAAGGCCAGCTGATTTGAGGCGACTAAGAACTTCCTCCAGATGTTGCATGTGTTCCCCGAAAGTCTCACTGTAGACAAGAAGATCGTCCAGGTAATTGAAAACAAACTTGAACTTCACATCATGGAAGATGGAATCAAGCAGACGAGTAAGAGTCTGGGCACCCACAGCAAGACCCATAGGAACCCTAGTGAACTGGTAAAGATTCCAGGGAACACAGAAGCTAGTCATAGGCCGTGATTCCTTCTTCAATGGAATCTGATGGTAGGCCTGGTTCAAATCGAAAACACTGAAAAACTTAGCCTTACCGAACCAATCAAACGCAGAATGCAAATCAGGCAGAGGTACCGAGTCAATAGCGACCTTAGCGTTGAGCCTCCGATAATCCATCACAAGCCTAGACTTACCATTAGGCTTGGGCACAAGAAAAGCTGGACTGGCATAAGCAGAACGAGACGGTTCAATCACACCCTTGCTCAGAAGATCCTCAATCATAGCCCTCATAACCTCCATCTTTGGGGGAGCAAGTTTGTACGGATGACTTCTAACTGGCTGAGAATCGGTGAGATGGATCTCATACTCCAGAAGAGAAGTGACCCCAAGCTCAGCCGTAAGCACATCAGGAAACCGCAAACACAGCCTCCTAACGGCCTCCGCCTGCTCAGGGGGGAGATGACCAACCGGATCCACCTTGGGTTGTTCGGGCTCACAACCCACCTCTCTGACTGCAGGAGGGCAGTCAGAATCACCTACTAGAGGCACCAAAACTCGCCGATTAAACTTGAAAAACATCTGGCGCTTCTGGAGGTCAAGCACCATACCACACTTAGAAATAAAGTCTGCCCCTAGGATACAAGAAACCGCCAGGTCCTTGGCAACAAGAAAACCCCACCTCCAGGAAAATCCTTCAATTTTAAAATGTAATGACGCCTTTAGAAGTATGGGTAGAGGAGTTTGGGATGCCGTCCAGCAAGTAATAGAAGAAGGCTCGGTGTGCCTGACAAGTCCTAAGGCGTCAAGGGACTCAAAAAGAGAAAGGCTGATGATACTGCATGCCGAACCAGAATCAAGAAGGGCTCGACACACCATACCACCAAAAGATACAAAAACGCCAGGACACACCGAGGTGACCGCACTAAGTCCCAGGGAAGCCATGCCAGCAAGGCCCGAAAAATCCCCGACACTCCTGCTATGGGCACGTGTCAAAGGCAAATGGCCACGGTCACTCGCAACAACGCGGGGAGCTACTGTGGAGGCAACCCCCCGCGCTGAGCGTTTCCCGCCCCACGACCTCGAGCACGTGGACAGTCACGTCGAATGTGACCAGGTTGGCCACAAGCAAAGCACACAACCGGAGGCCGAGAACCACGACCCTCCACTGGCTGACTCACACCTACAGACATAGCCGGTCGACGGGTGGGGAGAGCACGATGACTCTCAGAATCCCTCCCTTGCTGGTCTGAGAACTGCACGCTGCGTGAAACAATGCACAGCTGATGCAGCTCCCGAAAAGTCGAAGGAACACCAGCAAAAACCAATCTGCACCGTTCTTCGGGAGAAATGCCATCCAGGATGACACGAACGGTGTCAGCTTCAGAAAGGGTGAGGCGCAACGCTTGACGAGCTTCCTTGACTGAAGAGACATAGGCTGCCAGAGACTCGCCCCTACCCTGCGACCGATAGAATCTGTCCATGACCATCCTCTCCCTGAGTCGAATGGGAAGAAATGACGAAAGTAACTCTCGATGGAACGAGTCCACCGAGGCATCACTGGCCAAGACAGAACTCAGCAACTCCCCAACGGGACCTCTACAATAAGGGAAAACCAGACGAAGCAAGTCCCCAGCCTGCATGCCGGGCATCTCACTAAGTCTGAGAAAGGCCACCAGAAACTTAAGAAGCTCCACAGGATCCATCCCATCGATCACAGGGAGATTCTGGATCATGGGCGTGAGAGGGTTAGGTAGCTTGTGGTAGCTCAGCTGCAGAAGAGCAGGTGAACCCAAAGAAGTAGTAGGAACGGCAGCTGGAGCCGAACCACAAGCAACCTCAACAGAAACGCCTGCAGGCTCAGAAGGAACCTCAGGCACAGTGAGAGCCGGTGTCTCAGCCTGCGGCCTCGACACATTAGGCGAAAGCGCGAAAGCAGGCCGCTGACCCAGACCCGTAGGAGTCGTGGAACCGGAGAGTGCCTGAAAAATCTCATCCAGCCTAGACACACTCTCCAAGATCCACGCCCTATCCGATGGTTCCAACCCCGGTGCCCGGTTGACCAGCCTTAAACGGGCAAGCAGATGCCCCAAACGTGCAAGGCGGCAGGACCGGTCACGACCCACTGGAGGTTCAAACTGCAAATCTTCCAAAACCCCTTCCCAATCTTCCACCTTACGTTTACAAACCAATAACTCCTCACCAACCTCCAGTAGGTCAGACCAATCCACCGCCGTACCCGCGGACAACTGCTCCCGCAGCAACCTCCGGAGATTCAAAACATCCCCTTCCGGAGTCACACCCCGCGACCTCAACTCAAATATCAACTCCTCCTTGACCAGGAGGGCAACATTCTGCAGATAGGCCATCTCGCAAAACAAAATTCTCAACAATATACACAAAAAAACGACAACTCCAGAGTCCAAGACGAACTAAACCCTCAGCCTACCGAGCCACTGCCGACCACTCCAATCCACCCATGAAACCCATTCAACAAAGTAACCAAGCGGATTGCCTAGTTTTTTTTTTTTTTTTTTTTTTTTTTTTTTTTTTTTTTTTATTAAGGTAAAATGATTTATTTGGGGTTTTAATTGTTTTTCTTTTTAAATAATTATTTATTTTTTTTTTTTTTTTTTTTTTTTTTTTTTTTTTTTTTTTTTTTTTTTAGACAACCACGCTCTGCTACCAATTGAGACCCATCCCCCCCCCCACCAAAGCTGGTAAGCGTGCCAACCGGGGGATGGCTCAAAACAAGTCGAGCGATGGGATCACGGGTGGCAGTTGGAGGGTCAAAATAACACTCGGCAGCTGAGCAAAACTAATATATTACCAAGAGAACAAACTGGCAGGCAGAAGGCCACAACAAAAGGAGGCAGAAGGCCACAATAAAAAAATGGCAGAAGGCCACAATATAAATTTGCAATTAAATAAATAATAACAAACACTAAAATTACCAAGATACTACACAATAATAACAAACGCTATAAATACCACAAACTCTACAAATACCAAAATTTAACAATTAAACAACTGTATGGCCTATCTGCAGTTTAGCCTGAGACACCCCAAAACGTAAGACAAATTATTAACAATTTAAAAATGACCATTAAGAAACAAATTTAGATAACCCCAAAATAAAAGTGAAAATTTAGAAAACTTCTGGAAACAAAAATTTTGGTATCATCAATTAAGCCGGCAATTTGGCCCACATCCCTTGATTCCACCGAGGCCCGGGAGTAAGCCGGAATCCCGGGGCAGCTCCGAATTAAGTTAACTAAAAGCACCATAATCCCCTTTTGGTGAGTTTAAAAATTAAACAATTTAAAAGAAAATATAACACGGTACCGTTCGAGTAAAAATTCACTTCCAAACACCCCTAATACACGTAACCCAAAAAAATAAATAACAATAACTAGGCCTAAACATATGAATAAATAATAACATGATTTAACAATGGGGACCTAACAAATATAAAAATCTAAACAAATGTAACAACCAAATAAACTAATTAAACTAAATAACAATAAATATAAATAAATAAATATTAACATCAACAAAATCTTTGTGTATTTTAAAAAAGTTTTTCTCTTTAATAAAAAATATATAAGTCCCCAATGGCTGTGGTATAAAATCACTGTCCAAGTTTAGCAGTTTAGGCCTAGGCCACATAAAGTTCCACAAACATGTTTTTTTTTCTTCTTTCTTCTTTTTATATCAGCAACCCCCAGCTCAGCCGCCGGGAAAATAAGAAAGAAAGCACTGACCTGAGGACAGAAGACTCATACCCAAAGATGTAGCTGGGGCAGAAGGGTCACCAATGGCCTCTATACATGGTCCTCAGGCCAGGCTGGCAGCGCAGATGGTAGAAAATCCCCGGACGGCAGGCCGAGGGTAGAAGCGTCCTACTCGAGGACCCTGGACTGTAGGACAACACCACAGCACATTAAAAACAGTCCAGCCATCACAACACAAATATTATACATAACCACTAAACATGACATGGCAAAACAAAACGGGCACAGACAAAATTATACAGGATTAGCACACTAGAAAAAATAAAAGATCTATTTTTTAGGTTATGAATAATTATGTTGGCAAACTCAGATTTAAGACAAATTACAAATTAACAAATTATAAAAGAATTAATTACGTATATGGACTTAAAAAATGACAAACTGAATACTAGGCTATGGATACATGAGCAATGGGTTATAACATGAAAATCAAAGAGTACAGCTAGGCTAGGTTATTGGCAAAGAACAAAAAAACATGGTAAATCGGTAACTACAACTGTAAAAAGGCTCAATAAACATTATACAGAATTACAATTGAAAAATAAAGGCAGATATAAAAAGCATTAACGGTAATTAACGGTAAAAGGTAACATGGAAGCACATGGCTTTAACCTAGTCTGAGAAACATCTAGACAAAGAATACAAATTTAACAAAACCCTGAAAACACAACTAAGCCCGATTAATATTTTCAATGAAACAAAAGTATTTTCACCAAAAGGGTGATTAAATATTAGAAATTACCAAAGAACACTTACGTTTTGGGAACTTTAGCCCAACATAGTAATCTCAGCAGGCAGAGCCAAAGACAAAATGACGGCCAACCTGACAGACGAAGGCTCCAGAGAAACTAGAACAACTCGAACAATCTAGAAGACGGCCAACCTGACCGAAGCTGCTGGAAACCGGAACGAAACGGAACTGGGCCAACGGCTACCAACTACGCGAAACGCAGGGCAAAAGCGAATCTCAGGCAGCCTGGCAGACAACGACGAAAAAACAACGTAATGTACCGGTCAAAGACCCGGTACAAGTTTCTTCGGTGTTAATTACCCTACATACTTCGTTTTTATTTAAGAACACTCAGTGAAATGTGCGCTTTATTTTGAGTTACTGATCACTAAAATTGGTTAAGACTGATGAGATTTAGGCGCGGACATTCAAGTTAAATTTTGGTTTATTTGAAAGGATTTTTCATGTCATGAACGTAAATAAACAAGCCATTGTCAGCTGTGCATTAGGCATCTCAAGACAAGTTTGTTTACATTCAAATTATTTTAAACTGTTTTGTTCTCTATGTACCATTTATTCATGTAAGTTTATTTATTTTTATTTATTTATTCATAAGACGCCGATCGTAAAGATATGGGCAAATATGGATTTCGAATGAGTGTGATGAGTGTAGATGAGCGAATGTAGTCATTGTTACAAACTAAGGCCGACTATTCCTTATGTAGCTGTTGGTCTCGCAACTTTATACATCTCTTTAATAAGAATTCATGATAAATAAAAAAGTATATGATGCAAAAGCAACAAATTGGACACACTTGAAGAATTCAAAATTTATAAACAAATGAAAATTGATAATAATGAAACTGTTTTAAATCAGAAACTACAATTTAGCTCTCATTGTTTTTTAATTCCATATGCTACTGATTATACGCGTTTAATGAGTGCCAATGGCCAGTTTGCAGGACATGCTGAACTTCAGAGTGTGAGTGAGCTATTTCCAAATTGTTTGTTTAGAGTTTATTAGGAAAATGGCAACATAATTTCTATTTATGGTTCTGGAGGGACTATTCATGACTTGCTATTCTCTAGACACCTTGATAACATACATTATAGTGTCCTGAAGGATAGTTCTAGAAAACCTATGAGGGAAACACTTGATTTAAGTTGTTGATCCTAACATTAAGAGGACTAAAGGCAAGGTCACTCTGACTGGCTGTCGTGAGGCAAAGGCCAAAGCCCAAAAAGATCAGTAGAGCAGAGCATATAGGAATAGTAAGAAGTTTAGGTTTGCTTCAAGGTGTGCGGTTTCTGATACTACTCCAGATGTCAATCCTTAGTAGGTGGTGGTCTTGGAGTTTGTCAGTATTGCTCAGCATTGTACCTTTTACCTTGTTACCTTTTACCTTACCCTCTTCTCCGTAGTCCTGAAGACCAGGGAAATCGTCAAAAACACTTCTCGAAGGTGAGTGTTTGTGTTTGTAATTTGCCTACTTTCTACTACAGTGAAAAGTTATGGTCCTCAAAAAACTCATTCAGTGTATAGTAAGGTTTATTTATGATGGAGGGCAGACATTGGGATGGTTGTCGCTGCAGCAGTTAGGCTGGCCGATATCAGTGGGGGTGGTCTGCACAGCATCTGATTCCATATTTGTGGTCATCTCTGCTGCCAAAAGCTCCGCCAGTAGGCTGTCATCAGCTGCAGAATTGCGGCGCTGTCTCGCACGTGATTCAGCTCGTCTCAGCTCCGCCCTCAAGGCTGAGACGTCTGTCCCCAACACCTCAATGCTGGTCATAAGACACATCCGGTCCGCTGTTAACGAGATAATCCGCTCACGACTCTCCAAAATTATCCTATCAGTGTCCACGGCCACACACTGACTCACTGTCTCACGGAGGCGTGAATCAAGTGGATGCCATGTCGGTATTAAGAGGATCGAGCATCCAACCTATCGCCTATAATCTCCCAAACACTTTGTCCCCATATAGCTGGGTTACAGCACTGCGCCACCACAATGTATAGGCTGTTGAAATTTAGCATGTTTGTTAGGTTAGTGATGTTTTTTCATCTGGGTTTTGAAGTTTGAAGTTTAAATCACTAAACATTATGATCTGTGTATATGTATTTGGGTCCAAACCCAAATCCCTATATGCAATTAGAAGAATCCCAAATAAAAAAACTGCTACAATAGCCTACTTTGCTCTCTTTGAGTGCCACATCAGATTTGGCATCACTGTATGGGGATCTGCCTCAGAGTGCCAGGTCAAAAAAATTCAAACCCTATAGAAAAAAGCCATAAGGATCATGAAAATCTTCAACCACAAGACCACTGCAAACTTTTTTACATATCCAACCAAATCTTAACTGCCACATCCATTTAAATTTATGAAATTATTAAATTCAGTACTTTAAAATCCCCCAAAACTAGAAAGGAATGCCATTAATATAACTTGAAGAAATTTAGACACAAATTTTAATATTAAATACCATAGACTGGTAAATGGATTTACCATTTGTCAGAGGATAAAGACCAATTTTATACCCTTTTAGATGAACTGGTGGGAAAGTTACCAAGCTTTAATCTAAAGATCATTTTAGGTGATACGAATGCCAAAGTAGGAAAAGAACAGATTTGGAAACCAGCAATTGGGAATGAGAGCCTACACCGAGAATCAAATGATAACAGAACCCGACTGGCAAGCTTTGCACTTGCGAATGAATATAACATTTCTAGTACTATGTTCCCCAGAAAGAACATCCACAAGTACACTTGGACATCACTTAATGGCGTAACCAGAAACCAGATTGATCACGTACTTGTGGATCAGCGTCATAGAAGTTGCATAACAGATGTAAAGAGTATTAGAGGAGCAGAATGTGGGACTGATCATTCATTAATTCTAGTTAAAATAAACCAAAGAATAGCAGTCCAAAGGAGAAAGGAACAAACGCAAGAAAGACGAATAGACACAAAAAGACTAAAAGTCAAACATTAGCTGAGGAGTTCAAATTAAAACTAGAGAATAGGTTTAGTGTTCTAGAAGACTCGGACAAAAAGTGAAGGCGTCAATAATACCTGGAATAATTTTAAAGGTGTAGTTCTAGACACAGCAGAAGAAGTATTTGGAAAGAAGAAGAAACGAAACAAAAAACCATGGTTTGTTTGTGAATGTGAACAAATGTTGGAGGAAAGAATTAAAAAGAAAAATGCCTGGATGAACAGCAATAGTGAAGAAGACAGGTTGATGTACAATCAATCAAATCGAGAGACAAATAAACTCATGAAGAGGAAAAAACGATTATATATCAATAGTTTACTAGATAAGGCTGAAGAAGAAAATACAGCAAACAACGCAAAAGATTTTTATAGAAAAGTACGATTTTTCATAAAAGGATTCACTCCTCGCACATATGGAGTAAAGAATAAGGAAGGACACTTACTGACTGATAGTGGCCAGGTACTAGAAAGATGGCGTGAATAATTTGCGGAACTACTAAATGCTGAAGAAAGCTCCCCAGTAGATAATCAAAACAATGAAGACATTTATTATTATGTTGAACCATTGGTTGAACCACCGACTAAAGAAGAAGTACAATATGCAGTTAAGTCTCTAAAAAATGATAAAGCCCCAGGGATAAATGAAATAACAGCAGACATAATAAAGAGAGGAGGAAAAGTAATGATAGAAAAGCTGTGGAATTTAATTTAAAAAATATGGGAACAAGAAGAAATACCAACTGAGTGGGAGGAAGCAGTCATTATCCCCATACATAAAAAGGGAGAGAAAGAAGATTGTGGTAATTACAGAGGAATCTCACTCCTTAGTATCCCGTATAAAATCATTTCAAAAATTATCCTAAATCGGCTAGAGCACTACTCAAGTGAAATAATTGGAGAGCATCAGGCGGGTTTTATGAAGGGTAGATCAACAACAGATGAAATATTTATTCTAAAAGAAATAGTAGCTACATATTGGGAATACAATAAAGAATTCTATGCAATATTTATTGACTTTCAAAAAGCTTATGACAGCATAAAAAGGAACAAATTGTGGACGCAGTTAGAAAACTTCGGCATCCCAAAGAAACTGGTTACCTTAATTAAAATGAGTATTACAGGATCCAAATGTTCTGTTAGAATTGATAGCCAATACTGCGAACCCTTTGAAGTAAACTCAGGAGTAAGACAAGGAGATAGTCTGTCGCCTATTCTGTTTAATATAGCCATAGAAGAAGCTCTACAGAAGGTAGCAGAAATGGACATAGGTTTTGAGGTAGGAACTAGGATAAATATATTAGCCTTTGCAGATGATGTGGTTTTATTCACAGAAAAATTAGATGATCTTAAGACTTTAACCGGATTATTTATGAGAGAAGCAGAAAAAGTAGGCTTAAAAACAAATGATTCTAAAACTAAGTACATGCATTTTGCAAGATACCAGGATAATGCAGAAGAAACTATAGAAATTGAGGGACACACACTTGATAAAGTCAACAGTTTTAAATACCTAGGAGTAACAATATCAAATCTAAATACTGATGAACTAGAAATCAAAAACCGAATAAATCTCCAAATAAATGTTTTTACGCTTGCAATAGATTACTTTCATCCAAATCCCTGTCCCACAAAACAAAAATTAGATTATATAAAAAAATAATTTGCCCAGTTCTTTTATATGGATCAGAAACTTGGAAAATAAATGAGAAAGATGAAAAGAAATTAATAGTATTCGAAAATAAAATATTAAGGAAAATCTATGGACCTATTTGTGATCAAGGGGAATGGAGAAGAAGACACAACATAGAGAACTCTACAACAGCATTGATATAATTGGGGAAATGAAGTGTAGAAGAATAAGGTCACGTATTGAGAAGAGGCGGCGAATGTAGACTGAGAAGAGTATTAGAGTGCAATGCTGTTGGAAGGCGACCTCGAGGAAGACCTAAACAGAGATGGTGGAAACAAGTGGAAGCAGATATGGAGAGAATTGGAGCAGTAAAGGAAGAAGCAGAGGACCGGACACAAATCATGGGGTTCAAATTCTTTAACTATCTCCCTGATTATCTAAAACAAATAAATAACTACAAAATCTTCCTAAATAAACTCAAGGAATACCTAATAAATAAACCTTACTATACACTGAATGAGTTTTTTGAGGACTATAACTTTTTACTGTAGTAGAAAGTAGGCAAATTACAAACACAAACACTCACCTTCGAGAAGTGTTTTTGACGATTTCCCTGGTCTTCAGGACTACGGAGAAGAGGAACAAGGTAAAAGGTACAATGCTGAGCAATACTGACAAACTCCCTCAAGACCACCACCTACTAAGGATTGACATCTGGAGTAGTATCAGAAACCGCACACCTTGAAGCAAATCTAAACTTCTTACTACTCCTATATGCTCTGCTATACTGATCTTTTTGGGCTTTGGCCTTTGCCTCACGACAGCCAGTCAGAGTGACCTTGCCTTTAGTCCTCTTAATGTTAGGATCAACAACTATATAACTTAAATCAAGTGTTTCCCTCATAGGTTTTCTAGAACTATCCTTCAGGACACTATAATGTATGTTATCAAGGTGTCTAGAGAATAGCAAGTCATGAATAGTCCCTCCAGAACCATAATTAGAAATTATGTTGCCATTTTCCTAATAAACTCTAAACAAACAATTTGGAAATAGCTCACTCACACTCTGAAGTTCAGCATGTCCTGCAAACTGGCCATTGGCACTCATTAAACGCGTATAATCAGTAGCATATGGAATTAAAAAACAATGAGAGCTAAATTGTAGTTTCTGATTTAAAACAGTTTCATTATTATCAATTTTCATTTGTTTATAAATTTTGAATTCTTCAAGTGTGTCCAATTTGTTGCTTTTGCATCATATACTTTTTTATTTACAGTAGAACCCCGATTATCAGAAACAATAGGGGCTGGACCCATTTCCGATAACGGAAATTTCAGATAATCCGAGGTCCGAGATTTCCGTCACTTTAATGGTCTAGGCGGGAAATAATTGCATACTCAAGAATCTAAACAATTACTATATTTACAGTACATAATACAAACAAGTTATTTTTTGTTGAAATAATCATTAATTTTTCTTTGGACGTTTTTGTCACACCGTTTTCTGGCTGCAATGTCCCGCCATCGATTCATTAGAAGTACGTCGGAAGGCGTTGACTCTGGACATTGTTCCACAAGTTGCAAAGCGATCTGAAAAGAAAATACGCTTTGCGTAGTACTAATGTTATGAAATACAGTACAGTACATAGTGTACAAGGATTAATTTATTACATGTTAATCTTACCTCCAATGCATTAAATCCTTCTTCAGCAGTGACACCGGATGTGGGTTGGGCCTACACTGAGTCGTCATCGCTCGCGTCGCCATCTTCATTCTCTTCAATCCCCATAGCCACTTGAACGATGTCTTGATCTGTGAGTTCTTGACGTTCATCGGAGTTTACCCACTCATCGGCCTCAATAACATTAATGTCCTCACAGCCAGGGATATTTCTCAACATTTCAGTTAGGCTTTCGTCTTCAAGGTCACTTACTTCTTCAAGGACAAGCGCATCACATATTTTGTTCCAAGATTTTTCTAACGTTGATGGTTTTTCTGACTGATGGGAGCGGCCCGTGACTCACCCGTCTGTGCGTAATTACAACAACAAAATCTGCCCTTGGGTCCTTTCCGATAACCCGAGTTTCCAATAATCTGGGTTCCGTTAATCGGGGTTTTACTGTATCATGAATTCTTATTAAAGAGATGTATAAAGTTGCGAGACCAACAGCTACATAAGGAATAGTCGGCCTTAGTTTGTAACAATGACTACATTCGCTCATCTACACTCATCACACTCATTCGAAATCCATATTTGCCCATATCTTTACGATCGGCGTCTTATGAATAAATAAATAAAAATAAATAAACTTACATGAATAAATGGTACATAGAGAACAAAACAGTTTAAAATAATTTGAATGTAAACAAACTTGTCTTGAGATGCCTAATGCACAGCTGACAATGGTATTCTACTTCTACAATCCTTTTAAATAAACCAAAATTTAACTTGAATGTCCGCGCCTAAATCTCATCAGTCTTAACCAATTTTAGTGATCAGTAACTCAAAATAAAGCGCACATTTCACTGAGTGTTCTTAAATAAAAACAGACTATGTAGGGTAATTAACACAGAAGAAACTGAAAAAGAAAAGGTAAAACATCATCTTAGGTAAAAAATCATCATCTTAGGAGGAGATTTCCAGCAAGTGTTGCCAGTTGTACCTCACGCATCTAGGGCTGCTACAGTACAGAACTCAATTAAATTTTCAACTCTATAGTCCCTTTTGTAAAGTTTTCAAACTCACCAAAAATATGAGGGCTAACGCTGATGAATGTGAATTTGCTAACTTTTTGCTCGAAATTGGTAATGGTCAACACTACCCATGATGACGGTTTAGTGGAGTAGTTACTGTTCCATTTTCATTTAAGCGAAGACAATTCCCTATCGAAGTGGCATTCTGCATGACAATTAACAAGGCGCAGGGACAAACAATCGACCTAGTTGGAGTATACTTACCTGAACTAGTCTTCAGTCATGTTCAGTTGTATGTGGCTCTTCGCGCGGGAAACCGTTAAAAATTTTTAAGGTAGAAATTAAACCTCAAGGTCGGCTCATATCTAATGTGGTTTGAAAGAGGTGTTGTGAAATTAGATTTTTTTTTTTTTGTGAACGAGGTTGGAACAACATGTCAACTAATTATACAATATTGTTTGATATGTGATTTTTCATGCAACGTTAAAAATATGAGAACTGATTTCTTGACTAAGTATGTTACTCTTTATACACTATTTTCTCCTTTGACCAGGTACACGATTACTAACGCCCCCTTTCTACTAATTACAATATCGAGTAACGCTGCGGAGCAGCACTCATTGTTCAACTTAATTGTTCAACTTTGTTCACTAGTCAAAGTTAAACAATATTTAGTTAGAGCCTAAAAAATTACAGTTGGAATGAAGTTATTAGTACTTGCAATTTCAAATTAAAGTGCTTAGTATTTTTTAAATTATCATATAATATTTTACCATGTAACATTAAATGCCAGGTAAAACTTAATTTAAAGTAGCACATGAAATTCCTACCCCCCTCCCCCAACTCACTGTTTTCAAACTCATTTTAAGTTTACACGTATAAATAAAATTACTAAAGGTATTATTTTCCTAAAAATGGTCATCCATGATGGCATATTGAAAAGTTGACAGCTTATCCAATGTAAATAATGCTTTGACTTTGCCTGGTAGTAGCTATTTATTTACCTAAGACAGGTGAAGTCCTAACTTACTGGTTGGCTGCAAATGACGAGCCTTCCTTACTGTACAAGTAGAGCTATGTAAGTTCTGACATAATTGTTTTGAATGTTTATACATTATTTGATTGCATAAGCTATTATAGTTGTATTTAAAAAGTAAATGATATTGGGTCATTTAACAATAACAAATATAAACAAGATTGGTTAAAGATAAACCGGCAAATATGAAACAAAAGTTATTATTTTTGGACAAGTTATTAAAATGAGACAAAAACAGCACAAGTCATAAAGATCAATTTCAACAATTGTTACAAGTCCCATAATGAAGTTAAATTTACGGCAACACCCTCTGTATTAAACATGATAACCCCAAAATTGACCCTGAATATTTAATAGTTAATTAATTTTTGAGTCACACTTTAATCAAGTGTGAAAGAAAACACAACATTAATCTTAACACTAGTTATTTCAAATCTAGTTGGAACTAAAAATGTACTTCCTCAGGTGACCTAATCAGGCAGTCTAGTTTTGAGGACAAGGTCACCTTCTATGACCTGAGAAAGGCCTTTGATTGTGTTGACAGTGAAATTCTCTTTTCCGTATCTTTCTCTCTCTGATCTCACTTTAAAATAATTCTTACTAACCATAAGCAAATTAACAATTTAAATGGTTAATTTGTGTTATAACAGAAACCAATTTAAACGTCAGTTTGTGTTATACCAAGGGCAACTACTATTAGGCTTTCTTTTAATTACGCGTCAACATTTACCCACCCGCCCACCCATACATGCACAGTGGTACTGACCCACTCGTCCGGCCACCTACACGTACTGTGGTACTGACCCACCTGCCCACCTATACACGTACTGTGGTACTGACCCACCTGCCCACCCATACACGTACAGTGGTGATGATGGGTAAATAGACTTCTAATATAAAATAGCTTTAACACTTGTAATCAAATAATTAAATCAACGGAAATATTGTATTCTATAATAAAGACGCAAATAGTTATATAACTTTTCAATTGAAACTACTTTGTGTTTGAAATCATATCTCAGTAAATGGTATCAATACGCGATATGATTACCCTCCCATACACCTGCAGTGGTATTGAGCCACCCGCCCACCCATACACCTACAGTGTTATTACTACAGCATTATCACTGCACGAGTAGGGGTGGGCGGGTGAATTAGAGGGGGCTGTACGAGTCTGGGTGGTTGAGAGGGTATTATCCATTGTACATGTCTGGGTGGGTGGGTCATATCCACTGTATGTGTCTGGGTGGATAGGAGGGCTATACTCACTGTACATGTCTGGGTGGGGGAGAGGGTCATATCCACTGTACGTGTCTGGGTGGGTAGGAGGAACATCACTGTATGAGTAGACAGCTGAGAGAGTAATCACCAATGTATATTTCTTCACACACGTCCGTACGCCTCTACTGATGTCACAGGAACCCCACAGGGCTCTGTCCTAAGACTCACACTGTTTATAATACAGTATTTACATAGATTGTTGTATATAATCAATGGTATTTATCAACAGCACTGTGATGTTAATATGTCATATAACAATATTACTCATTTAAATATTTTTTCGTATTAGCATGAGTAGAACCTTGTAGTAAAATCATTACTTTGTACAGACAATTTTTTCCTTCAATTCGTTAATATCCACCGTACGTGTATGGTAGGGCGGGTGGGTCAATACTATTGTGCGTGTATGGGAGGACGGGTGGGTCAATACTACACAGCTTGCCCATTCAACCAGAGTCTGCTGTCGATGTTTAGAGTGAATGTAAAATAGGAGGGAGAGAGAGTGAATGAAGAAAGGATTTGGAGGGGATATGAGAGGGGGGACTGATGAGGGTGCTGCCCCCACAGCAAACTAGAGAAATGACTACTTGCCACACCAAGTTCCTCACTCAACTTACATTCAGCGCACTATTAGATGTGACCTCTGTTTCTTACTTCTGTGTGAATTAATCCACAAACAGTGGGAACTCAGTTAATCTTTTTCCTTGGTTTTATTCAGATGGTTTGTTGCTGAATTCAGATTAAAAAAAAATCTTTTTAATTAGAAATTTAATTGAAACTGTCTTCCTTCCAACATTGTCAATTCAATGGAATTCTTAGGTGTCTTTATTGTTGATTGTTAACTTGGAATCCACATTTGACTGCTTAAATGTTTTGCCACAAAATTTAATTTAAGCAGCATAATTTTGTCTTACCAATCCATCTTTAGGTACGTATTAATCCTGTTTTATAACTGTTAAAGAATACAGGAATTATTATTCTCACAAATAAAGTAACCAGAAATCATATTAAGTCAGATCTCAGAGATCATTGTTATATTGTTACTTATTATTATATTGTTGTAATATATATTCACACATATATCAAGATTATTGGCTTTTTTGTTTTAGTCCAATAAAAAATTAACTTTTAACTGGATGTTTTATATGTTAAAAGTGAATTCTTAAATGTTTGCATTTGTGCTGGCTTTGAAACAATAAAATTAATTTAAATGTTTTTATTGCTAACATTAAAATTAATTATTCTTGTGTATATAATCTGATTTGAACATTTTAACAAGAATTTAATGTAAAGATATATTGAATTTGAGAAATGGGTAAAAAAATAGTTTAGGGTTAAAACTGTCCCATCAATGAGCATTGCAGAAGAGATGTCTTTATGTGAGAAAAGAGATATCTTTATGACTTCTAAGACACCTCTTTTGATAGTAATTTGTTAGTTTAGTGGCACCGTAAAGATCCCTTTAAAATGTAATTTTCAAACTTCAAGAGTGTATTTGCTAATTTTCATTTTTTTTCTTAGTTGACACTGGTTAGGCAGCAGGACAAGATGGAAATGCTTATGAAACACTTTCTGGTGGAAGATCGAGGAATGGATGGAACTGCATCTTATGTAGACTTTTTATGCCATATGCACAAGGAAATCCGCTCTATTCTAAGTTAACAGAAGTGAAACCTAATGGTTTTTATAAAATTCATCCACTATACATTACCTTCAGCTACGTGAAGTCAGGTATTGTAAAGGTACAGCTGTTACTCTTAAGAAGTCATTTTTGTAATATATTAGTTCCAATAATTTGTTGATAATTTTCTTGCATTAGTTGTTATATTGTATGTATTACTGGAATATTGGAATAAATATATAAACTATTTCATATTTGTTGTCTTGATTATTGATATCCAGGAAAGTAAATCCTGCAAGCTATATTAACGACTCTGCATACTATATTGCCATTATCACTGTAACTTGTATAAAATTACAATAATAAATCTTCATTTGTATTTGGCAACTGATAGTTGTATACAAAACATTGATAATTTTTCTTGATTTCGGTACCTGCAGTATGGGAGCATTACTGATTGGACTGGTTAGGCTGTTGATCATCAAAACACCAGCTGGTGACACCAAGCACTTAGCTGTCCACTTCTGCCTTTAGTTCCAAAGGGTAGTATTTCACAACCTCAAGTGAACCATGTCACTAATGAAATCAAGAAATGTATTGGCCATTAACGTGTTAGCTGCCATGCTGGTCAGATCTGGTCGGCAAAATGATGATGGTAATAAAGCACAGCTGACCATATCTGGCTGGCAGTAGTAAAATGTAAGGTTATGTTTGATATGCCATGGCAAGCAGCTCCTGCATTCTGTTGGTCCCAAACTGAACTAACATTGTCCTGTTATAGACGGGCTATACGAAGAATCAATTGACCTCAGTGTACGTTCTCATGAAATGGCCACAATGTTGGCTTACAAATCAACTAGCCTGAACTAAACCTGCCGGCCATACATGGCCAGCAATAATTTTTACATACTTTAGAATTAATTTTAACATACTAGATTATTTAGTAATTATATTTTATAGTGATACTTATTGGACAGTTAATTTTTAGCCGAAGATAATTAGTAATTATGAATACTAACTGTCCAGTAGGCCTATTTTTTTACAAAAAATGAACAAGTAAAACGTTTTTAAACAAATTTATAACTCATTTTCGTAATTCTTCACCTGAATATTAGGGATTTTGGTATATAAAACATATATATATATATATATATATATATATATATATATATATATATATATATACACATACATACACCGAATTGCCTGTGAAATCACTCCCATTAACACTATGTATGTCTAGTTTGTTGGAAATTGGTATATCCAAACACACATTTATACAATTTTCATCTAATGACTTATATCAGACGGAAAATGAGCGGAAAATGTAGTTTGGAGGCATGGCATAATGAATTCAGTTAGTACCAACGTTATATAATCTTGTCCTCGCTAACCATATCTGGCTTGCAGCAGTATTTTCGGTTTGGAAATTGACTAAAATCAATTCTAGGTTATACTACATGTCCGTGATATGTAACTAACACTAAACAAGAACAATTACATGTATTTTTAAAATTTATGTACTATTAAAATTTGGCAATCACAGAAATTTCACCAAAATCGGCTTAGCAGCTAACGTGTTTTAAGCAATCATAGAAACAATATGTCTCGTTACTAACATTAAGAAAATGCAAATATACTTAAAATGTTTGCTTAATTGTAGTTAAATATATACAATAGCACTCATAGATAGTTGCAATTAACATTCAAATAAAAACACAAGTAACGTTAAAACAAGTGTTAGTCAAGTTAAAATTACAAACTAAACAAATAATCATATACAAATATCTAAAGCCTTACAACCCATAAACTCTTCAATGGAGTAAAATTCTTTTGTTTGTAACCAGTCAGATAATTGTTGTTTGAATCGTTTTATTGGTAAAGCTTTTAGAGTAAAGGTTAGTTTATTGTTCAGTTTTAGCTTCTGATAGGAGTCTAGTCTTACACAACAAGTTGTTTATACAACCCTATTCTTCATAATAAAAATTATCTGGAGGTTCAATTATTCAACATTTTGTTGAAATAACGACCCTCTCCATGTATTCCTGTTTTTAGTTTGGTTCAATTACACAACAGATTCGTACTAAAAATCCATTTTGGCGTTGCGTCAACGAACCAAATACCATATGTCCGTTTTTATATTTACGAAAAGGGTATTTGAGTCAAAGCCCCTCATGAATATTTAAAATGAAATATAACGAATAAGGCCTGTTATTTCAATGACCCTTGTTCTGATAACTGGTTTAAATACACAACAGAATATTAATACAATAAGCCGTTTGACAGTTTTAAAGTAGAGTATGTTGCTGGAGGGTCAATTGTTCAACATCGGATACCGGCTTCCGCCTTGAACAGCGAAGTTTTATTTTCACGGCAAATGAGACTCCACTACCTAAAAAATATAAGATATGACCCATCTAAACTCTTCGACAGTAAGTTTTTATTTCCTTCAAATTTATTAAATCATTTATCATTTTAAAAACATCTAATGTTTTACTTGCTATTTTACAAAATCAGTTTTTTTTCTTCAAAGAACAGATTGAATAGCAACATAACCGGTAAGTAAATAAAATTATTTAAAAATGTATGTACGTGGGCTACAATTTTATTTAGTACTACATAGTTGCAAGGAATAAACCGAAATGTAATTGAAAATAATAATGGTAAACAAGAAAATCGATGTAACCGATGACATATGAAAACATAATGACATATGAAACCGGGACATGCTCGTTTAGATAAAATCAGCCAAATACAATTTTTAATAACCTTATTTTATTAAAAATTGTTATTTCTTTTTTCAACCTAATTTCACAATTAAATAAATGTTGTACAATAAAATAGCATTTAATACACCATATGTCAATTAATATGATAGTTATGTAATCACAATAGAATAATTTTGAATATTTAATGCCTTGGCTCCAGAAATAGATGCAACATTATTTGAATGAAATGCTTAAAGGAAAACTTGCATAATACTGGTCTGTCAGCTGTTCATATAAATTACAGCCGATGCAAAGCTGTCAAACAATCGCCATAACCTGTAATTGTGTGTCAATGGTAATGATTATTTACAATTACCATTGTACCAGTTATCGATATTATTTAATTAGTTATGTTTTCTTCGCTTTTAATAATTATTAATTAGTTAATCATTAGAGGTTGGCACACAATTGTAGGTCAGGACAATCATAATAATTGTAAGTTTGACAACAATCTAACAGCTGATATTTATGTAAACAGCTGACATACCAGTATTATGCAAGGGTTTCTTCAAACACTTTCTCAATGTGACTATTTCTGAAAAATATTCGAAATTATACTCTTGCGATTACACTTCTATCATAAAAATTATATGTTGTACTACTAATGCTCAGAAATTATATGCACCTGAGTTTGAAAGTTGTTTTCTAAGGAAGGCCTACAACAAATCTAATCACACCATTGGTTTTCTCGTTTGATTGTACATTATGACATATGCATTTTTAAATCTTATTACAAGTTTTAATAATTCTTATCCTAGTTGGAAAAAAACAAGTACCAGAATTTTAACTAGTTTTCATTGTACACCAAATTTAAATCGTTAATACTAAAAACCTCATTAATTTATCACATTCATGTTTTAACTAGCTGTACCCGCTGCTTCGCTGGTCATAATATTGAGTTTGAATAAATAATCGAAATGTGCAGCAAGTTTTTAGTTTATAATTTAGAACATCTGATGTTATGTATAATTTACTATTGTACCACAGTATGTGACTATTCAGTTATTTTTCATTTAGAAATTTTAGCCTACCATAATTTTATTCAATTTGTTTTAATTTAACAGATGTTAATCAAATAAATAAATCAATTAATATAGCTCCATAGGATTACTATGGGGATTTCGGATACCAGTACGACGGAGTCCTGAGGTCGGAGAGCAAAATCCTTTCTTAGTCAGCCTCTAGGGACCAATATAAACCTATTTACAAAATTTAAGTAAATTGGACGTATAGTTTTGGAGAAATAGTGATGAGTGGTAAATGGCTTTTATATATAGTACTAGCTGTACCCGCCCGCTTCGCCGGTCATAATATTGAGTTTGATTTAGAACCTAATAAGTGAAAGAATTCGAGCATTTTTGCTTCTTCTACCAATATTAGATTTTTTAGGAGGCATGTCATAAAAAGTAAACTGCAAAACAAATAATTATTTATTTTTTTATTTTCACGTTTCACCACATGTTTTAATTACTGAGAAAAAAAGGTTAACACCAAATACAGATCACCTGATCAAGTAAAAGTAGTGTGTGCTACACTCTCAAGGTGAAATGTAGAACTACAATAAATCAAAACATACAGTACTGTTGTTGTGAGAACTTCAATCTGCTTATGGCATGTGTAACTACATTAAACCACACAGTCATATATTTTTTGTTAACAATTCAGATTCTCCATTTGAATAACATGGGATCTTTAGAAGCCCGTGGGGCGGGACCCTGTGGACGGATCTGCATCAAACTTCACAGAAACCATCTCGGGAGTATACAGGACAACATCCTAAAGTTTCATGGCGATCGGTTGGATGGTTTGGCAGCGCATAAACTTCAAACATATATATATATATATATATATATATATATATATATATATATATATATATATACAAACATCCTCTTTTATAAATATAGATAGATATCTGGTTGATAGAAATATTTTCTAAAAGTTTTATAAATTATAGAATTTTAACTTCTTAAGAAAAAAGGTTCTTATAAATTTCCTGAAACATAGGTTAGTTTTCTTAGCTTCTTGGGGTCGTAAAATTGATTACTTGGTCATGTTGTAGTCCTTATGACATGTATCGTTACGAAATATGTACACATTACTTTCATTTGTGTAAATTTTAAATCGATTTTAAATAATTCTAATTTCATAAATTTAAATTGATCTAAACCAATATAAAATCACTGCATTTATTTACACATATTAAAGTAATTTATTATAACTATACATGTCATAAGGATTACAACAAGACCAAGTAATCTATTTTACGACCTCCAAAAGCCAAGAGAAGAATGTTTCAGGAAATTGATAAGAACTCTTGTTCTCGAAAAGTTAAAATTCTAAAATTTTTAAAACATAAAAACATTCCTATCAACCAGGTATTGAAGTATAAATGCGATAGGTTATTGGGAGTTTTAGTATTGACGGTGTAAATTTGATGTACAGTGTACTAGTTAAAATTCTGGTACTTTTCATGTTCCAACTAGAATAAAAATTATTAAAACTTGTAATGAAATTTTAAAATGCTCATGTACGGTACAATTGAATGTGGAAAACTATGGTGTGATTAGATTTTTAGTAGGCCTATTAGATTCTTAGAAAACCCCTTTCAAACTCGGGTGCAAATCATTTCTGCGTCGACATAAGTATAAGACATAAGACATATTACACAAAATATGTTTAGTTGTGAAACTACGTCGGAAAAAGAAGCAAAAAGTTTTAAAAATTAGAAGTAGAAACAGGGTTATTAAAAATAGTCTTGGGCTGATTTTATTTATTTTTTGTAAGATATTCAACCTTTACAACAACTAAAATATATGAATTTAGGCCTGTATCCTAATATTGCAGAATAAAACATTGTTGTTATTTTGAAATACCAAAAGTTGGCGTTTAAATTTTTCTATCAGAAAAAATAAAAAATATACAGTCTTCCTTAAGAAAAAACTATTTGTCTGACATTTTGGGAAATGGCGGCTTTTTTAAAATCACTAAACGCATAATTTTTATAACCAAGAAAAAGTAGGTTAATCTCTCCATTTAATGTTTGTTGTATCTCTGCAGGTTTCAAAGATTCCAATGGTGGCACACTTAAAATAATTACCCTGCATGCGGAGTGAATAGAGTATGATGTATATAATCACAGACCAAACATAATACAGACATGTCACCTTACGGGATTTTCCGTGTGTGTTTTTAGGCCTGGAATAAATGTTTGGTGAAGCATTGAGTTTTTGGAGTGGAGATGTGCTGTCGAGCCATCCAATGCTTAACGTTAGAACTACAGTACTCTGTCTTGTCCCAGCATCGCTCTACGTATATGACTCAAATATAATTAATTATTGGGTTTAAATCTATAGTAACTATTGTTTTCATAAAATTAATTGGTTTTAAAATTCTGTGTATCGACCTAACTTATTAACCCTAGATCCGGGACACTAGAAAAAGTGTGTTCCGGGACGTCTGTTTTGCACGTATTGTGAGCCCTTTTTTGTAAAATCACTAAAAAATAGTAAAGGAAACCATATACAATAAAACTGCATTTCGGTTTTTTGTCATGAATCATACATTTATATAAAATTATTATAGTTGGGGTAATAACACTGTAAAGAATTGATATTGCGAGTAGAGTGAACATTTTCAATTTATGTGCAACATATTTTGTAACTTGCAACTCTTATAGCTTTTATACAACATTTTAAGGAAAAATTCCAAAATAGCAAAAATGTGCCTATTTAGTTGCCAAATAGTAATAACTAATTAGAGTTTCAATAGAAATATAAAATAATTTGTTGGGAATAGTTTTATTAGAGAAATTATACACACAATTGAAAGCAATAAAATTATTTTAAAATGTTTGTTTTATAGTGGATCATATGTAGTACAGACTACATAAGTGTTTTTAACTTTGAAATGTGTGTTAATATTTTTTTATATGCGAAGAAAACAAAAATGTTTTTCTTCGCATGAAAATCTTATAACATTCCTTAAATTATATCTAATTATTGTATTAGATTACTTTGAACTGTACATATCCTGAAGGTAAATTTTATTGAAATTGGATAAAAATTTACAACAATTTAAATTGGATTTTTTTGAAATTTATAAGCAGAACATGTATTTACAACAAATTAAAAAAAAAAGAATGAAGTTCAAACGCATATAAAACATTTTTGGGATTTTTTAATTATATATATTATTGTACAACACATTCTTCCGAGTAAGTAATTTATAATTTGTAAGTGTTTATTTCTAAATAAATTATTTAATTGAAAAAAATCAAATTTGGCTTCAGCCTAAATGAAATTGTGAACTAATTATACTAATTATGTACATTTTGTTGTTTTAAATAACCGAATCAAAAAGTAAATAATTAATAATTTTATATTCATTTTTACAATTTAATTGAATGACTAATAAACAATAGTAAATTACTTTATTAATGGATGTGAAGTACAAGTGTTAAAACAAATGTAAATTATTGTGTTTTCAACTTCTTTATCCCGATTACTTCACACATTCAATGTATTTTAAATGATAACAATCCTTCCTTACCATTTTATGATAGTGCTGTACAAAGCCTTTTCTTACAGATATTGTTTTAAGTAAAAGTTAAATTTCTTTACATTTTGCGCTACTTTCAAGTTATTATGTAAATGCTTATAAAATTTTAAACCAATAAAATTATGTTTCTTTTAATAAAATTCTTTATTGTTCTGCTGTACTAATGGTAAATCTTCCCCCTGGTATTATAACTGTGAATATCCTTTGGTTTGTCAAACTTATTCAGTTTATTTCTGAAATTTAAAATATTTTTATATATGTACATTGAATAAACTGTTAAAAAATCTTAATTCACTAAAATGAGTCTTACAAGAATCTCTCTTGTCAAGTTTTAAAATTATTCTTATTGTGTTTTTCTGCATATGTAAGATGGAATCCAATAAAATTCAAATTCTTATCTAAAATAACACCAAGAAATACAGCATGGGAGTCCAATTTCTTATCTAACAAAAACTGTACTGGTACATTTACATTGTTACATTTTTTCACTGTGCAGGCAAAGTTTACAAATTTAGATTTCTTTAGTAATAGATTTTTCCCTGACAGGAAGCTGCACTTTTTTTCTACTTTTAGTGGATTTTTGTCTTTCCTCACATGATTGACATCTTCATGGTTAAAAAAAAACTAAGAGCTATGGCTGGTGTAGGTGGTAGAGAACACTGCAAACCAATTTTCAATCAATTTAACATTTTAACTATTTTTTCTTTATATATATTTCAGTGCCTTCTCTACATCCAGTCTAATCAGGACAAAATTGTAATGAGGAATGCTGTACACACTTATAGCACTAGACATAATGTTAATATTGATATTCCCCGTAGTAGGCTACATAAGTGTGACCAAAACCCTCTTATTACTGGCAGCAAGTTCTGGAACAAGCTACCGGTGGAAGTCAGAGGCCTTGACAGTAAAATCTTCAAGAAGACTGTGCATAAATTTCTTATGAGGAAAGTGTTTTATTCCATTCCAGAATTTACCGATGGATTATGGAGTTGGACAGATTTTAAATAAGTAGTCACCGTTGACAACCCTAGTTTTAATGACTTTTACTATGTATTTTTGTAAAATATCCTACGGCAATAAAACATATTCTATTCTATATAACATAAAACCAATATTAATTAGCATCTGCTGGATATAAAGACCACTGTAGACCCATATTCACTGAACTTAACATCCTTACAGTGGTAAGACAGTACATTTACAGTGTGTTGGTTCAACTAAAAGACAATCGAAGCCAGTTTGGCACAATGGCATATAAACACAAACATAAGACAAGAAATGCCCTAAATTTGGATGAACCTCGCCGCCGTCTCTCTCATACCCAAAAGGAATCTTCATACTCTGCCATAAAAATGTTTAATAGCCTACCAGCAGAAGTAAGAAACATGGAGACAAAAGTTTTCAAATTTGCTCTGTGGGACTATCTTGTAAAGAGACCTTTATACAGGCTAGATGAATTAAGGGAGAAGCCAATAAGGAGTAAGTAGCATATAAGTCTTTAAACAACAAATGGATTGTACAAAAAACTAAAAGGAAAAATAAATTGTACTAGAGCTGTGAGAATGGCTGTTGTCAATAACGAATTACATCTAAAAATTATTTTTCAGTACTAGAAGATGACGTATCTCAGCTTTTCGAGAGTAATATCACTTCAATTACAGGTTAAATGACTAAAAGGCACCCTGTGAACAGGCAATTACTAAATCTAGAAAAGTGAAGGTTTCTGAACAGAACAGATACAGCCATCTAGACATAATTTGTTGTCAAGTAATAGTTTTTTAAAACTACAGAGAAACACGAACTTTTAAGCACAATTTTCAAATCCCTGTGTTGATTTCTAAGCCGCAGGTTGGCAAGATACTTTTGAAAGTGACTCTCAAGGACAATTTCTAAGTCATATGCTATGAGAAAAACTCCAAAACAGGTTCTTTGTAAATAGTGTTAAAAAACCAAATGCAACCTTTAAATGTGTAGTGGATGGCAGTGACTCCACCTTCACCATGAATGACTATGCCATTATCTTATCTGGTACAAATAATATCCCGGACCGCTGTGATGGCATGTGGGCTACTGTACCTGATACATTGAATAAGTTTGGAAATACAGTACCAATGTTATTGTAATGGGCATTCCAAAGTGAAAATATATATTTGAAACGGCAAGTCCAGGAACTGAAGGCGGATGTGAGCAACATGAAGCAGTATACGCGCATTACTGGAGTTCCCATGCTTAAGAGGGAACATATAATGAACGTTATACAGGCTGTAGCTGAGGTTGTTCACTTTGAGTTGAAACCGGAGATGGTTGACACCGTCCATAGATTAGGTGGAAGAGGATCACCGTCAAGACCACTGGGGATCATCGTAAAATTTGTTCGTCGGTTGGATAAGGATGAGTTCATTAGAATGGCTAAGGTTAAACCTGGTTTTGCTGCTCCGGATCTGGGTTTCGTATCCGAGAACAGAGTGTTTATAGGTTAATCAATGAGTTCTGAAATCCGGGATTTATTCTTTCTGGCCAGATCCACTGGACGGAACCTGGGGTATAAACATCTATGGTTCTCCTCAAATGGAAGAATTCTCATGCGCAAAGAGGAGGGAGCCGGTGATGTCCACGTTACGTCCAGAGCTCAGCTAAGGATACTGACCGGGGAAGGTCGCCAAGGATATCGTGATGGTGATGTGGCTGAGGAAAATTCTACCCAGCAGCGATAATCTGCCTCCAAGGACTTGTCAAGTAACATAAGTTTTATTGTTTTTCTATTATTTAGTAATAATTGCATTTAAACTACTTGTCGAGAAAGTTAATTATTACTTTTTTATTTTAAAAACAGATTTTAAATTTACGTTGTATTTGTCTTATCTCAACAAATAAAAATTATTTTTATAAATGTTTGTAAAATTTTAAACATTGAGCTAAAGTCAGTATGTCTAAAAGTTAATTTTTATTTACTGTAAATATTTGCAAAACGCTTTGTTATGAGTTTAACTAGTTTCAATATTATTTTATTAACTACAGTAATATCAAAATAATTTATTACAATGTTGTTCTTTTGAATCAATGTTTTAAGTGTTTTATTATCGTGGAACAGTTACAGATCATATTATACATGATAAAATATTTAAATATACGTCAAAACTATTTTAATTACTTTTAGGCCTTGATATTATTTTCTACTAGCTGTATCCGCCCGCTTCGCCGGTCATAATATTGAGTTTTGATTGTATCATTGAAATGTGCAGCAACCTTTCAGTTTACACAGTATCCAATTTACAACAGCTGATGTTTTGTGTAGTTTACTACTGTACTTAATTATTTTTAATTTTGAAAGTTTTGCCTACCACAATTTTATTCTATTTGTTTTTATTTAACAGCTGTTAATCAAATAAATCAATCAATTAATCTAGCTTCACAAGAAATCAAAACATAAAAATATAAACAGTATAATTTTGACATATTTAAAACCCACAGCTGATATTCTTTTTATATTTGACTTATTATACCTTCATGCATCCTGCTATTTGATTAACATCGAAACTTTAGAAGTCCAAGGGATGGAGCCCTGAGGGATTAAAGAAACGGGAATAGGACAGAAACCTTCCCTGGGGTATATAGAACAACTTCCCCAAGTTTCATGGCGATCGGCTGTACGGTTTGATAGCGCATAAAGGATAGACAGACAAACATACATTGGATTTTATATATATATATAGATTTACTACAGTTTTTGCAGGCTGGTTCTATTTTAATGTTACATATATATAACAATATTTTTAACTGAAACTACCAGTAAACTGTTATTCATTAATTAACTTTTTACCCCTTAAATTATTTTTGAAGGCTACAAATTGTTACTAAATATTGTTAATATTAAGGGTTAAGTTGCTGTCAATTTGTCAAGTTTTACCTTCATAAATGGTTTCTTTGTAGATAGTGTTATTTTCAAGTTGCTTTTCATTTACATGTTAAATATCTTTTACAATGTTATTTCATTAATGTTTACTTTGATCATTTTTATTATTTCGAAGAGTCATTGTAGAAAGTTTTCTTGTTTTATTATTGAAATTTTAAGCATCTGTAAGAAAGTACTATTTTGAAGAAGAAAATGTTGATTATACATTGTACTTTTCAAATTAATGTTAATATATTCACGTGTATTACAGAATTACTGATATGGTTTTATTGAATTTTCTTTTTAGTCACTGTGAGCTCGTGGAACAGTTACAAATGGAATATTTAAATATAAATCAAAACTAATTACTTTACTTATTTATAGGCCTAGATGTTATTTTCTATTTACGACAGTTTTTGAAGGCTATTTCTCTTTTTAATGTTACATATGTAACAACATTTTTAAACTGATGTTACCAGTAAACTGTATTTTGTAAATAACATTTTATCCGTTAATTATGTTGGAAGGCTACAACTTATTATTATATATTGTTAATATTATAAGGGTTAATTTTCTCTCAATTTTTCAAGATTTACCTTCATAAACAATTTCTTTAAAGTTGGTGTTACTTTTAAGTTGCTTTTACTTTACATGGTTAATATCTTTTAGAACGTTATTTCACAAACGTTTACTTTGATCATTTATATTATTTCGCAGTGTCATTGTAGAAAATAGTCTTGTTTTATTATTAAAATTTCAATCATCAGTAAGAAAGTACGCTATTTCCAAGAAATATTGTTTATAAATGTCATTTTTATTTTTAAATTAATTTTAGAATATATACACATATTATTGGATATTTTGTTAGTTACTGTGAACTCAATTTCAATGTACTTACTCATTTTAATTAATTTCTGTTTCATGTAAGTTTATTGGCACATATTTTGTTTGTCACTTCGTTTCATAATAATTAATATGCCTAGTTATACATTACTGGTAAGGATGTTTTGTTGTTATTTTTGATTTGTGGTTAATTCAGAAATTGATAATACAGTAATAAACTAGTTGAAGTATGAGTAGCAATACACATAAAAGATAATTGATTGAAAATAAATAGATTCTGTATCAGAATGTGAGGGGTTTGAAAACTAAAACAAGCATGATGTATGAAAACAGTTAAGTGACAGATTACGATATTGTGTGCCTTACCGAAACTTGGCTGGATGACACTGTTCATTTCTCAGAACTGTTTTGTGATAATTTCACTGTTTATCGAAGGGACAGTGTAGGCAGGTGTCGTGGAGCGGGGGTTCTGGTGGCCGTCAGGAATTCCGACTGGCGGGCTGAACTCTTATCTCTGATGGAATGTGACCTAGATACGATCGGCATCAAACTGACTAATGCTAATGGTTTTAATTTTTATCTATTTACTGTCTATTTTTCACCAAGAACTAAAATTGAGGTTTATTTAAATTTCTCTCAGTTATTTGATGTTCATCCTGAATTTAATAAGATTAAAGTTTGTATTTTTGGTGATTTTAATCTGCTACTGATATGTGATAGTAAATTTAGTTTAGTTCAGGCCGGATCAGTATATAGAGAGCTCCAGTACTTTTTAACTTATAATGCATTCATATCATGTAATGATGTTTGTAATATTAACATGCGTATACTAGACTTAGTTCTCACTAATATTCCTGAAGTGAAAGTTGAAGGCGAGACTGAAGCACTAGTTATGGTTGATAACCACCACCCTGTATTGTCAGTCATGTTTTATGTGGAACGTACTAAATTCAGTCGTCAACCAAAATGCGGAATCCTTTGATTTTCAAAGAGCTGACTTTTTAATCTGTACCGTTCATTGTCCAACACTTCGTGGGCCACTGTCTTAGCATCAGATAATGTTGACAAGGCATTAAATGCATTTTATGATAACATGTATAGTATATTTAACGAAAATGTTTCCAAGAGAAGACTAATTAAACCTAAATATCCTATCTGGTATTCTCATGAAATTATACATAAAATTGAGGAGAAAGAAAAATTACGTAAAAGATATAATAATACTACAAACCAGGGGTTGTTTATTAGATTTAAAGAGTGTAGGGCGAATGTTAAGAGGTTAATTAGAAGGGCTTATAATGTCTACGTTATAAATACCGAAAATTTGCTAAAAAGAGAACCTAAGAAGTTTTGGAATTTCGTTAAGTCTAGGAAATGTAATAAATCAAGTACAGTTTCAGACTTGACTAATGGACAAAAATCCAGTGATGGGCGATCGATTGCTTTGGCTTTTTCTGACTATTTTGGGTAGGTATATGAGAGGACGGGTCGGCTCGATGTGGCTGCTGCCTTGCGCTCCCCGGTTATGCTCGGCATACAGTATCTTGGCATCCACCACCAACCATCATGTTGAGATGGCGATTCTGTCAAAACAGTCTTTTGGTCCTGATCATATACCTAATTATATTGTTAAAGGTTGCTCTGAATTTCTTCTTGTACCATTTTGCCACATTTTTAATCTTTGATTGCAAAAAGCTACCTTTCCAAAATTATGGAAGGCAACGAAAATAACGCTGATCTTTAAGAAAGGAAATGAATCAGATATTAGGAACTATCGACCTGTCTCCAGTTTAAGTACACCTGCGAAGGTTTTTGAGATCATTCTGTATGACACCATATTCCCTCACATTAAACCTTATATTTCTGAGAGCCAACATGGGTTCATGCCTTCTCGCTCCATTTCAACTAATCTTGTTAATTTCACTTCTCGTGCCCTTGACTCAAGGGATCAAGTTGATGTAATTTACACTGATTTCACAAAGGCGTTTGATAGTGTAAACCATCAAGTACTGTTATCAAAACTGAACTATTATGGTTTTTTTCTGTTATACTTAAATTTATTCATTTTTTCTGTTCATACTTGGGGGACCGGCGGCAGAATGTGTCTTATCGTGGTTATAAGTCTGATTTATTTTCAGCTGGGTCTGGAGTTCCTCAGGGTAGTAATTTGAGCCCTTTGTTTTTCATTTTATTTATAAATGATTTAGTCCAAAATATTACATCAAATGCTTTAATGTAAGCTGATGACCTAAAAATTTCTAAAATTATTAGACATGCATTTGACCATAATGACATTCAGCAGGATTTAGATACTATTACACAATGGTGTCAACACAATCTTTTAACTTTAAATATTGATAAATGTTGTGTTATGTCAATACATAGAAAGAAAACACCATATTTATTTCCTTACAAAATAAATTATTGTCTCTTCCGTAGAGTGAACCAGTTTAATGATCTGGGGGTCCTTATAACAGATGATTGGAGTTTTTCAAACCATATTTTAAATGTGGTGAAGAAAGCTTACTGTTCATTGGGTTTTATTTCATGGATTGGAAAAGAATTTAGAGACATTGAAACACTTAAAATTTTATTCAGATCTTTAGTTCGATCCAGACTGGAGTTTGCATCAATAGTTTGGTCCCCATCAACTCAATTATATTGTGAAATGATTGAGAGAATTCAGAAGAAATTTTTGCTCAAGGATTGGAAAAGAATTTAGAGACATTGAAACACTTAAAATTTTATTCAGATCTTTAGTTTGATCCAGACTGGAGTTTGCATCTATAGTTTGGTCCCCATCAACTCAACTATATTGTGAAATGATTGAGAGAATTCAGAAGAAATTTTTGCGATTGTTGTATTTTAAGTATTTTGGTTAGTTAAATTATCCAATTTGACATATTAGATATGAAGAAATGTTAAATTTATTTGATTTCGAGAGGTTGTCCAAGAGACGAAAATTTGCCCAACTTTTTTACCTGCATGGTGTTATGAGAGGTATTGTGGATGACACAATGACCTTTAGTAAGATAAACTGGTGTGTGCCGGCTTATGGTAGGAGCACTGGCTATCTGTTATACCCTGGTGGGGCTCGTACTGCCGCTCATGCTAACTCCTTTATAAATTTCACAATCACATTATTTAATTCCATAGCTGGTGGTGTAGATGTGGACATGTGACAGGCAGTGTTCAGGCAAAATGTAAAGACTTGATACGTTGAAGGGTTGCTAGAACAATTAGGGTTTTCAACCTCAATTAATTTAATTATTTAAATTCATTTCTTGGATTTTTTTTATTATTTTCTTAAAAATTAATGTATTCAAAGAGCATTGTTTGGAAGAGTAAAGATTTTCTAATCCTTTAATTTTAAAAATTAAGTATCGTTATTTTCTGTACGGGGAGGAGGTCTTAATCATTAATATATTTTTTTATGGGACCCCCATAGTTGGTCCCTTGGTCTGTTGGGGTTGCAGTTGTTTTTCACAGGTTTCTGTATGTATGTTTTATTTTGTTTGTTTTGGTTTTTGAATATATCTGTTTGAATACAAATAAATCTTATGTTTAATAATTTAGCCTATATTTTGTTGTATTTAAACTGTATTATATATTATTGTATTATAACCAAGAATGTGTTATGTAATTTGGAGTGCTTTATTTAGGCGCTTAAGTTATAATTGTGATTCTTTAGTTATTTAAGTTTTTTTTATTTATTTTTCAGAAAATGTGCCTTTTTATTGTGATTAATAATTTTGCCTGTGAAACTAAACTAAACCTGTGAAAACAATAAATACATTTATTATTATTATTATTAACAATTTTACAAAATGTAGAACTAAGCCTCAGCACAAGCAACTGATAAATTAATTATTCCTATAGCTGAATGTAAGAACTGTTTTTATTTTTTATGTGAGTAAGGTTATTGGAGATTTGCAATCTTTTAGTTTCACAGTTCACAGTGTCACCATTTACAACCCCTGTAAATGTATTGAAGAGCCATAAAAACTGCTCTAATTATAGTCTTTCATTTAGGAGTAAATTAAGGATTAGGAGGAAGTAATTCAGTCCCAAAGATGATACCTTGCTCAGAAAAATCCATTCCTTTGTTTTTTTTTTTAACCTATTCAAAATGTTTTCTTCCTTAATATTATGAGGAGTTTAGGAATAGGTATATAAAGGTGAGGATTATTTGTTTATTAGTGTAATAATGATAGGCATAATGGAACCTGAACACCAGCGACATCGGAATGGCAAGTGGTCCGGCAGAAATCGTCTACATGAACGAGAGCCTCAGCCCAGCCCGTCGAAAAGTGTTGAATGCAGCACGCCTACTCAAGAAAGAGCAGAACTATACGTATGTGTGGGTGAAAAACGGAAAAGTCTTTCTTCGAAAGGACGAGGGAAGCAAGGCCATCGTTCTGACGAACATTGAACAAATCAACGTTCTAAAAAAATAAGGTACACTCCATTTACATACAGTAGTTGTATTATTATAGATACCGTATTTCTTTCTCTAAAATGATTTATTGTGCTTACAATGGTTCTAGTATTGATATTAGTTTTTAGTTAACCAGGTATTCATTTTCTTTATATTTCGACTTTTTAATATTATTAATAAGTTTTTCCACGCAAAACCGTTTTAGACTATAACTCATTCAGTTCGTTTAATAATCACAAAATATACGGAGTTTACAAAGAAACTTTGATGTACTAGCTCTGAAATTGCAAAATCTTGACATAATACCTCAAGTAATTGTATTGACAGAAATTTGAATAGACAAAGAAGAAATAAATATTTATATATTACCAGGATATGTATCTTATTTTAAGTGTAACTCTTCGCAAAGATCAGGAGGAGTTCTCATATTTGTGGCAGAAAACTAATTATGTGTAAAAGTAGACAATACGAATTTCGTAACAGCTGATTGTGTCCATTTAAAAATAACTCATCCAGATAACCTGTTGTTTGAAATCTTGGCAGTTTACAGATTACATGAGTTTAGTTCAATTCATTTTACTGAGGAACTAGATGATCATTTAACCTCAATAAATAGTAAAAACTTGATAGTTTGTGGGGATATGAACATAAACTTGTTGAGCCCTACTAATTGCGTGAATAATTACTTAATGGTTATGGCTAATCACGGTCTTAGATGTATGATTAATGAACCTATGAGAGTAAAAAATGTTTCACAGTCTTTGATTGATCATATTTTGTCAGGCTTAATGTAAATATACAGTCCGATGTTTAGGCGTGGATTATAGATTCCCAGATCACGGATCATTTCATGACTGCCATTGGTATCAAACAAAATATTGTTCATGTGAAAACCATATATAACTCTGCCAATTTTACACTCGATTTTGAACTTTTGAACAAGGCTTTGACTGACGCAGATTGGCGATTAGTTTACACTTCTTGTTCCATATCAACGGCATTTAATCATTTCTCGAACATCCTGCAATCATGCATAAAGTCTTCGTACAGACCAATTCAAAATCTAAGAAATTTAAAAAAAAAACTAAAACCGTGGATGAGTGCGCACTTATTAAAGAAAGTAAATGAAAAGAATACTTTATACAAAAGATTATTAAAGAACCCTTTAAAGCTTTCGTACAAAATCAACACAAACAAAGTAAAATCTCTCTAAGTCGCGAAATATTAACAGTAAAAAAAAATTATTACAAAAATTACTTCGAAAGTAACAAAAAAGATCCTAGGCGCCAATGGCAATGTATCAAAGAGATTATACTGATGAAGCTGGGGGTCAAAAAAGTCAACTAAGTGTAAGAAACACAGCAGTTGTTGTTGAGACTGACCCTAAAATAGTTGCTACCATATTCAATGGTTTTTCTCTTCCATAGCAAAAGATTTAAGGTTGAATATTGAAAAAGACAAAATAAATTTAGGAAGTGCCAATACTCAAGTAGATGTTATTCTGGACAAACATATAACAAATTCTATTTTCTTATACCCTACTTGTAAAAGTGAGATAAAAACTATTATTAGTGAGCTCAGTGCTCGTAAAGCACCAGGATATGACTTAATATCACCAGCTCTAGTCAAACGTATATCAGATCACATTATAGATCAGTTAGTGTACTTAGCTAATTTTAGCATGTCCTCAGGTGAATTTCCAAATGATCTGAAAAACGCTATCGTCATACCCCTCCATAAAAAACTAGATAAACAGAATTCCAATAATTTTTGGTCTTTAGCTTTAATTTCGATTTTTTCTAAGGTTCTTGAAAAAATTCTTAAGCTTTGTATTGTAAGGTTTTTGGAAAAAGAAGGTTTTTTCAGCAAGAATCAGTTTGGCTTTAAAAAAAAATTAAATATCGAGAATGCGCTACTAGATTTTTTTGGGAAGGTTTTTGAGGGAATTAACGATGGTGGTTTTTGTGCAGGACTGTTTGTAGACGTCATGAAAGCCTTCGATACCGTGGATCACTCAATTCTTTTAGACAAAATGAGTAAAGCTGGAATCAGAGGTGTTGCTCATAAGTGGTTCCAGTCTTATCTCACGGAGTGGAAGCAGCGAGTAAAGGTTGGAGACAATCTTAGTGAGGAAATCGAGATGATTTATGGTATCCCGCAAGGTTCTGTATTGTCTGGCCCTTTATTTTTAACCCTTTATTTTCAATTTATGTAAATAGTTTATGCTACGAGAAGTTCAAAGGAAGGTTGACAGCTTTTGCTGACGACACGTCACTATTTTACAGATCAAACTCAGTCCAGGAACTAAAAAACACTATGCAGAGTGACATAAATTTGCTTAGGACTTGGTTTACCAATAACTGTTTAGTTATGAGTCCCAAAACTCAAGCTTTAGTGTTTAATGTGGGTGCAAGACATAACATGGACTTTTCCCTAAAATACCATGAAATAACGTGTTTGTTACATCATTGTAATTGTGTAGATATAGAAATAGTGGATAGTAATAAATATTTAGGATTATTTATGGACAGCAAACTGAGCTGGAAAGCTCATATTAATTATGTAAAAAACAAAATCTTAAAATACACTAGTGTTTTTTACCTAGTCAAACCTTTTTGCGACGCCGATCTACTAAGGAAATTGTATTTTGCCTTCATTAATTCTAAAATAGAATATGCTCTAACCTTATGGGGCGGAACTTTTACATCTACACTGAAAACGATCATAATTCAACAAAAAAGATTTGTGCGAATAATAAACAATAGCAAAAAAAGAGATCATTCTTTGCCCATATTTCAAAATCTTAATATACTGCCGTTAAAAAATTTATACATCTATAAAGTTTTAAAAGTTTATTACAATAAGAGTAATAAACAACGTGGCGATATCCGAATTACTACCATAGGTCTGAGAAGTAGATTAGACGCTTACGTACCAAGACCTAAGCTTACGTTGTATAAGAAATTCTTTACATATCTTGCACCAACATTTTTCAACTGTTTACCCTATAATATAAGGCTCATCGAGAAAGAAAAAATTTTTTTTAAACACCTTAAATCATATCTTCTTTACCACGAAAATCTCAGTGTGTTTTATAACTGTTTGGTTTAGTTGTACAAAACCTTGTACAAGTTGTGAGTTATGTTATGTAAGTACTGTTTAGTTATAAACAAGATTCCTTTAATTATTGTAAACAGCAGTGTATTTAGTGTATCGTTGCGAGTCCCTATAATGGTACATTTTTTAATGCAGGTTCTATCTCTTGTATTACTAAGTATTTCACTTTTTAAGGCGGCCGTCAGCCCTTCTAGAGTTTTTCTTTAGTTGTAAGTTTCATGTGTACCACCCGATACAGGTTAATAACCTCAGAGTGCAGACTTTGTTAGTCATAAGTTCTCATTTCATGTGAAGTATGTATGTATATTCTTTTTGACTAATAAAGATTTTCATTCATTCATAATGTATCAAATATAAGGTATAATGTAAAAATGTGTAGTACGAGTAGATAAGTAGGTAGTGTTAGGAAATAGGACGTAGGTTATTAGGCAATTGACAGTGGCTTGGTAAACGTGGAGCTGAGGTAGCAAAAGTACAGGTACAGGGAAGCCTGGGGCTGGCTGGGAGAGTTGGGTGAAGGACGAAGGAGGAGATGTTCGATGCGGGTGCTGCTTTTACAATACCCTTCCCAAAGAAATTAAAGAATTACAGGGAATTAAAGTAAAAAATATGTTAGAAATTTGGTTACTTAAGAAATGTCCTTATAATTTAGATCTTAGCAGTAATTAAAATTAAAAGTTACTATTAGAGTTTCATAATTATAACACAAATTGTGACTAAGCAAACCATTCTGTCTTTATTTTCTTTATTTCTGATGTATTTTTTAATTATTATTAAATTAATAAAATTCTACTGATAAATATTACTAAGCTTATACTGTAATTTACTTAATATAATTTTGTGTTAGTCTTAGTTTATTGATTGTAAGAAAATTGACAATCTTCATGTATGTAAAAAACATGTTTCAAGCAATAAAGAATTTCATTTATTTTCATAAATGTGTGTACTCCAACTGATCTTATGATCAATCCAAAATTCCAGGAGTTTGACCGCTTCTTTTACTCGATCACTGTGTGCTAAAAACCTATTTGTGGTAAACCAATCTTTGGCCAATCAAAAAAGATTTTCTGCCTCTAATACTTAAAAGAACTTTTAAATTACCAGTAAATCGGCTGTATTTGCTTCAAAGCCAATTCCGTTGATAAATGAAGCAAAATAAAAGTTTAAAATTACAGTTAAATCTAGTGTGGTATAATAGCTCTTTTCATAAAAAGCACCATGAAACACAGTTAAGTTCAAAACCAAACTAATCTTTTTTAAGGGATAAGAATACATTTTTTTTCTTTTCAAAACTCAAATACATTGCGAGATAGTGAGACTGTTACAGCATTTCACAAGGACATCTGTGGAATTAAATCTAACTTAGAACTCCTCCAAATTCATACACCTAATTTGAGGACCCAGATATCATTTGCTTATCGGAACATAATCTTACTCAGCATGAATTTGACGACTTCATTTTTCATGACTATATTAAGGCTGCGTCGTTCTGTTGAGATAATAGGGGCAGCGATGGTATATGTATTCTGGCTAGAAAAATTCTTCATTTCGAATCTGTTGACGTTTCACGCTTCTGTAATGAAGATTTGTCAGATGGTAGCAGCAAAGTTTACACCTAACTGTGGAAAACATTTGTTGGTAGTGGTCGTTTACAGAATCCCTGGGTAAAACTATGACACCTTTGTTGGTAGTGGTCGTTTACAGAATACCTGGGTAAAACTATGACACCTTTGTTGGTAGTGGTCGTTTACAGAATACCTGGGTAAAACTATGACACCTTTGTTGGTGATTTTAACATGAACATTCTAAGTGGAGATTTTACCACCACTAGTTTTGTGAATATTATGGCATCTTTTGGTTTTAGATATACTATTACTGCTTACACCAGGCAATGAAAAAAATCGCAAACTGTCATTGACAACATATTCACAAATATACCTGAACACATGATCGTAAGTGGCGTGGTGGTTGCTGCCCTTTCGGATCATAACACTCAGGAAGCTGTCATTAATCTGTCTTTGATTGTTTCTGTTGAAGGCCCTTGTTTCAGAAAAGTTGTACCTTTAATAGAGTATAGAACTTTTTAAATTTTACAGAAAATTCTATGCTCTCATTGAACAGATTCAGTATTACTTCGAAGTATGTTTTCCATTGATCCGTCGTGCAGTAAAGAAAAAAATCTAATCTCAAAAGCCAAACTAAATTATGAAATATGGAAGCTTAGAGATGAAGTACTCTAACCAAAATATCTAGATGCCATTCATCCACTTTGTTTGCACTATAAATATACAAAAACTCCTTCAAAAAAGCTGCCCGTGAATATCAATATGATGCAGTGCACAAGAAGATTAATCTATCATGTAACAAAAGTAAATCTATGGAAGGTTGTCAATGAACAAAGGCCAGAAAGGGTAAGGTAATATTTTAAAATTTATCTCAGTAACTGAGACAATTGACGATCTGTTTTAGGTTGCTAATTTATTCAACTATGACACAAAAAACTGGTCAATTAATGTCTCATTTAGGCCCAGGGAATCTGTCCAACTCTTGAAAGAACTCTTTCTATCTTTTTCCAATAACTCCTCAAGAAGTTGAAGGAGTAATTTTGTCTCTTAAGCCAAAGGCTTCCTCAGGACTAGATGAAATTTCTCTAAAAGCTAGTCAGTTGTCATCAACTTTATTCTACATGATACATTTATCCTTCAAATAAGGTCTGTGTCCTCGAGCCTTAAAATCTGCCATTGACACACCTTTGCATAAGAAGGAATCTAAGAACGATTCTAACAATTATAGACCAATATCTATCACGTCATCCTTCTCCAAAGTGTTTGAACGGGCATATTTACTTAAATAGGCTGTCGTCATTCATGGAAATAAATAACATTCAATCTCCAAGCCAATTCGGCTTCATGAGAAGAAAGTCTACAGTTGATGCTATAAACACTGTTGTGTTATCAGTTGTTTGTGCTCTTGACTCTAAATTCTCTGTTGCTGGAATGCTCTTTGACCTTATAAATGCTTTTGACCTCATTGATCATGACCTGCATAAGCTCGACCAATTGGGTGTTAGAGAGTTAGTAATTCATGGCTTAGTTTGTTTGTTCATAGCCAGGTTGTGCAGATTCTTTATGTCGATGCATATGGCTGTTTAAGGACAGCACATTCCTCAAGCTCAATCATTTCTAAAGGCGTCCCTCAGGGGTCAGTACTAGGGCCTGTAATCTTTCTTCTTTTTATAAATGACTTGCCATTTTCTTTGTCAGATGCTAAAATATGCCTTTTTGCTGATGGCACTTCTTTGGTCATTTCAGCTCCTAACAGCAAAATCCTCGAGGTAATAACTTCTGAAGAATCTGCTCTACTGCATTACTTCACTGGTTCGAACAGAATCGCCTCATTGTTAACAATGACAAGACAGATAGTATACACTTTAAAATAAGAAATACAGATAACTGAGCCATGCTCAACTGTTAAGTTTTTAGCAATTCATCTTGATAAGAACTTGAAATTCTATACACATTGATTATATCATCAAAAGGCTTGCCTCTGGAATTGTTGTATTAAGAAGCCTATCTAAATTTTCTAATCTGGATGTTCTTTTAACGGCTTACTTTGGTCTTATTATCACTTATGGTATAGAAATATGGGGCCATGAGACTATTAGATGCTCACATACATTTAAAATGCAGAAAAGAGCTATTAGAGTTATTTACAGAAAGCCTTACTCATGCAGTACTGCCTTTCTGCATGAGTTCTGCCTTGAAGTTATTCATGCAGAACTCTTTTCAAAATAAACAGTATTTTTAACTATTCCATCCATATATATTTTCCATACACTCTTTTTTGTCTGCAAAAATTTTAAATCTTTTCAACAAGAAATACTATTTCATAACTACAACTTACGCACAAATCCTATTATTCCAGCTCATTAAACCTCATTCTTCCAAGAATATCGGCATTACAATGTTGTGAAGCTTTATAATTCTCTACCGGCCGAAGTAAAACTTGAGAGAGATGTGAAGAAATTTAAAAATCTTTTGTGTAACCTTTTGGTAAATCGGTGCCACTGTAGCGTCTGGGAATTTCTAGCTTATTTTCCTGGATAGTCAATTTCAGTACTGTGTAAATTATTATTAAGTATTATTGTCAATATTGTCTGCATGCAGTTGTAATTTCACTTTCTTAATTTGTAGGCTACTATATTATGTTGACACTATTATGCAGAAAAAGTCTGTTAAAATAAAGATTTTTTAATTTTTGACTCCATTAATAAATAGTTTTAAATTTAAGTGCCTTTCCCATGCACAGATGGCTTGACTATCTTTCATGGTTGACAAATTAATATAAATCTGTATTTTTTTTTTGTTAAAAATATAATATGTGAAAAAGTGCCAAATGTCACCTATCCATTTATGGGCAGGAATGGGATTGGGAATTTGCAGGTTGCTATAAAGGAGAATCAGTTAAATTATAAGTTAAAGATAACATTGTTACAAAGTTTTTCGTACCTAGAGCAGTGCCTTTTTAACTGAAAGAAAGGACTGAAAAAAAGAGGTAGTTCCATTAGTTAAAATTGGTATTTTTTCATCCACTAGTAACAGTGAATATGGAACACCCATTGAATGAGTCATAAAAGAGGATGGAAATTTAAGAATTTATGGTGATTTTAAATGGTTTGGTTTATTTACTTTGATACTAATGGACCTGTGCTGCTTCCCAGCATTACTCGATATTGTAATTAGTGGGAGGGTGGGTGTTAGTAATCGTGTACCTCGTCAAAGGAGAAAATAGTATATAAAGAGTAATATAATTAGTCAAGAAATCAGTTCTCATATTTTTAATGTTGCATGAAAAATCACATCATAAAAACATTGTATAATTAGTTAACATTACGTTCCAACCTCGTTCACAAAAAAATACAATCTAATTTCACAATACTTCCTTCCAAACCACAATGGATATGAGCCAACCTTTAGGTTTAATTTCTACCTTAACATTTTTGAACGACTTCCTGCGCGATAGAGCCACATACAACTGACCATGACTGAAGACTGGTTTAGGTAACTATACTCCGAGTCGGTTGATTGTTTGTCCCTGCGCCTTGTTAATTGTCATGCAGAATCCCACTTTGATAGGGAATTGTCTTCGCTTAAATGAAAATGGAACAGTAGTGTCAGATGGTGATAAGTCAATGCGATGTAATAGTACCCGATTTCCAACCTCTCTACTAGGAATAATTTCCAACTCCCAAGCAGTTCTCAAACATTTTTCTGACAATTAGTCTTGTGCCATTTAGTAATCCTTTCATTGAATTGAAGTTTCTCGACAGCATTACAACTGCACCTTCCTTCAAAGTCAAATCATGAGAAGGTAAACCAGTCATTTCAAGGCTATTTAAGAATTGAGTCTGCAATTGTAGCAGTTCACTCTCATCTTCAGTTATAAAGTATTTAAACTCATGTAAGTTCTGGATGAACCTGGAATGAGATCTAAAACCCTTTTATTTATCTCATCGCAGTGATCATTCTTAGGTGCCAGAATTGCATGGCTTGAAAGGTAGGAAGTGTCAAGAGGAATGATGAATTTTGTCCATGTATTTCACTGACAATATCTGAGTCTGAAATCAAGGACAACAGCAAATTCACTCAACCGTCATCATTGGTAGGGTTGGTAGGGTATTGACCATTACAAATTTCAAGCAGGAAGTTAACAAATTCACATTCATCGGCGTTAGCTCTCATATTTTTGGTGAGTTTGAAAACTTTACAAAAGGGACCATAGAGTTGAAAATTTAATTGAGTTTTGTACTGAAGCAGCCCTAGATGCGTGAGGTACAACTGGCAACACTTGCCGGAAATCTCCTCCTAAGATGATGATTTTCCCACCAAATACTACATCATTACCCATTATATCTTTCAATAGTCGATTAACACACATTAAGGAATGTTTGTTGGCCGTAGGTGCCTCATCCCAGATGATTAATTTTGCAGAACGAATTATATTGGCTTCTTTAATATTAACTTTTAAACTGGATACAGACGGTTCATGTAAATTTAGTGGTAGTTTGAATCGGCTGTGAACTGAGTGGCAATGTGGAAGTAACATAGCAGCAATTCCAGTCCATGCTACAGATATAACTCTCATTCCTAAATTGATACAATTCTGGACTTAACATCTATACACAAATGTTTTTCCAGTACCGCCTGGCCTATCTATAAAATATGCCCTGTAAAAATTTGTAGAAGTGTCTGTGTTGTAAGTTGAGAACTTCATCAATAACAATTCGTTGTTCTTCATTTGCTGAAGCCATAATTTGCATTAGTTCATCACCTCCAATCTCCTCTGTAGTTTCCTCCATAGTTTGAGGTAAATTGTCAATAGTAGGTAAATCAAAGAATGACAGAGATCAACCGTGTAATTTTAGCATTTCTAAAATTTTTTGCAATGCTAACTGATAGGCTACCTCAGCCATGTGAGATAGGATTGCCTCTCTGAAGATATTCCATAAATTCTAGGCATTTGATGGACTCTGAAATATACATAAGTAGGCAAATATACATAACGGTCTAAGCTGATATGGCATTTAATATGAAAAAGCCTCTTCTAAAGTACGCTGCCATTCTATATCATCAAATATCAACCATCGAGCAGTGGCAGCTGTTTTAAAATTAAGGTAGGTCACATTCTCCAAGCAGCTTCACTTGGTCCAACATCGAGCTTTTAAGAATACATTGATTTCAGCAAATCATTTTCAGCAGCTACTTATATATTACAGCAATCATGACCTTTATAGACATACTAATGAATTTACTTGATAGAGCGAACACGCGAACAGATCTCCACATTGATATGAGCACGGAAATAAAGCAAGAGGAATAGATTATATGGTACAATGAACTGATTAGTAACATCAACAAACTCTCCATTAATGTGTTTAGTTATGGTCGTGACATTATCTCTTCGCCTATAAAGTGGATAGCCATTTACATTTTCTTTTGTTTCCTCAATGAAAGATTTAGGAAAATTCTTCTTACAATTTCCTTCTTGCATGCAAACACGGGAAGGATTGAGATGACCACAGGGTCCATGTACCATGAGTTTTTACTAATTCATAGATTTCTTTATATAAAGGGTTGGGCATTTCAGCAGATACAACTTTGTCAATGTCCTCTGGGTTCCTAAACTTGAAATTATCTTCCAACGTGAGCACATGAATGTGGGGCAGTCTACGTTTTTGGAATTCCACACTGTACAAAAACGCTTTTACTGCTCCAAAGATCTCCACTTTACAAATTAGTCGTATCAATTCTTCCACTTAAGCATGAAAAACTCGTACCACAATGTCTGGCCTACTATTTGGTGTCTCCCAAGAAAGAATACTATTTTGTCTTCACTTCTGTAACTGAAACTGAGGTTTTAAATATCGTTAAGAGTCTGGCATGCAAAAAAGTAAAGACCACTTTGGTTTGACCAATGAACTGGTAAAACAAACAGTATCTTGCTACATTAAGGTATTGACTAGGTTAATTAATTTATCACTTAACCAGGGAATCTTTCCCAATATACTTAAAATTAGTAAGATACATCCAATTTATAAAAAAGGATAGAGGGATCAGATTAGCAACTATAGACATATAGCAATAGTCCCTGTATTTTCTAAGGTTATTTCGTAAGGTAACTTATTATTTCGAAACAGCTGATATTTTACTTGGAAAGTTATAATCTTATTTGTAAAGATCAGTTTGGTTTTAGGAGGGGCCTATCCACTGCTGATGCCATAATCAGTTTAGTCGATAAGATTCTTGATAGTTTTGAAAAGAAGGAGTTTGCTGCAGTCACTTATTGCGATTTAAGCAAGGCTTTCGATCGAGTGTCGCATGAAATCCTACTAAGAAAGCTAGAATATTACAATATCAAAGATACTCCATTGAATTTGTTTAAAACATATTTAGAGGAAAGAACCCAATATGTTGTAATTGGTAATAGTACCTCTAGTCATTTATCAGTAAATAGCGGTGTGCCTCAGGGCTCTGTCCTCGGGCCTCTGCTATTTCTAATAACTATTAATGACCTCAGTGTTAATGTCCTGCAGGAGTAATACTCTATGCGGATGACACTACTGTCATCACTAGACATAAAAATTGCAGCCAGGCGATAGTGGACTCAAAATCAAATTTGGATATTGTTGGAAATTGGTTGGCTGTAAATAAATTGGCCCTAAATACGGAAAAGACTAAAACTGTGGTGTTCAGCTTAAAAGAAATACCTAGCACTGATAATATCAATATTAATCCTCCTTTTCTTGGTATAATATTTGACCAACTACTAAATTGGCATCACCACATAATTAGAATAAAAAAAATATTAAGCAAAAGTGTGTATGCCTTAAAACGACTTTGCGGGGAAATCGATGAGGATAGTCTCCGGCAGGCATATTTTGGGCTTTTTCAACCTCACTTGTCATATGGCCAGGCTTGGGACTAACGATTAAAAATAATTAACGATTAAGTTTAATCGTTAGTTTTTCTGTTAACTTTTCAACTTATTCGTTAGTTTTGGGGATGTTTAACTTTAACTAGTTAACAAATTCACTAACGATTAAACTAACTCAGTTAGTTTTACAAACGAGGTACGGTTTGTCCCGTGGAATGTAGACAATGGCGGAGAAAGCGTCCAAAACTTTGGTCAAAGACCGGGCGTTTTCCTCAATCCCAAGTATTCGCCGACAAACAAAGTCATGAGTTACACCCATCCCTTTCCGCCATCTTCCTGCCCTGCCCATAATTAATAGACACACCCAACGTGTCCCATTGTTGTTTGTCCAAGACGTAGTCATAGTGTTAGTGATAATACTGGGAGACTTGAAGGTGGATTCATTTCAGTTTTAAAGTTTGCCGAGTGAATAATAAAGTGTGTTGAATTAGTTTCCAGACGGTTTACGTTATGTATAATAATAAGAGACAACAGTTTTTTTGTAAATAATTGTATGTAATCTTTCATGCCACACAAACTAACTTTTAATTTCAGTTACTTTTTTAAAATTTAACTTTAATCAGTTAGTTTCATTGAACTCTAACTTTTAACTTCAATTAGTTAGTTTAATAGAGGATTAACTTTTAACTTTATTCAGTTAAAAATAATTGTTAACTTTCCCAAGTCTGCATATGGCCTTATTGTATGGGGAGGCTCCTCTCATGCTCAGGAAGTATTTTTATTACAAAAAAAGCCATACGAATTATGGCTAAGATTAATAAATTTGAACATTGCAGAGGGGTTTTTTTAAAATTTAAAATACTAACCCTCTACTCTTTATATATATTGCAATGTTTGCTCTACCTAAGAGCAAATTTAAACAAAATTGAGCTGAGAGGAGCGATCCATAGCCATGAGACAAGATATTGCAATGATGTAAACCTGCCTCAGGTTAGACTAATTAAAAGTGATAAGAGTCCACTAATAATGGCTAGTAAATTGTATAATAAAATTCCGTTAGAAATTAGACAACTTGACAAGAAAGATTTTAAAAAGACTCTGCAGGAATTCTTAATCAAGCATCCATTTTATTCTGTAACTGAGTTTGTGACGCAGAAATGGACAGAAATGGACTTTAGAGAGTAGACCAGTGCTGTCTGTATCTTATGACTAAGCCAATGTATTTTGTGAAATATCTAATGGCATTAAATATCTATCTATCTATCTATCTATCAGTTATTTCATACTATGTAGGATTGCAAGTAAATGTTATGAAGAGGTCTGGCTTGCCAAACTTTCTCACTAATGCCATAGCATCTTGGTAATTCTGCATCATATTTCTTGGACGCCCAATAAAAGATAAAGACAGAACTACAATCTGATCTCTCAACATTTCATGCTCAGTACTCACATTTAAAGCATCTGTTAAGCCTATGTATATTTCTACACGCAATTTAGTTTGTTCTCTTCAGATGTACTTCAGTCTATCTCCTTCAATTCGGCAGTAATAATCCATAAAAAGTTGCTGAGTAAGTTTTCCAGCATTTATTAATGGATTTTGAAGTCACCTGCAGAACCATTTCCTCGGACTGAAATTCTATTTAAAACGTATTCTCGCATAGTAACTGTCTTTTGTATTTTAGTTTGACACACACCTTGAATTGTCAATTAATGTTATCTATGTGTCAACCAGTTTCACCACATGGCCAAATCAAAGCGTATCACATAGGATCACAATTGATATCATTTTTGTAAAGCACTTGCTCTTTCATAAACAGTTATATGTTTATGAGAAGGAGGTTCTCCATCAGCTGTTTCAAACACTGCAGCAATTTCAGAAGTAGTATGATCATTATGTCACCGCTGATCTGCAGATGGTTCATGGTAGAATCGCATAACAAAATTTATTGGTGAACGATTTTCTTTAATCGCAAGGGCGTTTTCCTCTTCAAGTTTCTGATGCACGGTTTTGTATGAACGGACATAAGGATTGATTTTACTAAGCAGATCACTCAAGTTGGTAAATATCTGTTTGCACAAACCTTTGTTAGCATCATGTGACATTCTCATTTCATTAGCATTGGACAAATTAATAATATATAACTTACCATATGAAGTACTCTGGGAATCATCAGGATGTAATGGAGAAATTCGTGCATGAACCATTGCATGATTGTATTGGTAAATGTTGCTCTGAGATGTTCAGATGTTTCATTATTACCAGAGAACAACTCTTTCATTTATTCAAGTGTAGTAGAAGGTGGAAGTTCGATTTTTTTATCATAGCAACAGAATTTGCTGTATTCTTCTCAGGTTTGAAATACAATGCGGGGCAATACTGACAAACCCCCTCAAGATCACCTACAGAGTAAGGACTGACAACTGAAGTAGCATCAGAAACCGCACACCTTGAAGCCAATCTAAACTTCATACTCTGCTCTCTTGATCTTTTTGAGCTTTGGCCTTTGCCTCACGGCGGCCAGTCAGAGTGGCCTTGCCTTTAGTCCAGTTAACGTTAGGATCAACAACTATAGAACTTAAATCAAGCGTTTCCTTCATAGATTTTCTAGAAGTATCCTTCAGGACACTATAATGTCTATTATCTAGGTGTCTAGAGAATAGCAAGTCATGAATAGTCCCTCCAGAACCATAATTAGCAATTATGTTACCATTTTCCTGATGAACTCTAAACAATTTTGAAATAGCTCACTTACACTCTGAAGTTCAGCATGTCCTGCAAACTGGCCATTGGCACTCATTACAAGTTTATAATAAGTAGCATTTTTAATTCTTTGCCCATATCACAATTTTTAAATGCACGCCACTTGTTAGCAATGTGGTCAATAGCAGTAAAAACGGACCTCATGGTATCTATCTTCAGTTCCAAACAATGAGAGATTGCATGAAATAAACAGTAACCATCACCCATAATGGCGATCACTTCAACATTCTTGATGATTGAAGAACCACACACCATTAAATTAGGATTAGCTGGTGGAGGTACCAATAGTCTTCTTTTAGAAGAAGAAGGATCAGATGTCATCAAATCCTTCACTCTCCAATTTCCGTTTTTCACTATTCCTACGAGCGTCTTTTCCTTCCAAGACCCATAATTTAAAGTACAAAATACTTACAAAACTTGTAAAGTAACTAAAGAAATGTAAAAATGTTTAGACAAACCTGTCAACAGTTCAAATTGATGGGCAGTTTTATTTTATCACAACATGTTTTAATATAAAAATATCATCTTGAGGTGAACACAAAAAACTTTTTGATAACTATAAAAAAATGAACACAAAAAATATAAATAAAACTGTATAAAATGAAAAGCACAACCAATTAGAGGTGGGTCAAAGTAACTGGAACTGTCTCATTGTACTGTTTCACGATCGTAACCGCGACAGTTCCGCTACAACATTTGGAACTCCCAGTTCCAACTTCCAACTCCACAGCGCCAGTGATACAGTCCCATCAACAGTACCCATTCCACGGGATGTGCAGTTCTTGAAAATGAAACAAGTCTCGACCTGTACTTCTGTAGACTCTTAAAATAATTTAATAGCCAAAACCAAACAGTTGCGTGCGTGCTATCGCTGTTATAGTATTCGGCCTTTATAGTATTATTGTTATCTTATATTAGTACTAAATTGTTATACCTATCACTAAATACTCTGGTTAAACAATAAATAGGTTTCATTGCCAGGTCTGTTCCATGTGAACTTATTTTTTTGGAAGACATGTTTAATTATAAATGAAAGAAGAACTCAGTTGAAAACTACAAGTCAGGGACTCATCTATTTAAATATTAACAGTAATTATGTCAAAAAGTAGGCTATATTTTGTTCATATATAGGCCTAAAATTTTAGCTGCATATTTTGTAAAATAAATCATACTATTCTTTTTTATGCTTTCAATCTTATTATTCCTCTTTTTTAATATGCATGATCGTAAGCAGTTAATCGATATATTCATAAAAAAGATGTTATAGATGAATATTTATATTTATGTAGTATTAAAATCAAACATATGTTTAACAGAGTAAATAGTAGTAAATGTTTATCTTATAAGTACAAAGGGGGAACTGAAATTATGATTAAAAATCCACGCCCACTGTGGTACTGTAAAACTGACACCATCAACAGTAAAAGTGCCAGAGAGAGTGTCTCGTGAGTTGTGGAACTGTTCGGTACTGGAACTTTCTCACGGTACTGTCTCACGGCCGGCACCGTCGCAGTTGCAGCTGGTTTCCACATTAGTGCTATTTGGCACACCTCTACAACCAATATAGTTCTGTTAAGTTAATAAATAAATATTGAATGTTTCCATGGTGACTGAATGTAGGATGGAGGGGAGATATATTAAGTCACTGCATTTTGAATTTTATCAGCTGGTTTTCTGTGATTGTCAATAATTATAGAATTAAAAACCAATCAGAGCTAAATTGTAGTTTCCAATTTAAAACAGTTTCATTATTATCAATCTTCATATTTTATTTATTTTATTTTATTTATTCATAAGACGCCGATCGTCAAGATATGGGCGAATATGGATTTCGAATGAATGTGATGAGTGTATATGAGCGAATGTAGTCATTGTTACAAACTAAGGCCGACTATTCCTTAGAAAGTGTCATTAATTAATAGCCCAATGACAAATGAACAGCCGGTGGTTATCAGCTGATCCTTCTCAAAATGTATTGACTCTGATTGGGATTGAACTGAGAACCTTAAGCACATGAAGCTGGGATTGAACCAACTAGTAGATCAAAATAAAGCGCACATTTCACTGAGTGTTCTTAAATCAAAACAAAGTATGTAGGTTAATTAACACAGGAGAAAATGAAAAAAATGTTAACGGTACGTTTCAGATTTCTATAAGAAATGTATAAGAGGAAAACATTTTTGAGTAGAAGATGAAAAATACCAAAGCTAAGTAACTTTTAATACTTGACGGCTGATCTGTAAACCTTTGATTTAAAACCAAAATGAAGGAAATCGGCCATATAGAATGGTGTGCTGACTGCGGTTACATTTTCATACATTTTAAAAAATATATAGGTTTCTGACATCACCAAAGATACTTTTGCTCAGTCGGTTGGCGATCGCTAATTCCCAGCTGTTGACAATTTACGTTGGGTAATAAAAACTCAACATTAATAAACTATGTACAACAAGATGAGTATTTAACCCAACCAACTGGTTAATTTCACAAAATTCCAGACTCTAACTTAAATAAATAAAAAATAGGACTAAGGATCTTTACAATAATTCCCTCAATCCACTTAGTTTTGTTTCTACAATCACTTACTAACACTAGTTGTTTTGCTCTGTTCCTCATGCACTAGCTACTTGTTTACCTTGGTTGTTTATAACTGTTTGAGAGATAGATGGTCTTAGGTCGAGTCTAGTTCTAAAATTTCTGTTTCATAACAGTTTACCTGGTATCTTAGTAGTAGAATGCACAGAATTTCTATACATGTCATCCACATTCATGTAATCATTCATATTCACCTTGAAATATTCATAAAGTTGTGTTAGCATTAGGGATGGGTTGGTCCCTAAAGTCGGTTCTCGGTTCTATCGGTTATTGTCAAAAGAACCAGAACTGAGAACCGATGGAAAAATCTCAGTTCTGCGGTTCCGGTTCTAGAAACGTAAATGAGGAGATAGCTTACATATCAGGTGTGAATGTTTCAGCACCTGATATGAAAGCAGAAATGTTTCGGGTGTGAAAGGTGCTGATAAACAGAACAATCAAACGACATTCAGCCACAAGATAAACAATATATCTTTGTCAGAAAATATCTGCCCGTAGAAGGGAACTTCCTTATCTGTACGCGATTTGGCCAGTTGCCTTCGCTACAGATATCTAAGTCAGAAAATATTCGCCCAAGTCTGGCCACTTGGGCTTGCTACTTCCTTATCAGTAAGTGAAAAGATACAGATAATATTAATGAGTAGGAATTCATACGCAAAGGGAGTGAATTAAAGTCATTCAGTGAATTAAAGTCACCTTGTTTATCGCAACCTTTTCTTATCACTTCCTGCCTGATAGAAACCACCTTGTGGAAACATTCCATTCTGTTTACAACTCATCTAACATTCTGAAATTAATTATGCTTCTAGTTTTATTGTGAATTTTGATAAATAAAAGGTTTTTATGATGAAAATAAAATATTACAGTTTATTTATTTAGACTTGTAATGAAAAACCAATGCATACAAAACAAAACCTAGGGAATTGGATTGAAAAATAAATTTTTAAGATTAATATTGTATCAAAACTAAACAAAATAAGTCTTTAGCATTTTTATTTTAAAATAGTTAAATATTATTTTAATTATTTATTTTCTTTTTAGAAAGTCTTGTTGGATTAATGTTTTAAATTGCATTGACTTAACATTTACTGACCCAAAATAGTTTATTATTTCTTAAATTTAAAACAAAATGTACATTGTAATTTTTTAAAAAAATTATGGTATTATTGGCTGTATAGTTCTTTATGAACGTGAGTACTATTTATATTTTCTTAATTCAGTACTATCACCAATTGAGATAAGAACCAATAGTTAGTAAAGATTTTTTTTAATTAATTATATAATTATTTGTTTTTGCTGTTTATTTTTGACGTACTACAATTCCATCAACCTCTTAAATTTAGTTGTGGTAATTTCAATGAATTGTTGTGATTTGTTTTTTAATAAGTTTTTTTACTAAACTAGACCTAAAATGGCAGGTTATTTTTTAATTTTCACTAGGCTTATAAGTTTTGTAATTTCCTCAACGTAAATTTCAATTGCATACTAATTTGAGCATTATATTTCATTTAGCTAAATTGTATACTTTTAAATTTAATGTAAATACTTTCTTTGTGCAATAAATGTAAACATTCATAACCTGAGAATAAATAAAATATTACCAATTCTCTAGTGATTGGAAATATTGTGTCATTTTATAGATTTTTAGGGTCTATTATACTTCATATTGGAGAAATCACCAAAATACTATGTACCGTTTTTACTGACTGATTCCATATAATTTGTTGATTCATTGGCATAAAGGTATTAGACAAATTTTCTGAGTCTTTCTCAAAAAGTACTCAGAACCAAGAACCGATTTCAGTAAAGAACTGAACCAGAACCGAAAAAAAAATGGAACCAACCCATCCCTAGTCAGCATCTCATATCTAAAAATATCTAAATGTAATTTTATGTAGTTGTGAATGAATTACAGGCTATAGTACACAATTTTAATACAAAATTATTATATATACAACAGATTTTATAAGAATTAGTTACAACTTCTAAAAAAAAAAAAATAATTGGCAGACACAAATTTTTTATTTTTAAAAGTCTCAACTGTAGTTTAATGTATGAACAAAAGAGGATTGCATTTTTATATTCAACATTTACAGTTTAACTCAGCATACTTTTCAATCTTTTTTTCCTAATATGTTCCATCTCAACTTTTGAATGATATGAACTAATATTTCGTTTTAAGGTTTTAGTATTAGTTCTAACTTCATTAAGTGATTTTGACCTTTTGTTACTATCGTCTTCATCACTTTCATACAGAATTGGTTTCTTCTTTTCTATTTTGACTTTCCGTTGAGATGAAGACGCATTACTTCCAAATTCATTCTTCTCAATTTCTTTTAAGGTGCTATCCAATTCATTGTCCCAACCATCATCCTCCGATCCCCACACATCTTCCTTTTCTCCAAAAATACTTTCTTGTTCCAGATTCACATTATCTTCAAGCTTCACATAACTTCTCTCCAAGTTAGTTACTGCTTCATCGTACATGTCCTCCAGGTAACTGTCATCAATATCATTCTCCCAGAGATCATTTTTTTCTTTAATTTGAGAAGATGATCCATCGTCGTCACTTTCATACGAAATACTCTTACTCTTTGTTAAACATACTTTTTTTCTATGAGAGAATTCAGAGTCTTTTGTATCGCAGCCAGAGGAATATCCAGATACTTCGTCTTTTGAAGAATGTCTAAAACAGAAAAAGCAAGTAATATCAGTACTATTTAATAAATCTTCATGATCTAATAATCATTGGATAATATAAATTAAGGCGTGCCTTCTGCACTCCTCGCCATAATCATATGGCTCAGACTATAGTAATTTTAGTTATCTCTCCAAGTGCTTTTCAAATACCTTCAGATTCAAGAACATGGACACTTATTTATATTAAAATTATAAAATCATTGGTTTTACATTTAACTGGCTATTTCATTATGATTGTAAGATATTTAAAAATTATTTTGTTTTCTATTAACAATAAGTAAAACTTTTACTTATATGCATGATTATGCTGTTTTAGTTTTAATAAAATGTGTAATGTTTTAGCTCCATTTGTCTATTGTAAGCTATCAAGAAAGGTAAATTAACCGCATGAATATATCAATAAAAACCTTTTTTGGCGTATTACTCAGCTGACCAAGATATTCCCAATGTCAGACACCACTCAAAATACAGATGAATTTATTTTACAGATTTGTATACAATCACACTTTCTTCCAAAGACAAAACTCTAGCTGCATTTGGCAACTCGATTTGAAAAGTCTATATCATCTTTGAGATTAGCCTTCTGAAAAAAATCAACTAAACAAGATGCTCAATATCAACATTAGTTTTTTCATGATTAGGATTTATGTTAGTTGTTTGTAATGAAAGTTAACTACAAAATTATTAGTTAATTTAAAAAGGAAGATGCTAATGAAAAGGAATCTTTGCTTGGCTAGAATCTGTGTGAAATCCACATTACTTACTATTTAATAATTTGATACAATTCATCTATTCCTATTAAAACAATTGTACTTTGATGATCAATAATGTACATTCCTTGCTTTGGTGTATTTGATATAAGATATTAAACATTAACGAATAATAATTAAATTTTCATTCAAAATCCCAACAGAGGAATATTTTTTCTCAGATTTACACGTGAATTGAGACGAAAGATTATACTATAAGAGAACGTAACTGTAATTATTTGCACTAACTAAAAACAAGTCATATAACTATTGTTCCCATTAATACCAAATAATAGCTATCCAGTGCTTTTTGCCGCTTGGAAGGTATACAGTACTGGAAGGTACAATATACTTGGAAGGTATACAGTACTGGAATGTATACAGTACTGGAAGGTACAATATACTTGGAAGGTATACAGTACTGGAAGGTACAATATACTTGGAAGGTATACAGTACTGGAAGGTACAATATACTTGGAAGGTATACAGTACTGGAGGTACAATATACTTGGAAGGTATACAGTACTGGTAGGTACAATATACTTGGAAGGTATACAGTACAGTACTGAAGGTACAATATACTTGGAAGGTATACAGTACTGGAAGGTACAATATACTTGGAAGGTATACAGTACTGGAAGGTACAATATACTTGGAAGGTATACAGTACTGGAAGGTACAATATACTTGGAAGGTATACAGTACTGGTAGGTACAATATACTTGGAAGGTATACAGTACTGGAAGGTACAATATACTTGGAAGGTATACAGTACTGGAAGGTACAATATACTTGGAAGGTATACAGTACTGGAGGTACAATATACTTGGAAGGTATACAGTACTGGAAGGTACAATATACTTGGAAGGTATACAGTACTGGAAGGTACAATATACTTGGAAGGTATACAGTACTGGAAGGTACAATATACTTGGAAGGTATACAGTACTGGAAGGTACAATATACTTGGAAGGTATACAGTACTGGAAGGTACAATATACTTGGAAGGTATACAGTACTGGAGGTACAATATACTTGGAAGGTATACAGTACTGGAAGGTACAATATACTTGGAAGGTATACAGTACTGGAAGGTACAATATACTTGGAAGGTATACAGTACTGGAAGGTACAATATACTTGGAAGGTATACAGTACTGGAAGGTACAATATACTTGGAAGGTATACAGTACTGGAAGGTACAATATACTTGGAAGGTATACAGTACTGGTAGGTACAATATACTTGGAAGGTATACAGTACTGGAAGGTACAATATACTTGGAAGGTATACAGTACTGGTAGGTACAATATACTTGGAAGGTATACAGTACTGGAAGGTACAATATACTTGGAAGGTATACAGTACTGGAAGGTACAATATACTTGAAAGGTATACAGTACTGGTAGGTACAATATACTTGGAAGGTATACAGTACTGGAAGGTACAATATACTTGGAAGGTATACAGTACTGGAAGGTATACAGTACTGGAAGGTACAATATACTCTTAACAGTGAAATTAGAGCAACTCTTTGAATTGCTAAAATAAACGCAACATTGTTTGTTTCCTATTTTAATATTAAACATATGGTAACACTGTATATTATTAATAAGTGAACTAAACTCACACATCGTGGTCATTGGAAAAGGTCTAAAAATCACTAACTTTAGAAGTTCCATGCCATGATATCTATTCCATGTTAGTAAATAAATTATTCCTATTTATAAATAGGAATAATTTATTTACTCTTTAGAAAGTCATTTGCCTGTGCACTTTTGTTCATGTTAAATTTCAATAGAAAGGAACATTATACAGGCTTAGAAAGAAATAGGAAAATTTGTTTAGCATTACATCCCTATTTCATAAAAAAAAAAAAAAAAAAAAAAAAAAAAAATTATGTTTCATTTGTATAGTTATTTACAAGGTAGGTAGAATAACATAAGGTAGGTATCTTATGACGACCTCATTGGAGAGATGGCCCACCAGCTGTTGAAATAAGCGTTATTTTACGCAACAGAATAAACAAAAGTACTGCTTATAACAAACTGTTATTGCTGTAGCCGGTTGCAGTAAACTATAACTAATACTTTAATATCTGGAACTGCAGAAACTGTTTTACCGGTAGCATCTTTACGTGAGAACATGTACTAGGCCTATGTAAACCAAGCAATTTATCGTAACTAAATTTTGTCAAAATTTGTTTAGAACCAATATAATTGTATTTTCTTCATTTACCAAAAATAATAATATCGCCCTCTATTTATATTATAATAGTGTCATTCCTAATTATATTCAATGTAACCAAACATTTGTATTTCTAGGTTAACAATAACTTACTTCTCATTATATTTTAATAATTAATAACATCATTACATTAAATTCTTCTTAAATAAATCAAACGAATGAATTAGTGACAAAAGCTTTTTAAAAAATAAGTAGTAAATAAATATGAAACAGTAATGTGAGAAATCAGCTGTAAAAACAATGTTATGAAAATATTAGTTTATCATAACATGTTACTGGAGTACTCTGCAAATTGTTATAACACTGTTCCTCAAACACAGTGACAGCTCCGGCTAAAAGTCAACTGTTCTCTCCAATGACAACATCATGATCCCTACCTTATCATTCTACTTACCTTGGTTATTTATAAATTGTTATTCATTATTACAGTTATATTTTCAATGTATATTAAACATTTACATCATCAATAACATTTATTTTGTTTTTTTTTAAATTGTAATATGAGAGTAGTTGTAATTTCCATTTTTTAAAGAGTTTATTTTCAAGAAAATAAATAGTTATATTCTTTTCTAATATCACATTAAATACAAATTTCCTCTGCAATAGAGAAACAAGAAACTGTGGGGAAAATTCAACTATTAAATGCACAAAAAAAATTTTAAATCCAAACGAGGACATCATGGATCCAAGCCATGACTGGATCCTGTACCACAACGCGCCAGCTCATTCCTCAAATCTGATTCAGCATTTTTGGTTCAAACACAACATTAAACAACTATGACAGCTTCCCTTCAGCCCTGACGTAGCTCCTTGTGACTCTGGCTATTTCCGAAGTTAAATATTCCTTTGAAAGGAAAAAGATTTGACAATGTTGAAGAAATAAAACAAAATGCAACAAAGGACCTGTTAGCCATTCCAAAAAATGAATTTAAGGAGTGTTTTCAGAAGTGGAAGGAGCATTGGTATAAAGTAGTAGTTTGTGGAAGGGAGTACTTTGAAGGAGACCAGATTGCCGTTGCTGCCGAGTAACTCATTTTCATGACAGCCGTCAAGGACAAATACTGTTTGGACAGACCTTATTTTTAAATAAAAATATATAAATAATGAAATGAAATTGTTTAATAAATCAAAAATAATAGCAGAAACCCAAATATTTGAATGATTTGTCAAATATAGATTTAAAGCTACAAAGTCCAAAATTGTATAAGAACTAAATGTTATTTATTATACCATTTTTGGTTAGTTATACCATAATGGTTGGCCTAAGTTCCGATTGTAAACTTAGTTGAGGATTCAAACCTTAAATATGGACGTTGCAGACTGAAGCCTTAACCCCTGAGCCACAATTCCTACACATCACTTTTTTAGTTTTCCTAGATTTAGGCTGATCTAAATCAGATAGTACAACTTAAATGTCAACTCCTACACTACTTTAGATTTATAATTATAAATATATTTAATGAAACTTAATAAAATTAATCAAACAATTTTATATTTTAGCCAATATGTATACCACAGTAGATTCCTAACACATCTACTGTAATAGTTCACAGTAAAAATCCCTATCTGTAAAATAATAACTCTAACACAATAATATCAAGAAAAAACCTATTGAAGCTCTCACCTATGTGTACATTTATCAAAAGCTCCCCAGTAGCTATGTAGGCCGAGTTCCATGTAGACTGTAGACGCTCGGACAATTTCTTTGAAATAGTGTTCTGACAAATATGAGCAATGATGGGAATGATAGTTTTTATAATCTTACGATACGGATCAACTTTTCAGGGAATGCTAACAATGATTTAAGGATATTTGATTAAAAACCAATTGAAATCCCGTACAACATGGAAAGAGGTGACACTACAAAGGCCTGTGGTCGGAGATGAAGTTTTATGCCACGCCACCTATACAGGTCACGGGCCGTTGGAACGGTTCTGTCTAATGATACACAGGCAACACGCTATCTGTGTACCGACATTGGGCCGCCTGATGTCGGCGAAAACACTAGCCGTGGGAACTGGGCTTTAATATATTACACTGTACTGCAGCTTAGTTTTAAGAATGTTGATAACTAATTTTTGAGCTCATTACATGATTTACAAGCTTATGTTTTACATTAAAACTAGGCCTACTGTAATGAAAGCGTAATTGTGAATTGCAGTATATACATTCTGTAACATGTCTTTTTTTTCTAACCTTTTCATTCTCATTTCGTTAATCAATATGTACTATACAGCATTAAAGTTTAACGTGCGTTTCAAGCGGTATAAGTGTGAGTGGGTGTATAATCCGTCTACTCTCCAATCCATCACGGCCATGGTCCCGACCCCTGATGGAAAATAGGGTTTCTACTGGTCTAGATTAAAGTTTATTATGGTCTAGATTTTTGAGATAATACAAAGAGGTTTAGAGTGTTCTAGTGGCTGTGAATTAGTAATTATTCTTACAGATTTCTTTTGGAGAATAAGAATGTCATTGATCTTACTTGCACCACCCCACGCTACAAGTTTGTATCTTATAATGGATTGAAAAAAGCTAAATAGGCAGTTCTTACATAGTTTTTAGGAACACAGAATGTAAGCCGTCTAAGAAGATAAATTACTCTTGACAACTTAGTTGTAAGATAATTTATATGAGCATCCCAATTTAATTTTTGTCAATAAAAATTCCCAAGAATTTAGCATGATTAGATGGGTTGTTTTGAGAGTTGTAATCAACAGATTTTCTTAAAATGAACAAAATAGTTTGAGTTTTTGATTCATTTAAATGGAAACCATTGCTTTAAACCAACCTGAAGCTTCTAATAAAGTATGTTGTGTTATAATGTTCAGTTCCTCAAAACTATTGCTTGTATTTAAAAATGTTGAGTCATCTGCATACAAGATTGATGTGGCAGAGACCGATGATGGCAAGTCATTGATACAGACCAAAAATAACAAAGGACCTAGTATGGATCCCTGTGGGACACCATACATGACATTTACTTCCGAGACCAGTAGCCATTGTTATATACCTTTTACTTTCTGTTGCTTAGGTAACATTTGAGAAATGAATTTGAAGCTCAGCCTAACCCATAATATGATAGTTTCATGGTAAGATCATTGATGTCAACACAATCAAAAGCCCTACTCAGGTCACACATAGTGGCCCGAGCAAATACCTTATCCTCAAATGTTTGCAAAATATCTCTAACTAATTTGTCTAGGGCTTTAAAGGTAGATTTATTTTTCTGATACCGAACTGCATAGAATTTAGAAGGTTGTTTATTTCAAAATAATTATAAATTTGCTTATGAACAAGAGTTTCAAATAATTTACCTAATACTGGAACAATAGCGATGGGGCGATAACTTTCAGGCGTTACTTTTCATACCCACACATTTTTTACTTGTGGATGTACAGTAATCGTGAAAATGAAATGCAAAGCAACAACGTTTATAATAGTTCAATAACCTATGGACCCTTCTTATAAAATTATCTCCAAGTCAGCAATTCTTACACTTGATAACTTGAACCTTGTTTACTCGAAATATTCAATAACCCACCCGCCCACCCATACACGTACAGTGGTATTGACCCACCCGCCCACCCATACACGTACAGTGGTATTGTCCCACTCGACCACCTTTACACGTTCAGTGATATTGACCCACTCGACCACCCATACACGTACAGTGATATTGACCCACTCGACCACCCATACACGTACAGTGGTATTGACCCACTCGACCACCCATACACGTACAGTGGTATTGACCCACCCGCTCACCCATACACGTACAGTGGTATTGACCCACTCGACCACCCATACACGTACAGTGATATTGACCCACTCGACCACCCATACACGTACAGTGGTATTGACCCACTCGACCACCCATACACGTACAGTGGTATAGACCCACCCGCTCACCCATACACGTACAGTGGTATTGACCCACTCACCGCTGTATGTGTATGGGAGGGCGGGTGGGAAATTACCACTGTATGTGTATGGGAGGGTGGGTGGGAAATTGCCACTGTATGTGTATGGGAGGGCGGGTGGGAAATTACCACTGTACGTGTATGGGAGGGCAGGTGGGAAATTGCCACTGTACGTGTACAGTTAGTTAGTTCAGGGGACTGGTCGGTATGTCGGCCAGATGGATGTGTAGTGTCATGATCTACGTGTGAATACTCTCCATGAAGACGCCATAGTTCATCCCCGACTCGACGAGCCTTCAGGCCCATGAACAGGTTGATGAAGTGAAAGTTTCCGGAGCTTTTTTCAATGTCAGTTGATACTCATTCGCCCATATCTCTACAACCGATGCCTAAGAAATGAATAATGGGTGAAAAACAATTTACTGCGTATGTATTCATGTGAGGACACTTCATGAAAAACTACCTCTACACGTACAATGGTATTGACCCACCCACCCACCCCTACACGTACGGTGGTATTGACCCACCCACCCACCTCTACACGTACGGTGGTATTGGGTGGGTGGGATATTGGTAGTCTAGTCAATACCACTGTTTAAGTCACTTATTCCTAGACACTTATTCCTAGACCTACAACTTATTAATCTGTTGTTACTCTATATATACCAATGATAATATCCGATAATCATAGTGTAATTGTATGCATAGGAAATATCACTGCATTAGAGTATATTAGTGATCATTTAATGACCTATTTAAAAGTATATAAGTGTACAGTATACACAATTATATAATATTTAGCTCATCATACGAGTATATTATATTTTAAGATTGACAGAGACCCTCTCTCTGGATTCAAAGAAAATTATGTTAACTGAAAAATATAAATACGGAATACCTACCTAGACGATTTTCATAATCCTTCAGATTTGATTTATCGAGGTTGTACTGTATTTGCTGTATTATTTTTTTAAATTTGTATCATAATATTAATCTAAATATCAAGTGACACTATTCTTGTACACATGTGTAATGATGTAAATGATGTTTTGATGTGACTTAATAATCCTAATTTCACCATCTATATATGACGTTTTTTCATAAATTAAATGAAAAATATTTTTCATTTAATTTATTTATACTGTACATAATCACCAAACGAAATACTAGAATTCTTTATCCAAAAATATCCTCAGTTCCATAAAGTTCAACTAGTTCAATAATCCAATACAAATAATTATTTGAAGTGTTTTAAAACAAATTAAGGCCACACTTGTCTACATTATAGGAATATATGGGGTGTATATAAAGTCTCTCTCTCTCTCTGGCAAACTGACTCAACAATGAATTCATTTTGGTGTTGTTTTTCTGAATCACTTTTGATTAATGTATTATAGGTTAATTACCTTAATACGGATTACAAAGAGGATTTACAGGATCACTGGCAGATTGAAGGTAAATAACCTATAATACATTAAAGCAATAATACTTACTACAACATTACTACACCTAAAAATAATATTTTTGAAGTAATTATTAGTTTTTTGCCATATTAGGAGTTGGAAGAAAATCTTAAATTAGAGCAGTGGATGAGTGGATAGTACTACCGTACGTGTATGAGTGGGCGGGTGGGTTAGTACCACTGTACGTGTATGGGTGGGCGGGTGGGTTAGTACCACCGTACATGTATGGATGGGTGGGTGGGTTAGGTTAGGTTAGGCAGTACAGTACAGTGGCACTGGTTTACAGTTTTTAAAAGTACAATGTTGATCTTCTATATTCCTGTTGTAGCGGCTATATATTGTTTTCTTTGCTCAGGTTGGGAGTTAAATTTTGTAAATGCATACTAGACTAAGACAACATTTTTTTGGGTAGTTAGTGACTCCTCACCCAATGGTGGATGGTTGCCCAAGGAGTTCGACAAAAATATTAAACGTAAGCACTAAGCATAGTCAAGATATACATCATTTTAAAGGGGTTGTTTAGCAGATCTTTGAGTTTGCAGATCTTTGTGGGTGGGTGGGTTACCACTACTATACGTGTCAAAGTGGGTATGTGGGTCAATACCACAGTTTGTGTATGACTTGGTGGGTGGTTCAATACCACAGAACTTCTTGCACCAATACCACTGTGCATGTATGGGTTGGTATGTCTGTCATCATTAGGGTATTGACCCACCCCATTAACATTAAAAAACACCAAATTTCCTACTGCGACCAGTAAGAACACTATCGCTTCACTATAGAAACCATCAAGTCAAATTAAAATGTTATCAATGCTTTTTTTAACTGAATATTCATTTTTTTAAAACCAACATTGTGTAAAAATGCAAGATACCCTTTTTGATAACATTGGTCTATTATAGTTTTGCTAACATCAGCTGTACTAGCCGAGAAACAGGCTACAGACCAATAATCAATTGTCTATAGCCTAGACCTTTGATCAATACTTCTCATAACTAGTATAATATCACCAAGTATAGTACTACCACTGTATGTGTATGAGTGGGTGGGTAGGTTACTACAGTAGAACTTGGATAATTCGAACCTGAAGGGACCAATGCGAAAATTCGAATTATCCAATACTTCAAATTAACCAAGTTGTATTTTTTATGTAACTTTCATGATCCTAAAAGGCTTAAAATAATACCCAAAAATTACTTTTTTAATATAAAATTTAATGTATTCATTTAAAGTTCACTTTAACACTATTAACTATCACTATTAACATAACTATAGAGGCATACAGTATGTAAAAATTACAATAATGAAGGTTTAACGATCGCAACATAATGGCGGGGCGCGCCTTGGGGAGGGGAAGAGACGGATTAGGAATTCCCAGAAGGTGATTGCCTGCCGACACACTGACCAAACAATGCAAACCTCAAACGGAACCTTGTTTACAGCACATTAGTCAATGTTTCACTTTTACCATTGATGTAAAAACTTCGAATTAAAGAGATTTAACTTCGAATTATCCATGATTATTTTACATTGGTAATATTACAATGTTCAAGGGACCAACCCAAAACTTCGAATTAAAGGCAATTTCGAATTAAAGAAGTTCTAATTATCCAAGTTCTACTGTACCTCTTTAAGTGTATGAGTAGGTGGGTGGGTTAATACTAATGTACATGTATGGGTGGGTTAATACCTCGGTTCATGTATCAGTGGGTTGGTGGATCAATACCATTGTACATGTATGGATGGGTGTGTTGCAAACACGTTCAAATTTGTAGTTAATTTGCCCTCGATATGGCAGAAAACTAACTGATAGTTACTTCAAAAATTAAATATTTAGGTGTAGTAATAATAAACCAAATGCTAGTGTATTCTCTGTAATCGTTCTAAAAATATTAATCCAGTGCAGGACATTGTGTATAAAAAACTAGATTAACATTTAAGTTAAAAAATATAAATAATAAAAAGCTCTTAAAACAATTATGTATACCCTACTTTATGCAATTGCTGTTTGTAAATGGTCACAGAAGTTAATAAATTTTGTTGAAGACAGGGCACTTTTCAACCCAATGACACAGTAGATAAGATCGTGCCACGATATGTTAGGAATAGGCAACTGTCCATGGTGAACAATGTGCCTTGGATCTGTGACAGCAATGAGATCAATAAGGGAGTGGGAACCAGCCAGGTGGTGAGTAGGCTTGAGAGGCAATATAGTCATATTACAGCATGTAAACATTAAAGGTACTTGATTTCTGTTCAAGTCAAGTTTCTTATCTTGTAGATTTGCATTAAAATCACCCATAATCAATGCATTAATGTAACCAGGCAAGAGATTCAAAAGAGTTTTTTCAAATTCAACAAAGACCTCCGTCTTTGGAGGTCGATAACAAACTCCAAACAAAAGGGTGTCAGAGTTGGACAATCTAATTTCGATAAACATAAATTCAGGTTTATTTGAGTATCCAGAAGGGGACATATACAGTAATTTATTTTTTAAACCTGCCCTAACATAAACTGCTACACCTCCACCATTTTTGTGCAATCTGTCATTTCTAAGCAATTTATAACCTGGCATGGCAACTTCTTTGGAATGGACATTAGGCTTTAACCATGTCTCTGAAATAGCAATCAGATCAATATTTTGGGACTGAAAAATCATCCAAATCTGATCTATATGTCTTCGTAAGGATTGTGCATTTATATGTACAACTTTAAGATAGTGAGGATAGCAGCATAAACGCTGTTTGAGAATCTGAGCTGTGGATGAATGAGATGATAATGTATTGAGTGATTGGGGACTGTGCTGATCCACCTCATTGGCCCACATACATCTGCAACCAACAATAACCTAACAGAAAATCATTTAACTTAAGAAGTTAACTAACAACTAACTAAAGCATGAAAAAGTATTTACTTACAAACTAAAAAACCTAGTAAATGTGACCTTAACTAATCCTCCTAGACCGTAATCATTGATTTTACTATATAGATACTATAGTTCCTCCCAATGCTAGATTTTGATGCATGGAATATGCATCTGTGCTGCTATCTGTTGTCAACCAAGTAAAAGAAGTGGATATTACCTCCAGATTAGACTTTTCAGAGCACAACCTGTAAACAGTAAAAGGAACTGATCATCCCCCTCTCATACCCTCATTTTCTTTTTCTTTCTCTGAGTTGCTCACATGGAAGTACGAGGCGTGTTTTAAAAGTAAGTACCGTTTTGGAATCCCGCCGCTGTAGCGCTGCGGTCGGCGTTCAGCGCATGCGTGCTGGGTACTACTGTCTATTGGCAAGCCACAGCTGCCGTTATGGATCCAATCGACTGTAGTTAAGGTCATTTATAATTGTTTAAAATTCCTCCTTCGGTTAAAAATGCCGCCAGCTATGAATTATGCGCTGTGTACGTTTTCATAACGCAAAGGGTGTGGAAGCAGCTGACACTCATCGTGAGAATGTCACAGTGACAATTAATTTGGTTTACAAAATTGTAACCATCATGATTCTAATGTTCTAGGAATGTGAGAGAACTGGTAAAACATTTTTTATGTGATTCTTGTCAAACGTTTTTTTTTTTTTGATTCTGACGTCAGCATTTTGGGAACCTACCGCAAGCATAACTTTCGGTACTTCAAACAGTCTGTCATAATTTCAATAATCACACTTTGAAGACACACTACATAATGATGCAGTTGTAAAGCGTCTGTTTTCTCTGACTTTTTTCATCAACATTTTGCATCAGTACAAGTCATCAGTAACGAGTGAAGGTTTCCGACTTCGTTCATCATCATGCACATTCGCACAACCTTAAAAGCTCTCACCCATTTCCATACCATCCCATCAATAAACTTCACAGATCTCTCGATGAATGTCAGCTGCTTTCATGTCTTTATTCTTACGAAAACTTATCACATGTACTTTACAGTTGACGGCATTTTTAATCAGAGGAGGAATTTTAAACATTCATAAGTGACCTTAAATACAGTCATATGGGTCCGTAAAGGCGGCTGTGGCTTGCCAAAAGATAGTAGTATCTAGCACGCATGCACTGGACGCCGATCGCAGCACTATAGCGGTGGGATTCCAAAATGGTACTTACTTTAAAAACACACCTCGTACTTCCTGCCCTCCACAATGCTTACCTAAACTGTCTACTGTCGCCAATAGTCCTTGATACTTTTCGTTGCAATGTATCTTGCATGCAAACGCACTGCTATCTTTTATTGAGGGATTTGTGTAAATAACAATGTTTGTAGATATCTTTGTACATTTATAACTCTAATATTGTTAAGAATTATTATAGTAAAATATATTTTCCTTAAGGTTACTTTAACATATGGGGTTATTTTAACATATGGCTGACCTCTTTACCACTAACATATGTTTGTTTTTTATTTTCTCACATCAGTACTATTTTTTCTTCTAACTGTTTTTGTTTTGTTGTGATCAACCGTTTATGTTACCAGTGCTTAGATAAACCCGCAATTTAATGTGAATTTGTCTTTGATATGTAGTGTTTGTTGTTTTTAAATTGTAAAACCTGCTCAATTACATAAATTTTTCATATAGTTAACTAACAACATTTGTTATTTAGGTAAGTTTATAAATATACGTCATTGTTCCTCTATTCACTAAGCGTCTGATTTATCCCCCTGGTATTTGCCTTACATACAATAATAAAATTACAATACTCCTTCGACTGCTAATTCAGCGTTTTAATCAAATATTTGTTGTTTTGCTACTCAATGTTGAAATATTGTATGAGGAATAGGCTATGCCAGTAATTCCTTGGTTAGAGCAGCAACCTAGACATAAGCCTAGGCTAGGTAAACAAGTTATTGACCTAAACTGCTGTGCTAACGAACTGTTTTCAATTATATGTAATATTTCAATGCCTCTTTTCACAAAATTGGCAAATCACTTAAATTAATAAAAGCTATAAAAGAAAATCTTTTCTCTCAAGTTCAAAAAATCTTAGATATGACTAAACTGCTTAGTGATGAAAATGTAAAGAAAGGGTTTGTAATTGCTGCTAAATCTGTTGATAGGTTAAGAAATTACTTTTCGAACACTCTTGATTTGTATTATGAATTAGAATTAAACAAAGATGAAAACTATGATCCTAGTTATGCTCCACTAAATTGTATAGATGAGATGTGCAACAATATTAAAGCTCATTTAAGTAATTTAGAAAGTAAGATAAAATCCAAACAAAAGACTGAATCTGATATAGGCCTAGTTTTTAAATTATTATTTCTTAAATTTAAAACAAAATTTACATTGTAATTTCTAAAAACAATTATGGTATTATTGGCTGTATAGTTTTTTATGAATGTGAGTAGCATTTATATTTTTTTTATTCAGTATTATCACCAATTGAGAAAAGAACCAAGTTAGTAAAGATATTTTTTTTAAATTAATTATACTATTATTTGTTTTTGCTGTTTATTTTTGACGTACTACAACCACAACAATCTCATAAATTTAGTTGTGGTAATTTCAATGAATTGTTGTGATTTGTTTTTTAATAAGTTTTTTTACTAAACTAGACCTAAAATGGCAGGATATTTTTTAATTTTCACTAGGCTTATAAGTTTTGTAATTTCCTCTAGGTAAATTTCAATTGCATACTAAGTTGAGCATTATATTCCATTTAGCTAAATTGTATATTTTTTAAAATTTAAAGTAAATACTTTCTTTGTGAAAAAATGTAAACAATCATACCCTGAGAATAAATAAAATGTTATCAATTCTCTAGTTATTGGAAATATTGTAGGTCATTTTATAGATTTTTAGGGTGTATTATACTTCATATTGGAGAAATCGCCAAAATACAATGCACTGATTTTACTGACTGATTCCATATAATTTGTTGATTCACTGGTTTAAAGGTATTAACCCTTAAAACGCTGAGCAATTTTCTGTAATTTTTCCATTAACGCTTAATTTTCTTGAATATATATAATTTTAGATTTTGTAAAGTTTTATTTTTTTTTAATATAAACCAGGGTAGTACAATGTAAAAAAATAATAATAACGATATTGTATTTTTTATATTCATTTTTCATTCATATTCATATTTCATCAAGTCAGAATCATCGGGGTTAGCCATTATAAAAATATATACAATATAACTCAATAAGACAACAGATTATGTACACAAAATAAACACTATTTACAACAAAAATAAAACTAGACTTTACAATGAAAAATAGAGTAAATTCGAAATAATAAACTTTATTTACACACCGGAGGTCAATATAACTCAATAAGACAACAGATTATGTACACAAAATAAACACTATTTACAACAAAAATAAAACTAGACTTTACAATGAAAAATATAGAGTAAATTCGAAATAATAAACTTTGTTTACACAACAGAGGTTAGTACAACGCACGAAAGACAACAAACAACTGCAGACTGACTTGAGCGCCAGCCGGTCGCCGCGTCATGTGACTAGCAGATGCGTATATATTCGTTGCGAGCGCTAGCGGTTACCTCGACAGAGGCAATAATGAATGAAAACTTCATATTATTTACATTCGTTGCCTAGTAACCAGTCCAAAGGTCTCGAAAATGAATAATAACCTAAAAATAGTCTTTACCTTGGATCTTAGAACTCGCTACGTTGTATTAGGCCTGTTCTAGGATTATTTTTACCAGCTCGCGAAATATTACGTATAACGCGTTACGGGAAATTGTAAACATGCGTATATATACGGATGCCGCGTTTTAAGGGTTAAAAAAATTTCTGATACTTTCTCATAAAGTACTCAGAACAAAGAACCAATTTCAGTAATTATCAGGTACTTTCAGTTTGATAATTTGAAATAATTAATTGTTATCTATAAGCTGTTTTCAAATTTGTCTTTTGATTTTCCAATAATATTAAAATACATAATTCACTTTGTAACTTATACAAAATTTTTGCAAAATGCATGTTCATTTAAATGAAATAATGATAACTTAGCTGTTGTATACCTACCGTGTTAATTATATATTACTGTTAATTATATTTATTTCCTTGAAATTTAATAATATAAAAATAACTCACAATATGTCTTTTCATTCATATAACATAATGATAATACTTGTGCTTTTATAGACCTGCTGTTTCAATACATTAATAATGTTCATAAATGTTATTTCCTCATAATTAGTTAAATGTTATAATTTAAAAAATGAATTTCATTCATAACCTGCCTTTTATTAATTTAGGTTTATTGATAAATTAGCTTTCATTGTTTCTAGGGACTAATAAATATATGAGTCCTTGTAATATCCATTATTAGGATGTAAGGTACGTTTTTGGTTAAGTTCGTATTCGAATAAATAGTTTGCACACTCGCCAGCTAGGATAGTTGCAGCGGGCTGGGTATAGTTCCAGGGGTCGGAGTTAAGGAATGGAGTCAAGGCGAACGGTTCAGTACATTTGATCTCAAAAGATCATTCACGAGGCACAAGACCACAACTCATCATCACCTCTCGCCTCGAGGTAGGTTGGAACAGTATGGTCACGATATAGGATGCTGGAAATGCCGACATTTTGTCCTAGTGTCCTAAAACCCCCAAGAACCGTCTTCCACGGCAGTCCAAAACCCCAAAAGGGGTATTCACCATAACAGTAGAACCTACCATGTACCGCTTTGGGTGCCTAAGTACCCACCTTTTCACGGCAGTCCAAAAGGCCAAATGGGGCACCATAAGGAAACCAATACTAGACCTTTGGGCTATGTCCCATTTTTCACAGCAGTCTTACATTCTTACATATGAGATGCCGACACAACATTATTGGTATTTTAAGGCGAATATGAATGGTTATATGAGTGTAGGATGAGTGTGGATGAGTATTGTCTGGTTACTATCTGAGTTCAACTGTTCCTCAGAAAGAGCAATTTATTAATAGCCCAACAGCCAGGGCAACTAAGGGACCTACAGCTTTACGTGGAATCTGAACCACGTAGTTCTGGTCTGATTTTCAGCTAATTGACAAGCCTGATACTCAGTTATCTACCCCACACAACATCCGCACAATGATTACCACCCAACATGGACACCCCAGACTTCTCTAGTAGTGTCCACGCCGATAGCAACCATCAAGCGGACGCCATGTTGGTATTAAGAGGACTGAGCATCCAACCTATCGCCTACAATCTTCCAAACACTTTGTCCTCATGTAGCTGGGTTACAGCACTGCGCCACTAGTCAACTCGAGTGTTATCAGCGAAGCCAGTTCGACGAGGTAAGTGGGCCTGTCTCCACATATTAAAGCTTGCCATCTCTGCTAGCTTTGTCTATTAGCTTATTTACGCCATTCATATAGTAGTTTGTTTTGATCCTTGCATGTGAGAGGAGACGTTTAAGTTATCAGAGACGAGTTAATTGGGGTTAAGTACTTACTGCTGAGAAAAGCGTTCCAAACCAAACTATCGTTAGTATTAGCTTTCTTTAGTTACATTCTGCAAGTAGAAGTTTTGTTTTTATTTCAATCATTTCAATTGCGAGGCGAGTAGCCCGAGTACCTTTTGGATTTATATTTCGTAGGTCCCCTTTTGGCTTTGGACTGCCGTGAAAGGCGGGACTTAGCTCAAGCGTAGGTAGGTTACGTAGGCCCCTTTTGGCTTTTGGACTGCCGTGAAAGGCGGGACTTAGCCCAAGCGTAGGTAGGTTTCGTAGGCCCCTTTTGGCTTTTGGACTGCCAAGAAAGGCGGTACTTGGGGTTTTAGGACATTAGGACAGAATATCGGCATTTCCAGCATCCTATATCGTGACCATACTGTTCCAACCTACCTCGAGGCGAGAGGTGATGATGAGTTGTGGTCTTGTACCTCGTGAATGATCTTTTGAGATCAAATGTACTGAACCGTTCGCCTTGACTCCATTCCTTAACTCCAACCCCTGGAACTATACCCAGCCCGCTGCAACTATCCTAGCTGGCAAGTGTGCAAACTATTTATTCGAATACGAACTTAACCAAAAACATACCTTACAAGGAAATCTAAATATTTATATAATGAAATGTAAATAAGATTTAGCTAATTGAAAGCAGATATAAGGTCTACAGAATTATAATAAAGTTACATTTAATTAAAAAAGACTAACAATCTTTTGCACAAGAAAAACTGGTAAAACACAGACAAGTTAGAGTGGTGACAGCTCCTTTTGCCAACCAAGTGGTAGCGGAAGCGATCGGTGACTGGACCGCAGGCCAACCACAGAGCAAGCGATAGAGTTATTCTTATTTACATCGATGGCAACGTAGTGTGGGACATCAAAACTCTACCATATGAATGAGAATATCTTCTCTGTATCTATAGCAGAGAAACACATTTATAGAAACAACCACCTTTTTCACAATTTCCTGGAATGGCTTCTTTTGTTCTTTGGGTTTTCTGGAAGTAAGATTTCTTGCTAATTTAGGCATATACAACAATTGAAGAAGTGTATGTATTTTGGTAACATTTTATAATAGGGTATGGGTGCACAATGCCAACCTTCATATATGTATTGGTTTAATTGGTTTTTAGTAAAAACCCATCTTAATAATATCTTATTGTTTACTTTTACATTTTTTTTTTTTAATTATAAATATCCATATTTATAGATGCTGGGGAACTTGGTAAATAATGTTTTAAAAGTTGGTTTGAGATAAAAACTGTTTTTATGATTGGTAATTTTTGATAAAAATCATAAAAGATATAAAATATGCACAACTGTTATACAACATCGGTATGCATGTTATTTAATATTTATACATGTATACAATAAAATATATATTAAAAAAAATACTTGCATTTCTTTTTCAGCTTGTGAGAGCAGCTCCTTAATTTTGGCTATGATGGCATCTCCAAACTTGTCTACTTTTATCTGTCCAAACCCCTCAACTGTAAATATACAAATCAGATTATCAACCTTCGTTATACTTTTTTACTATTATTTAGAGTTTGACTCTAAATAGTACAATATTAATTTTACTTAGAATTAATTTAATCACTACATACTAACATATTCAAAAATATGATAAATCCTCTCTTTTGAATAAAAGTAATATTTTGTTGTTATAACAATTTTTTTTGTTTTTCAACAAATACACGGTGCGACAAAAGTCAGTTAACTGAAAATGCAATTTAGCTATAACTTTTATTTCTAAAACCTATAATTTTGATTTACCTGTTATAGACACTGCTCAAAGTGGCCACCTCAATAAGTTTAGACAGCTGTAGCAAATTTTCAACACTGATTTGCAAATTTTATTGCATAATGGTGGTTTTAATGGACAAATCACTGCATTCGCTGATGATGTAGTTTTTACCTACTCTTGTGATCAATTAAATCTAATATATGATAAAATGAGTAGAGAACTGTGGCTCTTACATATATGGTTTCACTATAACTTTTATGCTTCTTAGTAAAAATACCAAATATATGATTTTTTATTTTAAATGTACCAGAAGTTTTAGTAACTATTTAGTATATCATGAACTCGACTTTTTAAATCACTCTTCTTGCCAATGTCTTGTTATTGGGAAAATTGATATGATCAAATATTTGGGATTGCACATTGACTCGAATCTATGTTAGAAGACTCATGTTTTACAGTTGAAACGTCAATTACTAAGAAGAGTTAAATGCTTTTATCATCTACGAAGTAAGTGCCTGCAAAAGTTATTGATATCAATATACCATGCATTGATGGGCTCCAGAATTGGTTATGGCTGTGCATGTTGGGGAGGAACGCATGTCCACGCTACATCCTTTAATCATACTTAAAAAAATCCTTCCTCCGCATCATCACCTTTAGTCCCCAATTCAACCCTAGCTGGCCTCTATTTGTTAATTTGAAAATTTGTCTAATTCGAAATCTGTATATTTACAGAGTTCTAATATTGTTTTTTGTTAGAATTACATGGTGTTAAGTTATATAATTTTAGGCGCTTAATATTTGAAGTTCAAAAAGCAAATTTAACTGCTTTTCAACACTTTTACACATATAATGCACCTCACTTTTACAATATAATTTCAATACATATTAATAATAAAAAAACTTCCCTAAAACCTTTTTGAAACAACTTAAATGTTATCTTCTTACGGTAAATAATGTGAAACAACTTTTAAGTATAGTACATTGATTTCAAATTTAATATATTGTCTTCAATTCATTTCTTGACATTTGTTATTTTTTTACAATATTTATTATTTAATTTAATTAAATGTTATATACATTTCTAGTTATTCTTTTGCACTGTTATTTTTCTAATATATTTTGTTATATTCATAAGCTCTAGGTACATTATTTTATGTCGCTAAGATTTCTTGTCATATTTCATTCCTAGATATTTTGGCAATATAATTTTTTCCTTCCTGTACTTTCTAAAATGTTATTCAATCACACTTTTATTTTCTAATATTTTATTCATCTTCACTTATTTCTCAAAACATGCTTTTTTACATTAATTATACCTAGCAGTTATTTAAATATAAACCGAGATACCATTGTTCCAGTTTCTTTTTTATATTAAATCAAATGGTTTTATGGCCTTTTCAAACTGGTTTGTATTACCTAGGGAGTAACCTAATTATTCCACAAATATTAAGTTTGATTAAGTAATAGCATTAAATTTATTTTCAATTTTTATTTTATCACTTCTATTATTTTAGAAGTTAAGACATTTGCTTATCGAAACAGTACATAAGAACTGTACTAATCAATGTATATGGAATAAAGCTTCTTTTGAATTTGAATTTAAAAATTAAATTTAAAGCGGAAACAAAAGTACACATTTCATGCGTAGTATTGATCTTCAAAAATTCATTATTGTAAAATGTTCTTGAATTGCATAATCTTGTTTAGTTTTAGTTTTTTTTCTTCTTTTTTTTAAAGGAGAGGTCAATCTTCTTTTTACCCTTACTTTGCCCATTCCTCATAGACTATTGATCTGTGCGAGGAACTTATTCAGACCAGTGCAGTACAAGGTGAATATTACTGATAAATCTTTCAGTATAGGCCGGATTCGAACCAGCGCTATCTCTAACCCAAGCTCAAAGTCCTGATGCCTTAAACCGCTTGGCCACCGGATCGTCAAAATTGAAATTATTATTTCAAGTACAATTATAAAATGAAACAATGTTAAACTAACTTATTGTTATAAAAGCCTGATTGTTAAGAGTACTAAGCAGCATGTAATAAAAATGTATAAAAAATTAGCTTTAAATTAACAAAATTGAAAATAAATTACATTGTCATTTTGCTAAAATATGAATATTGTTTAGGAGCAGTATAACTTGTGAGGCTTACCAAGGCACTTGGCCTGCGCATGAGGGCAATAATACTAGGAGTGGAGAGGAGGGCAGTACCAGTCCCACCACTGATACACCCCTCCACCGTATGACTGATCTCTTAGTTACCATGGTGCCGGTTGAGCTGCGCTTGCAGCGCCTCTCTGTGTGGAAAAGAATTAATTTTTGCCTCCTTTGTTTTTTTGTTTACATTTATTATAACGGCCAGTCAGAAAGGTTGTTTTCATTTTTAATTTGAATTAAAATCTCTTGTTGCTAAAATAAAAACAATATATTAAGCTGTCTTTACAAAATCTGCTGTGGAAATAGGCACATTAATTTGCTTATAATTCAAAATTTGATATAATCAATAGATCTATAAACAAATAAATAAAAAGGAGTTAAACACGTCATTTATTAATTAATTAGTAGTAATTGTCACAATTATCTATTATTAAGGTTAAGTCAGGTTGTAAACAACAATTTAAATTTCAGATGATTTTATTTTATATTTTTGTTTACCATATGGCACACTCTGACTCGGTGGCTTCCCCTATTCCAATTAATCTACTGTGCATCGCCTGGCCAAGTGCCTCGGTAAACCTTGCAAGTTATACTCATCGAATTTATTTTACAGCTTAATTATTTTATTTAGTGCGGGAAAAGCATACCTCCCTTAACTTTCCAAGTTGGTTTTACTTTGGTAACTTAATATTTTTCTTTTCTTAAGGAGCAATAATACATTTTAATTAAATGTGTTTTTAACATCCAAATTTAACTAGAATGTCTATAATAATTCATCTAAACTGCAGGAAATCTATATTTGTATAAAAATAAAACAAAAATCTCAATTTATAAGTTTAAATTTGGATGAAAATAAACATCAAATATGAATCTTGTTTAGTGGCAGTATAACTTGTGAGGCTTACAAAGGCACTTGGCCTGCGCATGAGGGGAATAATACTAGGAGTGGAGGGGAGGGCAGTCCCAGTCCCACCACTGTAATACCCCTCACCATGTGACTGATTTCTTAGTTACCGTGTTGCCGGTTGAGCTAAGAATCCAGTTCCACCTGGATTACTTTGCTTTTTTCACATTTGTTGATGCAAATTTTGTTGTTTTCCTCCATAACATTTATAGACCTAGGAAAACTGTGTGGGTGGAGCCTCTAAATAAATTCCAAATATGAAAATAGATTAAATCCTTCTCTGGCCTATAGATATCAGATAACAATTGTGATATAAAACTACATTACAAAAACACTACTCTCATTTTTCTATGAAAAGTGAAGAATAAAATCATTACCAACCGACAGAAATTATGATAAGGGCACATTGCTGATGTTTTCATGTAAGTAATATGTAAATATGCAAAATATAGTCTACTCTAAGTAATTTACAAGCAAAATTCTTTATCTGAATTACATAGGTACAGTAGAACTTGCAGAATTAAAAAAAAAGGGACCTTAGAAAAGTAATGAAAATTGGAAAAATCATTTAAATCAAAGTACATTATTACTGTACGTACAAATAAGGTTGATAAAAAACAAGATTAAAAATTACATTAAAAGTTTTACTAATTGCAGTAAATTCTACATGTGTTATTTCCATATTATTTTATATTATCAACATAATGTGTATATCCTAGTATTTTAATATTACAATTTCTTAAGAAAGTCAGAAATCTGGGTTTGTTTTTGTGATTGAAGTTTCTCAGTCATAATATAAGATTCCCATGAGTTTAAATTTAAAAATATCGACACACATTATCCTGATTTCCAAAATATTTCCTTAGGTCTTGGATATGATAGAATGCTTCTGTCATGCTTGGAAAAGAAGTTTCCTGAACAGTTGAACCTCGTCGCCAGATTCATCATCAGCAGCTTGCTTGCCTTTTTTATGACATCAGCAACGATTTCCACATCAGTAAGCTCACCACACCCTGATAATATCTTCGTCCACGTTGATAAACTCCTCAAAGGAGACAGTAGACTCGGAAATAATGTCCTCCCAGCCTTCAATAGTCGGTGCAGATTTGTTCTCAGCTGTGTCAGCAGTTCCCTCTTCACTTTCCTTTTTTATAAACCCAGCTTTCCTAAAACAGTTCTAAATTGTCTCTTATTGGCTGGAAAAAACCACTTTCATGTTCTGCATATGGGGAATGTCTTCGTGTGCAATGCCATTGTCTATAAAAAGAATTATCGTACGATTTTGTTTGCTGAATTCTTGTCAATTTTCAACAGTCAATTTAAAAAATGCTCACTAGTCATCCAAGCTCCAGAAATAGATACTTAATCTACCGGCTTCAATTTTATATTTTTGAAGCAACATAAGTTTGAAGATTTTCCTATCATCAAGAGGGTCAATGTCTCTGACCCATCCATATTGGCTCCTACCAATAGAGTGACTCGTTCCTTGCTTAACTAACCTTCATGACATTTCTCGTTTTTAAAGACAAGGGTTTATCAGGGGTGCACTTATAAAAAAAGTCCTGTCTCATTCACGCTTAAAGTTTTGGTCAATAATCATCTCTTCACTTTGATTAACAGCAACATTGTCACCACACACGTATTAAAAAAAATTGATTTCTTTGTTTAAAACCATCAAGCCATCCACTGCCAGGCTTGAAATAACTTTTTCCAATTCAGAAGCAAACGGCTCAGCCTTATCTCTTAAAAGAGGACCTCTCAAAGGGATTTTCTGGTCCCATGTTTGCTTAAACCACTTTGGAATACAGTAATCCACACCTGGGTTAGCCGGTGCTCGTATTCTCTTTCAACCTTGTACATTTTCACGTTTGTTTTTAAAAAGTTGATAGGGTGTTAGGATTCTGAACTCTTTAGCAATATCTGATTTCTTCTTCAGAAAACTGTACAGTATGTAACTTGACTCGCTCACGTAACAATAAAAACCACCAACTAACATATTCACCAACAATACACAGCAAATGACCAGGTAACCAATATTTAACAACAAAATAAGGAGTCAGTAAGAGAATAGCTGGGGAAGGGGGAAGAGAGAGAGAGTAGGGTAGGAGAAGAGAATGAACTTGACGGCAGCTTGCTGCGTAATCTAAATTTAGGACTGCAGTGCATTGATGTTCCAGGAAGGACTGCGCATAAAAATAACACAACCCTTGGCAGACATGCCAAATGTAAATATGCTTTATTGTATTGTGGGGTTAGGAACTATTAATTATTTTAAACGTAACCTTCATGCTTAGTCACTTCAAAATATTTATAAATGAATATCGAAAATTCAATTTAATCAACAAGAAATTCATATTGCCACAATTTATTTGCATGGAAAGTTCTAGGGACCAGGTTGAAAATTCAAATTAAAGGCAAACTTGAATTGAAGACTTTTTTTATCTATTTCCACTGTATAATATTCTATTTAGGTGTGTGCAATGCAGCAATTTTTTAAAATTTAATGCATTGATGCGATTCTATGAGTTTTAATTCCATTTCATGCAATTTCATTCAATACACACATATAAAATCCATTGTTTTTAATTTATGTCTTAAAAGCAGTAGAGTAACAATATCTTGTGTTACAGGTACCATGCTAATCAATTATGTAACAATATACAAAATTGAAGGTATTTTAACTTACAATATACTTTAAATAGTGATTAAAGTATATTGTATACTAAATAGTGATTAAAGAGTGATTAAAACTACACTCAGAGTATTATTATGTTTTTAACTTGATAAAAATATTCAATTAATTGGAGATCTTGTACCAAAATATAAGTATTTACTTCTTATAAAAGAATAAATAAGTTTTCCAATATGTGTGGGTGATTTTTTTGTATTATGAGTATTTTTTATAAATAAATTTTTTCTCCTTGTGTTATAATCATATGTAGTTCTTTTTTCAATCATCGTTTAAGACAAATGTTGTTTGGCTATAAGCATAGTTTGACCTACATACAATTCATAAATCATTAATTATAAAGTGATTAATACCTTTGTAATTAATTAATACCCTTATGTTGATGTATTAATTTGGACGTAACTTGTGTTTTTTGTTCTGTGTCCTCCTGAGTGCAGTGCCATCACACCCACCTTCGGTGGGCCTAGCTATTACTTGTGCGAGGGTAGGTTGCACTTTTTACAATAATAAATGTTTGAATGTTAAAAGCGCAGATTTGTTATGTTTTCATTTACTATACTCCTTTTTTATATTGCTTTAATTTAAAAATAAAAATAAAACAGTTATACATGAAAAGAATATCACAATAAAAATAAAAGTAGTTGTTTTAAAATGTTGTTTTTAATGTGCCTTGAAAATATTTCTTATATTTTATTCCTTTTTTCATAGACCACAGCCGTTAGTAATCTGATAAATAAAATAAATAATCACGTCACTAATGAAGTGTTAAGAAGCAATAAAATGGGGATAGCTGATTCCATATAAATGGGGATAGCTGATTCCATATAAATGGGGATAGCTGATTCCATATAAATGGGGATAGCTGATTCCATATAAATTTAAATAAATATTTTTGACAATTTCATAATTATGATTGATTTTGCTAACAATTGTTATTATAATATGAATGCAATTTAATTATATTCATTTAGTATATTAGAGAGATAGTACATCAGCAAACTTACCTTAAAGACAAGTTCACTAACACCATAGTTGTAGTCACAAACACAAAATAGACACAATCTCACAAATTTTCAACACCACAGGCAACACAAAATATACAGGGTTGTGTAGCCCTGACAACGATTGACTACACCCTAGGTGTGAACAGGGTTACCTGCTAGGCTGAGGTTACAGGCCGACTTTACGCCGCATGTTCCCAACTTATAGGTGTGACTCTGACTCGGTCGTCGTCGGATGTTTTTCTCCGTTCTCTCGAACTTTCTAGAGGTACTATGGTCGTGACGCAAGTTTATTCTGGTTGCCAGCAGAGCGATCACCAGAATAAAAAAAATGAAAGTTAACAGGCCAAATGTCTATATATAATATGTTAATTAATTAATTCGCCTGGTTAACACCCGTGTGTTCCACCAGTGCTAATGAAATTTTAACTTCTAATTTAAACAAAATATTATGTCGAATAAAAAGAAAACCCTAAACCAATACGTTGTTTATGATAATGTACGATATACGACCAAAACTATGCCACTCAAGATAATAGTTAACTAAGTATAAAATATTAAATGAGTAAGCGTTTTAGTGGCCAACTAATCAAACTACTCACAAATATTACGTCAATGTGTAGCATATCGTGGGTTATATGGGAACACCAAGCCAGGCATGTCTGGTTGGTTTCGGGAGTGCCAAACGAATACCGGTCGGCTCTGACCTTTCTGATAAAGAAAACTAATCAGGGAGGGCAAAATCGCTGGAGGGGGTTACAGATATCAGAAGGGAAAACTATGTTTCACTTAACAGCTGATCGGAGGTCCGCCGGCAGGACATGAAACAGCTGGGCGAGCGAACTTCATATTGTTACTTACGTTTTCTTACCATCCTCAAAATTTAGCTCGTTACAAGTTTCACTTGTTAAAATAATATGTGTAATATATCATATATTACACATATAATATGTGTAATATTTATATATTGGAATCGGAACATAAAATGTGATTCAGTACTACTATTTAGATCCATCATTGAATGTTATAAGGGAGATCATGATGTTGCACCTTTTTAATTGGAATCGAGAATTGAAAAAAAAAAATTGGAATTGAGAATCAATATAATATTTGGAATCGACAACATTGGATAAAGCCAATTTATCAACATTTTGACTAGTTCTGCATCAAAGGAGGACTACCATATGAATATAGTCATTCAAGGTGTTGTAACTAACTGGTTGTATAATTTTGTGAATGATGTTTTTTTAACATATAAATTTATGATTGAATTATTTTATTGGACATGCTAGCTATCCTTCTTATCCTGAAAACATTTGGCTTAAAACTTGACTATAAGGCCTCTTCCTTAACAATACTAAAGAAATGAAACAATTTTTACTTAAGTGTTCTTCTTGATAAATGTCCTCCTCCAGAAAAAAACATTGATGGCATATACGAGGCATGTTTGTAATGTAAGTAACATTTTGAAATCCTGCCGCTGTAGTGTTGCGGTCGGCGTTCAGTGTATACACGCTAGGTACTACTATCTGTTGGCAAGCCACAGCTGCCGTTATGGATCCATTCGACTGTATATAAGGTCGCTTGTGACTGTTTGAAATTACTCCTCCAATGAAAAATACCACCGATTGTGAATTATGCGCTGAGTAAGTTTTCATAGCGCTAAGGGCGTGAAAGCAACTGACATTCATCGTGAGTCTGTCACCGTGACAATATGGATTTAAAAATCATGACTATAAAGCTCTAGGAATGTGAGAGAACTGGTTCAACATTTGTTTTTGTGATTCTTACCAAACATTTGTTTTTGTGATTCTCCGTCAGCATTTTGGGAGTATAGGGTAAGCAAAACTCCCGGTACTTCAAACGTTCTCTCACAATTTCATAAAACACACTTCTTGACATTTGAAGACAAACTACATAATGATGCAGTTGTTAAGTGTCTGTTTTCTCTGACTTTTTTCATCAACGTTTTGCACCAAGTCATCAACAATGACTGAAGGTTTCCCACATCGTTTCTCATCATGTACATTCGTACAGCCACCTTAAAAGCTCTCACCCATTTCCATACCTTCCCATCACTCATTCTGTTTTCTCAATAAACTTCACAGATCTCTCGATGAGTGTCAGCTGCTTTCATGACTTAAGCGTTACGAAAACATCACAACATGTGCTTTACAGTTGGCAGCATTTTTAATCGGAGGAGGAATTTTAAACAGTCATAACCGACCTTAAATACAGTTGAATGGATCTGTAACGGCGACTGTGGCTTGCCAACATATTGTAGTAGCCAGTGTGCATGCACTGAACGCCGAACGCCGACCGCAGCGCTATAACAGCGGGATTCCAAAACGGTACTTACATTACAAACACGCAAATATGCCTCGTATATGACATTTTTCCTTATTTAGTGTAATTCTTTTTATGTTTGCTGAACATTTGTGAAAGAAAATTAAATAAAAACAACTAGCCTTTTACAGGAGCACAATCAACTATATTTGTTTCTGTTAGCCTTGGGAAAGTTTTACCTTGAGATAGCTGTTGTTTGTCTGTAGGCCTATGCTTAGCAAGTTCCAGTAGAGTCTTGTTGTTTGCTATCATATATGGCATACAATCCATCTCTGCCGCGAGTGCACTCCGCAGATCCATCAGACCAGTGTACAACAGGTTCTGTACAGATGTAATATATTTTTAGGATTTGTCAATCATAAACAGTATGAAATCTTACACATGATAGTAATTTACAAAAGTACATTGAATTTTACAAGTTAAATTTAAAATAACCTGAAATTTATAAAAAAATATTTGTTGTAACCAACAAACTATGTAAGAACTGGATGTGCGTTCTGTGTACAACAATCAGTTCATTTTCCGGTTGTTGCATTCTGGCTTTCTTGAAGGCATTGTTGCACTATAAATTCTGGCACAGCATTGTCTGGTTGCCTTTACGCTTTACAACATAACTCCCAGTTCTTTGATATGATATATTATTTAAACTAAGAGCATGTTTTCAATTTAATTTGCAGTAGTTACTATACAATGGATCTTACAACAAATAAGGAAATACCCGTATTAGCATGTGCATTACCCATAACCTGCTAACTAAACATGGGATATTAATTTTTTAGTATGACTATTGACTATGTACAATTCTGTTTTCATATGTATTTCAATCTAAACCCTTAGATAAACAATATTTTTAAAAAAATATGAATAATTAAAATTAAATAAATAGTCATTTTCTTGTTTTTATTTCAATGTACTGTTCATTTTGTTTATTTTAAAGAAATATATTTCTATAATAACTGGTTTGTTTAATTGTATCTTATAAATCTTATCAAATCAATTTAAATTGAACAATTTAAAACGTTTTAAATAAATTTAAAATCACTGCATTTAATATCACAAATTATTGTGTATCTTCATAATATTATAACTTATTATTAAATTTTAAGAAATATTCACCATGTTCTTGATTAACATAACTCAACTTTATTTTTAATACTTACAATGAAATATAACATATGTTTATAATAACTCTCCTTTGCTTAAATGTTATGTGTAAGGAAATTTTTGTTTTTTATTTATTTTACGAATCCATTTTAACAATTGGACATCTGGCATGTTGAGAGCGATGCAGCAGCTGAGTTGTTTCACATTGTTCCAAGATGGTCTCACTTGGAGAGTTGAATGGAGTAGCATTGCAACTGGTAGTCTGTAAATGTGGGGTCCCTATTGCAGTTGTATTGTGATCTTGATTGAAATAACTTCTGTTGTATCATGACTTTTAATTGTTACTTTGGCAAACTCAAGTTTGATTTTTTCTTGACTTCTATTTTTTCTGGATCTGGAATAACTGTTGGCTGTTGTGAAGTGTGACTGCAAACATTGAACCTTGTAGGATTCATTGACAAGTCAGTGTTAGGGTTTGATGTCTTGTACTGTACTTCACATTTTCTTAACCCTTTCGATGCCGGGCATATTTTCCCTTGGTATGCGAGAAATGCCGGGGGTATTTTTAGTGAATATGCATAGTTTACGTTATTTTTCAATATATTTTCATAATTATTTTTTAGTTTTTCTTGTTTTGAAATGCTCTTTTTACTACTTATATATTTTCTTAAATAAAATATTGGTTTTAATTTGTAAAATCAACTTTTTTAAAAATTAAAAAAATTTTTTAAATTTTTCAATTTTGAAACTTTTTAGACCATACAACAAAAATACTAGGGCTATAAAAGTGACTTTATTTGAAAGAACATTTAATTACTAACATGCATACCAAATTTCAAAGTCTTACCTTGAAAATCCCAGGATTTATTGTAATTTTTTTCGGCAGTACAAAATCACATATTTGTCACAATTGAGCGATTATTTCAAGTGTGACAAATATATTTCAACAAACGCATATTTAAAAGATGTTTAAAACACTTTTTCTGAGTACTATAATCAATTCTCAACAGATTGGTACCGTATATGTGGCATATTAACAAAAATGCCTTATAGAAAAAAAAAATTACGAGCGGTCCGAAATATCGGACCGCGGCATTTTTAGCGTAACTACCGCTGTCCGATATATCGGACAGCGGCATCGAAAGGGTTAATTGATCTGTGTGTCTCTTGATGGTGTAACCACAGATAACTAACTCTACCCAGATAGCTCACAGTATATGGGAAAAGCGTGTATGCTGTTTAGGGAGTTTGTAGGCAACACACACAACAAGATCATGAATTTAGGATGTCACATTGCCGCATTGAATAAGTATTAAATTTCAATTACTACTATCAGCTGGTATTTATTATTGTAATACTCGTTTTTAATATGGTTAGTTTATTGAGTTCAATCTGGCAACGCCGCCCAGTTGACAGTCTTTTGACACGCTTTAAAGCGGACAGTTGACATACTACGCGAAATTTGTTAACACTCTTTAGCATGCAGATAAGCTATCTGGGTAGATTTAGTTATCTCATTTAAATAAATGTCTCTCAGAAATTATCATGTGTTCCCGCTTAGCTATAAACATAAGCTGTTTAGTTATGAACACTTTAATTCATAACATTCATAACACTTTAGTTATGAAACCAATATCAATCAGCCAAGTTAAAAGATCAATTGTTTAGCTCAAGAATACAAATTCTGTACGTTAGGACGACATTTCAGTTAGAGTAATTAAATCTTCTATGATCCAATTTTCTCGTGTTCTCACTTAGTTGGTGAACCAATCCTTTGAACAAGGAATTTTGCCTGATGCACTTAAATTTTCTAATATAATACCCATCTATAAAAACAATGGCCTTCTGACATATATGGACAACTACCATCCAATTTCCTTATTACCAGCTTTTTAAAAAATATATGAAAAACTAGTTTCAGATCAGCTATATGACTATCTTGAAAATATATTTTTAACAAATCCTAATTTGATTTCAGAAGGTCATGTAGCACTAAAATGGCATTGGCTGACTTCAGCAACAAAATTTCAGCAGTTTTGGACAGATCGCAGAGGGTAGTAGGTGTTTCTACAATCTGTCAAAGGCTTTCGATTCTGTGAATCATGAGTTGTCGTTGAGAAAACTTGAAATTGTTGATATTCAGGGAACAATGTAGGTTATATGTATCTTTACCTACATTTTGTCTTATTAATTTTATGTATTTAATGTTATTATTGTTATTTTACTATCATTAACTCATTTGAATAAGTTGTATTATCATTAGGATTTTAAATGTAATATATATACTGTATATTACATTTCAATCAACAATGCACCTGTTATATAGCTGCTATGCAGTAAAATATGTAACGTTTTTTAAAAATAAACAAATAAATATCTGTGATATAACCTTAGTCAAGCTCAATAGTAAAATGTAGTCTGCCTAATTAATGGACATGCAGCAACAAATAACTACAATAAGAAAAACCCACAGATAATAGATGATTTCTGGGAGGATCTAGAAGAAATTGCCAAAAAAAATACCTGAAAAACACATTAAAGTGTTGCTAAGAGACTTCAATGCTCAACTGGGCAGGGAAACAAATCTTAGAGACACAACATGAAAACACTCGGCTCATAAGAAAACAAACATAAATGGAGAGAACCTTATAAACTTTTGCCAGAATTTTAACCTCCAGAAACCTCGGTTTAGAAATCCCCTGACAATGCACTGGGTAAATTTTAAATAGGCCACATACCAATAAAAAAAAAAAAAAAATAAAAAAAAACAATGGTGAAATTATGAATGTACGAATAAGAAAACGTTTTTTTGAGTCAGATCATCACCTCCTTCAAATAAAAGCTAGATTTATACCCAATAGACAAAACAAGAGAGCCTAGAGATTTTTCAGATCTGACCCAGAATACTTACAGCTAAACAAGAACAAAATAATAGAAGAAGTTAAGAAAGTTAAAAGTGAGAATTGTACAGAACTATCAGCAGAACTGATAAAATTGGGACAACCCCAGAGAAAAAGAAAACACAGATGGTGGAATAGAACATGTGATAAAGCTAAAGAAAACAGAATACAATCTTGGAAAAACTTTAATAGCTGTAGAACACCTAAAAAATAGGAAGAAAAAAGGTTTAAAAATATTTTCGAAAACAATATGTAGAGAAAAAAGAAACTAGGAAAATAAAAGTCTGAAGGAAACAGAAGAGGATTTTTCAAGGAACAACACCCAAAATTTCGACAGGACTTTTGGATAAAATATGACAGGGTATCAACCACCAAGTCTTTGCTTCCAAAGGCAGGACTGAACACTGGAGATGCACCCGAAGAAAATTGTGAATTACTGGCATAATACTTTGAAACTCTTCTTAATTGTGAAGAGCCAGTAGAGAGACTACAGTTTGTAAAATCAATACTTAACCACCGACAAATGATGAAATTGCAACTATTATAAATTTATTGAAAAATAACAGAGCATCTGGAGAAGATGAACTGATATCATAAATATGGAAATTAGACCACCAACACATTACCCCCAAAATACATAGGATCATAGAAAACATCTGGAAAACAGAAGAAATACCAGAAGAATGGAAGTCAGCATTAATACATCCACGCCACAAGAAGGGAAATAAAGCGGACCCAACACTGAGGGTGTACAGGAATTCCAGACAGACAAACTGGGCCTCCTATGCGGTGGAACTGTCTGACAGACTGGATCTAATTCCTAAACGCCAGATTCGATCTGGACAGGACCTAGAGGAGAGAGTGGCACTCCTTACGGAGGCCGTAATCACCTCTTATGAGAACAACTGCCCTTTGATTACACAAAGGGATGCTCAAGGCCGGAGATGGACTCAAGAATTAGAGGCCCATCGAAGGAGAACCAGAAGGCTCCTCGGCAAGGCCAACAGATCTGGCAGTGATGCCGACTGGCTGGCCTACCGGGAGTCCCAAAGAAATTACAGACGAGAGGTTCGCAGATTTTCCAGGAAATCCTGGAGACTTTTGTACCTCTATAGAGACGACCCTGGGATAAGGACTATGGATAAGGACCCTGGGGGAGGACTGGGACCCCTCATTAAAGAAGATGGGGAGTGGACCAGATCAGAAGAAGAGACTTTGCAACTTTTATTTGAGACTCACTTCCCTGGATCCGTCGAGGAACCGGCGGCTGCCCCCCCCCCCCATTTTGGTGAGGCGGGCTTGCACCGGGCTCTCACACGGGGACTGGAGTGAGGCAAAGAAGGTTGTCACAGATCACAGGATTAAGTGGGCAGTTGAGTGCTTCACCCCCTTCAAGAGTGCTGGGCCGGATGGCATCCTGTCTGTGCACTTGCAGAGGGGCCTGGAGTCGCTCCTACCCCACCTGACCACAATATGTAGGGCTTCCTTGGCCTTTATCCCAAGGCTGTGGAGGACTGCAAAAGTGGTCGATGTGTACCCCTTCCACATATCCCCAAATGTGGAAGGGGTACACATTCCAGACCTAAAGATTTCAGACCGATCAGCCCTATGTCTTTTCTATTAAAGACATTGGAGAGGCTGGTCGATAGATATATGAGGGACGGGTTATTGAGAGATAACCCGCTCTATACAAATCAACACGCATACATGGCTGGGAAATCTGCAGAGTCGGCTCTTCACAGACTTGTTATGAGGGTTGAGGAGACGATCCGGCAGAAGGAGCTAGCCATGGGTGTTTTCACGGACATAGAGGAGGCGTTTAACAATATCTCCCTGCAGTCTATGATCGCTGCTGTCGTTAGGACGGGCGTCAAGGGCATTATTGCCAGATGGATTGAAGCCTACCTATGCAGCAGAATGGTTAAGGCAACATTGAACGAAGCGTCGGTTCAGGTTGTAGTCGGAAGCGGCTGCCCCCAAGGGGGCGTCCTTCCCCTCTCCTGTGGTCCCTGGTGGTTGATGACCTACTCAGGGCGCTGAACGGGATGGCGGTATATGCCCAGGCATACGCGGACGATGTGTGTATACTGGGCGTTGGTAAGTTTGCCAGCATGGTGTCGGATATCGTCCAGGCTGCCTTGAGATACCTAGAAAGGTGGTGTAGGGACAAGAGGCTCTCTGTTAATCCTAACAAGACAGAACTTGTTTTTTTCACTAGGAAGAAGAGGCTGGATGGCCTGTACATGCCCACCATGGGAAATATGGAGCTAAAAGCTACAGGGTCGTTTAAGTATCTGGGGGTTATCCTGGACGCTAAACTGAACTGGCTCAAGCACCTTTAGGAGAAAGCCAGGAAGTTCAGAATGGCTTTTTGGGCTTGTCGGAGGGCCATTGGGACAACGTGGGGTCTTAAACCAAAGTTGGTTTACTGGCTATACACGAGTGTACTTCGGCCCTCCTTATGTTATGCGGCAGTTGTCTGGTGGCGACCATGGCACAGAACAGTGCAAGGCTAACATTAGACAGATGTCAGAGAATGGCGTGCCTGGGAATTACAGGCGCAATTAGAACAACACCATTGGCGGCAATGGAGATCCTCACTGAGCTCCGCCCAATGGACCTGTTTCTAAAAGGGGAGGCCTGTAAAGCGGCCTTTAGAATAAGGACGACTGGTGGCTGGTTGCCTGGCCAACCAGGACTCCATGGGGAAATACTATCTAGGGACATTGGCTTGGACCCGTTGCTTTTAATGGAACAGACTTAATGATACCTAGGTACAGAATTGACAGGCAGGTCAGGGCCTTCCTTCCAAGTAGAAATAAGTGGATAGGGAGTACCGAGCCTGCACAAGTCAAAGGAAGCGTCTGGTATACAGACAGCTCACTTACAGAAGGAGGCGCGGGTGCTGGGGTGTACGGGAGGGGGGCACAGAAAGTCCTGTCTGTACCTCTGGGGGCCCATGCTACCATCTTTCAGGCGGAAGTGATGGCTATCATGATAGCCACACAAGAAGAAATGCGTCTAGGTGGCTTCGGAGGAGTAGTTTCAATCTGCTCGGACAGCCAGGCGGCGATAAAGGCGATCATGGCGCCGCTTACCAGCTCTAAGTTGGTATGGGACTGCCAGGGGATCCTGGAGACTCTCTGCCAGCGTAAACAGGTGAGGCTCATATGGGTCCCTGGGCATGCTGGTTTTGATGGAAATGAGAGAGCCGATGCACTGGCTAGGAGAGGGGCAAAGTGCCCTCTGCTGGGGCCGGAGCCGGCTCTTGGTATTCCTTTTCAAAAGATAAAAGGAAGTATTGACAGGTGGACCTCTGAGAAACATGATGGCAGATGGAGGACCGAGTCCGGGCTCAGGCGGTCTCGTGCACTTATCCAAGGACCGGATCACAGATACAGCAGAGATCTGCTGAGCTGTAACCGAGCCAAGGTGAGGGCGGCTACGGGAATGCTGACCGGACATAATCTTCTTCACAGACATATCAAGATAATGGGCCTAACAGAAGACTCCACATGTAGACTTTGTGAGGAGGATGAGAAGAGCTCCATACACATTTTTTGTCATTGTGGAGCTCTCTCATCTCTTAGGCATAGGACTCTGGGTGCCGCTTTTCTGGAACCAGAGGATATTAGAAGGGCTACACTCGGGGAGATCATGTCCTTCATAAGGGGGACTGGTCTCTTGTGACACTGTCGTCGGGCTCGGGGCGCAAAGGGCCACGGAGTCTAGGCGCGGTGGGCTTGGTGACAGGACCACAACCCGGTGTATCTAATCTAATCTAAGCGGACCCAACAATTACAGAGAAATTTCACTACTGCCCGTCTCATATCTGTAGATAGAGACTCTGCTCAACACATTAGAAGAAGTGAAAGTTGATGTCAAAACTAGAGAATTGATTAAAGAAACTCATAAAGTATCTAATCTAAGAAACAAATACAGTATCTAAAGTAAAGTACTACTGAATAATTGAACCCATTCAAAAATGTTGCGTAACGAAGCAATAGTGGCTGAAAGGGCTTTGTTTGGATGGAAAATTATTGTAATGGTTTATTATCTACAATTAGTGTAAATTGTCCTCCATATAGGTACTGATAAAATTTGTGGAAACACCAGAAAACAGCAGTAGCCTCCCTTTTTAACTGTGAATAACCTTGATCAGCTGACGACAATAATCTTGAAATGAATGCTATTGGGTGTTCTGAGGGGTTTATGGATACCAGGGAGTGGTGGTACATTTCGAGCCATTCTTACATGCAGGGTGGGTTCGGCAGACTGGTCCACACCTGGTATCAACTCTCATTTATTAGCTGCGTAGAGTTACCCTCTGCCACTGGGTGTTGGTCCACCTACAGAACCAAGTTAGGGGGTCCTAGACTAAAGTGTTAAGCGACCCGTGCCGAAAATCTCGTGGTACTGGAGGCCTAACATTCAGTACCTTTAACGGAGCCTTCTGGGAACCTGGGGGCACCCAGTCATAATTACCCCTTATTTCCCTAAACGGGCCACTGGGGAGGTGGACTGCAGCAACCCGGTACTCGTGGGAATTGTATGGAAGCTGACACTAATACAATTGATTTGTTGACAGGTGGGGTTACTCCCGAAGGCCTGCTTATGGACAACCTCAGCTTGTCCCCTCCGGCACCAGCTCTGCCTGCAGGAGAGGAGGATGTGCTGCTTTGGTCTCAGAATGAGAGTCCTCAGGGTAATCTCCAGAAGATGGACATGGGTGATCCGCCTAAGAAGAGTTGCTAAGGCTAACTCCAAAGACTTCGGAAGGAGGAGGCTCTTGCTAGAGGTGAGAGAATATGTCCTAGCAAGCTGTTGACATACCCATGTCGGTTCTTGGCATAACCCATGTCGGATCACAACTACATATTGTTTTCGATTAAAACGGCTTCCATACAGTTCATAAAACCTAGGAGAACTGACTGGGCTATATACCAGGAAGAGCTGAAAGCTCGGTTAGACCATCCTGATCTGGAGCGTAGCGAAAACGTAGATGGTATTGTTATAGAAACAATTAACTATGACAAAGATTTATAATTCTATTCATTAAATCACTTGTTATAAACACAATAACTCATCAAATAATATCTATTGTCTTTAAAGTCGACTAAAGCTATATTTGAAATGTTATAAAACTAGGCCTAACCGTAATGTAGATAGTATTAATCTCAGCTGTTAAATGTTAGCCTCATCTTAGTTAGTTAAGCCTAGCATTTTTAACTTCAGTATTACTCTAATTCACCAATTTAAGCCATAATTTTAAGCTTCCTATCAGTATTTTACTAGAAATCACATTTATTGAAACTTATAAATTACAACATATGTTAAAGACTACGGACATATTCAACATATTTAATCTGTTCACCTGTTTAATTCATCAATGATATGATATTTATTACTTTCCCAAATCATTATTAATCAACTAAAACCATATTCATCATACTTTAATACCTAGAAACAATTTATTTTTCCATTTTAAACATATCTCTTTCTTACGTATTATCATCAGACAGACAGCCTCTTGCCATCTTACATCTGAACATGACGTCACCATTTGTTTACATCTTACACCAGCAATTTTCGCCGTTTGAGAGCACAGCCATCTACATTCGCTCATCTACACTAATCACACTCATTCGAAATCCATATTCGCCCATATCTTGACGATCAGCATCTAATGAATGAATAAATAAATATCACACTCAGAATACTTATTTAAATAAAATGGCTGATTTTATGTCCAATAAATTAATTCATATTTTATTTTATTCACCAGTTGTATAAAACTGGAAATTACTGCTGTAATAATAGAAAATAGAACTATGCTAGTAAATATAACTTGATTTATAGTACTAAGTACAGAATTATGTAAAAATTAGACCGATATATTTAATTTGTAATTTTGTTCAAACCATTTTCTAACTATTTATCATTTTCAAATTTATTATGAACACTCATATAAGACAGGATGTTAATTAGCCACTACCCAACAATATCGACTTTCTGTGCCCAGACCAGCGATGTATGAAGAAAGGCTCTCATCTCTGTCCATTTTGAAATACTGAAAGCAAGAGCAAGTGAATAAGGGTCCTAATCCCTAGTGAATTATAGTGTTAAAAACGTTAAAAAATTTTAATAAGTTAACAAAAACTCTCTTTGAACTCATCTTTTTCTTTTAAACTACAAAATTTTAACTGAAATTGAATAATATACATATTATGATTAAGAAAATTAGAACTTGATACAACTACAAACCTTGGTAAGACCTATCCGAATTCTATCTATTTCCTACCTATCTTCAAGAGTCAAGAACACGTCAAAGTAACACCCAATCCAATTTTAACTATGTTCAATCTAAATTTCATTTCCAAATTCCTAAATTCTTTTATTTTCTAGCCAACAAGAACTTTCAAATATCTGGGACTTAGTATAAAAAATCGTAATCCATTCATACTTTTGTAATTATGTCATTATTGTTCAATTTATATACTGGTGGTGTGCCTGCATGGTGTAAACTCATAATTTTAAACCCTGAGATAACTTGGTGTAAATTATGAAACTTAAAAATTTTGTCCATAAATTAGTTTTTGTTTTTATTTATTTTAATTTCTACAGTATAGCTGACATCATACAATCAGCTATCGAGACATCTTACTTCAAAGCGTGTCCAGAGACGGAGTTAAAGTCTAACAAGAATGCCTGTTGGTGGAATCGAGAGCTTGAAGCCTTGAGGAAAACTGTTCGAAGACTGAACAATGTTTTCAAACCTGCGGGCAACTGGGACGGATACTCGAGGGCCCTTGGTAACTACAACAGAGCAATCCGCAAAGCCAAGAGAAACTTGTGGAGGAACTTTTGCAGACACATTGACAGTGTCCCAGAATGCTCTAATATCCAAAGGATCTTGGCTCGTAATCCCATTAATGATGATGGGACAGTCTGCAAAGAAGACAGCTCCCAAACAGACAGCCCGGAAGGGACGCTTCAGGTTTTACTCAATGCTCACTTTCCTGGCTCTACTCAGATCATACCAGCTATCCAGAACGACCCTGTGGAAAGGGGGGGGGAGAACCTTGGTCCCCCAGGCCTCACAAGAGGACTGGCACTGTGCTATATCTGTTTTTACATACCAGGGAGTACAATGGGCATTGAAGTCTTTTCAAACTTTCAAGTTCACTGGTTGCAACGGCATCTTTCCTGCCTTGCTGCAGAAGGGTGAAGAAATTTTGATACCTTGGCTGCTGCAACTCCTTAGGACGAGCCTAGCCACAGAGCTTGGACAGGCATGTTAGAGCTGGGGTAGCAAGTAATCAACCTATGCACCCCGACCAGTATGCCTATCAAGCTGGCATATTCTGTGAGACTGCTTTACACGCATTAGTCCGCAGGATCGAACAGCTGATCTCCCTTAAGTAGATTGCTTTAACAGTGTTCCTGGACATAGAAGGAGCTTTTAACAATACAAGGATTTCCTCGATTGTGATATAGGTAGTGTCCAGGGGCATTGAAGGAACAGTTGTACACTGGGTTAGCAACATGCTCAGCACCCGTAGAGCCCAAGCTTCCCTGTGTGGGGCTGTGAGAGAAGTACGAGTGCAAAGAGGGTGTCCACAGGGGGGTGTTTTGTCACCCTTCCTTTGGAACCTGATTGTAAATGATCTCCTCATGGCACTCAACAAGCATGGAGTGTACGCTAAGGGTTATGCTGACGGTATAGTGATTCTAATAAGAGGTAAATACATGGAGACATGCCTCAATCTTATGAGGAGGGCATTGTCCATGGTGGAGACATGGTGCAAAGTGGAGAGGCTATCTGTTCACCCCGGTAAGACCGTTATGGTACCATTCACCAATAAAATGAACGCGGAGGTTGTCAGAGTACCAAAAATCTTTGGCAACTGCATCCAGGTGTCTTAGGAAGTTAAGTATCTGGGTGCATGGCTAGATGACAAACTTACCTGGAATTGTCTTCTACACAATTCCAGTATAGCTATGGCGTGGGAGTGGTCCTCACCCACGCCATAGACCACTCTTGGACCACACTCATGAGGCTGAAGCGTACCTGGATGAACGTGGGGATTGACCCTTCGTTGGTACATTGGCTTTATATGAGGGTCGTCAGATCGATGCTTGTATATGGAGCCATTATTTGGTGGTCCAAGGTCCAACAAGACACTGCTGTAAAAAATCTAACTAAGGTGCAGCGGTTAGCTTGTTTGGGAATCATTGGGCCATTTAAGGGTACACCCATCACTTTTTTTTTCATTTTTACCTTATTAAATATGATTTCCGCGGAAAAAATTATTTTCCTGTAAATATAGGCTATTCCTTAATTTGTGTCGTTAGCACAGATTACGATCGTCTCTCTCTAGGAAAGCTCATATTAATACTGATCTACGTGCTTTAAGTAACTGTATTGAAGTTCTATCAGCCAGTTTAAATAATGTACACTTGATAATCTTACTCAACTTGCAAGATCACAGTTTACAAGACACAGTCTTCATATAAACAGCTACAGCAAGACCAACATAGCATCTGCCCATCACTCATGCCATAACAAAATGGTATTCACAGTTGGGATCTCCAATAAGTCATTCATTTGAATAAATCAGCTTTTTCTTTACCTGACTATGAATCTCCACCTACCTGTTTGGTCTCAGCTGATCGTGTACCATGCGTCTTCAAAAAGATTCAATTAAGAACAAAAACATTAAAGTTATTAGAGAGGGACATGAAGGATATAATTAACATACAGTAGTCCCTCTTTACTCCGGCCCTGCGCAAGTCCGGCCCCCCCCCCCAGTAATCCGGCCGGTTCTATCGTATTGATAAAAGAACCAGAACCAGTTCTGGTTCCAGAAAACCAAAGTGGGAGATAGCTTTCACATCAGGAATGTTTCAGGAGTGAAAAGTGCTGATAAACAGAACAATGAAACGACAAATTCTGATCAAAAGATAAACGAAATAACTTTTTCAGACCGTAAGATAAATAAAATAACTTCGTCAGAAAATATCTGCCCACAGTCGGCATTTTCCTTATAAGTACTATCAGCACTTGAAAGAACAGATAACATTAGAATTCCAAATGCAGTAAAGAGGAAGATGTCCTTGCAGCCTGAGCCCCACCCTTGTTTATCCTGACCCTTTCTTATCACTTCCTGTCCAATTAAAACACCTGATGGCAACATTCCATTCTGTTTACAATTCATATCACATTATGAATATGATTATGCTTCTAGTTTTATAGTTTATAATAATTAAAAGGTTTTTATAGTGAGTTAAATATATTGGAGTGTCTTTGTTTAAACATGTTATTAATAATGCAAAACATTGCATTAAAATATGATAGGAAATATAAAATTGAAAAATACATTTTTATGATAATAATCTATCAGCACAAGACAACTCTTAAAATGTTACTATTTTTTTATTTTTATCAATAGTTACATTTTATTTTAACTATTTTTTTCTTTTTTGCAAACTTTTAAAGGATTAATGTTTTCAATTGTTGTAAGCTTTTTAACTTGTTTTTGATTCATATGCAACAGTGTTATGTAACACGTTTCAACTGGTGTACCATACATTTCTTACTTTGAAACTATTGTACATCTTTATTGTAAAAATTTACTTTTTTAGTTACAATATACATTTTATTATGTAATTTAATCATGTTTTACAATTGAACTCCAGTAATCCGGCTTTTTCACTAATCCAACACATACCTGGTCTGAATTGTGTCGGATTAATGAGGGACTACTGTATATTGTAATGGAAGCCAGCGTACCTTTTGCACACTGTATCTCTGCTGAGTTTGATTATGTCAGGCAAATCAGTAAAGGTGTTGCAGTAACATTTAAAAAAAATTTCGAAACCCTACGTCTCAGATTACTGTAACAACAATCTAACTTACCAGAAAACCCCTCATGGAGCAACTGTCTACAGTCTCGTGACAAAGCCAAAATATTTCTGAAATGCCAATAACCTTTAAACTATAATAGTCCAGTCCATAAAATTCAGGCTTTCCACAGATAGCAGAGGATTATAAAGCAAAAAACTTACAAACACTGATCTTTTCACCTATGGGATGAGTCCAAGATGGAATCTCCCCAGAACACTGATCTGCTTACCTATGGGATGTGTCCAAGATGGAATCTCCCAAGAACACTTACAAACACTGATCTGTAACCTATGGGATGTGTCCAAGATGGAATCTCCCCAGAACACTTACAAACACTGATCTGTTCACCTATGGGATGTATCCAAGATGGAATCTCCCCAGAACACTTATCTGCTCACCTATATGATGTGTCCAAGATGGAATCTCCCCAGAACACTTACAAACACTGATCTGCTTACCTATGAGATGTGTCCAAGATGGAATCTCCCCAGAACACTTACAAACACTGATCTGTAACCTATGGGATGTGTCCAAGATGGAATCTCCCCAGAACACTTACAAACACTGATCTGTTCACCTATGGATGTGTCCAAGATGGAATCTCCCCAGAGCACTTACAAACACTGATCTGTTCACCTATGGGATGTGTCCAACCTGATCTGTTCACCTATGGGAAGTGTCCAAGATGGAATCTCCCCAGAAAACTTACAAAAACTGATCTGTTCACCTATGGGATGTGTCCAACCTGATCTGTTCACCTATGGGATGTGTCCAACCTGATCTGTTCACCTATGGTATGTGTCCAACCTGATCCGTTCACCTATGGGATGTGTCCAAGATGGTATCTCCCCAGAACACTTTATCTCTCATCTTCAGCAAATTCAAAACAAAAAAGTCCACAATATTTTCTTACCTAATGAATTGCCTCTTGACATTATTATTTGCTAATACGAACCTATGACAGATTACTCCTAAGAGGTTATTCATAAACGTCTTTAGTTTTTATTATGTTATACTTTATTTTTTTTTAGCACATTATCCAGTATAATAGTTTTGTACACATAAGAGCACAATAAGAAGTAATCACGTATCCTGAATTCTTTATAATGAAATTGGGGATCCAAAATTAATATCCATCCTCATAGTCATATGCAATGAAAATTCTAAAGGGATCTTATGGGAGTAGAAAAAGTCATTCCTTCTTTATAAGCATCTCCAGTAGTTGATAGGAATTAAAACTCCTGAATTAAATTCTTTAAGCCCTGATGACTGTGTAGCACCATTGCTACCAGCACAAACTCCAGTAACACTGATGACACTTTCTACACCTGAAAGAAGTCCTGAGCATTCTGCAATAGCGTTCCTCCTGTCTGCAAGATCAGTACTTGCTCACCGCATCTGATCTTATGACTGCTAGTTACCAGTGAAAAGTGATGTGGGGGGGGGGGGGAGTTAATGTCGAGACTGTAAGTGAGGTGTTACTTCCAGTTATGGGTAATAGGGTTGATGATAAAAATAGTCCAAGTGAAATGTCTCTTGAAAGTGTTGGTGTTACAAATACTGTTGTATGTAATAATAGTTTCTTTAATGGCCAAAGTAGATTTTTATTAGATTTAAGTCAAGTAGTCGAAGTAATCCCTCGCATACTAAGCACTAAATTAAACCTAAGTACCTGTAGGGTGGCTTCCTCAGAAGACACAGTTACTTCTGTCTGTGATACTGCTTGTCGCAATCCTATTGCTGTGGATGGCATGAGTGATTCTGCAGCATGTCTAGCTTCCATTTCTGTTCTCATGGCAGCTTCTCTCTCTTTTTCTTTAAATGTTTTGACAGCCCTAGACATAAAAAACAGTTTTCTATGTGAAGCAAATGACATCGGGTATAAGAGTAGCTGAGTGATAGGTGAGTGCATGAGTAGCAACATTTAAATTTGTCTTGACACTTTTGGGTACAAATGTGAGTATACGAATATGAATAAGACATGAAAATGAGATAGATATTTTAGTTACCTATTCATAACTTTCAATTTATCTTTATATTTGCCACATTCGTATTTAATTAAAAAGCATAGCGAATTGATCAGGATAGGAAATAGTGGAAGGTAAATTACAGTTAGAACTAGCGTAGACAGTAACTTGAGAACGCAGGACTGTTGTGATGTGTCAGTTATGGGTGTCAGACATGTGGAGTAGTAAGCGATTCGTACAATGTAGGCCATGAGTATGCAGCTGCAGATGTTTTGCTTGGGCTTGTATGTAATCAATAGAATAATCATTTATATAAAATTATTACATTTAAAGGGAAATTAAATGTTAGAAATTGACTGAACATAGATAAGAATATTAGTAACAAAATGTTGTAGAATAGAGCGATTTAATGTATTAAATATTAACTTAGATAAATATTAAATAATATACATAGAGATTGAGTTTATTTATTTAGAATAAATTGAAATGACAATTTTGATATTTTATATGATTAACATAATACGAACATTAAAGAGGACACTAATGAGAAACTGCACAATGATGAATACACAATACTGTGTAATACATTATTGTTAAATGTACATTGCTTTGATCTATTATAAGTAGAAAAATAAATAGCATATAATTTATTTAATGTTCATTTATTGCAAAGTATGAATAACCAAACCATTTTAACCTCAGGAGAGTAAGATAGAAATTATATACAACAAAAATTAGCAATAAAAATTTAAATCATAAAAAGTGGAAGTAAACGTGGCCCTTCAAATGTTCGAGGCGCAACGTGGTGAGTACATTGTTACCATATATGGTAACAAAACACCAACTAAAACGGGGTCAACCAATTGGAAGATGACGCGAGTGGCAAGTGACGGGAGGTTGGTGACAATACGGAAGCGATGTGGACAGTCCAAGTTAGTTTCGGCAGCTACTAGCGTGGAAGTGCCGGCCGTAGTAGAAAGTCAATTGAATGTAACATGTAAGACTTTGTATTTGTATATTCTATATTTTAAGATATTGGCAACAATTGTATGATTTGATAATATTATAAAGTTTTCTAAATTTATATCTAAATTCGATAATGTTTGATTGATGACTTATACAACAAAATTTTAATAATTTGTAATTTAATTAGCAATGTAATGCAATTCGATTTTTAAATCCAATTTCATTGAATGGATTTATAATCTGATGTAAATATTTTCTCATACATTTTTCTAAAATAATTAAATTGTGTAACTTGTACAAGGTAGTCTTCTCGAGAATGAATCTCTAAATTTATGTAATTTGAATTTAAGTATGAAACTTATTTTAGGAATTTTATAAAAGTAATTAACTTGTGTCAAATGTTTGATTATCTTATTAAATTAAATGAGAATTTGTAATTTGAAATGGATTGTGTTAATGATTATGTAAAGGTCTTGTTTAGGAAAAAGAAAAATAATTAATATGCTTCCATTCTCGAAAGGCAGCAACTTACAGACAAATAAATTTTCAGTTTTTAAAATATTAAGTTTAGTATGCATGTCAAAATAAATGGACATTCTACTTGATATTTTGAATTCATTAGAAGTACCTTTTTCTCACTATGCTAAGGACTCACGCCCTAGGAAAAGGTCAAATGTAAATTTGCCTCAAGTTAACTTAAGTTATGAATTTTTTTGCTAATAAATTTTCACAGGATCAAACAAATCAACATTTTTCTACCATTTACAAAACTTTCAATTTAATGTAAGAAAATGGCTTTTACAAAGAAATCAATTAACTGATTTTCTTAAATATTACAATAGCATAGAATATTTCAATAATTAATAGCTTAAGTACTCCTTGTTTATTATTTTACATGCTGTGTATTAAAAAACCCAGTCATAGTATCCTTTTATATGTTCTCTTAGGAACGTATTCTGCAAAGTAAATCAGCTGCCAGTTTGTTATTATCATACTGTATTCAAAAACATATAATATATATATATGTTTTTGAATACAGTTTTTTGAATATATATATATAACATATAATATATAAGGTGTTAATGATAAGTCACTCAAATTTGAAGAACATCAATTACTTTACTTGGTTGTAATTGTAATCTAATGTCAACTAATCAGCCTACCTGTGTGAGTGAGTGCACTGCTATTATCTCTCTGATAAGCAGTAGCCTTTCTTGACAGTGAGCCGCTACTTTGAACTTGTTTTTAAAGACTGTCAAGTGAAAGTTTTTGTATTTATTTAACATGCGCTGTCATCATATACATGAAATTGATGACAGAATTTCCAATTTGTATTCTTATTTTGTAAAAAATGGAGAAAATAAATTATATTCCTGTTTCTATAGAATAAACTGAAAAAGGTAATAATACTAAGTCACCATCTTAAAACTGTATGAAAAAATTATGATGGTTCAAAAATATTATCCCTAATTACTAATAAAAAGTGTAAGCCAAAGAGAAGTCAAATTTATATGCCAGAATCTCACAAAATTACATAAAAAATTGTTTCGAGGACAGAAGATATTTACTCATTCTACATACATTTACATACATTCGCTCATCTACACTCATCACACTCAATCGAAATCCATATTCGCCCATATCTTGACGATTGGCATCTTATGAATAAATAAATAAAAATAAAATAAAAATACTATAGTTTTTGTTACAACAATGACAAATTAATTCTCTTGTTTGTTTTATCCAATATTTAAACTGTCAAAATAAATCAAACTAATAAATAATCCATAGCATAGTTAATAAAAACATATATTCTTAAGCTTTCCTTCACACAGAATTTTACAGTAGAATGAATAAATTGTTTAGTCAGAAAATGATGATTTGGAAGGTAAAACAAGATATAATATTATGATAAAGTATTACATACGCTAATCTCAGCCTCCTGCCGGCCAAACTCATGATCTCTGGAGATGGCACAAGTTTCACAGATTCATCACCTTTCCTTAAATAAACATAATTATTACAAGAAGACTTTTACAGATTTTAAACATTAAAATGTAATATTCTATTTTTATTTAATTCCATGAAAGGCTTGTTGTAGAGTCCTACTTACACTTATGCTATCTTCTTTGACAGAATCGTATTCCTGGCTAATTCTGATAAGAAATCTAAAAGCAAGATTACACCAAGGTTCTTGCCATGAGACTTGGTGTTCCAGATGGTAAACAACATGTGGAAAGAGATAAGCAATAGTTTTGGTCCAAAGAGCAAAACAGGATACACCAAGTTATGGAATATACGTGTCGCTAGAAAGTTTAGGGACACCCCTGCATAACTGCATTTTTGTGTCTGGCCTTAAACTAAGTCTTTTAATTCCTATTAATTTGTTTGAAGCCTTTAAATCCATGTTTTTTTAAGTAGAAATTTCAATGTTCTATCTCAAAAATATAGGCGCTGCATGTCTTTACAACCCCCCCCCAAAACCATGTTTTTTAAACATTTTATTTTTATATCTTCTAAATTGGTTAATCTACAGTAATGAAATTTTCACAGCACATTTACTGTACTATAACAATTATTTAAAATATACATCCTGTTGCAGTAAAATTTATTACTCAAATGATCACAATGTAAACAGAGGAATTTTGTAACAAAAATAGGAGAGTAAGAACTTAGCTATACAACTGTACAGTGGTCAATGTGTGCGCAGACTTGTTTCACTAAAGTAAAGCCAGGAGAATGCTGCTGTGCTAATTGCATGTCCCATTATCACGGTGTTTACTTACAGTCGCGAAATGAAAACTCATATTTGTGTTCCAAAATTTCCCAAATAAAAAAAAACTGTTTATATTGTGACAGTTTGAGTAAAAGAATTTACTGCAACAGAACATATTATTTTAAATGATTGGTACATTACAATAAACGTGCTGTGAAAATTTCATTACTGTAGAACTACCAATTTAAAAGATATAAAAATAAAATGTTTTTTGGGTTTTTTTTTTAAACACGTAAAGGCATGCAGTTCCTATATTTTTTAGATAGAATATTGAAATTTCTTCTTAAAACACATATTTTAAAGGCTTAAAACAACCATATATTAATAGGAATTAAAATACTGTTAGTTTAAGGCCATACTTTGTACATACAAAGTTTACTCCAGTCATACTAACTGTAGTAGGTCTATGCTTTAAGATACAGCCGGGTAATATAAGCAATAAAAGGCCTTACTTTACAAATCAAAAATAATTTTTTTAGGCCATATCAAATTTATAACTATTCAAAACAAAATAAAATCTGAAATATAACAAAATATTAACTTTAGCTCATAATTGGGACTGTAATTTATGTATCATGTTAGTACTAAAAACTCATTATTTGGACCAATAAAAACTTCTTAATACCCTGAAAAGAATAGATTAACAAGAATGTCACTACAGTAACTTCATTTGCTGAATTACAGTTTTTTCTTTTTTTTAACTTCACTCGCCAGTTGACATGGGCCTACAGGCCTGTGCGTCAACTTTTATTCAACGAGTGAAGTACTGACAGTTGGCTCAGTGGGGATTCGAACCTTGGAACTTGCCCTCCACAGTCCGAAGCCTTAGCCACTGAGCCACCACGCCAGCAAGGCTTCGCATGGCCTTGTTTTATTACATTAGTTAAACATATGTAATAAAGAAAAAAAAAAAAAAGAAAAAAACATTGCTTCCACCTATATCAACTATAGCTTTTGTAACTGTTCATAATTCTTCGTAAGATTTTCATAATTTAAAAAACTTCTATTAGGGTAATCATTTACAATCTCAGACAACAATATCAGGAAATATAGACATGTAAGCAAACCATAATAAACACTAAATAAAATACAAAGAGATACCCTAAATTCTCTGTGATAGTATCGGTACTGTCACCGGTTATCACATCTAATCAACCCTAATCTTAAAGGAACCCATTGTTTAAAAATAAACAACACATTCATTATCGTAAATAAATCATTGCTTACTTTGAAACATTGCTTACTGCCTTGAGTTCAGTACTTGCCTTCTTGTTCATTGTCCTCAATGTGATCTGCTTATTAATGCCACAGACAAATTGTATTTTGAAAAGTCATAAATGGAACAACTAATGGATAAATAAATGAAAAACAAACTCTGTTTATTCTGAGAAGAATTAACAGAGTGGGTACAGAACTAGTCACTAGAACAGTTTACCACGCAAACTTTGAGACGCACATCACGTAAAGGGTAGTTCTGTGGTGTGGCGGAACTTAGTCATAAAAAAAAAGTTATATTCATTTCTAAGATGCCGATCGTAGAGATATGGGCGAATATGAGGGGTGAATGAGTGTAGATGAACGAGTGTAGTCATTGGTACTATCTGAGTTCAACTAAGTTCAGAAAGGCCAATTTATTAATAGCCCAATAGCCAGGGAAACTATGGGACATACAGCTTTACATGGAATCCGAACCATGTAGTGTTGATTTGATTTTCAGCTAAATGGCAAGTTTGACACTCAATTCTCTTCCCTACACAACATCTGAACAATGACTACCATCCAACATGGACACCCTAGATTTCTCTAATAGTGTCCATGTCGATGGCAAGTAATAAAAATTATGGCTGGCCATCACCCACAAGACAGTTGGAAATGGATATGAACAGTTGTCTCTGTCTACATGCTGGAAGTCATTCTGACTCTTGTTCACAACATCTACTAAGAAATAGTGACATAAATAAGTTTCAAACAAGACGTGCAAATGATTTCAATCTCCCTTCACATAGAACAGCCCTCTTTGCAAAGAAACTCTCATATTCAGGACGAAACTACTGAACCTCCTTACAACAGAGATGTAGCATTGTGACCCCAAAACGCTAAAGAAGCTCATAAACTGGGTCTTAGAAGAAACTCCCTACAGCCTTGCAGAATTTTAAACAAGACTGAGAAGCACTAACTGACCTACATGTCAACTTTAATATGCTTTGATTTTCATTTTATAAATTCTATTTTTCTTTTTCTTCTTATATTTTAATTTTGTGATTACGGCTCATTTGTGATTACGCCTGTTCTGTACTTAAGATATTATAATAAAGTTTGCTGTATCTTATGTATCACATGTTTGAAAGATACTTAGACAACCACTGTACATTCAGCTGTGCTTCCAACATGTACTACTAACCCTTGTGTATTTTACAATTTTAGGTTAGGTTTAAGGGCACCAGGCCAGGAATTAGTATATTGGAGAGATAGGACATCAGCAAACTTACCTTGGAAGACAAGTTCACTGACACCAGAGTAGTAGTAACAATCACAAAAGAAACACAAAATCACACAAATTTTCTGTGCCACAGGCACTTTCTTCAGGTGAGCCTCTCTCTCTTTACTCTGAAGAAAGTGCCAGTGGCACAGAAAATTTGTGTGATTTTGTGTTTCTTTTGTGTATGTTACTACTACTCTGGTGTCAGTGAACTTGTCTTCTAAGGTAAGTTTGCTGATGTCCTATCTCTCCAATATACTAATAATATCCAATTTACTAACCCCTGTGTATGTTATCTCTACTACAATGATATCACACCAGTTCTGTACACTTACACTGACCACAAGCTCTGTTTACTGATAATAAGTCTGAAATTCATTGGGAACTAGTATTGTCATCTTGGAGTGTTGAATAGTAACGGTTTTTATTCAATATGTTACACAGTCTACAAAAGTAATAAAAGACACTTAAAAAAGTAAATAAATAAATAAAAAATAATAAATATCTATGTGAAAGAGATAAAGTGAGTAAATTGTTAAAGTAACACCCATTAATGTTAATTTCAAATTAAGGTTCGGAGTTTAAGGCAGATTAGAAATAAACAAAATAAGGCAGATTAGTTTGTAATAAAAAAAGGAATCTATATATACAGTATATAAAAGCCATTTACCACTCATCACTAGCTCTCCAAAACTATATGTCCAATCGATTTGAAATTCTGTACATGTGTTTATACATGTGTTCACTAAGAAAGGATTTTCCTCTCCACCTCAGGATTCCGTATTACTGGCTTCAAAACTTCTCATGGTATTCTTATGGAGCTATATTAATTGATTAATTTATTTGATTAACAGCTGTTAAATAAAAACAAATTTAATAAAACTAGTAGACCCGTGCTGCTCCGCAGCGTTACTCGATATTGTAAATTAGTGGAGGACGTTTTACTGACATTTAGTCTTGTTACGTAACTCTGCTTGAATTATTGCTTCCTCAGGAGGATCATTTTTTAAATAAACATTTTGAAAATCATTATCTCAAAATCGTGCCATGATCTCTTCGCCTATAAAGTGGATAGCCATTTACATTTTTTCCTTAATGAAAGATTTTGGAAAATCTTTCTTACATTTTCCTTCTTGCATGCAAACAGAGGAAGGGTTGAGATAACCACAGGGTTCATGTTCCATATGAGGTTTTACATTAGTAATTATCATAGAGTTCTTTATGTGAAGAGTTGGGAATTTCAGCAGATAAAACTTTGTCAAATAAATTCATTTTAGCCCAAGGATTCGTTTTTGACTATTTTATTTATAATACCTTCGTCAGCGATCCTTCAATGGTCAATCATCCGACCGGTTTCGCTACTATTGTAGCATCTTCAGGGGTAGTTGAAAGTTCTTCGTCTTGCTATATTTTGTCAGATAAAATAAAAATAAACACCAAAAACATAGTCAAAGTACATTATTACACTTAACCTAATTGTTATGTCACTCCTTCTCTCCTTTTTTGTTATCAGCTGTTCTTTGGGTATCTGGCTTATTTAGTAGACAGTTGTAAAGGATGTCGGATTTGAACTGTAGTTTTTCATTCATTAGATTAGGGTCATTTTTGGTTGATTTGTAAATTTCAAATTCTTCTAAGCAGTTCAAAAGTTGTTTATTTCGGCAATAATGTAAAATGACCATGTTTTTTTGAATTGAATGTAATAAATGGTTTTTATCAATGAGATGTTGGGCAACAGTGGATTTTTGGTTTTCGAGCTTTGGGTCAGGGTGGTGTTCTTTAAATCTATTGTGGAAAGGTCTGCGGGTTTGTCCAATATCAGGGCAATTGTCGCAAGTGATCTTGTATACTCCCGTTTTTTCATATTTATCTAAAGATTTTTTGTCTGAATTCAAGAGATTTTGTATTTTGTTTGTAGTTCGGAAAGTTAGTTTTATGTCGTGACGTTTCAATTCGTTCTTAAGGTAGTGCTCAATTGACTGGTTGTATTCTATAGATATGAATTTTTTATTATTATTTTGATCATTTGGTTTTGTATTTTTGTTTTTATGTTTATAAATTAATTTGTCTATTATTTTCTTTGAGTATCCATTTGATTCTGCAATGTGTTTGATTATTTGTACTTCTTTATTGTAATTTTTCTGTGACATAAGGAATTTAATTAATCTGTAGACAAGTGAGTTATAAGCTGCCATTTTTTGTCAATATCCGCTGGGTTGCTAACCTTGAAATTATCTTCCAATGTTTAAGTGAGCACATGAAAGTGGGGTAGTCCACATTTATGGAATTCCATAGTGTATAAAAACTCTTTTACTGCTCCAAAGATCTCCACTTTACAAATTAGTCGTATCAATTCTTCCATTTTAGCATGAAAAACTAGTACCACAATGTCTGGCCTATTATTTGGTGTCTTCTAAGAATGAATACTATCAGTTATTTCAGACCATGTAGGATTGCAAGTAAATGTTCTGAAGAGGTCTGACTTGCCAAACTTTCTCACTAATGCCATAGCATCTTGGTAATTCTGCAACATATTTCTTGGACTCCCAATAAAAGATGAAGGCAGGACTACAATCCAACCAACTCTGAACTTTTCATCTTGCACTCACACATAAAGCATCTGTTAAGCCTTTGTATGTTTCTACACACGATTTAGTTTGTTCCATTTGGACGTACTTCAGTCTAACTCCTTCAACATGGCAGTAATAATCCACAAAAAATTACCAGCATTTATTAATGGATTGAAATCACCTGCAGGACCATTTTCTCGGACTGAAATTCTATACAAAACATATTCTCACATAGTAACAGTCTTTTATATTTTAGTTTGACACACACCTTGAATTGTCAATTAATGTTATCTATGTGTCAACCAGTTTCACCACCTGGCCAAATCAAAGCATATCACATAGGATCACAATTGATATCATAATCTATATTTTGTAAAGCACTTGCTCTTTCATAATCAGTTATATGTTTATGAGAAGGAGGTGCTTCATCAGCTGTTTCAAACACTGCAGCAATTTCAGAAGTAGTATGATCATTATGTCACTGCTGATCTGCAGATGGTTCATGGTAGAATCGCATAACAAAATTTATTGGTGAACAATTTTCTTTAATTGCAAAGGCATTTTCTTCTTCAAGTTTCTGATGCATGGTTTTGTATGAAGAGACATAAGGATTGAATTTACTAAGCAGATCACTCAAGTTGGTAAGTGTCTGTTTGCACAAACCTTTGTTAGCATCATGTGACATTCTCATTTCATTACCTTTGGAAAAATCAAGAATATATAACTGACCATATGAAGTACTTTGGGAATTATCAGGATATAATGGAGAAATTCGGATTCTAAAGGAATAAGGACCATAGTTAGGTGGTAAATCAACTTTTGCGATAAATGAAACAAATGACATTGCATTATTGTATTGGCGAGTGTTGTAATCTGAAATTTTTAGATGTTTCATTATTACCACAGAACAACTCTTTCATTTATTCAAAATAGATAGATAGATATTGCCATTAAATATTTCACAAAATACATTGGCTTAGTCATAAGATACAGACAGCACTGGCCTACTCTCTAAAGTCCATTTCTGCATCACAAACTCAGTTATAGAATAAAATGGATGCTTGATTAAGAATTTCTTCAGAGTCTTTTTAAAATCTTTCTTGTCAAGTTGTCTAATTTGTAACGGAATTTTACTATACAATTTACTAGCCAATAATTTAGTGGTCTCTCTTGTCACTTTTAATTAGTCTAACCTGAGGCAGGTTTACATCATTGCAATATCTTCTCTCATGGCTATGGATCGATCCTCTCAGCTCAATTTTGTTTAAATTTGCTCTTAGGTTAGAGCAAACATTGCAATATATATAAAGAGTAGAGGGTTAGTATTTTAAAACTTACAAAAACCCCTCTGCAATATTCAAACTTACGAGGTACGTCCAGAAAGTAAGTTCCGTTTCCATTTATATCCGCTGCAGCGCTGCGATCGCAGTTCCGCGCATGCGCGGCAGACGCTCTGTATCAAGGAGAAGAAACATGCGCCATTTTGAGATCGCTGTCAGTCTCGTACGCTTTGTTGTGCTTGTTTAAAATGTCGGTGTTGATCGAAAATCCCGCCGCTTGTGAAATCAGATCTGTGATTCGTTTTCTGAATGCTAAGAAAGTGAAACCGATTGACATTTATCAGCAAATTTGCGAGGTTTACGGACAAAATGCCATGAGTGATTCAATGGTGAGAAGATGGGTCCGACAGTTTAATGAAGGACGTAATGAAGTGCATGATGAAGAACGAAGTGGGCGTCCATCTTTGATTACAGAAGAACTGGTTCACACGATTGATGAGAAGATCAAGGAAAACCGTAAGTTTACAATGAGTGCTCTCGCTATGGAATTCCCCCAAATCTCACGATCATTAATTCATGAAATTGTTACCGAAAAACTGAAATTTCGAAAACTTTGCTCATGTTGGGTACCGAAAATTCGTACTGAGCAACACAAAACACAACGGATGGGTAGTGCACTTCAGTTTTTGAACCGTTATGATGAAGGCGGTGAAGATTTTCTGTCACAGATAGTCACAGGAGATGAAACTTGGGTTTCTTATGACACCCCAGAAACTTCAACGATGACAAAGAGCTGAAAGAAAATGTTTCCAAATGGTTGAAGACACAGGCGGCAACCTTCTATGAAGAAGGCATAGAAAAACTTGTGCCACGCTATGACAAATGCCTGCAAAATTTCGGCAGTTATGTAGAAAAGTAGTTTAAGAGTTGTAGATTTTAGTGCAATAAATATTTTTTCTGTATCTGTAGACAAATTATTTTTATTACCAAACGGAACTTACTTTCTGGACGTACCTCGTATTAATCTTATCCATAATTCGTATGGCTTTTTTTGTAATAAAAATACTTCCTGAGCATGAGAAGAGCCTCCTCATACAATAAGGCCATATGACAAGTGAGGTTGAAAAAGCCCAAAATATGCCTGCTGGAGACTATCCTCATCGATTTCCCCGCAAAGTCGTTTTAAGGCATACACACTTTTGCTTAATATTTTTTTAATTCTAATTATGTGGTGTTGCCAATTTAGTAGTTGGTTAAATATTATACCAAGAAAAGGAGGATTAATATTGATATTATCAGTACTAGGTATTTCTTTTAAGCTGAAGACCACAGTTTTAGTCTTTTCCAGATTTAGGGTCAATTTATTTGCAGCCAACCAATTTCCAACAATATCCAAATATGATTTTGAATCCACTATCGCCTGGCTGCAATTTTTATGTCTAGTGATGACAGTAGTGTCATCCGCATAGAGTATTACTCCTGCAAGCACATTTACACTGAGGTCATTAATAATTATTAGAAATAGCAGAGGCCCGAGGACAGAGGACCTGAGGCACACCGCTATTTACTGATAAATGACTAGAGGTACTATTACCAATTACAACATATTGGGTTCTTTCCTCTAAATATGTTTTAAACAAATTCAATGGAGTATCTTTGATGATGTAATATTCCAGCTTTCTTAGTAGGATTTCATGTGACACTCGATCGAAAGCCTCGCTTAAATCACAATAAGTAACTGCAGCAAACTCCTCCTTTTCAAAACTATCAAGAATCTTATTGACTAAACTGATTATGGCATCAGCAGTGGATAGGCCACTCCTAAAACCAAACTGATCTTTACAAATAAGATTATAACTTTCCAAGTAAAATATCAGCTGTTTCGAAATAATAAGTTCAATAACCTTAGAAAATACAGGGACTATTGCTATATGTCTATAGTTGCTAATCTGATCCCTCTATCCTTTTTTATAAATTGGGTGTATCTTACTTATTTTAAGTATATTGGGAAAGATTCCCGGGTTAAGTGATAAATTAATTAACCTAGTCAATACCTTAATGTAGCAAGATTCTGTTTGTTTTACCAGTTCATTGGTCAAACCAAGTGGTCTTTACTTTTTTTGCATGCCAGACTCTTACGATATTTAAAACCTCAGTTTCAGTTACAGAAGTGAAGACAAACTTTACATTAAAATCAGGTACAATAACAATACTTAAAAATAAATTAAAATTATGTACAATATTATTTATATTAGTAACAGGTGTATTGTTTACAATATTTACAAAATAATCATTATATTTATCAGGTGAGATCACGTTTTCACTAATGCTATTATTTTTAAAGGTATGATTATTTTTTTTTATTATTATTAATTAATTTTCACAATGTTTTGCTCTTATTGCTAGAGCTGTTTATATACTGTACATTTGTTTTGATCTTAGCTTCTTTAATTTCTTAATTTAATTAATTAATTCCTTAATTAATTCCACCTTCTACTACCCCAAGTGTAGTAGAAGGTGGAAGTTTGATGATTTTTCCATCATAGCAATAGAATTTGCTGTATTCTTCTCAGGTTTGAAATACAATGCGGAGCAATACTGACAAACCCCCTCAAGACCACCTACAGAGTAAGGACTGACATCTGAAGTAGCATCAGAAGCCGAACACCTTGAAGCAAATCTAAACTTATTACTACTCCTACATATTCTGCTCTCTTGATCTTTTTGGGCTGTGGCCTTTACCTCACGGCAGCCAGTCAGACTGGCCTTGCCTTATATCCTCTTAATGTTAGGATCAACAACTGTAGAACTTAAATCAAGTGTTTCCCTCATAGGTTTTCTATAACTATCCTTCAGAGCAATATAATAATAGCAAGTCATGAATAATATCTCCAGAACCATTATTAGCAATTATGTCACTATTTTCCTGATAAACTCTAAACAAACAATTTTGAAATAGCTCACTCACACTCTGAAGTTCAGCATGTCCTGCATACTGGCCATTGGCACTCATTACAAGTTTATAATAAGTAGCATTTTTAATACTTTGCCCATATGTTTCATCCCAACAATAAAATGTTTAAATTCACAATGCCTCTTAGCAATGTGGTCCATAGCAGTCAAATGGACCTCATGGTGTCTATCTTCAGTTCCAAATAAACAATGAAAGATCACACAAAATAAGTAGTTACCATCACCTATAATGCAAATCACTTCAAAATTGTTGATGGTTGAAGAACCACACGTCATTAAATTAGGATTAGCTGGTGGAGGTACCAGTCGTCTTCTTTTAGAGGAAGAAGGATAAGATGTCATCAAATCAGCACCACCAGAATCTTATCTTTTTCTTGTGTTTATCAAATTAGATCCTTCACTCTCCAATTTCAGTTTTTCACTATTCCTGCGAGCGTCTTTTGTTTTCCTTCCAAGATCCATAATTCAAAGTACAAAATACTAACAAAACTTGTAAAGTAACGAAAGAAATGTATAAAGTGGCAGCGAGACCAACAGCTGATAAAATTCCATATTGGTTTTGTCTTATTATCGGCCATTGCAATTGTGGATATTGTGTCTTGTTTCCTCAAGAGACGTAGTCTTAGATCATATTCCTTCTTTAAAAGTATGGCAGTTTGCCTATGTTCCTCCCTTCCAGCTTCATTAAGGCCAGTGAGAAGGATGTTACTGATTTACTGTATCTTCATCAGCTTCGTTGATGTTATATATCTCTGTCCACTTTTGCAGGCTTAGGAGTTCTTTTAGAGTCAAGGTTTTCATTACTCATATTTCTTCTTTCTAATATAGTGTGGTTCATAGGGGAGGGTGAAGTGTGATTTATAGTGCATATTTGTCCTGTGTGGTCTGATATACCTGTCTCAATTACTTCTACTTTTATGCTATCTTCTGGGATGTTGCTGCATACACAGTCAATTGATGTCCTTGATGTTGGTGTGATTCTGGTGGGTGGGAGGTCTAGCCTATGTAAGTTGTGGCTTGTCAAGGTTTCAGTTAATATTGTGTAGTCACATTTTTTGTCAAGGGAGTCAATGTTTATGTCACCCATCAGGATGACTTGATGTCTATGTGTTTGTATGTTCTCTAAGACGTCAGACAGTACTTCAAGACCAATCTCGAGGTTATTTTTCATCCTGTAAATCCCTATAATTGTGAAAAGTGTTTTGCCCGTTTTGAGATTTATGGCATCTACTTTGCATACAAGTTCTATAGAAAAGTTCTGAATCATAAGAGTTTTACAGTTGTTTTGTAGGTGATCTTTAATGTATATTGCAACTCCACCCTTTAGGTAATATTCTCTGCTGTATTCTGTTATCATGGAGTAGCCAATTAGTCTTGTGTTCAACAATATTTCTTTTTTTATCCATGTTCGGTTAGAATTATTGAATCAGGGTTATGTGTGTATAAGAGAGTGTTTATTCTGTCAATTTTGTTGGCAACCCGGTCTGTATTTTGATGTAGTATGGAGAGATTTCTTTTATTTAGGTTGTTTTTTTGAGAATGGGGTTTGTTACTAAAAAAGAATGTAGCTGAAGTGGTGAGGAATGAGGCGATTTATTTGGACTGTTTATGTTGTTGATAGACGGGGTTATGTCATTCTTTTTACCCATAATCTGACAGTAAAAATTAATGTTTTTTGAGAAGAATTCATCAACACTTTGACTTTCAGGCTTTATTTTTGAATGTAGAGGGGGTGTTTTACTAAGTTTCATTTTATTAAAAACCATCTTATGAATGGAGTTAGTCGAATGATGACTCAGTTTGTGTGTCAGAGTTTGTCTGACCCTCTCCGTCAATTCATGGTTCAGTTTTGGTGTAGGAGTTTGACTGTTTCTCCCTGTCAATTCATGATTCAGTTTTTGTGTAGGAGTTTGGCTGTTTCTCCCAGTTAGTTCCTGGCTCAGTTTTTGTGTCGGAGTTTGACTGTTTCTCCCTGGTGTGTGTGTGTGTGTGTGTGCGTGCGTGCGTTTTCTCTATCTATTTTATTTTACTTTAAAATAATCTATTTATTCTTACTTTACCACCTTTATATAATTTTGGTGTCAAGTTGTGTGTAAGTAGGTCTTTATTAGGAGTGTCATTATTAGTAGTGTAGAAGCTGGTACTATAACTGCTTTAGAAGCCTTTAAAAAACTCGTTAGATGGTCTTGGGCCATTCTGGCCTGCTCAGAAAGTTTTTCACAGTTTGCTGACATATTGTTTAGCAAACTGGTTTTTACTACTAGTTCTTCTTTGAGATTTTTCATATTATTTGTGAGGCCATTAATTTGTCCTTTAAGTAAAACAGAGTTAGATTTTTCTAGTTCCAGTTGCTGTTCAAGTTGGTTATTATGAGTAGTGATTTTGGAGATCTGTAATGAAATATTTGTTCGCAGAACTGTACTTTTTCTAGTTCAGATTGTTCAATATTTCTTTTTTAATTCGTTGCTCAGCGGATATCTTATTTTTTAAGAAATTTATTTCACCTTGTAATTTAATTTTTTCCTGGTTAGTTTTTATCCAGCTATTAGTTTGTCTTCCAGCTCTAAAAGATATTCAGATTTTCTTAGTTTTTCTTGATGAAATTTTTCTTTAAGTATTTTATTTTCATTCAGCAGGGCATTTACAACTTCTGCAGCTATGGACAACGATGTTTCATGGTCTAGGCTGTCAGTTTGGGAAAGGTCCTGTATTTTAGTTTCAAGATCTTGTATGTTTAATTTAGACAAATCTGGGTTATGTTTACATTTGTCACACAACCAAGATGCAGATTCTTTGGCAGTCAGGTTTTTTAGTTTTTTGCCATTGCCAGTTTAAACATCTTGAGTGATGCCATGAATTACAGAGTCCAGAACAGCAAATAACTAGGTTTTACCCCAATGTTACAAATGCCGAAGGGGTATTTAGACATGGTAAAGTTTGTAAAATATCAAATAGCTTTTACATTGTAAACCGAAAGCTTGCTGCACATTTAGATTATATTTTGAACTAAATATTATAACCAGCAAAGCGGGCGGGTACAGCTAGTACAGTACACCCTCCATTATCCAGCCTCGCTTTATCCGGCAGTCCGAGTCATCCGGTTCAGCAAGTGGATAACAATAAAAATTATTTACAAGATAGAATTACAATTAATCGGAAGCTCCTTTCAGCTCCAACAAGAGTGTTTCGGTTGTGCAATTGCAGGCGCTGTATTGGCTAGTCACCCTTTCTCGACAAGCGATCGCTTGTTACTGCATAATAATTTAATAATGTGCCTGAAGATCCGAGCTGGTAATGTTGTTTACTTTTGTTCAGTGTGGCTGGCTGGAAGAGTCCATTTCGTGAGTGGGGGAAGTGGAAAATAACATAAATATCTTTCGTATTGTATTGTAAAGCAGCGTCAAAGTTGGCGATTGCGATAAACATTGTTCGTTTAATTACAACTGCTGCAGAGTGCGTTGTGTCACATGTAATTGTAGGTGCCCCGCTTACACGTGCTTCTGTTATCAGTTAATAAACGTGTTTCTCTAATAAAACCAAGTTATTTATGAATTATGTTTTATCCGGCTTTTATCGTATCCAGATTGACCTTCACCACATTAGGCCGGATAACTTGGTCAGTAGAGTAGTTGGTTCAATCCCAGCTTCATGTGCTAAAGGTTCTCAGTTCGATCCCAATCAGAGTCACAATACATTTTGAGACGGATCAGCTGATAACCACCGGCTGTTCAATTGTCATTGAGTTATTAATTAATGACACTTTCTAAGGAATAGTCGGCTTTAGTTTGTAACAATAACTACATTCACTCATCTACACTCATTCGAAATCTATATTCGTCCATATCTTGACGATTGGCGTCTTATGAATAAATAAATAAATTGTACTTTACAGTGAAACTCCAATTATCCTAACTCCATCTATCCGAATTGTTTTCAAAATGTCATTAAAGAAATCTTACAATGTTAAGTTTTTAATTTTGTTCTGAAAAACAAAATAATAATAATAATAAAAGCATACAACAACAAAGAGTAGTATTTTTAATCATTAAAAAGGTAAATCATACATATATGTATGACAATCAATAACACATAACATGTCTCAATAAATGATGTACACCGTCTTAAAAGAACAAATATCCAAATTCTGCCAGGTAACATAATGGCGATAGGGATACTGTGTGCTCTACACATGTTATTGTCTTTCTCTCTGTCAACCGGATGCGAGACCTGGCTGCCAAAAAACGACTGTCAAACATACAAAGCATATTAAACTAAAATGTTTGGTAAGCAATAACATTTGTTTACAGGATGATACACAAATAGACACCATATTACACTGTAGTATGAAATTAAATTGTAATTAACTATGTATTAAATGCCCTTTCTCATTTAAAATATTGTTTATTTTCTGTTTTACAACCAAAGAATAGAAATACATAAATTATTTAAATTTGTAATTTTAAACAACCTAAATTTCCTAAACAGCCATTTTTTATAGGAACACTCAATTTACTTAAACAAAACTAAACAGCAGTCTTTTTCAATCAAGAACTGGAATAACGATTGAGATAGTAATAACAATAATAATTAAAATAATAATGTGTCTTCTATAATATTGTCATTTTACAATAACTTATTTGATTGCATGTCACTAGCAAAATATAAACACTCATTAAATAATGAAAACATAATTTTAAATGAAAACAAAAACAGCTGATTTTGTTCTATCCCAGTACACCGTAATTAGAAAATACAGTGGGTATCATGACAAGGCTGTGCAGTCTACAAATTGACTTCTCTAAGAGCCAAAAATGTTTGACATATTCAAGAATTGAGTCAGTATATGTCAACTCTTATGTTAGAGGTTTGAATGGAAAAATCTGTATTTTTTTAATGCCTTGAATATATTTTTCATAATTTATTTAGTGAGTTTCTTTTTTAAATTCTTCAAATTTAAAGGATAATATTTATCACTAGTCTGTTTTACATTCAAAACTTACCACAAATATTTCTTCAATATACTGGAAGCTTTAAGATCCTTATTCGCAACTATTTTTATCTTGATTAATATTCCTTGCATGTGAGTATTTTTATTGAATTAGATGATGTGTCATTTGGTTAACCCTCAATCTGAATTCAATGTACAACAACTCTATGAAGGTGGGTAGAATATGATATATGTCAGACAGATGGAATCTCTCACTCGATAGTTCTTTCAATAGCATTTTGACACTACATTATTTTACATAAAAAAATCATGTTGATACATTAACAATCAACTTAAAATGTGTACATTACTTTCTTTGTTATTGGAACTTAGAAGTTTAAGATAAATTATTATGTACATTTCATTGTCCTTTACTAGAAAAATGACAATGTGTCACATATATCTTATACTTCTTAACATAAATATTATAATTTACTCAAGTACATAATATAATTATTGAAACAATGTTTTTTACTCACGATTGTAAAAATAATTCTCCCTGTATAGAAATATCAGTTGTAGAAAGAGGGAACCTCTGCTTTGAATAGCTGTTGCGGAAAACTGATTTTTCCTCCAGCAACCCTTCTTTCACCAACAACCTTCCTGGGAACAACCAGTTTCAGTTAAATAAATTCTTCCTGGGAACAACCAGTTTCAGTTAAATAAATTTAACTTTTAATTGCATTTTTATGCTCTAAATTTTACTTGTTTCATTTCTAATTCAAATAGATAAGTATGCTAATAACTAACTTCTTAAATATTTTTTAAAATCTCTCCTTATTAAGAAAAGACTTATTATATTCTCCATTCACTCTTCATACAGGGCATATTGAGAGCAGCCTTACTTCTATGTGTTCTAATAACATATTAGGGGCTGTCACTAAATTACGTAACCCTAAAATTAGGCTTTTCAGACCCCCCCTCCCCCTTGTAATGATAATACCCAACCCTTTCAAAAATTACGTAACGCTGTCACCTCCCTCCAATTTTTTTCCAATCAATAACACTGTACGTGTATGGGTAGGTGGGTGGGTCAATAACACTGTACGTGTATGGGTAGGCGAGTGGGTCAATACTACTGTACGTGTATGGGTAGGTGGGTGGGTCAATAACACTGTACGTGTATGGGTAGGTGGGTGGGTCATTACCACTGTAGCCCAATAGCCATGGTAACTATTGGTTAACCATACTGAAAAAAACCAACTGAAATTGGAACATTTTATTATATACAATTAAAAGCTGCACTCTTAGGCTATTTTTCAACATAATCCCTGTTCAAATTGAGACATTTATCATAATGTGACACATGTTTTTTGATTCCAGCTTTGTAAAAATCTGCCGCCTGAGATCTTAACCACTTATTAACGCCAGAGTGAAGTTCACCGTCACTATCGAAGCGCTGCACTGTGGGCCAGGTCTTCATCGCTGGAAAGAGGTGGTAGTCGTTTGTGCCAGATCCGGACTATAAGGCGAATGGTCAAACACTTCCCAATCAAAATCATCCAAGACTTGTCGTGTTTGATTGGCTGTATGGGGACGTGCATTCTCGTGGGAAAAAAAACTTTTGAGCTCAATTTCCCACTACAATTGTTTTGCATCGCTCACTGTAGCTTCTGCAATGTTTCACAGTACCTCTCTGCGTTGACTGTTGATCCTCATTCATGGAAATCAACCAGAATCACACCCTTAACATCCAAAAATCCTTTGCCATAATTTTTCTTGCTGACAGAGTTTGAAGACATTTTCTTGTTTTTTTTTTTTTTTAAGAATGTGTGTGCCCCCATTCCATAGACTGCACTTTTGTTTCACAATTAACATGCTTCACCAATGTTTCATCACCAGTAACGATATGATTGAGAAGTTTGTTACCATGTTTGTTGTATTTATCAAGGAAAGTTAACGATGCAACAAGTCTTTGTTTTTTGTGATCTTCCGTAAGGATTTTTGGAACTCACCTGGCACAAAATTTGTGGTATCCAAGCTTCCCTACAACTATTTCACGAAGTAAACTTCGTGAAATTTGTGGGAAATGTTCCGAGAGTTCAGTAATTGTGAAATGACGATTTGATTCGGAGGTCTTCCACATTTACCTTTAGTCCCTTTGTGTAACTCAGCCTGTGGCCTCATGGAAGAGCTCGGCCTACGCCCTCGGCCAGATACTCTGCTACATGCCCCTTTGTGGAACTCAGCCTTTGGCTTTATGGGGAAAAGTTCGGCCTGCGGCCTCACTAAGGCTTTCTGCTACAGTCTCATTTGTGGATCTCGTCATTTCGCCTCATGAGGAAGATCGGCCTACGCCCTCGTCAGGATTCTTAATATGTTTGCTGCGGCAATTTCAAGGAAGGGTCACCCCGAATGCCGAAATTTTGGTAATTTGGAGTTAAAGTGGTGTACTTATTAATATATTGTAGTTTATTTTACATTATATTGAAAATACATATATTTATATAGCGGACGCACTTGTGCGCCATCTGCATATTACGTCAATTTGCCGCGTCAAATGCGGTGAGCGCAGATGTGCACTTTACGTAAAACGGGTAGTTTATCATTATTATACTGGGTAATACTCACTAAATGTTCTTTTATAATAATTTTTAACAACTTAAACATTTATGATTATTAATAGTTACTGTACATATAAATTACTACAATTTCAAAGAAAGAAGACAAAGTCTAACTTACTTCATTAGCATAAAAGAGTATTATAAAAGGTGAAATGAACTATATGAACACATTTTAAATAAAAGAAAATGACTTTTATTTTACAATTAACAATAAACTGAGAATTATTACTTTATGTTTATCATAAAGCACTTTGATTATCCATAATGTACCTAAATTTTATAGTAACTTACGAACGAATGTATCCACTAACACCATGTTACTGTACTGAGTAAGACTACATAACCTCAAAAAGCTACCACTGAGCATCAGACTTTTACCACAAACTGCGAGATGTATGCTAGGCGCACTTATGCACTTTCCGCAATGAACGTGTTTTTTTTATAAAAAGGAGAGGCCTTAAAAATTCATGTTAAAAAATCCTTCTTAACCTTAAAAATTCATAGTCATACTGGTTAAGCAGATAACCAAAATGTTGGTTTTTAGGGCAGTTGAGCAAAACCATGATATTTTTGACATTTTAACAATTTTACAAGCTAACTACCCGTGTTTTGCTGAAAGAAACGCCAAACGGAAGGGCTTAAAGAATAAACCTGGAAATTTTATTAATCAAAGGAAATCATTGTTTGTGAACTTATCTAGAATAGGCCAAAGAAGATGGTAGTATCACGTACATCTCCCATGACGTCACATGTGCTAAATGGCAAAAATGAACACAAAAATACTGTTCTAATTCCTGTAATTACAATTCCAGCTGATAAGTGATAAATAACTTGCTTACTATTTAGCTGAATGCTTAAATTAAAATGGTAGATTTAGTTACCAGTTTTTTTTGTTCTTAATTTTACTCCTGATTTCTCAAAAAACTAGTAATAGAAACTCCTAAAAATAACTGTAACTGGAAATTGAAAACCACGTCCTACTCAGAATACCGTAGAAGTGCTGGACCTACTAGCAAGCCAACCTAGCAAAGATTGATTCAATAATGTGAATGAGGCAGTATGGCCATCAGCTACCACTGTTGACAACCGCTTGGCCGACTAGACGGCCATGCAGCCACTAGTGGTCAGATGGCGTGGCCAACTTTACAGCCACATAGCACTGAATGAGTTAAAAATCAAATTCTACATATCATACAAAATTAAAATATTTATAATATTATATGTACAATACTTTCTCGCTGGTAAATTTGTTGGAGATTTCCAACGCTCCAAGTCTTTTTAAACTAACTCAATGTTTCAACAGATGTAAAACTCCTGTAGTCTTCAGGTGTACATTACTACCTAATCGTTCATATAAAACAACATTATTTTTCTTCCTACTTAGCTAGCCCATATCAATGTAGAAAACGTTAAAAATATTACATGCTTAAAGATTACGATAGACTTCTCAGAAAATCATATCATTACAAACATCATATCATTATTACAGGTACACACAATTATGAAAAAAAACATACAATACAAAGAACAAAATAACTCGTTGTCAATCAACATTACACAGAAAAAACTTATCAAATAGTAAAACTTGGTCAGCTGATGGGTTATAACTTTGTTAAAAGTCATATGGAAGCATTTGGTTTTCTTATTCAGCTGATAAGTTATAACTTAATACAGTTTAAAAATTGTTAAACTGTTAGTATTACTTACATGGAAGTTCAGTTATATTTTGCTAATTTTCCATTCAGTAAGATGTAGCCTAGATATTAACATTGGAAACACAGTACACCACACTTATCACGACAAACACTGAATTTGTTAAAGAGTGAACATCTGTTAGTAGACTAATTACACCACTGAGAAAACATCTTTAAAAATACATTAATTTACTTCACAGGATTGTTAGAGGTTAAAACATAAGGATATGGTTCCAAAGCACTAATAATTAATGTACATTGAGAGTTGTGTAAGAGATTAACACATATTACAAAATGAACTAAGGTAATAGTATAGGCATTCAAATTTATTATTATTTTTGTACTATCATGACTTTATCATTATTGTCAAGCTTAATGTTATGTTGTCTTCATGTGATCAGGCATGTTTACAACTGTAACTTTCACTTAACAGCTGTGCGCTCAACCTCAATTTTAAATTGGGGGGGTGGGATGGGAGGGAGGTAGTACATACACACGTTGAACAATAAATTCTGGAGCAAGACCTTTGCAATGTAAACATGAACTTATGACTATGTAACATTTGCCGAATGGTTTGTTGACAAAAGTAACCCGCCTCATGCCATATTAAGTTCTAGTATAATATAATTTTAATATATTTAATGTTTATCTATATTTGTAAATTTTGTTCTATTGTTTTGTTATTATTGGTCCACGATATTAAGTTTTGACTTGTCGAGGCAAAAACAAATTGTTTATTTATAAATTAATAATTAAAAAGTACAAGTGAATGTCACAAAACACAAATATTGTAACACATTTATTGGTAACACAAATATGTTTTGAGTGATGTCACTTGTACTGTATATGTACCAACACATAGTATGCTAATTAAAAACAAACTAACTTAAATAATAACAATTTTACAAATGTGCCTGTAGCGAATACAGAGAACTCGTGTAACATTAATGATGTTTTTATGTACAAAAGGCTTGTATTTATGATTCAAATATTCACAAAAGAAAGTAAATAAACTTAATGAAGTGCATAAACTAACGCTAAATCACTAAAACAATTGTTTTATATATATATATATATTATATATATATATATATATTATATATATATACTGTCACAACAGACTAACCATGAAGCTAGCAAATTACATCAGACTTTTATTGACAGACTATGTTTAATAGCCCACACAGAAATCAAAATATATGAGGTCTGTCCAAAAAGTATCCAACTACCTATTAGTAGTCGGCCACGGCGCGATCATCCGGCTCAAACCAGTCATTGGAGGGGAGGGGGGACCCTACTCCTTCATTGAACCCGCTCTGGTCACTCAGTGAGTCATAGCGCTCTGTTCCATACAGTACTGCTGTGTGTGCGCGTTGCATTTTACTATGACTGAATGTGCTTAGTAATATTAAATTTTTCCAAAAACTTGGCAAATCAGCATCAGGGACGACTGTCATTATATGAAAAGTATATGCTGAAGAATTTATGAGCGATACACAAATTAAAGCATGATTTAGGCAGTTTAAAGTGGCTGCATATCAGCTGAGAGTGATGAGCGATCTGGCAGGCCTTTAACACCTAGAAATGCTGAAAATGTTGAACGTGTTCGTGCAGTAATTAATGAAAACCGGCGATTGACTCTCCAAGAGCTGGAAGAAGATTTAGAAATATCAAAATCGTCAGTTTGTAACATTTTACACAAAGATTTGAAAATGAACCGTTTTTCAGTTCATGTTCGGTTCACGAGCCAGCTCATTCCACGAATCTGATTTGGCATTTTTTGTCAAACACAACATTAAACAACTACGACAGCCTCTCTACAGCCCTGACATAGCTCCTTGTGACTTCTGGCCATTTCTGAAGTTAAAATTTCCTTTGAAAGGAAAAAGGTTTGACGATGTTGAAGAAATAAAACAAAATGCAACAAAGGACCTGTTAGTCATTCCGAAAAATGAATTTAAGGAGTATTTCCGCAAGTGGGAGAAACGTTGGTATAAGGTAGTAGCTTGTGGAGGAGAGTACTTTGAAGGGGACCAGATCGCCATTGCCGTCAAGTAGCTCATTTTAATGCCAGACGTCAAGGTTGGATACTTTTTTGGACAGACCTTGTACGTGATGTAAAGACAAAGAAATTAATTTTTCTGTGTAGTTCAGTTAATACTTAGTTGTTTCATGAAGTTTTGAGGTTTTTACGAGTTTGAAAGTGCGACAAATAAATCATGCAAGTGGTCCAATATACTTGGACCATGGCGATTTTTGCTTGTATAGTGAGGTCCGATTCACTACTATTAATATTCGATTCACTTAGAGAAAGAAGTTTAAAAAAATGAAATTTATACTTTTTGTAATGAAACTTTTTTAACTAAGAATAAAATGTATTTAGACAAACCACTTACCAATGGCCTTCCACCAATTTTCTGGCTCATCTTTGCCACTCCCATACAGAGGATGTCGTGTATAAGAAGGTGAAAGACGATTTTCTTTTTTACCCTTCAGGAAACGGATAGGGACTCCTAGTCCAAACTTTCCATCCAGCACTCGAACAGCTTCTAGCAGTTTCCGAGCATCTTCGCGCAAATCTAACTCGGGTTGTTTTTGCTTTAAAATTTTGTTCCTTTACAAAACAAAATCCCATTAGAGATGATCTATTTGCACTATTAAATTGATGTTCATATACTTAAGGCTAACTTATTTAATGGATGTTTTTAATTAATAAATAAATATTTTAAATACAGTCAAACATTTATAATGTCTTACTATCATAGAAGTACTCCTATGATCCTTTCATAGAAGCCTAAGGTAATCCTTTCAATAATTGAACTTATTGTATTCAAAGATATAAATATATGAAAACATTAAGTGTGAGAACAAGTATCAACACTGAGTACAAATATCTATTCATTAATAAAGCAATGACATTACATTCCAATTTGATAATTTGATTTGAAAATATTTATTTAATATAAATATTATAAAGCATAAACATTGAGTATAAATATTTATTCATTAATCAATCAATCACATTCCAATTTGATGATCTGATTTCAGAATATTTATTAATTCAATATTACAAATTATTTTATTACCAGTTACTTTTTTATTGCTTTTCAATCCCCTTTGATTGCTTTTTAGGTATTTGAGGGGAAAAGTATACATTTTTTTAACATTCAGTTTCAATAGCATACTTTGATGGGAACATTCATTTTTGTATTTTTCTATTAATCGGTTGAGTTGTGTGCTGGACTGAAAATTGGACTGTTAAGTGTACAAAATGTTTTACCCAATATGTCTTGAAAAAGAGGAATCCACAAAAGCCTAAACTCTTACACCGTTATTGCTGATTATATAGTTATTATTTATTTTCATGAATTATCAATTTTCGTTTAAAAAAATATGATTCTTTGTTGAGAATTTTTGTACTATCCCATTTCAATTAGTGGTTGTTTTTTTCTAAGCATGTTCATCTAATTTGGAACTGTTTGATTCTCCTTCGTTACTGTTATTCTGTTTTTTAACCTGATTTATAGGGGTATTCTTATTTCTTCTGTGTAATTTTCATTACATTCACAAGTACTGCAATGTACTCCACTTGAGACCTTAGTTGTATTGACACCATAGACAGGACATGTGGGTCGTAAGCATTTTTTGTATTTATCTTGAATATTTGTGTTTTATTTGTGAGGATTTTAATTTATCGATTTTCATTTGTGTGTTTCTGCATGTTTTCAGGTTATGAGGTAGACAAACGTCAGTGTTTTTAGTTTGAGTAAAAAGTCATTGTGTAGTTACATGGAAATGATAGGAAATTTCCAATGATCCTTCTTTACCCTATCATTAGTATGCTTCATTCTTCAAGCTCTTTCCTTACTGGATTTATAATTTAATGTTATAGTTGAATCAAGTTTGTGTTACAAAATACATAGTTACCGAAAGGCCTTACAAAATAAAAAACTATAATTACTGGAGTGTTTGATTCAACTATTAATATGAAATTAATATGCTTATTTACAAAGTAGGTGCAGACACAAGACTCAAATTGCATAACATTCAACAAACAACTCAAACCCCTCTTATGTTAAAATCATGACATCGCCTTCCTAGAAAAATGATTTAACTAAATAATAATCCGGTTTTTTCTGTCTCTTTCTTGATGTGTTCAGTTAACACATTCAGTGTGGCCGATTACCATGACAGCTGTATCATATCTCAACTCAGGTGCTGCCAACACTCATCCGAGACACTCCCCCATTTCAACATTATCAAACATTTCAACCAATAATTATTAGTTGATTTATTATTGAATTATTTCATTAATAGCAATGTAAAGTAATTTTTTTTTTACTAAAGGAGAGGTACGAAAGTTATTTTTAACTTCGTAAACATGAGTCGTACCTAGGGGTGTGCAACGCAGCAATTTTTTAATTATTTTTTTATTTGATGCAGCAATTCAAAGAATGTCAATTTTATGCAACTCGATTTGATGCGCTAATAAAGAATTTATGGTTTTTATTAAGTTTTAGAAGTGGTAGAGTAACATTAATACCTATTTTTACAGGTACCATATCTTGCTAGTACAAAGAAAGATTATTAAAAACATGCATTTTTTTATCATATAAAAGTAAGCTAGTTAATGTTATAACAAACTTTATATCCAAGTAAGAAGGCCAATTAAAAATAATATAAGGAATGTAAGATGAAGGGATTCACAGAATGCAGTAGGCCTAAAGCACAATAAATTATAATTATTTTGAAATAGAATTTTAGAGCTTAATACATTTGTTTAGCACTAATCATGCTTATGTATTAAGTAATTAAGGACAAATATAGAAAAAGCTAGTAATAAAGAGAGTTGATGGCTCTGTATTAAATTCATTAAATTTAAATGCGAATAATTGTACTTTGCTGTTGTTGTGGGAGAGCAACTGTTCAAAATTATCAAAATGTAATTTGTTACAGTTCACAAGCAATTAATAATATTAATAATATATTTCAGAGGCAAAAAGAAGAATGAATAAAATAGTGGAAAACAACTAAATTATTGTTATTCACTATAATTGTTGAAAAAAATGATTACTTTTTAACTTAAAATGAGTTGACTGAAATAAATATAAATGTAAGTTACATAAGCATAGATAAGAAAAGTGTACTATATCACAGAAGTATTTTAGAAGAAGCATAATTTTGATTTAAGTATAAGAATCCATTATTGTTTAGCCAATATATTAAAATTAATAAGACAATACAAAAAAATGCAATAAAATGTACTTTATTGAATACATTGACTTTTTGTATTAATTATAATTTTAAATATTTTCTAATAAAAAGGTTGAAAATATATGTTAATAAAGTTGTTTTTAATAATTAACGCTTACTTACTTTTTTAATGCAAATAATATTGAGTAAAGTATCTTAGAACACAGCGCCAACGGACTAACTGAATCGAAATCTATGAACGTGAATTATTGTTAAAAATGCAACCAGTTTGAATTTATAAAAGGAAATAAGATAATACTGTGATTTGATTCGGAAATGTTTTGTAAAAAGGATGGATCAAGAGGCCAAGTACCCTATCAGATAGTAAGTGATAACAAAAGCCAAGATAACAAATGGACTGGTGTTATCTGCAATATTCTACTGTTATCAGAAATATTTGAAAATACAATAGAAGAACTTAATTTATTTGGCTATTCCAATTAAATATGCAACAATTCATATTAATTTTTTATCAAATACTGATCCCAAAATAATTGCCAACTAACTGAAATAGATGGACTATCTGTTATACTGATTCGCGGTACGCTGCACGCACGTAAATTACGATACCCATACGCAATGCTTGGCAGACTTATATCATTTTCATATCAGTTCGAGTTATCTCCCAGTTGAACTCTGTATTCGTTATTGCAATATAATCTGATTGTGTCCAAACACGCTCATACCTGTCCATTCGGAACAAAAACAAACTCAAGTAATAATCGTTTTACAACTATTTTATTGTAAAATATTTTATTCAAAATATGAAAGGACTAGTTCTAAAAGACGAACCAATAAATATCATTAATTAAAAAGGCATTTTTTTCTTTATACTTTGTCATTTGGGCACATCAGAATAATTCTGAGACATCGATATTGCTTAAGCATCGCATTACTTTCGATGCATCGACATTTTAAATAGTCATGAATCGAATCGTATTGATTTTTCGATGCTTTTCCATGCATTGCACACCTTCTAGTTGTGGCTGGTGTCCTGACAACCCTCACGGGAGCCGAAAACTAATGACATCATTTTTGTAGCCATAACAAATTTTAAAACTTTTACAAGCATTTACATCAATTTTGTGACGATTACGTCAAGCAAACAGCTGATGGGTCGAGAGGGTGCGCATACGCGGTGAGCCTTAGCGGAGGGGGTTGCATGCAGACATGGAAAGATTGAGTGGCCAGCGGTTAGGGAGGACATCGACGCAGTGGAGTGACCGAAGAGAAGACATCGAACCTCTTGAAATATCTTTAATCTCCATATAGAAATTGATTTATTAGTTCTATATGATTATTATCAGATCAGCAAGGATGGCTGTGATTTAATTGGCCACAGCTCACTGTACCCGTCACTGTTTTGAAGAAAAGTTTGTTTTGGTGAGGACTGTTTCGGCGGTCCATTGGCCTAGTCGTAACAAGAAATGGTAGCAGAGCCGGAGCAGTGGATGTGGCTATAAAAATCACAGTCAAGCCATTTAAAATAAATTTTGAAATTATTAAAATGAAAGTCAGCGGCCACGTGCTGTGTGATCCCGTCGGGAGAGGCAGCTGGTGTCAGAACAGGTTGCTTGCAAGCTCTTGCGTAATTTTACGATCATTTTAGTTTGCATTCATGAAAATATATTTTATAATCAATTGAGTAGTTTTTGTATCAAATGTATTATTAGTGTTCAATTGGAACTTATATTTTGACATGTTTGGCAATATTTGATTAGTTTAGTTAAATGTAGAACTGTACTTATTGAGCGTTCTGGCTGACAGGCTCAATATTGCTAGGTTGGCAGAGTTATTTAAAAAATGTGGATAGTTGTATTTATTTTGGTAAAAATTGGGAGTTTGATTTTCTGATTAGTTGGCATATGATAAGGGTTAGTCAAAAAATCATGTTGGTTACAGGATATGTTTGGTTAGGCAGCGATAAGAGATAGTCGAAATAAAGGCAGGAGGCCATATTTAAATTTAGTGTAAAGTAGAAAAAAATGTTTATTTGAGTAAGAGGGAAATAATAAATTAACAGTAATCAGTTGAGTCATTTTTATCTGAGTTTTTGAGCCATTGTGGAATGCCAGCGGGTAATGAAACTTAAGAAATAATAAACTTCAAAACATCATAATGAAATTTTTATAAGAAAATCCAAGTGAAAATATTTGAACTAAGGGAATTGGGTATTTTTTTAGGGTTGGGTTTAATGGGGACCTTAATGAAAGACCTTAGCTTTAATGAAAGACCTTAGCGGGTGATTTGATTGACATGGAAATTAGGGTATTTGAATTAACATAATATTTTGTATGTATGTAGCTAATTGCAATGTTTGGAGAGATGACAGATGGAAGGTGAATGATGATGATGACGCCTATTTTGTGGTTGGGTAGATAATTTATGGCGTCTAAAGGGTAGGAAAATAAAATAAAATTGAAAAAATTAAAAAAAATAAAAATAAGAAAAAAGAGCAAAACATAAAATAGTAAAAAAGGGGATGAAAGAGTATGAGCAAATTGAGAATAAAAGAGACAAGTGAAGCATCTTTGTTTCGATAAACATCGCAGTTGGCTAGCCTGTAATTTTATAATTTGTTAGTAATTAAAAATATATCTTATTTAATTATAAGGGTTTATATGAAATTGCTGATTTATGATATGCAAGATGGTAGGCCTAACTGCTTTTCAGGAAAACGTATTCGGTGTCTTTTATTAATATGGAGTTATGTAAATTAGAGCAAAGGGAAAACTATAATTGATGTGTAAATTATTTTGTTCAATGTGAGGACCTACAGGAATTATGTTGTATTGTCAATGTAATATTAGGTTGGGAATTTAAAATTGATTAGTGTATTAGATTCTTCAACATTGGGGGAATAGTCATTAATTAACAATGGGACAGAATTTCGTAGGGTTCCCCACCCTTCTCTCCCCCAGTTTAAGAAGCAATGTCATGAGTAGGATTCAGTTTATCGGAGATTCAATGGTAAAACATTTAGTTTCATATATAAGGCAGAATCCTCTGTGTCCAGTGATCCTAGGGGAAGCAGTGGGGATATCAGGGGCTAAAATACATTAAATAAAATGTTTTTTGAAACAAAGAGAAGTTAAATTTGATACATAAGTACCGTTAGTGGTGTTTATGGGCACCAACGATATTTTTAAGAGCACTGAGTTATCCGATATGCAGAATCAGTACTGTTCTTTAATCAGATTGATCAGTAGGGGTTTTCCTGGTATTTTGTTGATAGCGACACAAATTCCTGAACACCTGCGGGCACACAAGTTTCCTGACACCTTCGGAGATTCTTCAGTTTAATATATTTTTAAGCACTTTGGCACAGGTTAAGGTGAGAATATTTTCATTTCAACAGGTTTTGAAATGTCATCATGATTTTCATGAGTTTTATGGATGAAGCTCAAGACCCGATGGCGTCCACTTAAATGATAGGCGAAATAGAAAATGTTTAATGTGTTTTAAGTACTTTAATTTGCCTAGATAAGAACAATTAATATTTTTTAAATGAGTCATTGTTAGGTGTTAGTAAAAAAACTTAGTTAATTTAATTTTCTGTGTGTCCCACCCCGACATCCCTCCCGGTCTTTTGCATTTAAATAAAGTGTAAATAATTAACCGAAAGAGTAAAGTGTAAAAAATGTTCCGAAATTTCCGTTTTGATGGGAGGCCTGTCATTGTGGTGTGGCGTGGGTAGATAAATTGAATGCAGTTCAGGCGAGTAGTCAGTGATCGCAGTGGAGTTTGATCCCTGCTTATAAATTGGAAGCTAATGGGTTGATTTTGAAAAATTAAAAAATTACATTAAGGCGGCTCAATCTCTTCATGGAGGAGGAAGTGTAACCAATGAAGCAGGTGATGATGTAGAAAGTTGCGAGGGGAAAGAGGTGAGTCTCGGCAGTGAGGAAACTGAACAAGTGGAGTTAAGCGGATACACAGTGAATGTGGCGTCTATCAGGAATACTGTTCCACTCAGTAGTGACATTGCCTTGCCCACATATGTGGATGAGTCGAAGTGGATGGGTATAGTGCAAGCTACTGCGGTTTCGGTGGGTGAAAGTATAGCCACCGCGCTGGGAGGCAGGCAAGTGAGACACGTTGTGGTGGAAGACTTGTATGCCATGGACTGTTAGTGATACGATCGCTGCTCTTCCGAACTGTTTGGGCTTTGACAGTCATCAGCTGCTCAAGTTTTTGATAGGAGTCCGAGCGCTTTTTGAACTTAACGCAGCGCTACAGCGGTGGGATTCCAAAACGGTACTTACTTTAAAAACACGCCTCGTATCAATAATACCACTGCTCTGCTCTAAATTTTCCTTAAATGAGAACAGTTCCACTTTTAGTTCCACCAATTTATTTTTTAGCAGCTGTGTTTTAAAATAAAATTTCACAGAGTAAAATCAAATTAATCCCTCTTCTAACACCAAAATGTTTACAGTCCTACAAGGTTTTAAAAAATAAGGTGACTCCACTCTGTGACTACTGACAATTTTTTTTTTACTACAAACTAAATATTTGTACCATTGTACGTGTAAGGGAGGGTGGGTGGATCAATACCACTGTACGTGTATGGGTGGGTGCATGGGTCAATACCATAGGCGAACGGGTGATATAATGACATGGATGAACTTTCACATACATTTAACATGTCCGGTAACATGTGTATTTAATCTCTGAAGTTCATCTGAGGTGCATTAATTTCTTTTTATGAAATGTAATTTGATTACGGTTGATTCTATTGTATTTTATAAATATTTTGAACAATGTAATAAATATTTTTGTATGTAAAAATATAATTTTTATTTATACTGAAAACTTTATTCTTTAGACTTTCTATATGATCTTTGAAAAAAATGGACTTACGAAGAGCAATTATCACAGCACCGTTTGTTAGGTGGCATGTTAGCTGCCTGGTTCTTGTCAAAAAACTCAATCAATAGCCGGCGCCGACATGAGTTTGTCTCCAGATAATGCTGCAGTAATCGGAACATATTTTCTCGGTGTAGGCGAAACTTCCCTGACAGAGTTGACAGGAAGAACCTGCAATATAAAGTAATTTTTTGTTAGATTACATGTAACAATATTTAAATATTGTCAATCAAGACATTTTATTACAAAAATATCACAGTATTTTCTTCTAACATAACTTAATAGAATAGAATAGAATATCTTTTATTGTCGTACAGGCTACAATAAGCATTGACAAAGTCGTTTTTCAGCAATCATGCCACGTTACCATTACATAGTTTTATAAATAAATAATAAATATACTAATACACTACAGCAATTACACTATAGACAAATAATTTAACTTATAGATAGTGTACAATAAATGCCTATAAACAATGACAAAGTGAATATGACTAACAAGAACAAATATTATCATTTTTAATATTATCCCTGCCAATCTCTTACAACTCAAAATCCCTAGTTTAAAATTCAATCTTAGTGACCAAGAAAAATTCATTTATTGAATAAAAGGGATTCTTAAGTAACCAATTATAAAATCTGATTTTAAAAACATTGATTGAATAAAGATGGATGAGGTGATTTATTTTATTATATACCTTCAAGGATATTACCAAATGACTAGAAAGTGATTTACTTAACCTATTGAACTCAATTGCTGCTTTTTCTCTGTTACGTGTTTTGTAGTTGTGTTTGTCACAGTGTAAAGTTATTAGATTCTGATTTTTTAAAATAAATGAAGTTAAATCAAATATATACAAGTTGATAACTGTTTGCACTTCTAGCTGAATAAATAAAGGTCTGCAGTGATCTCTCATTTCTGATTTTGTAATTACTCTAATTGCTTTCTTTTGAAGAAGTAATATTTCATTGATTTTTGAACAGTTACCAAATAATATTAAACCATACCTAAAAACTGACTGAAAGTATGCATAATAGGCCGTTTTGAGGTAGTTAAAAGGTACGCAAAAAGTCAGTCGTTTTAAAAGATACACCACCCTTGATAATTTTGACGATATATATTCAATATGTGGTTGCCAATTCATTTTATTGTCAATATAAATACCTAGAAATTTAGCATTTGTGACAAAATCATCAGTTGCTGGAACTTCAGCAGTTCTTAAAGTACAAAGCAATTTTTTAGTCTTATTTTCATTAAGTAAAAACCCATTTGTTTTAAACCATATGGCAGCGTCTTTAATTGTTTCTTGAGAAAATAATTTAAGTTCTTCAAGGTTGCTAGCAACATCTACAAAGGTAGTGTCATCAGCATATAATAGGGATTTCGAGTTAACAGAGAATGGCAGATCGTTCACACTAATTAAAAATAAAAGTGGTCCCAAAACCGACCCCTGAGGAACTCCATACTCAACTAAGGCGTCCTTGGAATATTCATCATTCACATAAACTGATTGAAGTCTATTTTCCAGATATGATTCGAAAAATTTTAAACAGGAACCAGAAAAGCCATAATAATTTAATTTTAATAAAAGGTCATCGTGCTTGACACAATCGAAAGCCTTGCTCAGGTCACACAATGTAACCTGAGCACAGGCTCTGTTTTCAAAAGTTAAAAGTACTTCTCTTACAAGTCTCTCTACTGCATCAATTGTATTTTTACCTTTTCGGAATCCAAATTGTGACAAATGAAGAAAATTGTTCTGTTCCAAGAAAAAGGTAACTTGCTCGTATACTAAGAGTTCCAAGAGTTTAGACAATACAGGAATCAAAGACACAGGTCTATAGCTTTCCGGTAGGTCTCTTTGCCCTTTTTTAAAAATTGGACATATTTTTGAAACTTTTAATTTGTTTGGAAAGACACCTTCCTGTAAACATCGATTAAAACTAACAGACAAAGGTTCAGCGATAGTATGTACCGAGCTCTTTAGAAGATTATTAGAGAAATTGTATATATCTTTACTGCTTGTATTATTCATCCTTTTTGCAGCCCTTACAACATCATTAGGGGAGACAAATTTCCATTTAAAAGTTCTATGATTAAAATTAGCCTTACAAACTAACTCTCTTACAGTTACCCTAGTTTTATCTACATTTTGCTTAATTTCTCTAACAGAATTTATAAAATATTCATTGAAAACATCAGGATGTATATTAACTGCATGATTTTTAGATAGCTCCATACTGTTAAAATTATTTGAATTAATTACTGACCAGGCAGCTTTACATTTGTTTTTACTTTTCTCAATTTTTTTAATGTTAAAATTAAGCTTAGCTTCATGAATTGCCTCTCTATACTGTTTCCTCAGTTTGTTTAGTTGTACTTTTGAACTCTGTGTCTTTAATTTACCTAAAAATAATAATCTATCTTTCATGTTTTTCAGGTCTTGAGTATACCACTCATTTATTGATTTGTTACATATGTTCAGCTTAGGTCTAACTCTCTTCAAAACATGAACATTATCCAGCTTTTTCAAAATTTCTCTTAAAATTTCATTGAAAAAATTATTTGCATCTAAATGTGTGATACTGCTTAACAGAGTATGCCAGTTCAGTGAGTCCAAGCCATTTATAAAATCTTGTTCAGCCGAAATCGGTAACACCAACTTGAATTGGTCAGAAGGAATTGAATTTAAGACCTTATTTTTTAAATCCAAACATATTATATCAAACATTAAACCAGCATGATCTGAGTAAGGAAAATTAAACAATTGACATGACTTAACCTGTTGTCTTGGACAATTAACAAAAACATTATCTAAACAGTTATTGCCCCGTGTCGGAGCTGAATTTAAATAGTAAAAATTATTTTGTCTGAGTATATTAAGGAGTTCTTTGACTGTTCTTATTTCAGTGTTATTAACATTAAATTTATTATTTATATCGCCACCCGCTACAACTGTATAATTGGGCCATTTTGACACAAAAATCAACAGTTTTTCCAAACTATCGAGGAATATATCTGCATCCCCTGATGGAGAGTGATACAGAGATAAAATAATTAACTTATAACTTTCTATAACTACCGCCGAGGCCTCAAAATGAAGTTCTAAACAAAATATACTAATATCAAGGGGCTTAGCCATCAAACTATTTTTTACAAAAATTACAGTACCTCCCCTTTTTCGTTCATTCCTACAAAAAGCACTAACACAGTGGTAACCATCTGGGCATGCAAATGCTACTTCATGTTCACTGAGCCAATGCTCTGATAAACAAATAAAGTCTACTTTTTCCAAATTAATCAAACTTTCAAAGACTAATTTTTTTCCATCAATACCCTGTATATTTAGGAATATGAAGCCAATATGAGTGGTTTGTTTCGGTTTATGACTACTTGCTATATTATTTACAGACTTTCTAAAAAAATAGCTGCATTGTTTTCTTTATCTTTATCTACCCCTCCACTTTCATCTGCATTCGCATCCTCTTTTGTTAACACTTGTTTAATATGTTTGATTAAATTAATTTTACCCAATTTGTTGAAGTGGAGTCCATGTCTTGTAAAGTTACTCCTATCCATATTGCTTACATCAATATAATTGTTAAGATTTACGTTTTGCATTTTTTTCTGTAATTTAGTGTTAGCACAGTGAATAATAAAATTCTTGTTCGGACAGTCATATCTAAAAGGTATACTGACCATGTTTACATTTGTCTTACAAGCTATGGATCTAATACTTTCTATATTAAAACTATTTACAATGTCTGCTGTTGAGGTTTGATCACAGTCATTGCAGCCAGCAATCAATATAGCTTGATCGTTTTTTGTGAAGTCTTCTGTCATCTCTACCAAGTTTTTCGTCACATAGTTAAAAGTAGCTCCAGGATTGCACACTACTCCCACTTCGTAGTCGACGCCAAGTTCCTTCTCTAAGAGTGATGAAAGATCTTTACCATGACTATCCGCCACAATTAAAAGCTGATGTTTCCTATTACGGTTTTTTCTATGACGAGTGAAGTCAGATGAGTTCACCCCAGGATTGCTTAAGGACCGTTTTGAGGGTGTTGAGTTGATTACACTAGATTCATTCCCATTAATATTATCACTTTCTTGTATTAACGGTTGGAACTTGTTTTCTGTCTCAAACCTGACAGTCGGTATTTGAAAAGATTTTCGCGAAATCTTTTTTTTTTTTACTATTGAATAAGAGTCTTTTGAACCTCCTTCTTCATGGTGAATATTTACACTATTACCTTGAAAACCTCCAGAGATCTCTTCAGAACATTGTAAAGTATCAATTATAGCTTTCAAACATGAAACCTCTTCCTTTAATTTTACATTTTCTTCTTCAAACTGCTTACATTTCCTGAGCTCTTTGTTTTCAAGCTCAATTGCCCTTAAAGCATGTAGCATGTTATCTACTTCAGCTGTATATATGTTACACTTTACACATGCTTGTCTGTTTTTTTCTAATTCTGACCTCAGACACTCATTTTGCTCCATAATATCACCCAGTCTCTGTTCCAGGAGACTGGTTTTGTCTTTGAAAAACTCATTTGTCTGTTCACACTCTTTTGTTTTTTCAATAAGACTTGTTTCTAATTGTACACACTTTTCAGTGACTGAATGAAGCTTGTAGTTTACATCCAGGTATACTGGTGTATTGACCCCCACATCCTGCATAGAAATCCCATTAGACTGATTTGACTGATTTAAAAGTGAATGTGGACATTTTATTGGCGTTGATGATTGTAGACTAGTTTTTCCTTCATTTGTAGTTAATGGAGGATCATTTACCCTGGTCACTATTTTACCTGACTCCCTAGATACAGTTTTCGTTGAGAAGGATTTATCAGATGTTATACGGTTTTTAGGTGTGTTGCTGTGATATCCTCTGTCAAGACTTCTATTTAGATTATTTTGTTGGTACTCCCATTCTTTTTCTATTAATTTGAGTGCAGCTTCATAACTTTTTTTATGTTTATTAGCTACTGATTCTAGAGTATACGTAGCCCTATGCTCATTAAAACTACACATATCAGTGCTCCTTACAGTAGCAATTTCATTCGTTTTATAAAATAAAACTTCGTATTTAATGACATGTTTATATGTTTCATTATCAACTTTTATTACTTTTGAAGGCCAAAATGGAAATCCTTTTATTTTAGTAAATACTAAGTCATTATCTTTATAAGTTGTCTTATTCAATTTATCCAATGAAATGCTCATTATGTATAATATTATTCCCTTTGTAAATAAAATTATTATAATAGTTAAATACTAATAGTAGCTAGTATTTCTAGTCCCAATTATTTCAGTACAACAATAAAGTGACCTTTATCATTCAAACTCTATTGTTGTGCCTTTAATTGAATGTTATTTGCTTTCAATAAATTAAATATTCAATAACTTTTTCATTGTTATTGAATGGTAATTTTAATTGTTAAGAAGAGAGAAGAGTACACAACAATTTACTAAGTCTGTTTGGCCCATAGATAAAGAGATAGTAATGATTACTATGTTCTGACTCAAGGTCAGTGCTGTGCAAGATAACAAGTCATTGCAGCTAGTGTCTCAAGGTCATGTCTGGTCTAAGCAGATTGTATTCAGCAGAGATTGCAAGGTGGATATTGTTTAGTTTGCTCTGCCAATATATGAAAGTAGTGGGAGTTAGTGACAGTTGACAGTTAGAGACAGGAAATAACCACTTTAATCAAAACAGTCACAGTTACAGCTGAACTTCTTATTAGTCCTCAAGACAATCAATTATAATTTGTTGAGTGTATCACTATATTATTAATTCTTTGAGTGTTAATATTTAAATTTTTTAATATTGTAAATTTAATATTTTAGAACATTTTAAGTATTATTTCAAACCAAAATGTAAATGTCTTCAGTGAAAATCATGTGATATCATGAGAAGGTATTGTAAGATAACTATTTCTTAATCCATTGACATAAATCGTAACCTATCAAAAAAAACTATTCACTTAATTTGGAAATAAAACATTACCAATGACATTTTTATGTATTATACACTTAAAATTTTAACTTTAGAATCACAAAAACCACATACTGTAGAGGGTCCTAGTCTTCCAGCTAATTACATTACTTTAGCAGACGATGCAGTGTGCAATGTAAATAAAACCAATCATCCTAATTCTCCTAACTATCCCCTCCAATCATTCAGTCCCCTACTCTCTTTTTTTCAACAAAAAATGGATTGTTTTAAAACTAATCCTATTAACAGAGCTTAACCCTACTCCTGGCATGATGCATAATCATGCAGCATTTTCCGCGTGCTTCATAATCAGTTATTGTAGTGTGCACGTTTGCAGTATCGATGTGATTTTTTCTCCACTATAATCTTCTAAAGATACCCGATTCAATGGATTATTTTTATTGTTATGTTTGATGTTTTTTGTTGATTTAACCCTAGATCGCGAATCCTGGTGCCTCGTGTGCTATTTTCAAACGTATACGCGATCGTGGAAGTAGGCACGTCACATGTTACTTTCAAACGTAAACGCGATCGCGGAAGTAGGCACGTCGCATGCTTTTTTGTAAAACTCCATAAAACATATGTTTATCATAAAGCGAGTGCGACAAACTTTGTACCAATCGACGCAGAATGTTTTGTTCTGTACATTTTATATATTTAATAATCTTTTTATACAGTTTTATAAATGTTGGAATACAATTAAAACGAGCAATATGAAATTTCCGCCCGGCGGGAGTGGGAAAAATGGCCGATGTTTGTTGTATAACTGTACAATAACCAATCGTCAGAATCAGGTGTACAAATTGTCAGTCTGCAGTGAATGAAATACTCTAGCCAACAAAATAAATTGTAATGTTGTAGGTGCTTTGGTTGTTTTACCAAAAATGTGTTTGCATACCCTTGTTTGCGTGTTCTTTCAAAAGCCAGCATTGATGCATTACAAGCTGTTGTAAAAAAATTGTAATAAATAAATTATTTATTGCAATATAAACAAATAAAAAATTGGGTAGAAAGCCAGAAAGTCTTTGCGTCGGTTGGTTGTGCTTTACGTTGGCAATGGTCACGTGACAACGATAATGTAGAAGAGCGGCCGTCAGTTTTTGTTTAGCCATCTTTGGTAAAACAAAGCTCTCTCGACCGCTCCTATTTACCATAATAACTGTAGTGAAAATGTAATAATTGAAATGAAAGTGTAGTGTAGTTCATGTAAAATATATTTTAGTGCATTTTAGTGGAAGTGACAGTGCATAAAAGGAAATTAGTTTTAGGCATTGTTCAACAAGTCCTACCACTAATCAACATTACAGTATATTTATGTAAAAGCACTAGCACTTCAAAATCATAATAATAACAATCCTACATACAAATAATGCAATATAGGGATAAAAACAGACTGGAGAACTAAGAGTGAGTAAAATATTTCATTTTTTTAGTGTATTTCAATTTTACAACCATGTATATATTTATGTAGGTATTAGCCTAAACATTGATTTTTTATCCAATTTGATCAAATAAGACATTTAAAAATATGGTATTGGTTTAGCATTCTCATAATAATCTAAGATCTTGAAAAAAAAGAATAATATGTATTATTTGTGTTCGCTCAAAATGATACTTTTATTTTATTTATCGCCAACAATATAACATAGTATGTTATTATCCTACGTCAAAACTTTATTTTTGTCACGAATATAATTATTTTTTTATATTTCTACGCAGAAATATCTGTATTATCAGTTTTTGTCCTCAGAAAAAATCCTAAAAAATTTTAAATGTTTTTTACTATGATTACAATATGCACAACTTTTCAAGAGCCGTTTACACAATTTGCGCACACTGACTTTTGGTGTTATAAATGTTATACTTTTTGGAATATATTCACATATTTTACATTTCCTTGTAGCTAATAGTTTGTACTAATAAAGTACATGTAGCAAAAAAATTATACATATCCCTTATTTATGGATTGTTATGTAATTTTTCACAGAATTTTTCGTTTTCATGGTAAAATTTTTATTTTCCACAACAAACTAAAAATATTAACCTTTGTAATGGGTACAATATGACTATTTTTCCTAAACAACTTTTTCTTGTCTATTCAATGGTAATATTTTAGAATTGTTATATGAACTATTTGATTACCTACAATGATCATACAATACTGTAACTTTGCACATTTTTTTCATTTTTGCGTTTTATGTAAACAAACAATTCCAAAAAAAAAAAACAAAAAAAAAACTAGTAGTATATAAAATGTAACAACATATTATTATAGTTGAGTCCCATCCCCTACCAAAATTGGAAAATTGGGATGGCTCAAAACCAGACAAGCGATAGGATCACGGGCGGCAGTCAGAGGGTTAAATCACAACTCGGCAGCTGAGCAAAAAACTATTTATTACCAAAGAAAAATAATCATTTAGAAAATCCGGCAGAAGGCCACAAAATCAAAAACACTCAAAAAAACAAGAAACCCATAAATAAACAATGAAGTACAAATTTCACACGAAATTAGCAAAAACTACAAATATCACAAATGACATTACAGACGTGCCTATCTGCAGAATTACTATAAAGGTTGTCAGTTCGATCCCAATCAGAGTCATAATACATTTTGAGAAGGATCAGCTGATAACCACCGGCTGTTCATTTGTCATTGGGCTATTAATTAATGACACTGACTAAGGAATAGTCTGCCTTAGTTTGTAACAATGACTACATTCGCTCATCAACGCTCACCACACTCATTCGAAATCCATATTCGCCCATATCTTGACAATCGGCGTCTTATGAATAAATAAAAAAATAAATAAAAGAAAAATTAGGTTTAAACCAAATTACATAATTAACAAATTATAAAAAGAATGATGTATATAGAAAAGCAAATGACAAAACTGAAAATCTAGGCCATTGGCACAGAACAAAAATATGCTAAAAATGAATATCAAATAAGAAATTATCAATAAACACCTAGTTAATGCACCTGACAGACTTAATGAAACATGCAACACAGTAAATTATACATAAGACATCATTAATAATGAAATAAATGACAAAATAGAAGATTAAGCACATGGTTTCGAAACTGATTTACGAACAAACCCATAGAAAGAACACAAGAATAAATCTAACAACTGAAAATTGTAAGGTAAAAATAGTTATTAAACGAAATGTTTTCACCAAAAGGATATTTGAATTTAAAACAAATTAATCAACTTACATTTAGAGAAATTAGCCAGACATTTCTGCTGGTTCGGGTAGCTGAAAAAGTCAAGTATATAGACCGGTCAACCAGACAGACCGAGAGCTGGAATCACAGAAAGAACAGAGTCCAAGCCAACGGCCACTAAAGTAACATATTGACAGTGCAAGAGCGATCTCAAGCAGCCTGGCAAACCAAAACGAAAAGTAACCAAAAATGTACTGGTCAAAAGATACGGTACATAGTACACAAAATAATAAACAATTTGGATATCTTGGAATTATTTATAAAAATTTGTTAGTGCTCCTAAGGGGGGTTATAACTTATAATTAACGTACAAAATTTTAAAATTTTTCAATATTTTCTGGACAATAATTATTTACTATTTTGTTGTTGTTGTAAGTTTTGATGGTAGTATGTGAAAATACAGTTCTTGAGAAGAATAATGAAATGATAAATTGACATTTGAAGCATAGTAATTTTTATGATTTTTACAAAAAAAAGCTTGCGAATCGCTGAAAAGAAGCACTTTGCAGTAGGGAGTTTATAATGGGTCACCTATTATTTACCATCTAGGGTTAAAGAATGTAGAAAATGAAGGAATATAGTAAACAAAGCAGGCACCATTACTACTGAGGCTAGCTTTTGTTATAATGTGTTTCTAAGTATATTGCTGAAATGTAATTAATATTTATTTATTATTAGAGTGTTTTTAGTTTCTAACATATTTTTGATATCTTTCTAGTGATTTTGTATTATTATATATCGATTAGTTTTAACAGATTTTACATATTTTACACAAAATGTAAAATATGAAAAGTAATAACATAAAGTGTAGTTATAAATATGTAAGTATATTTTAAAAGCAAATATCTGTTAATTTAAATGCTAGTTATAAATTTATAGGATGGTTTTGGCAATAACCAATTTTTAGGTTTATGTACTCTACACAGATTATGTAGAACAACCTTTTTATCTATGTACATATCCTTATATATTTTTAATTTCTAAAACTATAAAAATATGCTACATTTTGGCTATCTCGGAATAATTTGTAAATATTATATAATTTCCCAGGCATACCGCCATCTTTTTTTATTTTTTATTAACAAATTTTATAAATTTTACAAGAAATAAAAAATACATACATATTATATATGCAAAACTGTTATTCTAATATAATTCTCTGGTTCATTGTGAGTCCGTAGATATATAATAGAACTAAGTTTATAAAATTGTACTACTTTTTATAAATTTTATAAAAAGTCTACAAATGTCAAAAAATAGGCTGATAGTTTAGAAAAACATAGTTGCTAGAATTAATAATAATAAGTTTATTTTCTCAAATTCAAGTGCAGTACAATAAGATATCTCATTCTATGAAAAATAGATACAAATCTGTTAAAGAGTTTAAAAATTCATCTAATCAATAACTATAACTAACAATAACAACAACTTCAACTTCTTGTACTATAACTTCAAAAATAACTAACTTAACCTACTCAAAACATAAAATGCAGAGGAAATATTAGTGCCTCAAAGGCAAAGCCTGATCTGAGGTTCTATCTGTGGCGGATAGCACTGTACATGGAGAAGAATGTAACTATCACTTGCGCATGCGCGAAACTTAGGGAAGGGAGGTTGACGCGAGGGAGTCAGAGTCGTGCACCAACACCGCCCCATCACCCTTGCGGACCAGGACAGGATGAGTAGCCTCATAATTTGTTTATTTTGCAATCATTTAAGATGTTTCTATTAGGTTAAATTATTAGAAGGGGAGGGAGTAGAACCACTTGGTAGTTGTCAGATAGCAAAACCTTTTAATGTAGAATTACATAATTTGACGGCACGAGGGATCACAGCCAGCCAAATTGTTTGCACCATTTCTCATTAAATCACCCTTTTTCAATTAATTAATTTAGAGCTAATCAAAGCTGGCTGTGATTTGTAGGGGACCCGACGAATAGCACTCACGCGGCCAAATTGTCGACTTTAAGCCCATGCGCTTCTAAGTTGTACGAGAAACAGGGCTGATTTAATCTTCTAAATTACCACATGGCCTCTGATTCAATGATACCATTTACCAGATAACATTCTACCAGCCTGCGTTATTTCCCCACATATCACAAAAAACCTGCTGTTATCATAATTAAAATTAAATCTATTTCCTAATGCATCAATCGTATATACTTCAGTGTTGCAAAAAAGTAATTAAGAACCAATAATTAGGTTAATATGAAAAATGAAATAAATACACTAATTCTTAATTAACACTAGAAGTTAGGTTAATATATGGCTAATGGCAGTATAAGCCTGAATAAAGTGCCAATCAGTTGTGAAATACAATGGTAAAATAATATGTATGTATATTGTTATAATATGAAATGAAATGAAAAACGTTTTATTTTCTGAGGCAAAGTTAGGACCATTAGGTCCTCTCTTACACTTAACCTCATAAAGAAAAATTAATACTTAACTAAAATGAGTATATCTAAAGAGTTCTTACGTGTTCACTGCTGCTGAGCACATTATTTATAAGTTAAACAACAATTTAAAAAAATCAGAGTTTTAAGATAATTAAAACTAAACAGATTAAGCATAAAGCATGAAAGAACATAAAACAAAGAAGAAAACAAAAACTATTACTTACATGAAAAAAAAATAATAAATAAATAAAATAAATAAACAAATAAAAAATAAAAAAATAAATAAAAAAAATATATAATGAATAAAATAATAATAAATAAAAAGTATTCCATGTTCACAACAAACAAACATCACACATACACTCAGTCCAGCATTGACAGCACGGCCAAGGCCTACAACCCCCACGAATCCGCCGACAACCACTCCCTTAGTGCCGCAACAAACCGAGCTTGGCTATCAATATTTCGAGTTGAAGGATCAAGTTTATTCCACAGTCTACAGGCAGTGACAGTAAAAGATCTATTGTAAAGTGCTGTTCGATGAGCTGGAATAGTTAACATTGAAGAACCCTGACGCGTGTCCCGATTACTTATGCTGAAGTTAAACACAAAATTTGAAGCTAAATAAGAAGGATTTTTGGATTGAAGAACATTGTACAGTAAAGATAAAATTTTGACCTTTCTGCACTCAAGTAACTTTAGTAAATTTAGCCGTCTGAAGTAAGGAGTGATATGTTCATCTCGACGAAGATTGAAAATATAACATAGACAGTAGTTCTGCGCTCGTTGAAGTTTATCAGAAAGATGGGTAGGCATGTCATTGACGACAATGTCGCAGTAGTCAAAGTGGGGAAATACAAGAGTTTTCACTAGCATAATCTTAACATCTAAAGGTAAACAGTTATAGTATCTCTTAAGAGTGTGAATACCAGCAAAAACCCTATTACATGTTAAAGATACATGATCAGACCATGTAAGTGTAGTATTCATAAGGAGTCCCAAGTTCTTAATTTTGTCACAGTAGTTAAGTGAATTATTATCAATAGCGATACGGGGTACTGTATCAAGATCAATCTGTGCCATCAGTCTGTTATATCCAATAATAATAGGTTGAGTTATTCCAATAATAATATGGAAGTGTCCCTTTGTGAAAATGTTTATTAAAATAGTTTTAACTGTCAAAAAAAAATCACAACACCAACTGAGTGCTTTGAACGTGATTTATTTTATTTTATGCTTTGATACAATTAAGAGACCATTTACAACAAAGCAGTTCATTCCATTATAAAGTTCACTGCGGAGGTCTTTTAGCTCACTTCATTTTCTTATGGATTAAAAGTATTAATACTTTTTCATAAATAAATACGACAATAAATAAATAATAATAAATAACAATAGTAATAACCTGCATATGAATAAACAATTTTTTATGTAAATAACAATACAAATAGTAAATAACAATGATAAAATAATAAACAACAATAGTAATAAATTGCATATGAATAACAAAATTGTGACTAGACTATGTAAACTGATAACAAATAATAAATAAACATATAACAAAGAAATACAACTAACAATTCCTCATTGACACAGATGTAAAGTGCAAAAATAGAGCCTGAATAAAATGTAATTAAATAAAAATGAAGAATATAGTACAATATTAATTTAGTGATGGACAGAAAAATTGCTTATTCATGTATTTAGCATTATTAACCCAGCTAAACATTTTGATTTAAAAACTTTTGGATAGTTAAAGATAAGTCTATATCATTATTGACTGAAATTGACTTGAAATATATTGAAGGATCTCATAAGTTGAAAAAGAGGCGTGTGAGGCTGTACGACAGTGAGGGAGAGAGAAGGGGAGTTTGTTTCTACTCCGAAAAGAGGGAACATGGAAAGATAGGCCAGTTAGGCTAGCGGCGTCCCTAACCCTACACCGTGCCAGTCTATACAGGAATACCACACCCACGAGTGTTCTCCTCAGGGTCAGACTCTGAAACTCAAACATCACTATCAATTTATGATATGGAATCGTATGCGTGTAGACATTAAAACATTTATAAAATAAAAATCATAAAAAGCGTTTCTGAATTTTTTCTAGTTCTTATATAGATGTTATGTGCATCTATATAAGTTATATGAAATGGATTCCAAATTACTGCACCACTCTCCAATCTTGACCTGACAAAAGCATAATTAAAGTTTCAGTATTTCTAAAATTTATACTTTGTCTTAAATAAAACGCATCATTTAGAACAAGAAGCAATGCATGCCTCAATATGAGGATTAAAAGATAATGTATGAATTATATAGACTCCTGAATCCTTAATTTTATTTACTCTACTAATTAGAATTTCATTTAAAAAATAACCACAATTTTGATTGTTCTGATAGCATTTCGAAACATTAAGTCATTTTATTATTTCTGCTCCAATTATAAAGATTGTCTAAATCTTGCTGTGAAATAACGGTATCTTCAGGTCTCTTTATATGTTTAAACAATTTTAAATCATCGACAAATAATAGTGCCTTAGCAGAAATGCAATCACTTAAATCATTAATTAATATCGTAAAAAGACAAGGCCCCATATTAGAACCCTGTGGTACTCCCGATTGAACTGAGAATGTAGATGATGAAGCTCTATTATATGAAACAAACTGTTTTCTTTTTGCAATAAATGATTGGAAAAAGTATAGTAAATTATTTGAGATGCCATAAGAATGCAGCTTTTTTTAATAAAATTGAGTGATCGACTTTATCAAACGCCTTGGTCAGGTCAAGGAACAAAGTGTCAGTTGGAGTCCCAGAGTTCAACCCCAAGGAAACATAAGTAGTGAAATTCAATAGGTTTGTATTTACAGATCTGCTGGGTACAAATCCATGTTGACAGTCAGAAATGTATTTTTCTAAGTGACCAAATAAATATTTATGTATAATCATCTCAAATATTTTTGCAGGAACCGACAAAGCTGCCACTGGCATGTAGTTAATAATTTGATGAATACCGGCTTTAAAAATCGATGTTACTTTAGTAACCTTTTCCTTCTTTAAGTAGGGAATATTTTTTTTAAATTTAGACTTAAATTAAATAAAAATGTGAGGGGGTTGATTAATAACCTTTAAATAAATACTATGGAAGTAAATTTATCAACACTATTACAACACAATTCAAAGATGTACAGCTTTTGACCACCCAGGGTTAATATCAGTATGTTCATTTCAACAAGTTAATAACATTTCATAGGTTAAAACTTTGAATTTTTGAACTATGATTTTTCGTAGGACCTGCGTTACATCTAAATTTTCCTTTGCAATAGAATAAAGGTTTTGGTTACAATGTTTTTTCACCTCCTTTATCTTTGTTGATTCAGTAGAAACCCTATTTTCCTTTAGGGGTCGAGACCACAGCCATGACAGATTGGAGAATAGATGAATTATAGAGAATTCACCCACTTACACTTATATCACTAGAAACTTATTATTAGTACTTACGCATGTTAAATTTAAATGCTGTATAGTACATATTGATTTAAAAAATGAGCAATGAAAAGATTAGAAAAAAGAAATATTACAGAATGCTGTACTGCATGTTATAACAATTATGTTTTTATTATGGTAGGCCTAGCTTTAATGTCAAACACAGGCTTGAATATTATGTAATGAGCACAAAAATTAATTGTCAAAATTCTTCAAATTAAATTACAGTAACATATAAGTTGACAAGGTAAAATAGCCTTAAAATCTAATTTTTAAATTTAATACAACATAAATAAGTTATTAAATTAAATCAAAATATTTTTGAAACGATAAACATTGTTATAACAAGCAGACCAAGGGTATTAAGCGTCAAGATAATTTTCAAATATAGTAGTCAAATCTAATACAAAATATGCTTAATCTGAAACTAGGGATGGACGAGAGGAGATTTTTAGGTTCGGGAGGGAAACGAGAGGGAAATTAATTTCCTCCCAAATTTCGGGAGGGAAACGGGAGGAAAATTAATTTCCTCCCAAATTTTGAGAAATTTTCGGAGGGAATTTTTCCCAGCTTGTCATACTTTAGTTTTCAAACTTAGTAGATAAAACAAATAAACCAAATCATTTTATAGTAATAATAATTAATTGGTACGTGATCTAGTAGGAAATTCAACCATTAATGTTAAGGCACATTTATGTACTCCTTATTTTATTAAATCTTTTTTATTTTTTGCCTGCTATCCACAAAACAGAAAAAAAATCAAACAGGTTTAGACTAAACAATAACAGATTACACACTTAATAAACAAAGCAATCTTATTTGATATAACTGAATTAAAATTGTAACAAGCGAAATAAAAGAATGGTAGTTACATATTACATGCCAATTTTAATTAAAATCATCATAAAAACTAGACATGGATGAATTCTTCAATTAATTAACTGAACTAAATTATAACTAGGAACTGAAGTTGCACACAGAGCCAGCATCTTGGCAGTCCCTTCCTTATTCCCCCCCCCCCCCCCAAATCCTCACGGATAAACTTAGTAATTATTACTGCACGTGTATTGACTATTGTAGAGATGTGCATTTGTTTTAATTCTAATAATAACTGCCGCTGTAGTCATAAGAAAGCAACCTCTATTTCTTCTCTCTGATTGTCAACTAATCACACAGACGGTTTATCTGGTAGTTCCGATCACGGTAGCGAAGCTTTTGTGCAAAAGCTGGATCAAGTGATTCTACGATTCAGGCGTCATCGCCAAACACAGTCGATTGCTTTCAAAATTGTCGCTTTTCAAAAAAAATTTGATTTTGTATACGCCATAAAAAGTGGATGTGTAGTTATTTTATTCAGTAATATTATAATGGTTATAATAAACCAGAAATAAGCTGTGAAATATAATCAAATTTGTAAATCTAGATGCCAAAATACCGGTAGTTTAATGGATCGATAGTAATAATTTAATAATTGTGCACCTAAATATAAATTTAAAAGTCGTTTACGATCAATTATTTATAATAAATTATGATTGGTAATGAATGTGTGCAACTCAAAACTACTTCGATACATAGAAAGATAATCTTTTCATCACGAGGAATTTCTGACGTATTGGAGTGACAACGGTATACGTAATCGGCAAATGTATGCCTAGCCAGACGAGATGCAATCTGAAATATCAGCTAAATGCCAACTAGCAACTGGTGATACAAAGTAGATTTGTGCAGCTAAATTATAAATTTATGAAATACTAGCTGAACCCGGCGGACGTTGTCTCGCCTTTCATTTTTCATTGACATACCAAAATAAAGCAATAAAAAGAATTATAGAAAAAAACCATGCTACACTCTCAAGGTGAAATGTAGAACTACAATAAATCAAAACATATACAGTACTGTTGTTGTGAGAACTTCAATCTGCTTATGGCATGTGAAACTACATTAAACCACACAGTCATATGTTTTTTGTACACAATTCAGATTCTCCATTTGAATAACATGGGATCTTTAGGAGCCCGTGGGGCGGGACCCTGTGGACGGATCTGCATCAAACTTCACAGAAACCATCTCGGGAGTGTACAGGACAACATCCTAAAGTTTCATGGAGATCGGATGATATGATACGATATTTTCTTCTGTCAAATCATTGGATGATTCCCTACTCAGAGTAAACACCAAAACGGATCACAATCACCTCACGGGAAATATACGATAATTTCAATTCGGAAACGAGCAGAACGGTTCATTGTATGTACATGAGAGAAATGGACTTTTGCCATTGGAAGGAAGATTTATTGTTTTGTTGGACAGTAAAGTGACCTGTTCTCGGGAGCAGTTTGATTCAATGATTTTACGTTACTGACACACACAAACATTGGAATATAGGCCCACTCAGTTTTCGTTCATTATCATTTGGGTTTCGGTCAACAGTTCTGTCCTATACTAGATTTGTTTGGTTGGATCATAGATCTAGGTAACTTGTTCGACTTTAATAGTTTTTTCTGAGCATCGCGATCCGGATATCTCGTTCACTTAGATGAGCCTTGTCAAATGAACGGGTCGTGAGAACGTCACATCTACGTTCGACCCCAACTGTCGACTCCGACTGTCAGTCGTCAGTCACTACGTAACTTCACTGCCACACTATAAGCAATAAATTACATTCCACGGTAATCGAGACACAAGCCTATCATAATTTTATTAACCTTTCATTTGAAGCCTGGATGGATTGAAGCCTACCTACGCAGCAGAACGGTTAAGGCAACATTGAACGAAGCGTCAGTTCAGGTTGTAGTCGGCAGTGGCTGCCCCCAAGGGGGCGTCCTTTCCCCTCTCCTGTGGTCCTTGGTGGTTGATGACCTACTAAGGGCGCTGAACGAGATGGGGGTATATGCTCAGGCATACGCGGACGATGTGTGTATACTGGGCGTTGGCAAGTTTGCCAGCACGGTGTCGGACATCGTCCAGGCTGCCTTGAGATACCTAGAAAGGTGGTGTAGGGACAAGGGGCTCTCTGTTAATCCTAACAAGACAGAACTTGTACTTTTCACTAGGAAGAAGAGGCTGGATGGCCTATACATGCCCACCATGGGAAATATGGAGCTAAGAGCTACAGGGTCGGTTAAGTATCTGGGGGTTATCCTGAATGCTAAACTGAACTGGCTCAAGCACCTGCAGGAGAAAGCCAGGAAGTTTAGAATGGCTTTCTGGGCTTGTCGGAGGGCCATCGGGACAACGTGGGGTCTAAAACCAAAGATGGTTTACTGGCTATACACGAGTGTACTTCGGCCCTCACTATGTTATGCGGCTGTTGTCTGGTGGCCGGCCATGGCACAGAATAGTGCAAGGCTAACACTAGACAGATGTCAGAGAATGGCGTGCCTGGGAATCACAGGCGCAATTAGAACAACCCCATTGGCGGCGATGGAGGTCCTCACTGGGCTCCGCCCAATGGACCTGTTTGTAAAAGGGGAGGCCTGTAAAGCGGCCTTCAGAATAAGGACGACTGGTGGCTGGCTTTCTGGCCAACCAGGACTCCACGGGAGTATACTATCTGGGGACATTGGTCTGGACCCGTTGATTTCGATGGGAACAGACTTAATGGTACCTAAGTACAGAATTGACAGGCGGGTTAGGGCCTTCCTTCCAAGCAGAGATGAGTGGATGGGGAGTACTGAGCCCGCTCAAGTAAAGGGAAGCGTCTGGTATACAGATGGCTCACTTATAGAAGAAGGTGCGGGTGCGGGGGTGTACGGGAGGGGAGCACGGAAAGTTCTGTCTGTACCTCTAGGGGCCCATGCAACCGTCTTCCAGGCGGAGGTGATGGCTATCATGATAGCCACACAAGAAGAAATGCGTCTAGGTGGCTTTGGAGGAGTTGTCTCAATCTGTTTGGACAGCCAGGCGGCGATAAAGGCGATCATGGCACCACATACAAGCTCTAAGCTGGTATGGGAGTGCCAGGGGATCCTGGAGACTCTTTGCCAGCGTAAACAGGTGAGACTCATATGGGTCCCTGGGCATGCTGGTATTGATGGGAATGAGAGAGCCGATGCTCTGGCTAGGAGAGGGGCAAAGTGCCCACTGCTGGGGCCGGAGCCGGCTCTTGGTATTCCTCTTCAAAAGGTAAAAAGAAGAATTGACAGGTGGACCTCTGAGAAACACGATAGCAGATGGAGGACCGAGTCCGGGCTCAGGCAGTCTCGTGCTCTTATCCAAGGACCGGGTCGCAGGTACAGCGGAGATCTGCTGAGCTGTAACCGGGCCAAGGTGAGGGCGGTTACGGGTATGCTGACCGGACACAATCTTCTTAACAGACATATGAAGATTATGGGCCTAACAGAGGACCCCACATGTAGGCTTTGTGAGGAGGATGAGGAGAGCTCCATACACATCTTTTGTCATTGTGGAGCTCTCTCATCTCTTAGGTATAGGACTCTGGGTGCCGCTTTTCTGGAACCAGAGGATATTAGAAGGGCTACACTCGGGGAGATCATTACCTTCATTAGGGGGACTGGTCTCTTGTGACACTGTCGCCAGTCTCGGGGCGCAAAGGGCCATAGAGTCTAGGCGCAGTGGGCTTGGTGACAGGACCACAACCCGGTGTATCTAATCTAATCTAACCTTTCATTTTAATTTATATTGATTGAAAAAATCTGAACTTGACCATGAATGTCGATTATAACCGTGTTGTTGAGATCGAACTATTTAGGTTACATCTTAGAAAAACTCTCGAATGGAAATCCCGATCGTAACAAAATTTCCTTCTCGCAGGACGAGAATTATAATTTCCCGGGGAATTCCCGAAATTTCGAGACTCGTCCATCCCTATCTGAAACAAATATCAACAGAATTTTTGGAAACATGAAAATTTATTACTGTAAACACCAATATTTCATGTTTCTGAACATGACAAGAAAAAAAATATTACTAATACAACACTATAAATAACCTTTCAAGTATTATATTTTAAAAAATCAGTTTAACTTCTTTCTTTCAAAGAAGATTATCCTTCTCTAAAAACAAAATTATGACAGCATTTTAAGAACATTGTATCCCACGGGTTGTGGCGCAATGGCTCTACGTAGTGTAATGCGAGATTAAAAGCACCTGTGTCATCAGTGCCATAATCTTAGAGCACACTATTATGTATAAACAACTCAACTAAGGTATGTAAAAAGCTGGCATTGGAATTACCACTGCCAAGATTGAAATACTAAACTGGGTGAGAAATCGCCACCATAATAGATGGTAGCGGTTTCACGGCCAAGTCTTTACAAATCCTATGCTGACCAAATCACTCACCGCCATGAATCACAAAAACATCAGGTTGGTGATTGCGTATATTACTGGACACTGCCACTACAGGAAACATCTGGCAAAGATTGGTCTCTACTAAGTGAAGACACCAGTTGGTGGCTTTGCGGTGAGGCTCTTGAGTCTGCCGAACATTTTCTAACTGAGGAGCTTAGGAGAAGGAGAATATTCGGAGACAAGCTCTCAGAAGAAAGAATGGTAGCTAGTCTGGAGAAAAATATTTTAGAGCTGGCTAAGCCGCTTGGAATAGGTACCCTATTCTAGTAGGCAACAGGGGAGTACAATAAACCTAAGGTTGAAGTGCAACCTAGGAATGGCCTCAGAGCTTTCCTTCCACTCAGCGAACTAAAATTAATAAAATTAAAAGGTGTGTAAAAAACATATATATGCACTTTTATGACAAAATGAAAGAGGACCGTCCCTAAATGACGTAACGTCATTAGGGGGGAGGGGGTTCGGCAGTGTTATACACCGTTTCGGGAGAGGATGGGGGGTTTCTAAACAGCTTTACGTAAATTTTAAACTTCAACAATTTGTTGAACATTTATTTTATTATTATTATTTATTATTATTTGTACATTACAAATCCGAAAACATCAAGAACTGAATTTATGTCAAAAACTGCATTGTTTCATTGTAGTAGTCCCAGGAACTCGTCCAAAGTGTAAACTGGGTTGTCCTGTAGGTACTTTTGAAGTTCTTGCTTGAGGATTTTTCCAGACAAAGTTTGGAGATTGTTTGGCAAAAGATTCTTCAGTTTGCGTCCAATGTATGAAGGAGTTTTTTCATAGAGGGCTGTCCGGTGTCGGGGGAGAATATATCTTGTTGCATGTCTTGTATTGTAGTCATGGACGTCCTGGTTTGTTTCAAGATTAAGACTGTCAACATGAAGAATTACTTGAAGGATGTAGAGGCTGGTGACTGTCAGGATTCCGAGTGTTTTGAATGCTTGCCTGCAGCTCTCTTCTTGGTTTAGGTCAGCTAGAGCTCTTATTGCCTTTTTTTGAGTAGTAAGTACCCTTTTGAGGTTGCCAGCTGATGATCCGCCCCATGCCGCAATTCCGTATCTCATGTGGGAGTCAATTAGTGCATAGTATGCAATCTTAGCAGCCTCTAGGTTACTTGTCCATTTTAATCGCCTCACCACATAGAGTCCAGTGCTCATCTTTTTGCAGACATTGTTGATATGTTCAGTCCAATTTAGGTTTTTGTCAAGAGTTATTCCAAGAAATTTTGTACTTGTTTGGTCCAAGATGTTTGGGATGTCAGGGATAGGGTCATGTTTTGTGCTGAAATTAATTTTGGTAGTTTTAATTGGGTTCATGACCAGGTCATTGGTTTTGCAGTAGTTCAGGGCCATGGCTAAGGCTGCAATCGCAATTGCATAAATGGCGTCTGCTGCGTTGTTATTTAAGAGGAGAGTAGTGTCATCAGCATACATGATACAAGTGATGAATAGATTTTGGATGTAGTCGGGGAAGTCATTTGTTAAAAGAATAAAGAGAATTGGGCCGAGGACGGACCCCTGAGGGACACCTCGAATGATGGGTTGAGGGTTAGATCGGAATATGGTGGTTCTATTGTCTACTGTGTGTTGTATCTCTACTACTTGTTTTCGTCCTTCGAGGTAGCTTACAAACCAGTTGTTTGCTAGTTCTCTGACTCCCAGTTGTTGCAGCTTTTTTGCAATTAGTTTGTGCCCCAGGCAGTCAAAAGCTTTACTATAATCCAGGAAGAGGCCTACAATGTACTGTTCATTGTCAATTTGTTTTATTATGTTTTCTACAAGGCTGATTATTGCTGTATTGGTTGATCTCCCTTTCAGGAATCCATGTTGGTTGGGAGTGATTAGGTTGTTCTGTTTAAGGAAGTTTAGCAGTCTATGTAGTGCAATTTTCTCGATTAGTTTGGAGAATGTTGAGATTAGTGTTATTGGTCTGTAGTTTTCAAGGTTTGAGGTTGATCCTTTTTTGTATTTTGGGTAGACTTTAGAGATTTTGAGTGCTGATGGGAAGTGTCCTTCAGAGAAGGATTTGTTAATTATAGATACTAAGGGAATAGCCAGTTCTTCTGCACAGTGTTTGGCCATTTTTGAGCTGTACTCATCCACGCCACTTGATGTTTTGGTTTTGAAGGACTTAATTGTGTCTACAAATTCTTTGGGAGTTGTGGGGCTTAATGTCAAGGAGTGAGGACAGATCAGTTCATCTATAGGGTTTAGTTGGTGGTTTTGGAGTGTTCTGTTTTGGCTTAAGGTCTTTTCAGCTGTCTGTGTGAAGAAAGAGTTAAAAGTTTAGACTATTTCTTGTGGGTCGTCAATAGTACTGTTGTTGATTTCAATTTTGTATTGACTTCCTCCACGACATGATTTGGGTTTGCGCTCTTTGTTTATGACGTTCCATACTGCCTTTGTTTTATTATCAGCCTCAATGATGTAGTTGGCATTGAGGTTTTGACGCAGTAGTGTTAGTTTATTGTCATATAACTTTTTTAGAGCTATCATTCTTGCTTTGTCTTCATTGTTGCCAGTTATCTCAAATCTGTTGAGTGCTCTGATGTAGTCATCTTTCAGTGCTCGTGCTTCAGGATCGTAACTCAAGGTAGGTCCCTTATTTTTTCCTATTTTTAGGGATGGACGAGAGGAGATTTTTAAGTTCGGGAGGGAAACGAGAGGGAAATTTATTTCCTCCCAAATTTCGAGAGGGAAACGGGAGGTAAATTAATTTCCTACCAAATTTCGAGAAATTTTCGGAGAGAATTTTTCCCAGCTTATCATACATTAATTTTCAAACTTAGTAGATAAAACAAATAAGCCGAATAATTTTATAGTATTAATAATTTATTGGTACGTGATCTAGTAGGAAATTCAACCATTAATGTTAAGGCACATTTATGTACTCCTTATTTTATTAAATCTTTTTTATTTTTGGCCTGCTATCCACAAAACAGAAAACAAATCAAACAGGTTTAGACTAAACAATAACAGATTACACACTTAATAAACAAAGCCATCTTATCTGATATAACTGAATTAAAATTGTAACAAGCGAAATAAAAGAATGGTAGTTACATATTACATGCCAATTTTAATTTAAATCATCATAAAAACGACATGGATGAGTTCTTCAATTAATTAATTGAACTACATTATAACTAGGAACTGAAGTTGCACACAGACTGGCAGTCCCTTCCTTATTCCCCTCCCATCCTCCCCCAAATCCTCACGATAAACTTAGTAATTTATTACTGCACGTGTATTGACTATTGTAGAGATGTGCATTTGTTTAAATTATATTAATAACTGCCGCTGTAGTCATAAGAAAGCAACATCTATTTCTTATCTGTGATTGTCAACTAATCACACAGACGGTCGATCTGGTTTATCTGGTAGTTCCGATCACGGTAGCGAAGCTTTTGGGCAAAAGCTGGATCAAGTGATTCTACGATTCAGGCGTCATCGCCAAACACAGTCGATTGCTTTCAAAATTGTCTCTTTCCAACAAAAAAATGATTTTATATACGCCATAAAAAGTGGATCTGTAGTTATTTTATTCAGTAATAACGTGGTTATAATAAACCGGAAATAAGCTGTGAAATATAATCAAATTTGTAAATCTAGATGCCAAAATACCGGTAGTTTAATTTAATGGATCGATAGTAATAATTTAATAATTGTGCACCTAAATATAAATTTAAAAGTCGTTTACGATCAATTATTTTTAATAAATTATGATTGGTAATAAATGTATGCAACTCGAAACTACTTCGATACATAAAAAGATAATCTTTTCATCACGAGGAATTTCTGACGTATTGGAGGTGACAACGGTATACGTAATCGGCAAATGTATGCCTAGCCAGACGAGATGCAATCTGAAATATCAGCTAAATGCCAACTGGCAACTGGTGATACAAAGAAGATTTGTGCAGCTAAATTATAAATTTATGAATGAACACAAGAAGTATGATAAAGTTTCGGTTCAGTAAAACTTATGTTCCGTATTGCTAAATCCGTCCGTTTTATAATCAGAAGAGATTTGGATTGAATTGTTTTGCATTTAACATCGACGTAGTAGTAAAAATTATGATCAGGGAACCGTTCACTGAGTTTACAAATCAAAATTATCGTATTGTAATACATTTTACACTCCATCTGTGTTACTTTCTAACCTAGTCAAGAAACCGATCGACATTTTGACAGAAGAAAATATCGTATCCCTGCAAATGTTACATGCACATTTGGCGATCTAAAGTGTTCACAAACAAATTATTAATTGACATTCGCTACGGATATATATATACTTATTTTTTATTCAATTGAAAATAAATAAATATTGTTACGTCGCATGATACTTGAACGCCATACGATATTTTATATGAATGATACGATATTTTCTTCTGTCAAATCATTGGTTGATTCCCTACTCAGATTAAACACCAAAACTTTCACAATCACCTCACGGGAAATATACGATAATTTCAATTCGGAAACGAGCAGAACGGTTCATTGTACGTACAAGATGAGAGAAATTGACTTTTGCCATGGGATTGGGAAGGAAGATTTGTTGTTTTGTTGGACAGTAAAGTGACCTGTTCTCGGGAGCAGTTTGATTGAATGATTTTACATTACTGACACGAACAAACATTGGAATATAGGCCCACTCAGTTTTCGTTCGTTATCATTTGGGTTTCGGTCAACAGTTCTGTCCTATACTAGATTTGTTTAGTTGGATCATAGATCTCGGTAACTTTTTCGACTTCAATAGTTTTTTTGAGCATCGTGATCCGGATATCTCGTTCACTGATGAGCCTCTTGTCAAATGAACGGGTCGTGAGAACGTCACATCTACGTTCGACCCCAACTGTCGACTCCGACTGTCAACTGTCAGTCGTCAGTCACTACGTAACTTCACTGCCACAGTATAAGCAATAAATTACATTCCACGGTAATCGAGACACAAGTCTATCATAATTTTATTATCCTTTCACTTTAATTTATATTGATTGAAAAAATCCGAACTTAACCATGAATGTCGATTATAACCGTGTTGTTGAGATCGAAGTATTTAGTGGTTACATCTTAGAATAACAATTGAAAAACTCTCGAATGGAATTCCGCGATCGTAACAAAATTTCCTTCTCTCAGGACGAGAATTATAATTTCCCGGGGAATTCCCGAAATTTCGAGACTCGTCCATCCCTACCTATTTTGAAATCTTTCATTGGGCATGTAGTGTTCAGAGCTGCGTTTATTATAGTTTGAAAACTGTTGTAGGCCGTTTCTGAGTCAGGTGCGGAGTGTACTGGTTGCCAGTCGCTGTGCTTAAATTCAACTTTTAGGTGGTTGAGATTTCTAGTGCCCATTTGTCTTTTTTTTATTCTTCGACAAGTTAGATCTGGCCTTCTTTTGTCAGATATTAAGCAGATTTGTGCTGTATGGTCAGATAGTCCGGATTGGATAATGATGGCATTTGTGTCATTCTCATTTAACTGGTTTTCCAAAAAATACAAGATTTAAAAAAAAAGTTTTTATTGTTAGTAATATATTCTCCCCCATTAGAAAACAAACGAACCAAATTCAAAACAATGACTATCATAAATCATAATCTGCATGAAAATAGATGACAAAAATTGAAGGGGATTGGTGACAGCAATACATAATTATTGAGGGGGTTAGGTGTTACCATTACAGGTCGTTACACTGGAGGGAGGGGGTATGAAAATCCTGATCTTAGCATTATGTAATTTAGGGATGGCCCCTAGTTGGAACAGCGCTGTTTAGGAAAGTGTGAGAACGCCAGACGGTATATGTACCCAGCTGAGATATATATATATACAGAGGTGCTGAAAGTCTTAGAACAGTCCAATATCTTCTGTAGTTGTAAACAAACATAGAACTTTGTTCAGTGACATAGGACATTAAATGCTCTTTTATGCAATCAGTAGCTCTTCACCACTTCCGAGGGATGGCGCATAAGGAGTCGGAAGACAAACTTAAATGTAAGCATACGTCGATGTGCATACCATTTTAAAGGTCTTAATTAGTACAACATCATGTCACAAATTAGACCTCAAAAGGTTTAATCTTTAACAAAATGGCAGCACTCGAAAGTTTCGATACTGATCTTGTGTACAAGTTCAAGAATGGCTTAATTATATTGTAACGATATCAGATAAAGATTCAAAACTTGATACATGATTACTGTACACAAACATCTAATTAAGATGTATTCAGTATCTTGCTATTATTCTATGGGAACGGTCCACGAGGAGTCAGTAGACAAATTTTAATGTAAGCAAAATTAAAAATTTTAAAGTACATAATTTTAAAGGGCCGGTGAAAAATAGAAGAATGTATATATATATATATATATATATATATATATATATATATATATATATATATATATATATATAAAATACATTTGATTTTACTAACATAAATAGATAGTTTTATTACTTGTTGGTTGAGTAGTCTGCTGCCAGAATAGAACACATGACAAGTGGCTGGTAACCCATCTCTTCCTGCACGGCCACTTCTTGGTAGTATGACTCTATTTCCTTGGGTGCTCCATAATGGATAATTGTCCTCACATCTAAATTGAAAAAAAAAACTGTTGAAATCCAGAAGATTAAAATGTTGTAATAAATGTTTGCTTTATTTCTTCATAGAAAAAAAGTGTGTTAAGACCTGATTTTAGGCTTACAATTTAAAATATTAACTAATTTAATTGAGAGTTATATGTCACTTTGCCTAAGTCTGAGTAGCTACCACAACAGTAATTCGCGAAGAGCACTGTTGTGTATGCTGAGGGGTTACCCAATATGGTTAATTCAAGCAGTTCAACTGCCTGGGAAAACACTAGGGACTTGAGGTGCATAAATGAGTAAGCTACTCGGCCACAGGCCATTCAACTACTACAATATTATAATACCATCATTATCAGCCATATAAGGAAAGATGATAAGACAAAGCAACGATCACAAAAATGAATGTCTTTAGTAACAACCTTATTGTCTGGTTAATTTGGCGGCTGGTAGGCCAGATTTAGGCAACATTTGGATAAACGAGAGGCCATTTAAAGTAGTTTTGACTCTTCAAGCTACTATAAGCTTCTGCAAATAGTAGATACATTACTACATTTAAAGTAGTTTTGACTCTTCAAGCTACTATAAGCTTCTGCAAATAGTAGATACATTACTACATTTAAAAGTTTCTTATACTTAACTGCTTTATCTGTTAGGTTTTTAATTTTGTAGTTGATAATAACTACAGTTTTAATAGAAAGATGATATGTACAATAAAAAGCTGTACAACTATAAAAAAGTAAAAATGTTAAGTAAAACAACTGCTTGCACAAGGAGCATGACCAGAGAATGATTTGTATGTGACAGAACACATTTAAACACCGATTCAAAGAAACTGTTGTAATATCCATCCACCAGACTGTTCTATTTTGGCCTTTGATCATAAGTCCCAATTTCCAATCCCAAACAAATCTTTCCTAAAAGTTGTGTTGTATTTAGTTTGACTATAGGAAAACAACACTTTTACTGTCACTGCTACGTGAAAACTATTTCCACTTCAGTTTTGCATTGTTTATAGAAGCTGTAACTTCATGATACTGACCAGTTCTATTTTTACTGATGTAAAATTATGTATTGTACAGTGAAATCACAAAATTGTACAGGACTGTTTTTATGCAAATTATAGGGGGTCCAGACAACTGAGGGCAAGTCAGGCAATATTATACTGTATCTACAGATATCGAAATAGACAAATAATACCTTTATTTCTGATTTTCTTGAATGTGATAAGAATTATAAAATCTACACGTACAATAAATTATAAAAAAAAACAATTCTCTTTACACTTTGCTTTATAATACACCGTCAGTAAGAGTCCTATACACTAGTATATTACAATAAAGTTCTTTTGATATATTTCTATCAATTATTCTATCTAATTTTGTATTCTTCCCATCACGTCATTATACAACATGTTTTTCATGCACAAAAAGGTGCAAAATACTGGGTCACCATGAGTGCTGAGTGGGTCTAAGACGTTGTACTGTGACCAGGTACAAAGCCAAGGATTGTCAGATACTTTAGCTGGTTCTTTTTCTGTACAGGTGTAATATAAGCAATGGTCTGTGGTTATATTTTTGTAAGGCTCAACTTAATTAAATGGTGTCTATTATTGGGGATGGAAGTTGACATAATAGGATGTGGAACAACACGTTTTGCAAATTTTTACTGACAGTAAGATGAGGAGGACACCATTTCTTGTTATATTATTTTTTTAATTGGTTGTATTTATTAGCTTTATATAGGTATAAAGTATGTTAAAATAACTGTAAATAAGAGAAATTCCATGACTATGTAAACAATAAAAATTTATAACATAAAAATCACACGTTGAAGTTAAAGTAGACAAATTTAGTGTTTACGGAGACTTGACAGTAGTTTTCCTTTCAAATATTGTATGAGAGATACTAACCTGGTTTGTCGATACCCATTCCAAAAGCTACTGTGGCTACTATTACAGGAATGATATCCCTGACGAACCGCTGGTGCACTTCCTTGCGCACTTTTTGACCAATGTCTGCATGGTATACAGCACAGTTAATACCAGCCTCTACAACATTTGTACAATCAATGGTATTTTGAAATACAAACCTACAACTGTAATTGAAAACATTGTAAAAATAATTAAGAATATAGAGATACGGGTTATTTGTCATCTTATAAGATTGTTCTCTTCTTATTGAAGTAAGCGGACACAGCATGTGAAAAGAGCTCCATCACATTAGAAGTACATGTATCATTTAAGATGTACATGAACATTCTCAAACAGCTGTGTCAACTTGAAGGATGTGTAAATTTAGGCATCAGATAATATGAACAGTATAATCAGGTGATTGTGCTCAGGACCACAACAAACACAGTCGCAAAACAGTGTTGAAAATCTTATTCCACTACCTCATGAGGGTTTTTTTTTATACCCATGAATATTCATTTAGAAAGCGGTTGAAACATCCCTGATGAATAGTGCCTCATCTTTAAATAAAATATGCTTGTAGAGTTGTTAATTAATATTCAAACAGTTGGGAAAAAATAAAGAAATAAATAACCATTCCCTGATTGTTGAAAAAAACATTAAATGTTGTCTAAAACACAAGAAGGAATTCTTGTGAAGAATTAATTCTCCGTATTATGGATTTGGATAGGCAGACAGGGGGTTCTGGAGAGTTAAGAAACACAACAAAAGCAGTACACAAGCATGCTTCAACATTATTAATAATTATGGCCTCATTTTTCAAAGTCTAGAATAAAAAATTTCTATAAAGTTTGCCCGAACCAATAACAATTTTGTAATAATAATGTGTTATACTATTCATAAATTAAACTTACAACAATTTTTCTCATGAATACATTTTTTCAACTAGGTACGAAGATTTTATCTATTTATTGCTCATTTAGCAAAGTTATTGCACATCAAACTTAAAATAAAAATGGTTTTTATGTACAAATTTCTTGGATTCAATCATGAATTACTAAAAAACTATTACAGGTACAATACTGAAACCAATTTTATTATATTTTCACAGTCAAAATATATAAGATACAACCAAAATATTCACCTAATTTACTTTTTCAGAAGTTAATATGGCCTTATTTCATTGCTTTGCCCAGGAATCATATTGAAAACTTCCAATTGCTGTAACTCGCCAACGAAGCGTTTTCGGACTTATGTTTATGTGACATCTTTTCATTACATTTTACTAGTAGAATGTGCAGTAGAAGTTGGGAGGAGGGGGGAATTCATAATTATTATTTTGCCATAGCAAGGATTTATACTAATCGTTCACTCACGAGAAAGAGCTTCTGCAACCTTCTCTGTGATCTTCTTGGTTGGGCAGTTAGATGATGGTAGGTCCTGGAAATTTTTTTATCCAGCCCATCTTTTACCATCAGTCGTTCGAGGTCACTAACAATGTCTCTGCCAGGGTCCTTTAGTCTCACAGAGAAATACAAGTTGGGCCGGGTCAAAACTGGTCACCACCATTTTCACATTCCTTTAATAAATTATACAGGTATCAATGAGCGAATGAATTGTAGCAAACAACATCTAGCCCATCTGGATCTGGACATATTATTGAAAAAAACTGAAATATTACTGAAACAAGTTTAAGAAAATGCTTGTTTTCCAGAAGTATACAACCAAGTACATGAGGTATTTGAATGCTTTCATAAAATAATTATTTACTGCCAGTAAAATTTTAAAAGAGGTTATGTGTTAATAGTGCAACCCACCCTCGCACAAATAAAACTTTAGGCCCATCGAGGGTGGGTGCGAATGCACCAGACTCAGGACATAGAACAAAAAACATGTTACAGTCAAAATGCAGTTTAATATAAAAAAAGGAATTATCTATATTTTAACAAAAATAAATGAAAGGTTTTAACAATTGGAATTATATAAAATTTAAGAAAAGAGAAAAAAGGCTTGTTGCCCGTTTAAGCGCTAAGAAAAATTTAAGGCCTAGTATAAAAATTATCAATCTTCATAAGTAAAAGATTATATTAAAATATAAAAAAATGTAACAACAATAATCATACGACAAATAAAAAAAACTAAGAAATACCAAAATAACTAACAAACACACATAAATAAATAGCGACCATATAAAAAGACATAACGATTAAATAGAGGTGTGCCAAACAGTACCAATGCGGAAACCAGCTGCAACTGCGACGGTGCCGGCCGTGAGACAGTACCGCGAGACAGTTCCAGTTCCAGTTCCACGACTCATGAGACACACTCTGTGGTACTTTTAGCTTTGATGGTGTCAGTTCTACAGTACCATAAAGGGTGTGGATTTTTAATCATAATTTCAGTTCCAGTTCCAGCTTGGTACTTATAAGATAAACATTTACTCTGTTTAACACAGGTTTGATTTTAATACAACATAAATGTAAATATTCATGTATAACGTTCATTTTTATGGATAAATCAATTAAATGCTTACGATAATGCATATTAAAAAAGAGATAATCTCAGGAATAATAAGCTTAAAAAATAATATAAAAAGAATAGTATGATTTATTTTACAAAATATGCAGCTAACATTTTTAGGCCTATATATGAACAAAATATTAAATATAGCCCACTTTTTGACATAATTATAGTTCATATTTAAATAGACGAGTTCACTAACTTTTGTAGTTTTCAACTGAGTTCGTCTTTCATTTATAATTAAACCTGTTTTCGAAAAAATACGTTCACAATGGAATAGACGTGGCAATGAAACATAGGTATTGTTTAGCCAGAGTACTTAGTGATGGGTATAATAAATTAGTACTAATTTAAGATAACAATAATACTATAAGGCTGAATACTACGATTAGCGATAGCACGCACGCAACTGTTTGGTTTTGGCTATTAAATTATTTAAAGAGTCTACAGAAGTACAAGTCCAGACTTGTTTCATTCATAAGAACTACATAGTCCGTGAGAATGGGTACTGTTGACGTTTCCGGTACTGTATCACTGGCTCTGTGGAGTTGGAAGTTGGAACTGGGGAGTTCCAAATGTTGTAGCTGAACTGTCGCGGTTACGAGCGTGAAACAGTACCAACGAGACAGTTCCAGTTACTTTGACCCACCTCTACGATTAAATAAATATATCAGTAACAAATAAAATTAATTAAACTAGATAACTTGTCTTCTAAGGGGCAGCAATTAATGACCAGGGGCCTCGGGAACACAAATAAATAATTTGGAGATTAGGCCAATTTGGAAAAGACAAAAATAAAAATAAAACAAACAATTTCAGGTAATAATTTCACCGAAAAACTGCAGACCAGGCAGGGCAGCTCCTAATTGGTAAGACTAAATTAATTCAAGTCCCCCGAGAAAAAAAAAACCCTAAAACCAGAAAAATATAAAAATTAAACAAATTAAAATAAAATTTATACCAACGCCTCTCAGAACGATTTCCCCCCCCCCCAAATAGACAATAGATTTATTTTTCATATACATCAAGTACAGAAATTTCGTCAAAAGAAAATTACCGAGATTGCAACGATGTATCTCAGTCTCATCTTGGGGTTTGGTTCATGTTCTATTCCCTTGCTATGTTGATGAACTCTTCTACGCTGTAGACTGGCCGAACCGACTAGGAAATCATGTAGCTCTCTCTTCAGTACATTTTCTGTCAGCTGTCAAAGTTCTCTGGCAGAAGGTTCGCAAGCTTCCCGACCAATGTTAGCAGGGTTTCTTCTCATACAGGGTCCGTGCGGTGTAAAGGCAGTGCATTACGGGTGTTGCATGAGTGAGTGTTTTTTTCCTGTCTGGAGATTTAAGGTGTCAGTGTGGAGGATGACTTCCTTAATATACAGGGCTGGGACAGTGAAGAATTTCAGGGTCTGGAACGCTTGTTTGCAGCTCTGCTGTGGATCAAGATCAGCCAGAGTCCTAATTGCCTTTTTCTGTAGGATAAGTATTTTCTTAAGTTCGCAGCTGAGGTTCCCTCTGTAAATGGCCAAACCATAACGATATGGGACTCGAAAGAGCATATGTAGGCTGTTTTTGCTGCTTCTAAGTTTACCACCTATTTTATTCGTCTTGTAACGTAGATTCCTGTGCTATTCTTTTTGGAAAGGTTGGTTACGTGCTCTGTCCATGTTAAAACTATTGTCGATAGTGTGATTTGCGACTGTTATATTGGGAAAGTTAAGCATAGGGTCTTTTCTCTTGCTGGAAGTGTAACAGAATTGTTTTGTTGCAGTTTATTGCCAGGCTCGTTTGTCATACTGTTAATTTACATTCTTGTCTAGCCCCAACAGAGTTTGCCTGTAGTTCTTCTGCTGAGCGGTTGCTTACCAGGAGAGTGGTGTCGTCAGCATACATCACGCAGGTGGTGTTGCTATCTTGGAGTATTGTGGGAAGTCGTTGGTCAGTAAGAATAAACAGCACTGGTCCAAGCACTGATCACTGAGGTACTCCCCTTGAGGTCGGTTGTGCGCTCGATCTGTGTGTGCTAGTAACGCCGTTGTTGGTATGTTGTACTTCAACTACTTGAGATCTTCCATGTAGGAAGCATTGTAAACCAATTTTTAGCTTCCACCTTGGACTCCCTAGGTTGGATTTTTTTTAGATAAGGGTCATGACCCAGGCAGTCCAAAGGCCTTGCCTGTAGTCTAGGAATAGAGCGGGGTGATATATTCCTCAGTGTCTATTTAATTATTATAGTTTTCTATTACGCTGATGATTGCAGAAATGGTGGATTCCCCTGGAGGAAGCCATGTTGACAGTCCTTGATCAGGTTATGTTGTTTTAGGTGTTTCATTAGTCTGGTAGTACAATTTTTTCTATTCATCTTTGAAAATGTTGAAATTAAGAGATTGGTCGGTAGTTTGCCATCTCAGTCCGAGCCAACCATTCTTGTGCTTTGCATACTACTTTTGTTAACTTGAGGGCAGAGGGGAACTGGCCCAGGAGTGAATGAATTATAATAATGATTGGGTGAGGGGTGAAAATTAGCTCTTCCGTGCAATGTTTTACCATTTCTGAGGAGTATTCATCAACACCACTTGAGTTTTTTGTTCTCAGTGAGTTGATTACCATTCTAACTTCCTTTTTGCGTTGAGAGGGATTAAGCTGAGGAGTTTGGGGGGTTGTTTTTCCGGCAGTGAGTGGGTGTGCTTCAATTTACTGTTGGATGGTTGAGTTGATTTTGTTTTGATCGTGGTCTCTGCTATATTAGAAAAAAATATGTTTAAAGTCTCTGCTGCCCTGGAAGGTTCTGCTATGAGTTCATTGTTAATATTAATCGTATGTTAGGTTGTTTGTCTGGTTTTACCTCTTTCTTTCATGGTTTTACCCACATCCCAGAGTGCTTTTGATTTGTTGTCTGCTGTTTGAATGTAGTGGTCCATTGTATTTTGATTTAATTCTTTTAGTTTTTTATCATATCTTTTCTTCCAGGTAGTCATGGGCTTCCTTGTCCTCTGATGTTTCCTGTGACTTCAAACTTTAGCATAGCTCTATAATAGGAATCTTTCAGGTTCTTAGCTTCATTATCATAGTACTTAAGTAATTTATTTGTTTTTTTTGTTTGTAGTTTTGTTTATAGGGCAGGCAATGTTTAAAGCTAGACCCAGTGCTCTCTGAAAGGTGTTGTAAGCAGATTCTACGTTAGTGGCACCATGTACAGAGTCCCAGTTTTTTATTTCTAGTAGGGATTTCAAGGAGTTAAGGCCTCTTGTACCCACTTGTCGCTTTAGGCAATGTTGTATAAGTGGTCTTCTTTCAAGTTTTTGAGTTTACACAGATGTCCCTGTATGGTCAGACAATCCCTGTATCAACTATGACTGCATCAATGTCTGTTAGTGGTAATTTGGTTGCAAATACAATCACTCGAGCTTTTAGTTGTTGGCGTTATTCGTCGTGGCTGGGAGTGGCAGTCGGGTAATTTTGTGGGTGGCCAGCTCGTCTTCAAGAAGTATGTTGTCTATAGTGTTTGGTTTTAGTCTGTCGATATTGATATCCCCCCACCACGACAGTCGCATTGTTATGTGCCTCAATAGTGTCTAGAATATTTGACAGGATGTCAATGCCCGGCACTTGTGGGGATGCCCTGTCACTGGAGGTCGGTAGATTCCAAGTATGTAAAGGATTTTTCTGTTTTATTTCCAATTTGTAAAAGGGCTGCTTCTAGGAAGAATTTCCTTGCAAATTTTGTTTTTAATTTTTTTATGAGTTGGGTTTACTTCCCGAGAATTTTTTGGTTTTGATGGAAAACTCGGGCCAATTTTGGGTGGTTCCCCCCTTTTGTTTGTATTTGCAAAAATTTTGAAGCCTTAAAAAATGGGGTGTTTTCGATTGCTTTTTTGTTTAAAAGGCCGTTTTTCCGGAGAGGACCAAAATTCCCTGGGGTGGAAATTTTTTTAGAAGGTGGTTTGGGCCGTTTCCCCTTTTTTTTTCCCCCGGGCCCCCCGCATCTTTTGATGGGGGGAGGGGGAAACCCCCCGCGGGGGGGGGGTGTAAAATGTCTTTTGTGAATTTTTTTCCCTTAGGGGGGTTTAATTTTTAGGGGTTTGTCAAAATGGGTAAAAAAAATTTATAATTCCCTTAGAACAAAAAAACCAAAGTTATTTTCAAATCCCCCTTTAATTCAACAAATTTTTTTCACCTTATAAACCCCCTTTTTTTAAATTTTTTCCTTTTGCAGGGGGGGTTTTGGGGTTTGAAAAAAATTAATTTGGATAAATTTAGGTTTCTAAAACCCAGGAAATAAATATATTCTAAAGTAAAAAAAAAGTGTTTTTAAAAAAATATAATCCTATTTAGCCTGTTTTTTTTTTAAATAATAAGGGTGGTTTTGTCAGTTTGATTCACCCCATAAAAGGGGGGGGAAACAAGCTTAAACCCCCCCCCAAAAATTGGGCGGGTTGTTTGGGGGGAAAAAGGGCCAAAATTTTTTCAAAAGGCCCTTTTTCCCCGGAGAACCCCTAAATGGTTTTCCCCATTTTATAAAAGAAACCCAAATCTTAGTTAAATTTTTAAAACCCTTTGGGGGGGGCCCAGAAATTTCATTTGTAATAAAATGAAACATCAACTGAAAAAAAGGGGTTTTTTGCTCCATGCGGGGGAGGTTTGTTTATTTGTTTGGTTTGCCCTTTTAAAGGTGGAAAAAATTTTTAATAAAGTGTAGTTGGGTTTAAAATAAAAGGTGTGTTGTGATTAAGGGAGTATCATTTTTTTGAAAATGCTAGTAGAAAAAAATTTTTAGATAGTTGTGTATAAAAAGGGTGTAAAAAGAAATTGTGAACAAGAAATGGGAAACAAAAATTGTCAAAAACTAAGAAAAACGTGGTCAAAAATTTTGTCTCTAAGTCTGCAGGACACCCCTTTTGGGGAAGGGACATTTTCCAATATCCTGTTTTTTTGCCTGCAGAAATCCCTACAAAACTTTTTTTCCCGGACAAAGTTTTCAAAAAAGGGGCTATTTTACAAAATTTTTTAAAGCTTGGGAAACAAAAAAGCTCCAGAAATCTGTCTATTTTTGGGTTTGTAGGGACTTTGTCAGATACTTTTAAAAAAATTACCCATGAAACCAAAAAAAAAAAAATTGTTAAATTAAAAAAAGTTAAAAGGTTTCCCCAATTGGAAAAATTTGAACTTAAGCCCGGTGGCCTAACCTCCCAAAATTATGCTGTTTTCAAATAAATCTCCGGGAAAACCAAAAAGAAAACCTCCTTTTTTGAAATAAAAATTTAAAAACCATGAATTTTAGAATAATTTTTATTAAAAAATATTTAAAACTAAAATTTTTAAAACCTTTTTTTTTTTCCACTTTAGTAAAACCCAAACGATTTAAAAGGCCCCTTTTTATATCTTTTGACAGTCCTTTTAAATTTCCCCCCTTCTAAAAAACCCGGGGGCCGGGCTTGGAGTGTGCCCAACCTGTAAATTTCCCGTTTTGGTCCCCCCCAAGGGAGAAAAAAAAACTTGTAGTACCCCAAAAAAGGGTTTTTCCCGTGGGTTTTGTTTAGATGGGTCAAAATTTTTTAAAAAAGTTTAAATAAAATTTTTTTTTCCAAAAAAATTTTTTTTAGTGTAATAAAAAAACCCCTTCGTACATTGTTATTTCTTTTTTTTATTTCCTTGAAAATTTGGGTTTATTTTTTTTTGAAATAATATTTTAAATTATGTGGAAAAAAAAGGGGGGGGGGAAACCCCCCCCCAAAAATTAAACCCCCTTTTTTTTTTTTTTTTTTTCCCCCCCCCCCCTTTTGGGTTTTTTTTAAAACCCCTTTTTTTTTCCCCCCCTTTTTTTTTTTTTAAAGGGGGGGTTTGGGGTTTTTTTAAAAAATTTTTTTTTTTTTTAAAACCCCCCCCAAATTTTCCCCCCAATTTTTCCCCAAAGGAAATTTTTCCCAAAAATTTTTTCCCTTTTTTTTTTTTTTAAAAATTAAGGAAAAAGGGTTTTGAAAAAAATTTTTTTTTCAAAATTTCCCCCCTTTTTTTTCCCCAAAAAAATTTAAAAAAAAATTTTTTTTTTTTTTTTTTTTTTTAAAATTTTTTTAAATTTTTTGGCCTTTTTTTTAAAAAAACCCCCCAAAAAAAAAAAAAAAAACCCCCTTTCCCCGGTTTTTTAAAAAAAAAATTTTTAAAAAAAAAAATTTTTTTTTTGGGGTTTTTTAAAACCCCAAAGGGGGAAAAAAAAAAAAACCCCCCTAAAACAACAAAAAATTTCCCCCCCCTTTTTAACCAACCAAAATTTTTTAAAATTTTAAAAACCCCTTTCCCCCCACCCACCCAAAACCCTTTTTAAACCCCCTTTTTTTTTCCCCCCCCCAAAAAAAAACCCCCCCCAGGAAAAAAATTTAAAAAAATTTTTTTTTTTTTTTGGGGGGTTTAAAAAAAAAAAACGAAAAAATTTTTTAAAAATTAAATTTTTTTTTAAAAAAAAAAAACCCCCCCCTTTTAAAAAAAAATTTTTGGGTTTTTTTGGGGGTTTTTTTTTTTTGGATTTTTCCTTTTTTAAAAATTTTTTGAAATTTTTTTTGAAAAAAAAAAAATTTTTTTTAAAATTTTTTTTATTAATTTTTAAAAAAAATTTTTTAAAAATTTTGGGTTTTTTTTTTAAAAATTTAAAATTTTTTTAAAAAAGGGGGGGAAAAAAATTTTTAAAAATTTTTTTCCCCTTTTTTTTTTTTTTAAATTTTTTTTTTTTTAAAAGGGGGTTTTTTTAAACCCCCCTTTTTTTTTTTAAATTTTTTTTTTTTAAAATTTTGGTTTTTCCAAAAAAAAAAAATTTTTTTTTAAAAAAACCTTTAAAATTTGGGCCCCCCTTTTGGGTTTTTAAAAAAAAAAAACCCCCCTTTTTTATTTCCCCAAAAAAAAAAATTTTTTAAAAAAGGGGAATTTTTTAAAAAAAGGGGAAAAAAAAATTTTTTCCCCCCTTTTTTTTAAAAATTTTTTTTTGGGGGGGAAAAAAAAACCAAAATTTTTTTTTTTTTTTAAAAATTTTTTTAAAAAAAATTTTTTTTATTTAAAAAAAAAAACCCAAAAGGGGTTTTTTTGTTTTTTTGCCCCCTTTTTGGGGAAAATTTTTTTCCCCCAAAAAGGGAAAAAATTTTTAAAAAAGGGGGGGGAAAAAAAAAAAAAAAGGCCAAAATTTTTTTTGGGGGGGGGGGGTTAAATTTTTTTTTAAAAAAAAATTTTTAAAAAAATTTAAAAGGAAAAAAAAAAAAAATTTTTTTAAAAAGGAAAATTTTTTTTTTTTTAAAAAAAAAAAAAAATTTTCCAAAAAAAAAAAACCTTTTTTTAAAAAATAAAAAAAAATTTCCCAAAAAAAAAAAAATTTTTTTTTCCCCCCCAAAAAAAAAAATTCCCCCCAAAAAAAACCCCCCCCCCCCAAAGGGAAACCCCCTTTTTTTTTAAAAAAAATTTTTTTTTTTTTTAAAAATTTTTTCCCCCCCCAAAAAAACCCCCCTTTTTTTTTAAAAAAACCCCAAATTTTTTTTTTTTAAAAAAAAAAAATTTTTTTTTTTTTTAAAAAATTTTTTTAAAAAAAAAAAATTTTTAAAAAATTTTTTTCCCCAAAAAAAATTTTAAAAAAGGGAAAAGGTTTTTTTAATTTTTTCCCCCCTTTTTTTAAAAAAAAATTTTTTTTAAAAAAAAAAACCCTTTTCCTTTATTTTCCGGGAAAAAACCCCTAACCCCCCAAAAAAAAGGGGGGTTTAAAAAAAAAAAAAATTTTTTTTTTAAAAAAAATTTTTCAATTTTTTTTTTCCCCCAAAAAACCCCCCCAAAGGGCCTTATAATTTTAAAAAAAATTTTTTTTTTAAAAAAAAAAAAAATTTTTCCCCCTTTTCCCCCCTTTTTTTTCCCCCCTTTTTTTTCCCCCCCTTCCCAAAAAATTTTAAAAAAAAAAGGGGGTTTTTTTTTTTTTTTCCCTTTTTTTTTTCCCCCCCCAAAAATTTTTTAAAAAAAAAAAATTTTTTTTTTTTTTTTCCCCCAAAAAAATTTTTAAAAAAATTTTTTTTTTTTAATTTTTTTTTTTTTTCCCCTTTTTTTTTTTTTTTTTTTTAAAAATTTTTTAAAAAAAAATTTTTTCCCAAAAAAAAAACCCCCCCCAAATTTTTCCCCTTTTTAAAAAAAAAACCCCCTTTTTTTCCCCCTTTTGGGTTTTTTAAAAATTTTGTTTCCCCCAAAGGGGTTTTAAAAAAAAAAAATTTTTTTTCCCCCAAAAAACCCCTTTTTTTTTTTTTAAAAAAAAATTTATAAATTTTTTTTTATTTTAAAAAAAAAACCCCCTTTAAAAACAAAAAAAAAAGGGCCCCCAATTTTTTAAAAATTTTTTTAAAAAAATTTTTTAAAAAAATTTCCCCCCCTATTTTTCCCCCCCCCCGGGGGGGAAAACCCCCAAAAACCTAAAAACCCCTTTTAAATTAAAAACTTTTAAAAATTTTTAAAAAAAAAAAATTTTTTTTTTTTTTTTTTAGTGAAGGGAAAAATTTTTTAAAATTTTTTTTAAAAAAAGGGAAATTTGGGGGGTTTTTTTTTTCCCCCCCAAACCCCAAAAAAAAAATTTTGGGAAAAAATTTTAAAAAAATTTTTTTAAAAAAAAATAAACCCCAAAAAATTTTTAAAAAAAATTTTTTTTTAAAAAACCCCAAAAAAAAAAAAACCCCCCCAAAAATTTTTTTTTTGGGGCCCAAAAATTTTTTTAAAAAAAACCCAAAAAACCCAAAAACTGGTTTTAAAAAAAGGGAAAAAAAAAAATTTTTTAAAAAAATTTTTTTTTATTAATTTTAAAAAAAAAATTTTTTTAAATTTTTTAAAAAAAAAACCCCCCCCCCTCCCCCCCCCCCTTTTTTTCCCCCCTTTTTTTTTAAAAAAAAATTTTTTTTTTTTTTATTAAACCCCCCAAAAAGGGCCCCCCTTTTTTTTTAAAATTTTAAAAGGAAAAAAAATAGAAATTTTTTAAAAAAAAAATATTTATAAAAATTTGGGTTAAAAAAAAAAATGGAAAAAATTTTTTTTTTTTGCCCCCTTTTTTTTAAAAAAAAATTTTTTTTTTTTTTTTTTTTTATATTTAAAAATTTTTCCTTTTAAAATTTTTTAAAAAATTTTTAAAAAAAAATTTTTCCCCCAAAAAAACCTTTTTTTTTTTGGGGGGGTTTAAATTTTTTAAAAAAAAAATTTTTAATTTTTTTTTTGGAAAAAAATTTTTAAAAAAAAACCCCCCAAAAAATTTAAAAAAAAATTAACAAAAAAAAAAAAAAAATTTTTTTTTTTTTTTTAAATTTTTTTTTCCAAATCCCTTAAAAACCTTAAAAAATTTTTTAAAAAAACCCCTTTTTAATTTAAAAAATTTTTAAAAAAAAAATTTTTTTTAAATTTTTTAAAAAAAAAAAAAATTTTCCCTTTAAAAAAAAATTTCCCCCCAATCAAATTAAAATTTTTAATTTTTAAAAAAAATTTTTTTTTAAAAAAAAAAAAAATTTTTTAAAATTTTAAAAAAACAAAAAAAAAAAATTTTAAAATTTAAAAAAAAAATTTTTAAAAAATTTTTTTTTTTTTTTAAAAAAAAATTTTGAAATTTTTTTAAAAAAAAAAAAATTTTTTAAAAAAAAAAAATTTTTTAAAAAAAAAAAATTTTTTCCCCCCTTTTTTTTTTTGGGGGAAAAAAAAAAAAAAAAAATTTTTTTTTTTTTTAAAAAAAAAAATTTTAAAAAAAATTTTAAAAAGTTTTTGTTAAAAATTTTTTTAAAGGGTTTTTAAAATTTTTTGTTTTGTTTTTTTTTTTTTTTTGGAACCTTTTTTTTTTAAAAAAAATTTTTTTTAAAAATTTTTTAAAAATTAAAAAAATATTTTTAAAAATTTTTTTTTTAAAAAATTAACCCTTTTTTTTTTAAAAAAAAAATTTTTTAAAATTTTTTGGGGGGCCCCCCCAAAAAAACTTTTTTTTTAAAAAATTTTTTTTTAAAAATTTTTTTAAAAAAAAAAAAAAAAACCCCCCCTTTTTTAAAAAATTTTAAAATTTTTCAATTTTTAAAATTTTTTAAAAAAAATTTTTTAAAAAAAAAAATTTTTTTTTTCCCAAAAAAAAAAAAACCCAAAACCCACCCCCCTTTTTTTTAAAAATTTAAAGGGTTGTTTAAAAAAAGGCCAAAATTTTTTTTAAAAATTTTTTTAAAAAAACCCCCGGTTAAAAAATTTTTTTTTTTAAAAAAAAAAAATTTTAAAAAAAAAAGGGGAAAAATAACCCCTTTAAAAAAAAAAAAAAAAAAACCCCCCACTTTTTCTTTTTTTCCCCAAAAAAAAATTTTTTCCCTTTTTAAAAAAAAAAAAAAAACCCAAGGAAAAAAAATTTTTTTTGGGAAAAAAAAATTTTTAAAAATTTTTTTTTGGTTAATTTTATTAAAAACCGGGGAAAATTTTTAAAAAAAATTTTTTTAAAAATTTAAATTTTAAACCTTTTTTTTATTTTTTAAAAATTTTATTTTTTTTTTATAAAATTTTTTAAAAAAAAAAAAAGGGGGGTTTTTTAAAAATTTTTTTTTTTTTAAAATTTAAAGGGGGGTTTTTTTTTTTAA